>JAWRVF010000014.1:160000-770943 GCA_036785485.1 Physcomitrellopsis africana | reverse complement strand
AAAAATATAAAATCATAAAAATAGACTATTTATAAATATATTTAAATATATATATATATTAAGTTATTAATATATATTAGATAATTATAATGATATAGAATAATTAATTATATAATTGCATAATTTAAAAGCTAAAATAATTATTTTAAAAATATATTTTAAGCTTAAGTTATACTAATTTATTAAATAATAAATTAAAATAGAATATTATATTAAAATATCTTATTAAAGTTTTAAAATTTTAATATTAATATAAAAAGTATATTTTAAATCATTATAATTGTTTTATAATTAATTAAATAAATAAATAATATTTTTTAGTGTAGATATTAAAACATAAGAATGTTATAATTTCTTAATGATAGAATAACGTTTTTGAGTTTTAAGATAATAACATAAAATATATAGTGAAATCAAAATAAAAATAAAAATAAAAATTTACTCAAATAATATTTTAATAAGATACTAATTAAGATCACAAAATTTTCTTGACAATAAACATAACAAAAATAATAAAAATTTGTATAGAATAATATAAGATAATTTTAAAACTTTAATTTTAAGATTAAAGAAATATTATTTTTGTAATCTTTTCTGAAAAATAAATTAAAGTTAAAATAATTTTACTTCATTTTTTATTTTTTATGTAAATTTATTATAAAATAAAAAGATTAATAAATAATACTAGTTGTAAAAAATTTCTGTATAAAATATTTTTAAAAAGCATAATAGTAACTTTATTGTTAATAAATATTTCTATACTAAGGGGGTCTTTACACTTAATAGAGAAGGTGGGAGGCCACAACCTATAAATCCTTTGCTTGGCTAAAATTGAGAAGCCTCACTTCATTAGCTTTATACTTAGAAAAATCATCTTTATAATCCTAAGAGGAAAACATAATGTAGAACATATCTTTTTCTTGCATAACATAAATAGTGTTGTCCTCCAAAATATATAATAGACTCACTTCAAGAGGTGGATTTTTATAAAAGAATTAAGGAATTGTGTCTAAAGTTGCTTAAATTAATAATATGAGAAAAAAATTAATTTTTAAATTTATTATAATAGTTAGAATCAAGATATAAGCTTATTTAGACTTATTATAAAATAATAATTTAGTTTATTTTTTGGTCTTTTCTTCACTTTATACTACTCTACAAGCCAAGGCTTATAAAAGAGAGTTTTTCTTTACTAATTGGAAGACCTTTGTAAGGCTCTTGTATCATAGCCTTTTGAAAGTGGGCTTCTTGGTATAAAGACTCTCTAGAAGTATAAAAGATATTCTAGCCTTAACAATGCATACTCAAATATCACAACAAGATATAATTATAAATAAAATCAAAATAAATAATAAGAATATCAGTACTTATAAATATTACAAGTATTTAATAACATATTTATTTTGTTTATTATAAAAAGTTTATTAATAGAATTTTTATACTTGTTGTTACACATATAATATATTTTTAAAATTTTAATGTAAAAAATTTGTTTATTTATTTATTTTAAAATACCTTTAAATTTTGTATTCTATTTTTATTGTATCAATGTGAGATAAATAAATTTTTTCAAAATATTACTATTATTAGTAAAATAATAGAATTCATGATTTTATAGATAATAGTGGCAATATTTTATATTGTATTTGTTTTTTTTAATCTAAACTTATATAAAACCATAAAAAAAATTAATTCTATATAAAATAGCACACAGATTCATAATTGTTTTGTATTTTTCAAATAGTAAAATCAACAAAATTAAATATAAGCAAGATACTTTGGAAAGAAGAGACCGCATTCATGCATTATTGTTTTAAATACTTTCAAAATCTAAACCAAATTTTTTTTGGATTAAAATCCACACATTGAAAATAAAAAGGTTGGAAACAAAACCATTCAATTAAAAGAGTACCAAAACTGATTCTAAAATACATTCATAAAACAAGACTGTGCTATTTTTTTCTTAAACAAAAGTAATGAAAAAAATATTGAACTTGTATAAGAAAGCATGAAAGCCAAACAAAAAAGAGAAAAAAAAAAGAAAAACACACATCATTGTACAATTATGAATAGTAACAATAAATCATGCACAAAAGTAGTTCACCAATATATCAAAGTCTGTACAATATCACTTGCATAGTATTTCAAATTCATACTTGGAGCCGAGGAACAATTTTTGGATACAAATCATGAACCATAGTGTAGTATTTTATTTATTTATTTGTTTGATGTTGCTTTATATACATGAACCCAGAAAGCCAGACGATTCATGGGGCCTCGTGAAAAGAGCTTGGAAAGTCACGGAAAGCCTCACTCAATTTGAGAGCAAATTCTCATGGGTGGCGCCGGTGGAAAGGCTGCCAATCCAAGTGCAAGGGAGAATGAATAGTGAGGGGCTCATGGGAGTCATGGTGCAACCGAAGCTGTGGGGAGGGGATCGACGCAAGGATGCGTCGCCGCGGAGCGCGGTGCGGAGGGAGGTGTCATGCGTCACGAACACTCCACGCCCAGACACCACCACATCCCTACGAGCCCAGCGTTCGCGGCGATCCTTCACCCGGCGCAAGCGTGGAGGGTGGCCTGTCATTGGCTGGTGGGCTCCTGTGAACGGAACCTGGGGCGAATGCATCGACGACGCGGGCGACCCGGCGAAACGCGGTCGGGTGGGGGACTGACGAAACCCTAAAACGGAGGAGGAGGGGGAGGAGGAGCTTGGGGCAGTAAGCAAGCAAAGCGAAGGGGGTGATAGAGCGTTCGCCTGGCACGCTCGAACGATGGTGGGATTGAAGGTTGTGGATCTGGAAGCTGCGACCCGCCCCGCTGCTGGTGGTGGTTGTGATGCAGAAATCACGCATCTGCTTAGCCCCGTTCGCCATCGCCAGTGCCTGTCATTGCTTATTAACGCCCTGCCCCGAGCTAGTTCGCGCTGAATCCGCATATCTTGACTCGCTTCTCGCCCCTGAAATAGCGTAGCGTTTAGCGCGGGATGTTTTTAGTAAAAAGGTTTTGGGCGTTAGGCGTTGGGTACGGTTTGCGCTGAGGAGGGTTGTGTGTTTTGAGAGCGGGTGGGTCGGATTAGGTAGACAGGGAGTGGAGTGGGGTGGAGTGCAGGCAGTCGATGGGATCTGGCCGCGGGATGAGAGTGTCGTGCTGGAGGGATGTAATCAAGGTGGGGAGAGCGGAGCATTGTTGGTAATGCCGTGCTGGGATGAGTGGTGACAGTGTTGGAGGAGGTTTGTGAGCAGCAGAAGCCGGGGACGGGGAGGCGTGTGGAGATCGTAGAGGATCTGGAAGAAGACAACGACGTGCCATTTTCCAGGGTACGAGGATTTTTCTCAGGGTTTAGAGGGGCGTGGGAGCAATGTTAAGTTTGGTGAGTCCGTGCTGGTGCGATGCAGGTGTTGTGGAGAACGGTTCTTTTGGAAGAGGAAGAGTGGGGCAAGGTTTCTTCATGTTTTTTTTTGGGGGGGTTGGGGAGGGGTTCGTTGGGGCGTGGGAGGATGATAGTAGGAATGGAATGTAGAGCGTGCTTCAAGCTCCAGATCCTGAAAGTAAGTGGCACTGGGAGTAATGTACATATTGTGGATGCTTGTAATGACCTCAGGTCAGCTGAATGTGGTGATCAGTGTCTGTGGTATGGCGGGTTCGGAAATATGTGATCAAGCCATAGTCGGCGGACTTCAGTGTTTTCGTGTTTGTGGTTTGTTAGGTTGGGGTGAATGACATTGGAGCGCTGGTGATTCGTACTGCCTTAGTAATGAGTCGCTGCAACAAACACGCAGTGAATGACATCCGTAGGAAGGCAATGTCCTTAAGAGTTCTCACAACATTCCTTCTCAGTGCAGATGCGGTGCAATTTGTGAGAACATCTGCAGCTCATTATCATCAATGGCCGAATATAGTGTCATAGTGCAGAGATCAGTGCGGAAGTAGTGAAAAAGAATTTTGAAAGTTTCGCAATTGAAAATGGAGGATCAGTTCGCCAACATTTTGCAGCGGAACTATGGATTGAAGGCTGTGGGGAAATCAGCATCCTTGGGGCCTCGGTCAGAAGATAGGCCTGCGAGGGCATTGGACAGAGGAAAGAGCGTTGGAAGTGGACTTGGGCGTATTAATCAGTCTGCTGCTGCCGCAGTGTTCGCGGCAGGAGACAGCATCGATGCCTATTCTCAAGGACAAAATGGATCGAATAAATCGATTACCCGACAATCAGATCCGCCTTCGACGTATGGGAGTGCGCCTGATCAGGGTTTTCGCGTACCTACTAAGTAAGCAATCTCTAGAAATGATATTCGTGTTCAATTTATTTTCCGAGCTCTTGTTATAAGTAGTTGTACTTTTTATTTACATTGCACATTGTCGTCACGCCCACTTTATTATCACAAATTATCTATTATTCTTACGACTTTTACTATTTCCAGTTGGTCTCTTCCGCACTAATTTATTGGGGTATTTAAGTATTAGGTCTGGGCATAGTCGCAGCCAATTGTTCTCCGGAGCTCACGAAGTAGTGTTTTTCCGGACATTAATGAGTTGATTGGACGACTAATGTCCCACCAGTTGAGAATTGGATATAAATTTGAAGCTCGAGTGTTGGCGCTTCACATGAACCGGGCACTTACTGCTCGATAGAATCCTTCTGCCACTTTGTGCCCTAATATCTGTCACTGAAACAGTGCACTGAAAAGATTCGAGTGTTTATAGCTCTCGTTTAATAGTGACAGTTGCCGTGGCTAAGTTGAAGTTGGTTTTGTACTCAGTGTGGCTGTTTATCTTTCAGAAGTACAATTGTGGGAGGATTTGAAGAGATTTTTAGTGGGCCTAGATCAGGTCGTGATTCAAGCTCAATCTTAGCTGATGTTTTGGATTGTAGCTTCGGCAAATCAACATCTCTATCTTCTGACAGCCCGTACAGCGAGGATATTCCTGCTGTTTTCTACCAAAATAAACCAAGTCCAGTCGAGCATCCAACTCAAAATATTAATGAGCAAGGTGTGCACCCCAATTCTTTATTTTAAGTCCGAAAGTTACGTCCGAAGTTAACAGCTAATCAGAAACTTCCTGTCATCATTGACCGGTTCATCCTTCTGTTATCTTCATCTGGCTGACTCCAGTCTTGTGTATTTCTTGTAATCCTAGAGTCACTTCTGGTGTGCTTCGTTTACTTTGCTTGAATGCTCTAATGCCATGGTCTCTAGCGTGTAAGTGACGTGTCCAATCAGTACTTGATGTTCGAAAGAATGGTTTTTGATTTTCTTTGTTTTGACGATTTTTTTTTTGGTACAGTAGTCCTAAAAGATGATATTGTGAGAAGGCCATCTCAACCTGAAGATGGGAGACGGTCTACAGAAGAAGAATTCTTAGATTCTCTTGAAAGGGAGTCTAAAATCAAGAGCCAGGCTGGATCAGTTCCTAGTTCCTATGATAGTCCCACGTCGCAGAACTCTAAATACATTCCATCGACAGAGTCTGATAGCCCTCTGAAAGGCAGTTTTATGAGAGGATTCGGACGGTCTAGAACGGCAAGAACAGTGCCACAATCCTCTCCTAGTGTCGGAGGTTCCCTCTTTGAGACCTCACCTGGAGAAAGGGCGAGTGGTTTGACTGAAAGCAGGTTGAATACTGAGTCAAATCACATGACGAATTCAGCTGCATCATCCCTTTCCATGGATGGTTCTGAAGCAGAATCCATTGGAAGAACGAGTTCAAATACTGGATTTTCGGCATCTGCTTCAAACGACCCTATTTTTCCAGACCTCAATGAACCTTATGTGCCTTCCAGCACAGATTTGCCCACTAAACGACCCAGTCCGCTTAAGATGTCGAGTTCCGAGCCAGACTCTGGAGGGATATTGCTTGACTCATTGGACACGTTTCCCAAAACCTCGAAAACCCCTGCGACTGCCAGCTCGGAGCAGAAGGATTCTTCCAACTCAGGACCTGGTCCTTTCGCTCCGGAATCTCAAAGCCATTCATCGTCTCATGGAGTGAGTACGAGTGCAGAAGAAGGTGTACCTATTCGAAGGGGTTTTGATTTAAATTCTACGGAGAGTCCTACGGCATCTCCTTCATTTGCACTCAGGGGATCTCGCAGATCTACACGCATTGATGTCAACCGTTCTAATGGTTCTTCGCCAAATATTGATGAGCCACTTACCAAGTTCGAGGTGAACATGCCCACAGTTGGAGGATCTGGAGAATCACGTAGAGCTCGGAGGAAGCAGGAGCCATCAACTGAGGTATGGCTTACTGTTGACCAAATTAGGCTTGTTACTAAGCCCTCTCCTTTCCCACCCCCATCTAGACCACCTCCTCCACTGCCTCCTCTTGCAAGGCAGTATTCTGGCACCGACAGGCATCACTCTAATAACCCAAAGTCTTCTGAAACTCCAAAATACCAACCCAGCCAGCCGTCACAATCCCCTGAAACCGACAAGTATTCTAGTTCAAAATCACGATCTTCTGGTACTGATAGATCTCATTCTAGTCAGAAGGCTCAGCCGCGTGCAGAAGTGGAAAGGCAGTCCTCTAGGCAACCTAGTTCTGGAAAAGAGAGACCAAACGGGAATGTAGAAAAGAAGGCTGGGAACAAGGACGACTTTGTTTTGCCAGAAGTCACTATTGTCGACCTGGGGCCAGAGATCAAACCATCTAGAGAGGACAGACGGAGGATGCGTGAGCAAATTGAGAGAGAGCGGCGTCGGGCTAAAAGAGAAGAGGAACGTCTCAGGGAGAAAGAAAGGTTAGAAAAGGATGGTCTGAGGGATTCAATTTTCAGAGATACAGAACCCAACGGCGGCAGAGCGCCGTCTCGGCCGAGAGAGAATAGGCGAGAGAAAGTGTTTGATCCTAAAGAGCGTTATTTTCATGACCCAGCAACCAGGAGGGAAGAAAAAGATGTTCAGCACCGTGTCCTCAGGCAGCAAGAGAAAGAATTTCAGGAAAGATTAGTTAAGCAAGAAGAGGCAAGAGAAAGAGACAATGAAAGGTCGAGTGAAAGGCTGAGGAGGTCTCAAGAAAAGGCAGCTCTAGAGGCTCAGGAGCGTGCTGAAAGAGCAGCGGTGGAGAGAGCTGTGCAAGAAGCTCATGAGCGGGCAGAAAGAGCTGCTCGTCAAAGGGCAGCAGCTGCCAGAGAAAAAGAACGCTTGAAAGAGGAGGAGAGAGAGAGAGAAAGAGAGAGGGATAGAGAGGAAGAGAAGTTGCGGGATAGGTTGAGGGAGAAGGAAAGAGGACTTGCCGAACAATTACGCAGCAGAGACAATTTCCGTGCTACGAGTGAGCCGCGTCAAAGACCCTCTGTCTCTGTCAATCCACTTCCGGGAGGACTTTCCAGATTTTCCTCTGGTGGAAATCTGAACAACTTGTCAGGGACACCAGAGACACGGAAGTCGCCTTCTACGAAGAGGGTTGACGATTGGACAAATCTCTTCACCCTGCCTTCCTCTGGTTCAGAAAAGTTTCAGGAGATTCCAGGAGAGCCAGCAGATAGGAGGAAGCTGCGTCTAGAAAAGCAAATGCTCATAGAAGAGCGGGCTGCCAAAGCCTTGCAAGAAAAGAACATGCGAGATCAGGCGTTGCAGCGCGAGCAGGAGGAAAGACAGAGATATGCAAGCACGTTGGATGCAGATGTGCGGCGCTGGTCTGTCGGCAAGGAAGGCAATCTAAGGGCTTTGCTTTCCACCTTGCACCTTATGTTGTGGCCAGAATGCAATTGGAAGGTTGTGTCTATGTCAGATCTCGTATCTGGACCTGCTGTGAAAAAAGCCTATCAAAAAGCCATACTGTGTGTGCATCCTGACAAAGTCCAGCAGAAAGGAGCGAATGTGAAACAAAAGTACACTGCTGAAAAGGTTTTCGATCTCCTTAAGGATGCGTACGCAAAGTTCAATAGTGAACTGTATTGAGTCATTCACTTCATTATCTTAGTGAAACCTCAACAGGCACTACCTGGACAGCACCTTTGTTTTTACAGGGACATAAGCACCTGACGCAGGTTGTGGGTGTTATTTGAACACCGTGCAATAGCTTCTTCCCTTGCTGTAGTAGTCAACTAATGAGCTCTTCCGTACATTGCTGAGAAGGGCTCAATTAATACTTTTAGCTTTACTGCCTTTCTTTTGAGACTTTTGTGCCTCAAGGAGTTTGTTACGGTTAGTGCTGATCTAGAATCTGTGGCACTCCATCCCGTTTATTCCTTGTTATGTGAAGCTTCTGTATCCGACTGGTGTGTGGGTAATTAGAAGCTCTAATGTAAGCTGGTTCACCTTGTGAAATACTTGCCTTGTGCATCGACTATATGTGTCCAATCTTTACCTCCGAGAATGTAATGTTCTGGCAAGTTAGTATTGATAACTAGTCTGGATGCTGTTGATGAGACGAGCTGGAATTGGCCAGTACAAAGACCTAAAAAATGGTTCATTGTTGTCTAGTCAAAATAATGATTAAGTTCATGACATGACCTAATTGCTAGAAACTGATCCTTCAATTGCTCACCATCTAGGAGTTGAGAGTATCCAAGGTGAATACAATGTAAAGCCATTCAGCAGCGTACTGTTTTAACCTACAAAATGCTAAATAATTTCTAATGAATTCAACGCAAGGACAAGGTTTCTTTTCTGTTTCCTTCATTCTTTTTCTTTTTATATTAGAATTCATAAACAAGCACAATTTATAAAATTCCACATGCGGGTATAATCTCACTTGTTTTGCGTAGATTTCATTAGTCCACGACTCAACTATTACAAATACCTCTTGTTTCTAAATGAAATATCTTATTGAAGATGCGCGTTTTTCAGAGGCTTTTCCCATGATATTAAGCTAATTCCATAATTGGATTAAATTGCCGAGGTCTACGCATCCTCTCAATCCCTAATTATTTCACGAAATAGCGCTGCTTTCACCGAATCCTGTGAAATTTTTACGAAGTTTTCGACTCGATGAGCGTGCTGTTTCCTTAAAATCCTTGCGGTGGCTCTCTGTGAAGCATAGGTTGGTTTCGATGCTGTTCGCATTGTGTGTGTCGAAGCGGAAGCGCGAGCGTGAAGTGGCTGGTGAGTCTTTCAGAGCATTAATTCCGTGCTGGGTTGGATCATTTGTTTACGATCGTAGCGTTTGAAACAGGACGAGGGAAGTGGGCCTTCTCTTGAACTGGGAGTTGGTTGCGCGGAAATTTTCCAGAATCACGAGTCTGGTGTTTAAGCCTCTCCTAAATCGCACAGCCTCTGGTCTTGACCTTGCTGTCCGTTGATGCAATTTCATCACCTTTTATCTTTGGGATTCGCCAATTGTCTTGGAGTTGGTAAAACCTGTTGCTGGCAACTTCAACCTTTTGAGATCCTTCCGGTAGATGCAGGTGTTCTGAATTTGTTCGTAGGCAGCGCGCTTAGTAGATGACTCGAAAGCGAATTGAAAGAGTCTTTCTATGTTTTGAAGATTTCATCATGTTGAAAGTTTAGGTCATGTTATGGTACAGCTGGTGATCGTGTTGATGAGTGTGAAGGTTTAGAAACCATCCCCGGGTCCCAGCCTAGTAATGTGGTGCTTGTTGAACAATATCTGATGCAAGTTAGCAGGCCCTAATGACCTTTACATGTAGTCTGTTTGGATCAAGATTTGTTCCTCTGCAATCAAAAGTCCAACGTGTTAACAGACAATTGTGTTCGCAGGAAATTATAGACGTGGAAAAGAGTATTTCGTGCGTCCGTGTGTCCCGAGATGGATAGTATTATAAGTTGCTCAAAGATTTCTGTATCATTTTCCAATTGACCAACAAGGCGGCGACTTATCAGTCTCGCTGGCATAGAATCCGGAATATCTTTCTAAAATGTAGTAGTGGTAGATGAACATTTGAAGCCTCGATCGAAATGGAGGCCGCACGCCTTACACAGGATGAAATGGTTGCACAGCTATTGTCAATGGGATTTGATTATTATTTGGCGCTGGAGGCAATAAGCAACCCAAATCTGGGCTCTCTTAATGACATGGTGGATTTTTTATTAACCGAAGGTTCGAGCCGCTACTTGAAATGTTCTCCAGGGAAACGTGAGAAAGTCTCCAATGATTTGGAAGAGATCAACAGAAAGAACATAGTAAAACCCAATGATGGCTCCTGCAATCTATGGCATTTCAAAGAGGAGGTGAAAGAAAACATGAGGGGAGCAGGTTTTGTATGTTCGAACGTAAAAGTGGAGCCTATGGAAACTTCTTCAATCACGTGTAAGACAGACGCCATTAAGACATCAACAGAACTTTGCGGTGATGCAACGGAACAGATGAGAGAAAATGGTGGTAATAACAATCAGGGGTTCTGGGTGCAAGAAGGTGCATGGGGAGGGTTCAGTGACGAGGTTTTTGATGAAGAGGAACCTCCTCTTCATCAAAGTGATGCAGCTGAGGAAAACATTATCACTCATGTCGTTGTTCCAAGCGTACCGAGAAAGAAGTTGGTCATCGGGCATTCATCCGAAGTAGTGCGTAAGGGGACAACGACTGCAAGAAGTCGAACAAGTGTTTCAGAAAAGTACAGCACAGATATTGTATCAAAAGAAGCTGATATGTCACGAGAAGAGATGTTGATCAGGCAAGGAGAACTTTCAATTCACGTTGATAAATTTACGCATGGAATGCAGAAGCTCGCGTTCAGATTAACAAGGAGCAGTTCTAGTGCGCAGGCAAGCCCTTGTAATGGACTTGTGCTGGGTGTCCTACATATAATTCTTGATGCTTTCAAGTGTTACCAGGAACTTTGGGTGGTGATGAAATAACCAGCGCAATTTATCGTTATTGATGAGCTTAGAATTGTGCATGGAACAAAAAGAGTCATGGAAGGCGATCCTCCAATATTGCTTTCATCGGAAGATGCTAGAAAGCGGATTGCGGTGGGCTTGTCTCTTGATTCTGAGGTCATCAGACCTGAGTATTCCTCAACTGGTGGCGGAGAATCATCTGTGTATTCCACCGCCAATCCGATGTGCATGAAACCAATTCAGATTGTAAAGCTTTAATCAGCAATGCTTGCTGTCTCTGTTTCCCATCTCTATGATGTGTTGGTACTTCTGGGGATGTAAAACTTCGTGAAATAAGGGTGTAAATAAGGATTCTGCTGAAAGCTGTGGGGTTGCACTGTCTCTATTTCCGTCGTTTGCACACGTAATTGACAGATAGTCTGATTGGACTTTCTGGTAACCCATGAACTGTATAGAGCGATGTCTAGTATCTTTTAGCTGAAAGTACTTCGAGTTTCAAACGGGAGTCAGAACCTATGTTAATCATTTACTTTGAAATACTCTGTCAAACTTGTAATGAATATCTTAGTCCTCTTTTCTGATAAGCGAGTAGAGAGTTACATTCACCGCATATCCTCATATCTGGGTCTATGTCACGATTTTTATAGATGAGGAATTTGTGAATTATATTGCAGGTGTCAGAAAGCTATGCGTGACAAAGGAGAACTTGTGGATGCTGAATCAGCAGTGGACGTGAAACCTGTCATAGAGAACAAGCATGTTTTGAATTTTGGAGGTAAACTGAATCCATCCGTTGACACAGGATCTACAGGGGCTAAAGCTGAACTAATGGAGACTGAAGATGTGAAGCCACGAGGTTCGGAATTATTCAGAATCCGTTGCAGGGAAGAACAGGTACTCCTTTATTCAATGATCATCCCTAGGTTATTGAGAATCCTCAACCTCTTTACTTATATGGTCATTAAGGTTAGACTAAGCTTATTGTTGCAATGTTAATGACGTTTAGGTCTTGGGCCAGTAACTGCTGAACGTGCATTCCAAGCCATATGTTTTATACTACTGGTTACTCCACAATTGAACTTGCAATTGTGCACAGGAAAACTGTACTCAGATGAAGAGAAAGCGAGGATCTATACTTGATTCAGATGGTCTAAGAGAGGGTGATCCTTCCAAAACCTATATACCCAGCAAGTTGAAAGGTGTTACCATCCCTAAGGTCGAGGATTGGGAGAAAGCAGCTGTTACAGCTTTACGGAGGTATTTTGGCTATCAGGAGCTAAAAAGTTTCCAACGAATTGCAATTGAAGCATGGGCAGATAATCGTGACTGCTTCGTTCTTGCTGCTACCGGCTCTGGTAAGGCATTGGTATCTTTATTGATCAGTTTTGTTGAATTGATTCTTGTGTTCAGTACAAACATTAGTTTTTCAGAAGTACACTCTTTATATGTACCTTTGTAAGATAAGACCCAAAAGCACAGCCTTCCCTGTCTGTGATCTATTGGGCAGTTTTAGCTTTGCCTAGAGAGTCGCTACTATTTTGAACAAGCTGCTTTGAGATATCACTCATTTTCACAACTAGTCTGGTTTACTCCTATGTTATATGCATATTCGTCAACATTACAAGGTGTTTAGTTTCCAATGATTTAGTACCTCTATATTCAATCAGCATGTCATTTTTATCTAATGGTTGCTTTCACTTGATATTCTACCCGTTGTATATTGAAGGCAAGTCCTTATGCTTTCAGCTCCCAGCATTGATGACCGGGAAGGTAGTTATAGTGGTTTCCCCACTTATCAGCCTTATGCACGACCAGTGCTTACAGCTAGCGCGGCAGGGTGTGTCTGCTTGCTTTCTTGGATCCGGCCAAGTTGACAAGACAATTGAGCTTAAAGCCATGGCTGGAGTTTATAACATTGTCTACGTCTGCCCGGAAACGCTTCCAAGGTAAGAGTACCATCAGGTCCATCTCTTTGTTTCTGTGCTTCACAGATCGAATTTCAACTGTTAGAGATACATGTAAACCCTCAGGAGGTGTGTGGGCAGGCTGGAAAGCTGTTTGCAGAGCCTTGCTCGGGGTAAAGGCATTGCTCTCTTTGCAGTGGACGAGGCACATTGCATTTCCAAATGGGGTCACGACTTTCGTCCAACCTATAGGTAAAATATGTTTTGAGTCTTTAAACAATGACCAATCAGTAATAAAATGTTGTAGAAAATTCTTTGAAGAAATTTCTGCAAATGCAACACTTTGTTGAGCAATCCATGCAACTTGTGCTAGCTATTTAGAAGAACTTTTCAGTCTTGCTAAGAGGTTGATCTCTGACGTCAAATACAGATGAGCTGTGAAAGACTACATTATTCTAATCATAGTGTTGTGTTGATCGTAGGCAGTTATCTATGCTGAGGGATAAATTTAAGGTCGGCGTCATTCCGGGACTGAAGCATCAGATACCCATAATGGCTCTGACTGCCACCGCAACTCCTTTTGTGCGGGAGGATATCCTAAACTCCTTAGGAATAGCTGCTGGAAATCCAAGAATTGTGCTCACTACCTTTTTCAGGCCTAATCTTTACTTTTCTGTAAACCACAGTAAAACAACAAAGGTAACATCATATGAAAATGATTTTGCATCTCTTATTAAGCTCTACACCAAGAGCGGCGATAGATGTCAGCGAGTAGCTTCTACATCAAAAACAAATTTGCGCAAAGAGAGTAACAGAGTAAGCTCAAAGGATGATAACTACAATCTGAGAATGGGTCATACTGATCTAATGGACAGTACACAAAGTAGTGAATGGCTTAATGTTAATAAAAACAAGGTCCTTGGAAGAAATTTGGCTCATGACGATGGCGTAGAGGATGTAGTTATCTTATCTGACGACGACGACGCTGACGTTGACGACGACGACGCTGACGCTGACGACGACGACGAAGATTGTTCAAGCGCGGAGGGTGATGCTATTAAGGACAATGACTGTGATGGTGCCAAACTAACAACTCAGTTCTTGGAGGACGAAGACGAGAGACTTGGCGGTGATTGTTTTGGTAAGTTGTAGCCTTTCCCTTGATTGATCTTTCCTCACCATTGATTAAAACATCCCTTTGATACGTTAAGTGAGTACATACTCTAACGGTGTTGCTGCAGCTGTGATTTTAGTTTAAAGATATTTTAATGCTCGTAGATGCATTCATACCTTCCTTTCTTGAACGAGAAGTGTGCACTTAAACATTAATGGCACATAACTGCACTGAAATGCGTAGATACCTGAATGAATCATTGTTGAAATTTTGGACCGTCAACCTTTTCTTGCAGTTGAGTGTGGAGAATTTAGCGGTCGTGCTGCTGCACTTGAGAATTCTGCTGGTCAACACAATGGAAAGGCAACGGAAATGGGGGAAGGCCCCACCATTGTATACATGCCTACAAGAAAGGAAACTGAGACTCTTGCAAAGTTTCTTTGCAGACATGGTGTCAAAGCTGCTGCTTATCATGCTAAGGTAATGTTACCAGGATAAGGAACCACTGTTTGCAAATGTTTCCAATTAAGATCCGTGCTATTACTTAAAAACAAAAGCTTCGGAATACTAAATGGCTGTTGCTGTTGTTTCTTGTCCAGTTACCTAGAGCCCATTTGAGACAAGTACACGAGGGATTTCATGGAGATACTTTGCAGGTCTGGATAGTCTCGAGTTCTCCATTAGTTTGTATTGATGCAGTCATGCCCAATTCCCGAACTGGCCATCAATGTCGGCAAGTATGACAAGTATTTAAGACTAATTGCACTTCATCTTCATAAGCCGAAAGCCTGGCCGTACTCGACTACATATTGGGTGCTGGTCAGCTGGTTTAGGCACCACCCTATTTATCTTTTAACATGCTTTTTTTGTGTAGATTTTCTTAGTATGATCTCATGCTGGCAGGTTGTTGTTGCTACTATTGCATTTGGAATGGGAATTGATAAGCCAAATGTGAGGCGTGTGATCCATTATGGTTGGCCTCAGGTTGGTAAATTTCTCTTTCCGCCAGCTTGTTAGGACGACTTACAGTCAGATGTTATTTGCGAATCTTGTTCCCTCCAGCTCTATTACCTTCGTATAAACGAGCTATCTCTCTACATTCAGAAGCAGTGTGTCAGCTGTTTTGTTTAACCTCAGGGAGACATGTTCTCCAATTTATGTATTTGGAGCAGAGTTTGGAAGCATACTACCAAGAGGCAGGTCGAGCTGGTAGAGATGGTGCTCGTTCAGATTGTGGTACATTCTTTAGAACTAGAAAATGAGCATTATACTGAGTTCAATGAAACGCTCTCTCATGTATTGTGATCATTTTGCGTGTGATTTAGATCTCCTGCATGTTTCTTTTTGTTGCAATGCTTTTGAAAGTATCTGAAGTTGGTAGTTCTCAAATAGCCTCTGAATGGCGTCCTGCGCAGCATCTTTGTTTTCATATTGGCATCATTTTCTATGATTTTGCAGAACTATTTGTTGATATGACTGTTCTGCCTTCATTGCTGCCCAGCCGCCGAGATTCTGCACAAACAAAGCATTCACTTGAAATGCTCTCGCAATGTTTCAGGCACCAATCCACCATTTTCTTATTTATGGTCCACGTCTTGTCAAGTATACATAAGGGCTATTATATCTCAATGGTAGTGATAACTATTTTGCAGCAATATGCTGCCAGACATGTAATGAGTTCTGTGGAACATTCATGTATTTTTACTGACTCAGGTTTGACTAGCAGGTACGCCATCCAACAAGATTGCTGCAGAGTGCATACGATCCTTCAATACTTCGGTGAAGTTCTTCAGGGTGGTCTATGCAACATGTAAGTATCTCTTCCCTTTCGATAATTCTGTTATGGAAGTGATCACTCGTTTATCGATTCCTTCGATTCCACCTTTCAGGCATTTTAAATGAATCTTTCGATTCCGCCTTCTTCTGGTGTGATGGTTGTCAGTTATTGAATAAAATGTATCGTACCTTTCTAGTCCAATTTTTTGACGAGTTATCGAACAAATTGCGGTGTATCGGTTTTATGTCAGGTGTGATGTATGCCTCAAGGGTCCACCACCTGCTCAAAATCTGACTAGAGAAGCCGTGTTGCTACTGACAGCAATTGCTGCCTCTCAGGTGAATCCCTGCCTTGTGCATTTGCAATGTTGTCCTTTAGTCCCTGCAATGAACATTTACTTCCGTTTGACGAGCTGGTGCTATTTGAAACGTTCATCCGAAGTTTCGCTTACGCAGAACCATTAATATCATTCGCAGCTTGAGTCAGAGGCTGAACCACGGATTTGTACTGTTTTCATAATGGCCTGATGTTGGTTGTGCCAACAACGCAGACGGGAGGTACTGCCTTAGGAGCTAGTGTGCAACCAAGAGAGAGAGCACCAAGAGGAAAAGGGATGACAGGCAAGGCAGGAGGAGCAGGAAGGATAAGTAGTACTTCATCGGTGGCACCCAAAGGACCGGCTATAAAAGATATTGTGGAACAATTGGGAAAACAGGTGAGGGTTGTTCAATTATTTACCATTTTTCCAGAGAGACAATAATCTTTTAGGTTGCTTATCATCACGGTATCAGCTTCCTAACATAAACATGGTGGGAACGTGTCTGTTGAGCAGGACCCATCGAAGGATAGATTATGGTGGAGGGGCTTTGTTCGTATACTTGCTGACCGTGAATTTATCCAGAATGCCGTGAGTGCCCATTCACCTCACACTTTGCTCGCACGATCCTTCATGTTTTGATAATAAGCAAAAATTTGATACAAATCATTGGTTAATAATTTCCAAACTGAAGGATACTTGGAACTACTATGTATTCTTCACCTTCATTAAGCTCTGTTCCATCATAAAGTTCCTTTGCTGAACACTGTCTATGCTTTGAAATTGCAGTAGTGTTTTCTAATATCCTTGCAACGTCTTTGCAGGCGTCAACAACCACAAATAAATTGGTAGTGCCCACAATCAAATACCCTCTCCTCACTCCCAAGGGACTTGAGCTCCTGCGAACATCCAACATAACAGTAGCTTCACAACATGCACAGCGTCTTTTGGTTCACTTAGAAGGTGACATGATGCAAGCTTCGAGAATGCCAAGGAACCATAGAACGTCAGAAGAATCGAGGGAATGGGGAAGAGGATGGGCTGACCCGGAGATACGGCGGCAGCGTCTCAGCAAGCGTGGCAGGGGTCGGAGTCGTATGAGGGGGAAGTCTCGACAGAGGCAGCCAAAAGCTGACACTAGGACTGTGCGGGGTCGTCTTGCAAATAAGCTAGGTCTCAAGAGATGAATATAGAGCACTCATTTAGTGGTCTCTTCATGCATTTGTGAAGCTTTTCGGACTGGCATACCGCGAGCTTTCGCAACACTGTTCACTTGATCCTTAAGGTCTGAACAAGAAATATTCTGGTTGGATATTAGAGACCCCAAGGAAAACATTTCGGATGTTATTAGAGTATCCGAATAATGTTTCTATTGAGTATCCAACACAACCAATAGGAGGAAATTTGACCTTATTCAGCCGTATAATATAACTATCATATGTTTCTTAAGATTAAAGAAAAGGAGGAAGTCTTATAAGATTGTGTAAAGAAACACTAAGGACTCGATCCCATGGTGTGGATATGTTACAGAATAGAAGTGGGATTGCTCTGAAAGATACTTTGGCGCTTCAAGTGTATGCTTCAAAAATAGTTTATTCTTGTATCGTAAGCATGTGTTTGTAGGTATTTAATGTTCCAGCATGTTACCAAAGTAAGTTTTATTTGTTTATTTGAGATTATGTAGAATTAAAGAATTTTTGCACATGAGATGTTTAACCAAAAAATTTGACATAACTATTTTAGACTCATTATACTTTTAGTTATTCAAAATATATGTTTTTTAAAATAATAACCAATTATAAAATATTTTTAAAAAAATCTTTAGACTTAAATTAAAATTAAAATCATATTTATTTTATATATAAATAATATTCTTGGCTAATATGGACATGGTATGTTATATTCATATCAAATTAAATAAACCCACAATTTTAAAAAAACATAAATTAGAAGTTATAATATTAACCATATTACTATTTTTTTTTGTATATAAATATAATTTTAATTACCTTTGATTTCTTTAAAATTATGTTGACAATATTTACAACTTTAAATACATTCTTAAAAATATTTACAACTCTAAATATATTTTAAAAGTTTAATTATAAATCCTTAAAATTTTTATTTAGGATAATGATTTTTTATTTTTTATTTTCCATTTTTTATGCAATTAATTTAAGAAGCATATTGTAAGCTATCCATACTTTGTGGCCTATATATTAGAAAACAACAAAAAATGAGGATGTTTCTAAGAATTTCTTAAAAAAGAAGTGCAACCATTTACAAAGTAGCCCATAGAACCTCTTTAAAAAATAAAATAAAATAATTTAAAAAGTAACACTAATTGGAAAAAAAGATAGTAATAAAAAATTAAAAAACAAAAAAATTATAAAATCACAAAATAAACAATTAGTAGTGTAAAATGTAAAAGCTTTGCAATTTATAATCTATCTATTGTCATGTATTGCAAAAATAATCAAATTATATTTAATACTATCTTATCAACATTTCTCTTAAATTTTATATATTAGGTAAAATGTTGTACTTAGGCAAAACTATCCCTAAACTCAACTTCTTTCATAGATACTATCTAACATATTATTGTCTATAAGTTGGCATTTGTGCAAATGATTTTGCCTTTGCCTATTATACCCCAAGCTTAGAGAGATAGCAAATGGAGGCAAAATCTCTCTCTCTCTCTCTCTCTATATATATATATATATATATATATATATTTCTTAAAAAATAATAAAATTTAGAAATTAGAATCTATTTATTAAAATATTATTTATAAAGATTATAATAATAGATTATATGGAAGTTTGTCTTTTTATAAAATCTCAAATTCAAACCTAGACATTGACAATTGACATAATATTTTATCTTAGATATTGACTTCTAAATATAATATATTATTTTACATTCCAATATCTTTACTTAGATTCATCACCCTCATTATCTTTGGTATAAATTGGACTAGACTTAGATTCATCACACTCATTTTTTTTAATTTATTAAGATAATTAAATATACAAAAGAATTTTAAAAAAGCCTAAATTTTTAATTTTGTTAAATATCTTATTAAAATATTCATCCTCTTTAGTATCTAATCTAAAGATAATATCTTTTTAACTAAGGTATTGCACTATAATAAACATACTTACATCTTATTTATTAGTCTTAATTTTTAAAATTTTTTCTTCTAAATATTTTTTATTCTTCTATTTTTATGAGCTAATTGAAAATTAAAAAATTAAAAAAAATTAATATAACTATTATCAAATAGATTTTTTTTTAGATAATATATTAAAAGTTTATTTTTTAAATAATTGTGAAGATAAATTTTATCCCTCAATCCAAATTATAAGTGCCTCAATTAAGAGTTACTTGTAATTGGTGGTGGAAAGTGAAGGAAGCAAATAGCAAGAATAAAAGAAGAATAAACACAAAACAAGTGAAATAAATAGAATCAAGCAATTATAAAATCTAAAATTAGATCACAATCTATTCACTATATTTTTAATTAATAAAAAATAAAAGTAAAATATAAAAGTTATATTTTTAAATAGATAATTTTTTTTTTTTTATCTTTCTAATGATATAAAAAATATGTAAATCTGAATTACTATAAGTAAGTTATGATAGTTCAAAGATAAAAGATAAATAATAAAAAAATTAAATGAGTAATTTTTACCTCAAGGATAATTTGCTTAAGAGATTAAGAGTTTGAACCTCACCAAGGCTCACAAGTAGTGTGTAAGGGTGTCCTAGAGAGGCCTTGAGGCCTTAGTCTTATACTCCTATCTACATCCAAGGTGTCACTACTCATATGGGATTTCTGCACCTCCCTTTCTACATAGACTACATTAGTTATTGGTCCTCCTATTTTCTACTAATAGAACTCATTTTTTTTCATTTTTGACTTCACCATGGTGTTTAAAAACATCCAATTAGCTTAGAAACCTTGAATGGCCTTCAAATCTTGCTTCATTTTTTCATAATGGCTCCCATGGTGGTAAAATTCATTTTTACCAAAGTCTTCAAAATTGTTCTAAAAATTCCTAATTTTTTTTGAATAAATTCTAAATAAAATTTAATTTTTTTTATAATATTTTAAAGATAATAATATCAATTTAAGACTATTTTATTCTATCTTGGTGATTTTTATAATAATAAAATTAATTTAAATAAATTAAAAATTCTATTTTTTATATAAATAATTAAAAAGATATGAAGTTTATTTTTCATGCTTCTTCTACCTATTAAGTAATATTTATATGTTTCTAATAAGTAATACATGCAGATAGAAGGCCAATGTAGGCATTGATCTCAATAATTAAATATTAATTTTTATAATTAAAAAAAACTACTAAATCAAATTGATATTTCTTTAAATTGCCTCCAAGACTTATTAAGACTCCATTTCTTCTCTACTAATATTATTCTTCTTCATTTAGCATCCTCTAAATACATCTTTGCTTCACAATTATAATTTTAATATTCTAAATGTATTCATTTGTTTTAAAACAACTAGTGAGTGAATTTGATGACTTACACATAATGACCATCTGAGACAATTTATAAAAGAAAAGAATCTAGAATTGACCTCTCAAAATAGTATTGAATAAATAGAGAAATTATCTATAGAAGTTTTAACAACTATCTAAGATAAGAATGAATGAATTGCTACTAATTTGAAGAAATTAAAGTATGTTTTATTCTAAAGAATTAAAGAAGAAAGAAAAAAAATTAAATCTAATCTAAGAACTAATTATTATAGAACAAAAAACCAAAGCTAAAAAATAAATTTTAAAAAGATAAATTTTTTTAGATTCTTCTTTAATATGAGAAGATTTTAGTATCAACCTTCTAAGGCCTATATATCTATCGGATGTCAAGGTTGATATTTTCTTGTACTAATATTAGCTCATTGGAATAGCCCATTTTTCCAACCAAATTCAAACCCAAAATGCTTCAATAACAACCTCTCTTGTAATCAACACTTCAATTTTTCTTAGATGTTTACTTGATACTTGATACTTGATACCTTCTTTACTTACTTAGAATTCTTTCGGTTGTATAATAAAAGATTAAATTTTATAAAAAAAAAGAACTTATAGATAGATTTGTTATTTCTCTTGAATTCCAATATTCATCCTCTTGACTTTATTAAGTTTTTATGACTCTATTTTTTTGTTTTTGTTTTTTTTGTTTTTGGCCTTGGATAAATAAAAATATAAGAATGAGGTGTTTTCTTTTGGTGTGTGATACAAATCACATTCTATATTTTTTACATCTATTCTCAAAAGTTCTAGTAGAAAAATCTTCTTTGTTCAATGTTTGCAACCAAATTGAATTATTTGGAAAGACTTTTTTAATTATATAAGGGCCCAACCATAAGATATCAAATTTTTGGAAAATCTAATTTCTTAGCATCTTATAAAAAGAACAACATGCTAGCTCTAAGAATTCTAAGCTTATATTGTTTGTTAAAGGCAATTTTTTTTCTTCTTTGCATAGCCTTTGTAGATTAAGCACTCCATCTCTTGGCCTCATCTAGACCTTCTAGATGTTCTAATCTA
Organism: Physcomitrellopsis africana; assembly: GCA_036785485.1. Classification (NCBI taxonomy): domain Eukaryota; kingdom Viridiplantae; phylum Streptophyta; class Bryopsida; order Funariales; family Funariaceae; genus Physcomitrellopsis; species Physcomitrellopsis africana. The sequence continues at coordinate 749,505 of JAWRVF010000014.1, read as the reverse complement.
TCCATCAAAGATTATTTAGTTGACAATTTTTTTGTTAAGGCAATTTAAAGAAAAGAGATTTCAAATTCAATTGATAAAATGGCTTCTATACGATAAACCAAGGAAAATGGGGTGGCTTGAGTGATCACCTTAAACATGGTTCTATAAGTCCAATCCTGTTTAGAAGTTGTTATGGTTTTTCTAAGGATGTTGATGAAGATTTGATTCACCCTCTCTGTATGCCCATTGATTTGAGGGTGATAAGGAGTAGTCTTCTTATGATTAATTTTAAATCATGAGGTCAAGTCTTCTATCACTTCATTTAAAAAATGCTTGTCTTTATTACTAATTAAAGTTTTTGGATATCTAAATCTAGTGATAATTTGCTCATAAAAGAACTTGGCTTCTTGTTTAGCATTATTGGTCTTAATTGTCTTTGCTTTAGTTCACTTAGTAAGATACTTGGTTGCTACTACTATATGCTTTATTCCACTAATAGAATTAAGATGAATTTTTTTAATATAATCTATTCTCTATTTTTCAAATAAGAATTAAAATAAAGACATATGGAGAGATAAGCTCATTTAGAGGTCATTTCTAGCATATCTTTCACATGCATCATATATTTTAGTATACCTAAGGGCATCTTAGAATAAAGTGGGCTAATAATAGCCGGCTCTAAGGATCTTCTATTCTCTTAGTATTTCCAAAAAATGATCCCCATATGTACTATCATAGCATATTGATAAAATTATAGAGATTTCTTTTTCTATCACACACCTTCTTAATATTCCAGCTATTCCACATTGATATAATTTTTCACAAACTATGGCAAAATATCTACTACTAATTTGGATCTTCTAATGTATTATTTTAAATAAATGAGAAGGCAAGGTTTGGATGGTTAAAAATTTGGTAATTAATTTATATCAAGTGGGGGTAGTTGAAACAACAAATAGACTCTTATCTATTAAGGTATCATCTATTTTATCTTTGCCTATGTATTTTGACAAAGTGGATAAGTGATTGGCTTGCATGTTTATCCTTTTTGACTTGTATTCTATTATATAATCAAATTTTTTTAATAGAAGTATCCACCTTATCAATCCACCATTCAATTTTGTCTTGTTAATAAGGTACTTAATTGCCATGTGGTCTATAAAAAGCTCTATTGGATTTAAGAGGAGGTAGTATCTAAATTTTTAAATGGAAAAAATCATAGCAAGGCATTCCTATTCCATAATAGTGTAATTCCTTTCCGTAGGATTTAATTATCTATTAGCAAAGGCTATAGGACACTCCTTGTTTCTTTCTCCACTTGCTTGATACAAAATACTTTCTATTGCCATAGACAAAGAATCACAAAGAATATAGAAAGGTAATGACCAATTTAGTGGTCTTAAAATATGATACATGCTAAGTTTTATCTAAAGATTGTCAAATGTTTTTTAATATTTTTTACTCCATTTAAACTTCATATCTTTTTGTTAAAGTCTAGTAATAAATATAGAGATGGTAGTATAGTCATGTATTACTTTCCAATACCATTTAATATGCTCCAAGGTTCTTTATACCTCCTTTACTATTGAAGGATGTTTTAATTCTACGATCACCTAATCTTCTCTAAGTCTAATTTTCTACTAATTTTTAATATTACATATCTTAATAGGACTCCTCTTTTAATTGATAAAAATATTTTATTAGGATTTAAAATAATCCTAGCTTTTTTATATCTTTGAAGACAAGATCTTATACAATCATGATATATTATCTTAGAAGATTGGATGCTAAAATTATCAATAAATATTGTCATTGATTTGTATAGCAAGTTTGAGAAGACTTATGACATTATTCTTTGAAATACCAAAGAAGCATTGTAAAGTCCAAAAGGCATGGCCACATAGATGAAGGTGCCCCAAGGTGTAATATTGAATAAAAAATCAATTCTTATAAGTTTATAGTAAATAAAATAAGAATTTTTTATATTATAATATATATTTAATTTTATAAAAATTAAAAAAATATATATCTTCTATTTTTTTTGAGCAAGAAAAAATTATTATAATATATTTTATAAGATTTTATTATAATAATTTTACAAAAATTATATAGAAAATAAAAAATAATAGCAATTTGGTCTTTGCAAAAATTGCCATACATAGGATATCTATAAGAATACCATCCATAATATATAATAATATTATTAGTTGAATTCTAAGGTTAAGGTTTTTTTAAATGTTAAGATTTTATCTTCCAATGTTTATATAATGCATTAGATTTTGGAATGTCTTCTTTATAGAAACTCCAAACTTATATTATATTATTTTGAATAATTTCTTATTCATTTGTATTTGAAATAAAACTATTGTATTTTTTATTGTCTATGTATACATAATTAATAACAACAAAAGTTATCAAATGCCATAACAACCAATTAGTTTTTTTCTTAAAACACTTCTTGTAGATTCACTTGACCACCTTTTTAATGTACTATAATAGATTTCAATACTATTGTTGGTATTTTGATTTATACAACAAAAATGTTATATTTTCAATAATTATAAAAATATATATCTTATAATAATAATAAATTTGTATAAAAATTGGTAGATTCTCTTCTTGTAAGATATGTATTTTTATAAAAATACGAATCTACCAAAATTTAATAATATTATCTTAAATATATCAAAATCCACCAATTTTTATACAAATTTAATAGAACTCAAGAATATATATTCTAATTTGTTGAAATCCAATGCTAAAATCACAAATCTACCTAAATCCAACAATGTTTGCTTAAATCTACCAAAAATCAATATTAAAATCTGAAATCTATCAGATCCAATAAAAAAATTAAGTCTACCAAAATCCACCATTTAAAATTAAAAATCATTCAAATTTAATAATAAGATCTCAAATCTATCAAAATCTAATAATATCAATTCAAATTTATTAAAATCTAATAGTAAAATCTCAAATCTACCAAAATCCAACTATTTCATATCAAATCTATCAAAATCTATTGATTTTTATACAAATTTACATAAATTTAACATTCTCTACTAACATCTATCAAAATCTAATGACTACAAGTTAAATTTATCAAAATTCAACATATATAAAATTTCTATAACATACCATACATTTGAAAATGATATTTTTTAAAATATTATTTTATTATTAGAATATTATATTGTATAAAAAGTACAACCATAGCTACTTTTCTATGTGCAATAAAGTCTTATTTCGTTTCTTTATATTAAATCACTATATACATGATTTGTTTCATATCATTGTAAATCTACCATTTTATAAATTGATCTATAATTATCTTTTTATTATATTTTTATTTCTAATTCTTTAATACATCAAAAGAATTATTACATTTAAAATCTTACATAACAACTATAATTTAATCTTTGTAATATACAAAGATATTTTAATAATATTTTAATATACAAAAATCTTACATAACAACTATAATTTAATCTTTGTAATATACAAAGATATTTTAATAATATTTTAATATACAAAAATCTTACATAACAACTATATTTTTTAGACTTTTAATAATTAGTACCTTTATAACAATTTATTAATCCATATCCACAAAAATATCTATAACAAAAAAAATAAATATTTAAAAAAAATTCATGTTTAAATTTAAATTTTTGAAGATAATACATAATTATAAAATTTAATAAAAATATGATAAAACAAAATTCACTGTATTTGTACCAATGTCAAATTTAAATAAGAATAAATTATATTTAGATTCTTCTTTAGAAAATCTTGAAATGACATAAAATTTGAGATTTGTCTTCTATAATTTATCATGCTAAAAAATCTTAAATATAGTCCTACAAAATATAAGTAGTCAAAATAATTACAATTAAAGATATACTAGAATTTTTTCTTAATTCTTTAATAAATACCAAATTCTTATCATCAATAGGACCACAAGGTAGGTTTTAAAAATATGGAGCTCTTAAAAAATTATCCATGATATATTATATAATTTTTATAAAATAAAAAAAATCTAATTATAATTATAAAAAGAAATTATTGAAATATATAAAATTATGCATAAGTAATGAAAAAGTAAATTATTATATACATCTTATGTGAAAATTCTTTAAATATATATATATATTATTCTACAGATTATAAAAAATAAAAAAATAGGCAAATAAAATATATAATTACTCTTAATACTATAATGATATATTATAAATATTAAAAAATTAATTAATTAATTTTTTTTTAGAATATAATAAAATTTTAATAATAATTTTTTTTTTTTTTTTTTATACAAATCACACGTATATAAACAAAATTTTGTATAAACATGAACTAATTATATATATGTATATTTTGTATTTAAAATTAACTAAATCCTATCATATAAACATATAAATAAGTAATTTAAAATATTTTAATATAAAAATAATATATTTTTAAAAATAAAATAAAATATTTATTATTTAAATTAAAAATATTAAAAAAAAATTTATGATATAAATTATTATAAATATTTTATAATAAATTATTTAAATTTTTTTAGTATTCTTTATATATATATATATAAGTTATCTATAGATAAAATATATCCAATATATATTTATATATATAGATATATATATTAATAAATTTTAGTTATAATAATAATAATAGTTAATAATTACATTTTATAATTTAAAAAATATTATCTTTTTAATTTTTTTATAATTTTAATTAATTAAAATTTAACGTATAATATTTTTTGTTTTAATATTAAAAAGATATATTTATAGCCTACAAGAAAGTATTAAAAAAAGATATCAAATATCATAATATTAAATAATTATAAAAATAAAATCCACAAAGTTTTTTAAAAAATCGGATTTTAAAAAGAACAATAAAGTAAAATTATTTTAATTTTAGTTATTTATCTAAGTTGTATTCTAAGTAAGAATCACCTTAAAGTGCATATGGAATGTCATTATGTCATAATAGTGATTTAAGGCTTGCATTGTAGTGAATGCACAAAGCAACCATATTCTTATAGAAGACTAAGTGAGATAAAAGGTTCTTTAAGATAAAACCAAAAAAAAAAAGTTTTACTTCTTAAAATTGATAAAGTAGTACATTTCCAACTCAAATGTCATTTTGGATGCTTAATACAAGATACATCTTTGTGTCACTCTTTTTACTTGTTTAAATATCATATATAAGTGTATAATATGTACTTATTTTATTAATATACTTATTTTCTTCAAGCTCAACTTAAGCACCATGCCATCTAAGTACAAGACAAACAAAAAATCCTTCTTTGATGCCTTCAAATTCTATCCAATCTTCTATGATAGAATCTAAGTTTGCTTCATTTGTACAATAATTTAGTCCAAGTGTTTTGATCCCAATGAAGGATAAGATAAATTGAGAGATGTAAGGATTGATAAGTAAATAAATATAATGACTTGAAAAATTGTCTCAATATTTTTAAATTTAACTTATTTTATTTTTTAAAGAAAATAAAGCAATATATAGGTACTTGGTCTAATAAATAAAGTTGTTAGTATATAATTTAAGAGTCTTTGTTATAGAAGATTTTTATGAAACATGTTTATAGGTGAAGAGTTCTCTATATATGTATATACTACTTATTGAGACAATTTTTTTAATCCTTGCTTGTTAATCATTGCAAATATTATTGCAACTTCTATTGTTATTTATTATTACACCATTTCTTTTATTACTATACTTCTTTTGTTTTGTTAACTTTGTAAGATACTCTTGCATTTTTTTGCTCATATATGTATGCATCTTTATTGGTTTAACAATTGTGTTATATTCACTTAGACTATTTTATTGTCCCCATATGGATTGTGATACAAGACAAAAAAATATACAACTATATAACTATTGGAACAAGGATTTTTGGTGCATAAGGTATCAACTCAATTTAATATTAGTCTTGGAATGATTGGTTGCATTTACAAAAGATATATCCTAAGGTGTTTTGCTCTCAAGGTGAGTCAATTGCAAGTTTTGTCTAACAATGACAAATAAAAAATCATATATAATATCACAATAAACAAGATAGATATTACAGTTGAATCTTTTACAAGCCTTATCATACTACGGTTTATTGTTTTATTTATTCTATCAATACTGCCTAGAATAAACTTGTAAAGGGAGATTCGAACACAAAGAAATATTAAACGCATGAAATATATTGCTAGGGTCACACAATTAATCACTCTTGAATGGCAGAGTCCAATGAATACTCAAACACTCTAACAACCCTGACCTCTCCAACTTCCAACAATCTCATAAGAACAACCAACAATATTGTATTGCCTTGATAGATTGCATACAACCGCTACACATTCCAATCACTGGAAATAACTTCTCACCAAGAATATCTTTCAAAATGAATCATCTCTCCAATATTCTCTTTCATCACTTAATTCTCACAATTAATACGACATAATATTCTCATTCATGCTTAAACTGCATCGATAAGTTTCGTCTTCAATTGCCAATTCTCTATACTAAACTCAATCATCATATAATTTCAATCTCTTATACATCTACATATGAATTTAATTTTTTATTTTATTATTATACTTCACAGTTTACATAGTACGATCAATCAAAATGTTATCCAAATTTTCCACTACACTCTAACACAAAAGAAAACAAAAGAGAGAGGTAGCACCAAGCTTACCCTGGCTCTCGATTCTCACAGTCGGGCCCTGATTTCTTCTTTCTTATTCTCTTTATACTAAAAATCAAGATTCCAACTGCCATCTCTCTTACCTTAAGCGCTTTTCCAACTCACTTTCCTATGCTATCGTCTATACTAGCCAAAAATTAGATTAATCATCTAATCTATCAATTTTTAATGCTTACTCTATCTTTCCAAAATTATCTATCTATTCTACATGGCTCCACTCCTAATTGTGCAACGCCCTTGCAAATACAAAATTAATAGAAAAAAAAACTTTGAGTTATGAAATCGGCTCTTTGGATTAGGACACTCCATGATTCTCCATAGGAGGTTCTTCTGCATCTATTTCTAACTCTAAGTCCTCGTCCTCCTCACATAAATCCACATGGTTATCCTTCAATTGGATTGATAAATCCTTGTTATCCGCTCCCAATTCTAAAACTTGAGCCTCCAATAACAGAATTCTAGCATCTTTTGCTTCTAATTAGTACTCTTGTTGCTTCATCTTCTCTTTTAGCTCATCAATACTTGAAATTGGCGGGATAGATACCTGCGATCGATTAATATTGGCTATGCCGCCCTCCAATTTTTTCACTTCAGCCTTCAAGGTATCAATTTCTATGTGTACCTTGTTCGTTTCAATTCTGTATTGGTCTTCTAATTTTACCTTTTTTTGGACCAATTTCGTTGCCTTCTCACGTTCTGCTTGCAATTGACTCTTCAATGCCTCACTTTCTAAATCCCACATTCAACGATTCTCCAATAACTTATATTTTTGGCCATTCAGGATTCGTTCTTTATCTTTTGTCCAAGCTTCTTGTTCCTCCCTTAATTTCCATTCCAACAACAACTTGGATTCTACCTTTTTCTTGATAGTACAATCTTGTTTCACAATTTGATAGCTTTTTTCCATTATCTCCTTCTTGCTCGTGTCCAATTATTGCCTTAAGTTTCTCTCCAACTTACTAACTGTAAGCTGCAATTAGAAAATTTGACTCAATATTACTTCCGTTAGACTCTCTCCTTCCATTATTTTGATATTCGTAACTTGAACCTTAGCTGCCACCTCCGTTACTAAGAGAATCGGAATCCGCGCTAGTATAGTTATTAGAATGGCCTCTTGTTCCGCCAATCAACTTGATTCTCCAACTTCATGTACTACTACCTCTGGGCTAGCTATTGGTGCTATCAAACTTCAAATACATTGTGGAGGCACTAAAGAGGGTATATTTCTCTCTACCATTGACGATGTTTGACTTAATGTATGCGCAATTACGGAGTGCACATAATTGGAACAGAGTAAAGATGCAAACTTTCCCATCTTTTGTTTGGCTATCATCTCCGCATACATTCTACTTGCGATGAATGCTGCCCTATTAAACACCATTCCTTCCAGCATTCCTATCGCCGCAAACAAGAGCCGTTTGGACAAATAGGTGGTATGTCAATTCAAGCCTAGCCACTTCTGAATGAACCACACCCACTCCATAAGCTCTGATATGAGTGCCTCTGCCACTTTTCAACCCTAATTTCTCTCCAATGATAACATATCGCCTTTAAAATAACTACATAGTCGAAAGTCACTAGACACTTTGACATCTATTGCAAGCTCATCAATCGGGAGATGCAATATCTTTTGCAAGGTACTCTCGTCTATCCCGATTATCCTCTCCTTTATTACACTCAAATCATCCTGAGGATCATAGTGTCCTATATATTTCACCACCAATTCTATATCAATTGGCAACAAATTAATTGACTCTCTAAAAAATGCATATAGTTGCGTGTTTCTAAAATCTCTCTGCCTTTGTAGGATCCAACAGATTTCCAACTTCATTGGTTCCATGTTGGTGATTACCACTAGAGATGGCGACTCTAAATTATTCTTATTTCTCATATTTCGGATACTTTTCTCTTTGTCTCCAACTCTCTTCGACCTTTCTATTGACATTGTAGATTATAATGTACTTTATACTTCTTGCTCACGCTAATATTATTTTGGCTCACTAAAGTAAACTCTATACTCCAATGCATATACTTCACACAACAATGTTCACAACTTCCGCTAAGTGCCTTATTCCTAACCTTTTACTTGGGTCTGAATCCACAATCCCTAATCCAATGTACCGCAACCTCACATCTGATTTTCTTGACTAAGCGGCAATAGTATCTCAACTGACCATCAACAATCTTTTTTAACCATCATGCTCCTACAATATAGGCAATCTATCATTAATAGATATTCCCTCTTCCCTCCTAATTTTAAAACCCGTCCCAAGTTTATGTATAATAAAATTGTAATTAGTTTCTGTTAATTCATGTGGTAAATTGAATATCTATAAAATCTTTCAATTGAATTGAACTATTAGGAAAGACTTCCACTACTTGATATGGTCTATGTTAACGGACTTGGAATTTTTCTGGAAAATTGTGAAATTGGCTATCATAAAGAAGTACTAGATCATTGGGCATAAAAGATTTGGGACATAATTTTCTATCATAATAATTCTTACGATGTTGCTGTACAATTTCCATATTTAAAAGAGCCATAGCCCTAATTTCATCCAATTTTTTTAATTGTGCTAACCAATATTGGAGGGATTCCTTGTCATCAAGATGTTCATCCAACACAATTCTTAAACTTTGAACTTCTAATTCAATTAGTAATATTGCCTCTTGCCTCTACACTAATTAGAATGGTATAGAACTAATAGTCACTTTATATACAGTACGATATGCCCACAAAGTTGCAAATAATTTTGTATTCTACTCTGTTCCTATACTAGATACAGTCTTAGTTAAAACTTTGTACAAAATACTGTTGGTTTTTTTAGTTTGCCCATTGGTCCAAGGATGATATGGCATTATTTTTTGATGTTTGATCTCATATTTATCTATGAAGGCTGAAATCATAGAATTAATAAAATGGATACAGTGATCACTAATCAATTCTTTGAGACATCCAAAGTGAGTGATAATATTCTCATATAAAAATATGGCTATTGTATTAGCATTATTATTTTTTGTTGCCACCGCTTCAACCTATTTTGTTACATAATGGGTCACTATCAAAATATATCTTTTATATCCATTTTGTGAGGCTGGTGCGATTCGTCCTACAAAATCAATATTCCATTTTTTAAATGGTACTTGTTCCAAAATTAGGATCAACAATATGGCAGAAGTACCAATAGGTCTGCCAATACGCTCATAAAGATCACAATGTCGTATATATTAGTATGCATCAAAAAACATTATTGGCCACCAATAACCAGCCATTAAAGCTTTTTGAGCAGTACTATCATTGACAAAGTGCCCACCGCAACTATCGAGGTGATAGCCTTCCAATATAGCATGTACTTCACTTTGAAATATACAACGATGTAATATTCCATCCTTCCCTTGCTTATACAAAACGTCATCGATCATAGTATATGGATCACTTTTCAAAAGCAAGTGTCGTTTAAGTTTCTTGTTATAAGTAAGTGGGAATGTCTGGAATATCAAGTATTGAATCAATTCACTATATTTCGGTGAAATTATATCTACAACAAATAATTCTGTATCTAAAAGTGCATCGTTGATAGGTTCATTTCTCAATATGTTGGTCAAATAAGATAAATGGTCTGTATTAGCATATTTTTTTTTTTTGATCAAACATTAATATTAAAATTAAATTCTTGAAGGAGTAACACCTATTGAGCAATACGTCCACTCAATTGAGGTTTATTGACCATATATTTAAGATCATTGTGATTAATATGAAACACAAATGGATAACCAAGTAGATAATGCCAAAAATTTTGTATAGAGTAGATCATACCCAAGGCTTCTCGTTCAGTCGTAGTGTAATTTCATTCCATAGCAACAAACTATCGACTAGCATAATGTATTGAATGATCTAAATCTTTTTCATCCTTCTGACTTAAGATGGATCCAATAGCAAAATTGGATGTATCAACATAAATATGAAATAATTTCATCCAATACGGTGCAACTAATATTGGTGTAGACACCAATTTGCGCTTCACTTCTTTAAATGAAACTATACATTCTTCGGTCCAAATTAGACTAGAGCCATTCGATAGTGGTTTCTTTAAGAGATTAGTTAAAGATTGATATATGATTGCAAATGAATCAATAAATCGTTGATAATAGTTGATATGGCCTATGAAACCACGAATACCCAACATTGTTTCTAGCTTTGGTAAGGTCAATATATAAGTAACTTTATGCAGATCAGTAGTAATATTAGCCACAAAAACAATATGTCCCAAAAGCATTCCCGAGGATATTCCAAATTGACACTTCTCAAAGTTCAAAGATTTTCCATACTTATCACATTGATCCAAACATTGACTAAGACATTTCAAATAGTCAACTGTTGTACTAAATGTATAAAAATTATCTAAAAATATCTCAATTAACAATCATAAATAATCTTAAAATGCTTGCATCATTATTCTTTGAAATGTGGCTAGGGTGTTACATAATCCAAATGGCATCACTTTATAAGCAAATGTGCCTCAATTCATGGTAAAAATAGTCTTTAATTGATCCTCTGCTTCAATTTTAATTTGATGGTAACTTGAAAATCCATCCAAAAAGGAACAACATTTATGTCCGGCTACTGCGTCTAATATATTATCCGTAAAAGGTAAAGAAAAATAATCTTTCTTAATCACCGCGTTTAATTTATAGAAGTCTTGATAAATTCAGATTTTTCCATTCTTCTTTGATATTATCACAATTGATAAAACCCATTCACTATACAATACTAGATATATAAAGCCTACGTCTAAAAATTTATCTACTTTCTCTTTTACCATGAGGGAATATTTTGGATTAAGGCGGTATTGTCTTTGACGAACTGATATAGCATCTTCTTCTAAGGTAATTGGATGCTCACAAACTTTGGCAGGAATACCTTTTAAATCCGCATATGACCAAGCAAAAGCAAATTTATGATTTAGAAAGAATTTTTTTTAATTTTTCAGTTCTATATCCATAATATTGATGTATACTTTGATAATCTAGGATGTTTCATTGGTGCCCAGATTAACAAATTTGCACACATGTTTTTCAACAACCTCTCATTTGATTTTCCTCTCTTGCTCTGAAACCTTCATATAATCTGATAAATTGGAACTATCCATTTCTGGCTCTAATATATTAACTTCATTAACTATGGGATTATTCATCCAATTGACAATAGTATGATCAAAATTTTCTATGTCCTCCGAGTATACTAAATAATCCTTGGGTCTTCCATATTGATATAATATGTCTTGCTTCTACGCGTGAATTGGGTGATCACCAATTTTTATTGAATTGATAACTTCATCATATTTTGCATCAGATTGATCTTTATCCTTGGATGTCATCTTGAAACTCGGAATATGAGATTCTCCATGATATTAAACTGGATACATTCGTAAAACAATCTTGTCTCTATCCTTCCCAATAGTCAACGTTCTATGGCCCCAATCGTTCCTAGCTTTGGCTTAGTATAGCCACAATTGACCCAATAAAATTTGATATGATAATATAGAATTCTATAGTCAAAAAATAATATAATCAATCTTATGTATAATTCCAACAATAACGGTATCAATGCTGCAAAGAATACCTATAGGCTTTACGCGACTGTGATCAACCATTTTCAATACCAAGGTCGTGGATAACAACTGAGCTAAATCCAAATTCTCTATTGTATCCATAGTCATTAAATTCACTCTAGAACCCCCATCTATTTGAATTCCGGAAACAAAAACACTATCGATGGATACATTAATAATCAATGTATCTAAATTGGAATTCAAACTAACTTCATGAATTTTTTTATTACAAGCCTTTCATCATATTAATAAAGAATTCAATGTAGAATGACATTCTAGTATGATTGCTAATAATTGCTTCATTGTAATTGAAGATTTAATTTCATCGAAATCTTTTAAAATATCATAAGGTTTTATATTGGTAGTGATTCCCAGTGCCCTCTTATTTTTCATTGATTTCAATTTAACTCCTTAAAATAATTTGTCTTGCCTTATAGAGTTTGGAATTTGAATTATTGAATGAACTTTGTCAAGATTCTCATCCATGATAGGATCTTTTAATCAATGAGATGGTTTCTGAAACTTCACAAATATTGGTACTAGTTTAGGTTGAACCAATATCTTGGGACTAGAGACATCTTTGGATTGCCTAGACCAACCAGATCCTAATGTCAATAATGTTTTTGATATAGATATTGGGTTCAAAATTCCAACCAATGAATTGAATTGGTCCTTTGTAATTGATGTACCCAATTATTGAATTAGATCTTTTTTTTTTTGTTGGGCTCGGATAAGTACTGCATGGACGCATTCCACTTGATTTATTGGAGAATCTTGTAGAGTTCAATTACTATCCTTCATCTTACTTTGTAGCTAGATACACTGATCTCGGTTATTAAAATTAAATAGAGCATTGCATTGCTGATATGTATATCTTGACTGCTTACAATTTCCATATATTGGAGCATATTCATCATTGACTCTTGGATTGGAACATTCACTAGTATAATGTCTTAATTACTTGTAATAATAATATCAAAGTGATCTTCTTTGGATACCATCAGGAATATTAGGTGTTTCCAATAGTATATACTAGCTGGGCTTATTCCAAGTTGGATGAATAAATAATCCCGGCTGACCAATTTATATTGTAGAATCCAAAATTGGTTTGTACATGGGTAGATATTGAGAATATCCTTATTGATTTTATACAATATCTTGAGGATTGGGTCCATATTTTTAATTATACACCAAATTTTGAAAATTAGAAAAAATCCTATTTTATTTATTTGAATGATTGCCATTCCAACCAAACCTATTTTCTGTTTGGACTTGGTTAACATCCCATGAAGTCAATGGAATCATGGTCTAATTATCAAACTATTGTTGCTTTCGTAAATTCTAACAATTTGTGGTGCTCTGCTTACCCCCACAAAATGTACATTGCATAGCCATTTGGGGTGGTAAAAAAAATTTTGTTATCAAATAGCCTTATGCCTTACAATTACTGCACCAAATATTGGATTGCATATTTGTTAGTTTATGCCTCTTCTTCTTATCCTTTGCCAAATTAATAGCCAATTTGTCCATCTTCTTTGTCAAAGTTAATAATAAAGCCTCATTTGGATCCTTTAATACAAATTCATTAGATAACTCTTTTGTAGGTACTGAGTTTCGATATGGGGGATATGAGGAATACGGAATTATAGTAGTTGGTGGTACTGCCTGCAATGGTACAACATTAATTATTCTCTGCAAATTAGGACTAAAATTTGTATCGTAATCAATCATTCTTGGATAACTGTCCATTGTTTCATTCCAAGTTGGCATTTGATAAACTGCCTGAGATAGAATCATCGTGGCTCTAAGGATTAAAAATTGGTCATAATGGCATTCTTTCCATATCTTAGTTCGATCAAGTAAGGAAACAACAATGACCAATTAGATGATCAAACATTTTCAATTTTAATGAGTATAATCTATTAACGAATATAGACAAAATAAACATTTTTGACATTTGATTATTTGGCCATTTATGAAGGATATCTACTACTCGGTTGTAATATGACTGCACCACTTCTCTTGATACCATTCTGCTATTCATTAATCTTTCTATGAGATGCTTTTCAAATCTAATTGATCAAAAATAGGTTAAAAATATACTTTTTAATGCCTCCCAATTAAAAAATTGATCCACGGGTTGGCAATTATACCATTCAAATGCCGTGTCTTTCAAGGTTGTTGGCAGCCATCTCAACCAAATATCTTCAATTCTACCATTATTGATTACACATATAGTCAAAAATTGAGACAAGTGTTGATCTAAGCTTCCTCTTGGCAAACCTCTAAAGGTAGGTAATGGGACTATGCTAGTTGTGCGATCACCCGCTATGCCCATTTAGACTACAATTGGAACTGTTGGTCTCCCCGTCGCCATTGAAGATGACAATGTTCCACTCAGTTCTTTATTAAAATAAACACTGCCTCCTTCAATTGTCTTTTTCGGACTTCTAGGCCTCCGTAATTTATTTTTGTTATCTGCAAATAACTTTATTGGTTGAAGTTGAGATAAAAATGATAGATTTTGAAACATGCTAAATTGGCCTTTATTGGCAAGCAATTCTTGCTATTTTAAAAAATGAGTCTTGTTAGAATTGGCTGTATCCACTATTGGAAAAGTACCCAATGGAATACCCAATTCTTTTGTGATCCATTCTCTTTTCATTAATGGGTTCAAGAGATATGCTAAACTATTCGCCCAATTATCCATGAGTGCTCTTAGCAATTTTTTTAATGGTATATATATCTGAAATATTAAAGATCTTTGATATTCTGGATATGCTCAAATATACCGACAGGCATGCAACTATGGTTTAATCCAACTCTGTCAATACTTCCTCCTTAGATTCTGTTCTTCTTCATATCGCAACAAATTTCTTGCTTGCGCTCTCTCTTGTCTTCCTTTCAAAAGACGTATTTTTTTTAGTGCAATATTTTCATTCTTATTAATTATAATCTTTCTTCATATCTCTAAAATTGCTTCTTATCTCTAATCTAACTACATGTTTGACTTTACTTTTGAACTGATACTAATTTTAAAACATCTTCGTACATTATGCAAAAACTACTCGTTTGGCAGTTAATTCCTAGTACTCAAATTATCGCCAATCCTTGGCATCAGCGCCAAAAATGTGGTTTATTGTTTTACTTATTCTATCAATACTGCCTAGAATAAAGTTGTAAAGGGAGATTCAAACACAGGAAAAGACTAAACACATGAGATACACTGTTAGGGTCATACAATTAACTGTTCTTGAATGGCAGAGTCTAATGAATACTCAAACCCTCTAACAACCCAAACCTCTCTAACTTCTAACAATCTCACAAGAACAACCAACGATATTGCATTGCCTTGACAAACTGCATACAATCATTACACACTCCAATCACTAGAAATAACTTCTTACCAAGAACGTCTTCCGAAATAAATCATCTCTCTAATATTTTCTTTCATTGTTCAACTCTCACAACCAATATAATATAACATTTTCATTCACGCTCAAATTGCATCAATGTGTTCCGTCTTTGGTTGCCAATTTGCTACACCAAACTCAATCATCACATAATTTCAATTTCTTACATATCCACATATGAATTTAATTTTTTATTTTATTATTATACTTTTCAGTTTATATGGTATAATCAATCAAAATGTTATCCAAATTCTCCACTATAATCTAATACAAAAGAAAACAAAAGAGAGAGGTAGCACCAAGCTTACCCTGGCTCTCGACTCTCATAGTCGGATTTTGATTTTTCTTTTTTATTCTCTTTATATTAAAAACTGAGACTCAAACCGTCATTTCTCTTGTCTTAACTGCTTTTCCAATTTACTTTCCTATGCTACCATCTATATCGGCCAAAAATTGGATTAATCATTCAATCTATCAATTTTTAATCCTTATTCTATCTTTCCAAAATTATCTATCTATTCTACACATACCAACATGAATATGTGTACCAATATAATACACAAATTACTCAAAGAAAATAGATTTTAAGCAGTGCTAAATACTAAGAAGCCATTGCTATTACACCATCATTATCAAGTGCATTTAGACTTTGCTAACAAACACAAATACTAGATTATTGAAGATTGGCAAAAAAATTTGTACTCTAATAAAATCAAGATAAACCAATTGAAGTTGGATCAGTAAATTTGATATTGGAAGAAAAATGCAAAAGCATTATTTAACTGTTAAGCACATTGGTGGTTTACTTATGATTTAGAATTGAATGACTACCTAGGGCATAAATTATCTTACTAAGATTGAAAAAAATATTGATGTAGACTTATAATACAAGATTTTTTATAAAGAGCTCATAGAGACCTTAGATTATTACAACCTAGATATCAATGATGTGATTTTCAAGCAAAACAATGAGCCAAAGCATTCTTCTAAAAAAACAAAAGAGTGCATCAAGGAACTTGACTTACAATTATTACAATGATCAATTCAATCTCTAGACCTCAATTCAATAAAATACTTATAAGAGCATCTCAAATATTGTTTGAATGCTTAACCAATGAAACCATTTGAGTTATTAGAGTTGTGGAATAAGATAGAAGAGTAGGAAGAAATCAGTCAAATAATCATTCTCAATCTTATAGATAGCATGCCACATCTTGTAGAGGTAATTTTAAAGATAAAAAGAAGTTCAACAAAGTGCTGACTTATTAATCAAAAAATTATCTCAATATTCTCTATATGAATATTATTTTATTTTTCTTTAATGATGTAAATGATTACTATGATTTTTATATTGGATATAGAAGTGATAGTATTTATTTCATTGTCTAAGTAGCAAGCCATTTGAAGTTATGAAGGAGGTCACAACAAAATAATACGTAAAATAAATACAAACATTGAGACAATTTTTTAAACCAATGTATATAAATGAAATAGTTTATGTCTTATAGGTATTGCTTTTGTATACTAGCCTATCAAGATTGTGTAGTTGCAAAGTGGATCCTAATTTATAATGTCCATGCCTCTCTCAAATGCAAATGATGTCTAAATTGCAATACCAAAGTATTAATTATTTAATAGCTCAAAGAGGCAATTTTTGATATTAATTGTATTTTTGCTAATAATTTCAAATTATCATAATATAATAGAAGTTATTTTACATATAAATTAGTATAGATTATTTATAATTAGTTTTATCATATTTAAAGTCTTTAATTATATATAATTTGTAACTATCAATAAATATAACAATAAAATTTATATACATTATTTTGATATTTATTCCAAAGCTGCTCTTTTTATTCATAACTTCTATATCTTTGTTCTTAAAAACCTTCATTTTTGTAATGATTTTATTATTATATGATATTCTTACATTAATCCTTGATTTTAATCATTACTAATATATTGAATGGATAAATTCATATTCTTATGATGATGTATTATATATTCCAAAATTGATTTGTGCATTGTTAATTTGTGTACTGAGGTGGTTCAATTAGGTTTCTAAACCTTCTTCAATATTGTACCATGTGAAGATAAAATTTTCTCCTCAATCCAAATTATAAGATGGCCTCAATTAAAAGTTATTTTTAATTGGTGGTATGAAGTGAGAAGAGCAATTATTAAAAAATAATAAAAGAAGAAGGACAAATAAATAAAAGAAAATCAATCAAACAAATATACACTCCAAAAACTTGTCATAGTTTGTTCATTGAATTTTTATTTAATAAAAAATAAAAGATAAAAATAAAAAATAAATTTTTATATAAAAAAGTCTTTTATTTTTTCAACGACATAAAGAACATGTGATTTTGACTTACTATGACTAAGTTATGAAAGTTCAAAGTTAAGAAATAAAAAATAAAAAAGTTTAATAAATGGATTTTATCTCAAGAATAATTTATTTAAGAAATCAAGGATTTGTATCTCATTAAGACTTACAAGTGATATTATAGGATATAAAAGTGGATATCAATTCATTTTTCCTATGAAAAGAATTAAAAGTATCTAATTAAATATCTTTAAATTATCATATATAAATTAATATTAATTAATTAAGCTAAATTGATTATTATGTATTATAGTCCTATTTAAATTATTAATCTAATAATTAATTAAGATTTATTCATCCATCTAATCAATATTCATTCAATATATATAATAGATGTTATTTTAATTTTTTATCCATAGAATACATCACATCAAAATTATTGATTTTATCCAAATATCACATCCATTTAAAAAATCCTCTATTGATTTTATTATTCATCTAAATTAACCTCTACATCCTTTTTAACCTTCTATCTAGGATTCATCCATAATAATTGATTAATGGATTAATAACATCATCCAAGTAAGAATTGAAGGAGTTTGGCACTTCTAAACCTATTGTTGCACCCACCTTCACAAATTAATATACCATGGCTGATTCTAAATTTTAAATTGAATCTAACTAGTCTTATTAGAAAGAAGACTTAAAGATGCATCTACCTTCTAAATTTTTCCTTCAAATTTGGTTGTATGCCTCAAATATCACCCCTCAAAGTTGATGCTCTAATTTGGCAAAATAGCAGATCTCCTTCTAAAAAATTGAGTGCCATGGCTTGGTCCTTGATTGTCTTTTAATAAATCTAAGCTTAATAGATTTGCAACTTCTAATGGCACCTTCTTCCAAAAATTAAGTCTTTAGATTGCATGAATTCACTTGTTCTTGTCCTCCAAAGTTGTGCCTTTTTTTTGGCCACTTGAACTCAAAGGTAGCAAATCCTTTGTCACAAGAATGAGTATTTCTATCAAATCTTGGCTCCAATATAATTAATTCTTAGCTTTATAGAAACTAGACTTCATCAACTTATAAAAAAATAACTCTTATTACTGTCTAGTATGTGAGCAATAAAAAAGAATCTTCCAAAATTGAGCTACCAAACAATAATGGTAATATACCACCCTTTACTAAATTAGAAATATTTTCCTTGTTAAAACTTTAAATTTTAAATTTTTTATATTTATAAAATTGAAACAAAAATCTCTACTTTTATCTAAGTTTTCAAGAACTAATTCTAAAAACTAAAAGAAAAAACTGAAAAAGACCAAGGCCACTTATAAAACCTAAGAAAAAATTGACATAGCTTTGTCCATTAATAAAAAAGAAGAGGTTCTGACCAAATGAGACTATGAGACCTCTTATATTCTTATGCTAAGACCTAAAGGTGGTACCAATATATCTACCATTGAACTCCAAAGAGCTCAAACTGAGATCCATGGCCCTCATTGATCTAAGGATCAAAATCCGAGATTAAGGCTGATGACCATCAAATGAGCCCTAAAAATATTTTTTTTGAAAAAACTAATTTCACCATTGTATCTAGAATATATTTTCTAATAAGGATTAACTACTCACATATCTTAATCCATAATACTTTTTATAATACTTATAAAGATTAAAAGTCTGGCAATTTGGATTTAATTTAATTTATTCTTAAAATATTTCTAACTTACTTATGATATTTTTGTTAATATAATTAAATTTTAGAAATATTATAATTAAGAAAATAATAAATTAAATTAATACTAAATTATAATTAAGCATAAATTTAATTAAGCATAATAAATTTGGATTTAATTTAATTTATATTATTAAATTTAATTTATTATTATTAAATAAAAATTAATATTAAATTAATTAATAATCTATTTATTATCCTTGTATTTCTTATTAAATATACAATCATTTTTCTTATTAACAACCTCTACTTCTAAAGCCACTCAAATGGCTCATTTTAAATTATTAGGTTTCTTGTTTAGTATATTCTAAATAATAAAAGGCATAGAAAAATCTTGGATAAAGTAATATCTTATAGTATATTCATTTAAAAAATTACCAATATAACAAGTACATACTACATAAAATCGCCCTACATAAGAGATGATATTTTCAAAGGATCCTTATCTAATGTTTGTAAGAGCTATAAGAGCTTGTTATTGCCTAATTATAGGCTTGAATTGATAAAAGAAGACTATTAGAAGTTATTTCTAAGTAATAAATGATCTCTTTATATATGAACTATATCATGTATATATAAAATAGTTAAAAATTATATCAAATAGTATTTATGATTAATTACTAAACTAGTGATTAACACTTCTACAAATTATTTTATTTGAGCTACCAAGTCTGCATTAATAAATCCACTAAATCTTAGAAGATTAGAAAGAATTGATACTTCTTATAATCTTGAAAGTACAACAATACATAATTTCTTTGACAATATTAAAAGATCAATTTGGATATCTATAGAAGAAATTTGGTTATTTCTATTAGCTGCATTAGCCCTTAGAATTGAAAGAGGTATGGAATTCACTTGAAATTCTAAAGGATGGTATCTACTATGCTTTATTTTAACAAAAGCTTATAACATATTATTACAAATTTCTTCTAACAAGTTTATTTTTAAAATTGAGTTCTCTAGCTCTACTTTGGTTTATAAAATGAATCTAAATTATAAAATATAATGCATAATAGGATAAGTGTGAGTCCCACTAATAAATCTTAATTGGTAGATTAGTTAAAATTATAGTTTTAAATTATTTAAATATCAAAATATTAAGATTAGAAACTTTATTTGATTATTTAAGTATTCATTAGAATTTAGAATAGTTTATAAGTTATAAGAGTCTTATTAGAAAAAAGTCATAAAATTAGAATCTTAATAAGTTTTGGAAGCAAATATCTTAATTATTTTAATATTTTTTCTTAATTAAAAGAATTAGTATTTAGTTATTGAGACCAATGTCTACATTGGCCTTCTATTTATATGTATCACTTATTAGAAATATATAAATACTACTTAATAGGTAGAAGAAGTATGAAAAAAAAACCTCATGTCTTTGTAATTATTTATATAAAAAATAATATTTTAAATTAATTTAAATTGATTTTATTATTATAAAAAATTACTAAGATAAAATAAAATAGTCTCAAATTGATATTAATATCTTAGAAATATTATAGAGATTTTTAGAATTTATTTAGAATTTATTTAGAATTTTTTAGGAATTTTTAGAATAATTTTGAAGACTTTGGTAAAAATAAATTTTACTACCTTGGGAGCCATTATGAAGAAATGGAACAAGATTTGAAGGCCATACAAGGTTTCTAGGCTAATTGGGTGTTTTTAAACACCATGGTGAAGTCAAAAATATAAAAAAATAAATTTTACAAATAGAAAATAGGAGGACCAACAGCTAATATAGTCCTTGTAGGAAGGGAGGTGCACAAGTCCCATATGGGTTGTAGCACCTTGGATGTAGGTAGGAGGATAAGACTAAGGCCTTATAGCCTCTCTAAGATACCCATATACACTACTTTTGAGCCTTGATGAGGTTCAAACTCATGATCTTTTAAGCTAGTTATCCTTGATGTAAAATTTTCTACTTAATTTTTCTATTATTTATCTGCTATCTTTGAATTATCATAACTTAGTCATAATAACTCGGATTTATATGTTTTTTATATTATTAGAAAGATAAAAAAAATATCTATTTAAAAATATAATTTTTACTTTTTACTTTTTATTTTTTACTAGATGAAAATATAGTAAATAAATTATAAATTAATTTTGAATTGTGCACTTGCTTGATACCATTTATTTCACTTGTTTTGTGGTTGTTCTTCTTATTGTTCTTACTAATTGTTTCTTTCCTATTATACCACCAATTACAAGTAACTTTTAAGTGAGACTATCTTATATTTTGAATTGAGGGATGAATTTTATCCTTATAATAAGCTACCTTAGACTTAAGTCTAGATGGCATACAACTATTTAAGTAATTAATGTAAGTATATGAGTTTTTAAGTTAGTCACTCAAGACCAAAATAATCTATAGGATAGTACAAGATAAAAAATAAATAGGCTTATAAATTTATTTTATTTTATAAAATAATATAAAAATCTACTTTCTTCTTCTTTTATTGTGAGGCACGTGGTTTTAATTTTATCCTGAGTTGAAATCTTATATCAATTTTAAGATAGTGGTATTATCCAATAGTTAAAATCTTTTTTATAATTAATATATGTGTTTCAATTAAATATCATATTAAGATCTCATGCCAATTTTAAAATAAAAAAATCATCCATTAGTTGGAATTTATTTCATAACAAAAGATTGAAAAATGAGGCTAAAAAAAACATGAATAGTTTTAGAATTTAGAACACATAGATATTACAAAATATAGATGGACTGGATAAAAGACAATTTGTAGAACAACTTGTAACAATTAATTATGCCTCATAGAGGTCATTACTTTCTACAAGCATGAGTTCAATAACAAAAAAAAGTCACGTTGGCCATAAATCCAACTTCATTTCTCACAAAAATGTCTAAAAAATTGAAGCACCTATTCATAATACAACCAAATTTTTTTAATAAAAGAAGTAGAATGGAGAATTTTTAGTGTATGTAATTGAATACTTTTAATATTCAATTATACTATAAGCTGCTAGAATGGTTTAAAAAATATTTTAGAACATGAAGTCTCATCATCTTCCTTCTTAAAATATATCTAAAATTTTAAATGAAAATAAAAGACTAAGATTCAAAATCCATCTAATTTTTTCAAGCTATACTCTTTTTTTGCTTTTATTTAAAACTTCAAAATAAAATTAAAGAGCTAAACTATAGAATCTACCTACTTTTCTAAGTCATTGTCATATTATATGTTGTCTTATTTGAAAATGCTCCAAGCACTTGGTTATGGAAGATAAAATTGTATTTTGTAACTAATTAAGAACTTAATAATTCTAATAAAATCTTAAATAAATTCCAATTGAATCTTTAATAATCCTATTCAAATCCTAAGTAATCTTAAGGAAATTCTAAAAGAATTATAAAGAAATCTCAAAACAATATCAATAAAATTATTTTAAAAATCTTTAAAAAATCATAAAAAATCTTAAAGAAATTCTAAAGAAATTATAAAGAAATTATAAAGAAATCATAAAGAAATTATAAAGAAATTATAAAGAAATCATAAAGAAATTATAAAGAAATTATAAAAAAATTATGAAGAAATATTTTTAAAATAAAAAAAAAATCCTAAAGAAATTATAAAGAAATATTTTAAAAAATAATAAAAAAATCCTAAAGAAATTATAAAGAAATTAAAAAAAAATTATAAATAAATCATAAAGAAATTCTAATTAAATCCTAATCAAATCCTAGCCAATCCTAAAGAAATCTTAAATAAATCTTAATTAAATATTAACCAAATCCTAAATAAAATCTAACAAAATTTTAATCAAATTCTAATCAAATCTTAATCAAATTCAAATAAAATCATAATCAAATCCTTCAAAAATCTTAAATAAATTCTAATAAAATCCTAAGTAAATCCTATAGCAGATTTAAAACCTCAATTATTATTATATTAACTATTGATATTCATTTAAAATTTGTATATTTCTTGATTTATTAGTCAAAAATAAGCATACAAAATTTGAAAGGATTTGAACTTATAGATTGGAAGAAAAAGCTTCTAATTTGGTTGGATATCAATTGTTCTTCTTCTCTAATTTTGATGTCAATCTTCCAATATCAATAGCTCCTTTTTGTACTATTTTCATATTCTTAAATTTTACAAAAATGTTAAAACTAAGTCAACTATCAGTGCAAATAAAAATCATTCTAATTTAATTGACAGATTGTTCAAAATCACAAAAATCCTCACTAATCTTCAAAATCTAATTTTTGAGATCCTAGCCTATTTAAATTCTAATAACCTTTGATCTAAGTATTTGATTAAGCTATAATTTATGACACACATTCAATACAAATATATTCACAAATCTATAAATCTTTACTTACTAATGTGGTACAAAATTCACAAAATTTTCTAAAATATAAATCCATTTTATTTGTCAATAACCAAAGTCATCCAAATAGAACCTTGACTTTGCATAGTTCTCACAAAGTCATTACAAACTCAAAAACCTTAAAATTCTATGAAGTTTGCTTTCTAATTTTGCTTTTTAATCAATAAATGAAATTCCTATCTATAATAGGCACATAATTTTGTGTCTTGGGATCCGGATTTGATTTTGGTTCACAATTGGTCTTTTTGGGTATCAATCTAAGATTTTCTTAAGTAAATTTTGCTAAAAACTATCCTTTTTTTTAATCTAAAGATGCCTTTAGTATTATTTTTACTAATCTATCTTATTTTGTCTTATTTATGATCTTATAAAATAAATAAAAGCTATTTTTATGTAAAGGCATCATTAACACTAAATATTTTTATTACCTTCTTATTTTTATCTATATTTTTTAAAGTAATTTTGTTATTAAAGTCTTCAATTAAGTTCTTCTATAATATGTGTCTTCTTTTGCTCTTTCATCCTATAATTGTATTACAACATGATACTATATTCATTCTTTGTTTTTGCCTAAAATTTATAATTTATAATTTATAAATTAAGATTTGATACTTACTAAGCTTATTTTTATTTTTATTTTTGTATTTAAATTTTTTCTCTAATTCCATTCCTTGTTTCTCTTAAGAATATGCAAGCAATTTAGCAATACAAATTTAATAATAATAATAATAATAATAATAATAGACTAATCTCACATTAATAAAAATAAAAGTAATAAATCATTGAGAGAATATACTTCTATTTTTGAAATAAATATTTATAATTTTAATATTTTTAGATTTTAAAAAATATAGACTTATTTAATAACATCAATGATTTATCATTAGTATTTAATCAATACATAAAATATAATAAGATAAAAATAAATAAATAAATAAAAAAGATAAATAAATTTCTCATAAAATATTAAAAAAATCAACTTAAAATATATAGAACCAATATAAAAATTAAAAAAAGAATAAAAATATAAAAAATAAAAAATAAAACTTATAATTAATAAACAAGAACTTGAATTGCTCACCTAACAAAGTCAAAGCAAGAAGGTCAAGAACAATAAAAACACTTCACATCCACATATATAATTAGAAGCACCACCTCTTAATAAACACACCAAAATATGAAGATAAAATTTATCCCTCATTTCAAATTATAAAATAGCTTCAAATAAGAATTGCTTGTAATTGGTGGTGTGAAGTTAGAAGTACAATCAATAAAAAACAAAGAAAAAAGAAAGACAAAATAAGTGAAATAAAATCAATCAAACAAATATATACTCCAAAAACTTATCATAGTCTGTTTATTGAATTTCGACTTAGTAAAAATCAAAAATCAAAAATCAAAAATAAATTTTTATATAAAAAAATCTTTTATCTTTTTGATAATATAATATTATGTGATTTTGAATTTCTATAAATAAGTTATAAAGATTTAAAGATAAAAAAATTAAAAATTAAAAAAATTAATAAATAGATTTTATCTCAAGAATAATTTATTTAAAAAATCAAAGATTTGTGCTTCACTAAGATATAAGTAGTATTGTAGGATATCTTAGGAGGGCCACAAGACCTTAGTCTTATCTTCTTACCTACATTCAAGGTGCTACAACTCACATAGGACATATGTACCTTCCTTTCTACAAGTACTATTTTAGTTATTGGTCACTATCATTTATATTAATAAAATATGTTATTTTATATTTTTGATTTTACTATGGTGTTTAAAAACATCTAATTGACCTAAAAATCTTTTGAGGTCTTTGAATCTTGCTCCAATTCTTCATAATAGCTTTTTAAAGTCGTAAAATGATTTTTTAATCAAAATCTTTAAAATATGCTATAAATTTTTTTTAAAATTCCTAATAAATTCTATATAAATTTTTAAAATATTTAAAATATTTTTAAAATATTAATATCAATTTAAAGCTCTTTTATTTTATCTTAGTATTATTTTATATAAAAAAAAATTAATATAAATTAATTAAAAAATCCATTTTTTATATAAATTATTAAAATATTATTAGGTACATATACTAAGGAAGTTCACAAAACCTTTTAGAATATTCTAGAAATCCTTGAATTAATGAAATTTGATTGAGAAGCTTCTTTGTTGGTGAAACTAACTCAAGAAGCTTTGTAGTTAATAGAAGGAGCTTGAGAAGCTTCCAAGTTGGTAGAAGGAGCTCGAAAAGCTTCTTAGTTGATAGAAGCTACTCAAGAAGCTTCTTAATTTGATGGAAGCTACTCAAGAAGCTTCTTAATTTGATGGAAGCAGCTCAAGAAGTGTCCTAGACAGGAGTACATATATGAATCAAGGCTAAAAAATTCTTTAGTCTTGATAATTCATCTCTTGAAATTTTAGCTCACCTTTTTTGGTATTATTTGTGTATTCATCTAATTAATTTAAGTCCTTATTGGTTTTTTCTTGAGATTCTTTTTTTAATTCAATTCTCTTGCTTAATATTCTTGTGTCCTTGATAATTTGTCAAAATTGATCTAATCTTAAATATCAAAGTTAAATCCTTCTTATTAGAGAATAAATTGTTCTTCTTCTTGAAGGTATACCAATTTAGAGGAGAGTAATCTACAACCTTTAATATGCTTTAAAACCTTCAAGAAGAGGGGTGATCCAATCTCTCACAAGAAAGACAAAGCTCCAATATTCTGATGAAAAAAATATCAATTTAAAGGAGGATAATGTGCAATCTCTAAAGCATTGATATACCTTTGAGTAGAGAGGTAATCCACTCTCTAATAAAAAAAGGTCCAATTCTAATATTGAAGATGAGATCAATGTTGACAAATTGTCAAGGACACAAGAATACAAAGTAAGAAACTTGAAGTAAAATAAGATTTGAAGAAGAAATCAACAAGAACTTGAATTAACTAGATGAATACATGAATACATGAACAACACCAAGAAAGATAAGCTAGAACTCCAAAAGATGCATTGTTGAGATTGAAGAATTCTTCAGCCTTCACCCTTTTATATACTCCTATCTACGATGCTTCTTGAGTGGCCTCTATCAAATCAAGAAGCTTCTTCAGCAGCTTCTATCAACTGGGAAGCTTCTTGAGTTCCTTCTACTAATTGGGAAGCTTCTTGAGCTCCTTCTACTAACTAGGAAACTTCTTGAGCTACTTTCACCAACTAGAAAGCTTCTCAACTGACTTTCACTAACTCAAAAAGCTTCTAGAATATTCTAGAAGATTTTGTGAACCTCCAAAGTATATGTTCCTAATAATTATAATTTATTTATAATATTAAATATTTATATCTATATTTAATATTATTTATTGATTAAATAATAAAAATATATTCAAATTTATAAATATTAATAGAAAAATCTCTAGGGATTTTTTTCATTGGTTTTTTTTTTAAAAAATATTGTATTATTTACATCCTTCCACGATAAGTTATTACAAGACTTTCTAGTACTTTACATGATACAAAAAAAGATAAACAATGTAATACTTATTTGTATATTATTATAGATTTTGTAATCTAAAGTTATGAAAGGATATCTGCTATGTCAAAAACTTGTATTGATAAGCTTATTTTTTTTATGGCGTACAATTAGGATAATATATTATGACAAGAAGCTAATTTACATATATCAAGCCTCTCTTTCTTACATTGGTATTTTAAAAAGATACATAAGGTTAATAAAGTAAAACCATGAACCAATTGGTAGTATACGAGCAAGGCATTCTTAAGGCTTGTTTGGTTAGGGATATCTTTAGAATGAAGCTTTTTTTTTTTCTTTTTTTTTTTTTAATTATGTATTGAGGTGACGTTCTGGTGAGAACGGTCCTCTCCTTAACACACCGCATTGGGGCAGCTTGCGCGTGGGCAGACCGAGCTGGGGCAGCCTAACCAGGCGCAGCCAGCTGGGGCTGCGCACTTGGATGATGTCGCAACCTGGTCGCAACAATACATCCGTCCACGCCCCAGTCTGCGGTAACGCATTATTGCACACCACAAACCTTTGGTAAAAACTACTAGCTGAGTAAACAGCGTTCATGAACAGATTTTCGAAGTACCGCTACTAGTAGATATAAATTTACCTAGAAACTGCGACTCATAAAATCATTTGAAACGTATTTCTCCGGTCTACTAGGTCAAGTTGCGAGCTCGGGGGATGTAGACATTTGAGGCAGATAGTTTCTTGCTAGCATTAACGCTGGTTAACATAAAATCATTCACACATGCACGAAAACCGAAGCGTCGCAGTCCTAGTGACTGGACAAACCTTTAATCTCATAAACAAGACGCTGTATCCTGTAAGAGTTCACGTAGTACCAACCTAGAACTAACACGTTGGAATTTAACAAGAATCAGTATTTATATCGGCCATTTTGGTTCTTTATGCACACAACAATGTTGGTTGTTGAGGAAATTCCGCATGAAGAATAATATTGTTGTGTGAGTATTGGGGTTACAGCTAGTTCCATGGCCCCTACATCCATACCATGCAGTCTCCCACATTTTCTCCTTACGAGACAGACTTGTAGACTCAATCCATGAAATGTACAATGAAGTTTACTATTCTCCATCATCTCTACAAGTCAAAACAGAAGAAATCTAATTTTGTAGCCTTAGATTGTTTCTAAATACATTGTGAGAATATTCAGCTCACAAGAAAATTATTGACTCAAATTGGGCAAGATAATGACAAGATCCAGTCCTTAATCTTCAGTAATCTGAAAATAGTCAGTGTGACCTACGCAACATACTTCTGCAGGGCGGAAGTATCTAAAGCCCCGAACTCCTTAACGGCTGAAAGGACAAACTCTCCCAGCTCCTTTGTAGCTTCCATAGACGGGCCCTACAAGAGAAGAAAATGGAATGTAGGGTCAAGTTTACACAAATTAGTGATGAAAGGTAACAGGAATGTATTTGCACAGAACAGAATCACAGCAGGTACTTGGTAGTGGCATAACAAATTTCACCTCGATGTTCAACGGCAGAACAGGATCATGTAGGGATAATCGAAGCAGAAACCATCCTCCATATCCAGAAACACGAATCTTTAGGAATCCAGGCACACACAAAAAGTCAGGCCAACAGTGTCAGTATCCGATATGAAATGGTCTGCCTGTCTTAACAATTCATACCCACTACAAGCACGTAATTGACAGACTGCCATCAATTAGATGCAGTAGTAGGCACCTACCCCTTCATGGTTAACAGGTGCTTTCTTCAAGTTTGCATCTGAAGCAACCAATTGATCCAATTTATCCAGGACTTGCTCTCCATATGCTTTGAATCCTCTGGCCATGTCGAAGTGATTATTAGTATTGTATATTACGATATCATCACATTCCAATCGCATTTAAACTTAAGTTGATTATATCAGTTGCATAAAGTAACTCGATTCAGCGATTTATGTAACTATAATCTTGGATAAAATAATTCGAGGTTTAAATATAAACGAGGATCTTTATAAAACATTGGAGTTCAAAGATCAACTTACCCTGACCCAATATCAGGATGAGATTGGTCAATCTTAAACCTCAGCTCCGAAGAAATGGCTGGATCTTCCAGATCCGCAATAAGATCGGAGAGCACTTTACTTCCAGATGCCTCTCCCGACACCTTTGCGGCAGCCAGCTTAATCAATAATTTCACCTGCAAATATTAATTTGGGTCAGTGAATCCATGTTTCTGCACAATACTTAACCAACTCGGATCAAAAATCTTGTGTGAAAATCTTATTTTTGAAGTCAAAAGCTGGTGGTGCGTCTTAAGTCCTTGAGGAAGGGAGTCGACGCACAGACACAAATTATATCATCCCCATTGCGGAACACGGATAACACTTGACAGTAATGTACCACTGACAACACGAATCTACTGGACTTAAGTCCATGGAAAACTTAAAACAGTAGAAGAAAGATTACGTATTCACCATCAAATATGCACCGTCATCCAACCAGTGATTCTCCTTCAGAGCACCATGTCCGCTTGTTTCGATAGCCAAATGAGTCTCCTCTCCAACCGTGTTCTGTTCCACGAATGACAATCAGCAGAAAAGTCCCGGTGATAAAAAGCATAAAAAAAAAGTCTAACACACTTCAGGTCAAGCTACATTAGACCCGACCTATTCATGACGAGCAAACTAGAAGTCTCAATATTTTAACGACTATCCACATAACTGTATTGTTTTGTTGAGTGGCGTATGCTGGCTCGAGGAGGAAGGAAGTAGAGGATGCCATGAAATTTGATAGCCAGATCTCTTCTTCTAAAAGAAAAAACTAAAATACTTATCATCTTAATGTAGAATAACAGCATAAAAGTACTTAGTCAATCTGGCGATGTAAACTAACCAGACGAATGCCTTCATCAATGACATTCTTATAACCCCTCTTGAAGCGATGATGTTTGCCACCTATTCCAGTTCAAAAAGAAACTTCAGAACAAACAAATCTACAAGGAAATGAGAGATATTACGACGGTACCATGCAACAGCAACATTTAAACCAAGAGGTTGATTTGAAATGCAAGCAATACTTTAAAACGTAAATAAAGAGCCGCACCTATCATACCGGTAATTGCTAGAAATGAACCCCAGTCCCAAAACTTCAAATTCAAAGTAATTTATCGACAAAATATTCTTGTTAAGTACATTTCTTTCGTTTTATAAATTACCAACGATCTCATAACACATCAATGAACATAAGTGCAACAAAATGAACAAAAGTGCCTCGTCGTTGAACTTACCCAATTTCTGTTCAATAAAAGACGTAAGGCCATCCGAGGTCACACTGTCTGTGACAATAGTGGTTCCGGGATGCTGATTATAAAACACCACAAATTAAGTTAAATCACTCTAAGAATGTGTACGTTCTAGGAAAGCGATGTTAACTTTTGATGTGATAGGCAAAGTTGGTAATTTCTTCTGCACTGTAAAATGCTTAAACTTATCAGATATCTCGTTCTAGTTTTACCTGCTCCAACACAATTGCAGCCAGAAGAGCAATAAGGCGGTTGCGATTCAACTCTTTCCCACTGGAATCTACAGCAGCAGCCCTGCAATATAATACAAAGAATTATGTGATTATTAAAAAAATAAAGCCAGTATGTCAATTCAGTGAGCAATAAAAGAGGAGTCACCAAGTCATCAATGAGAGTAGACCACATGAATGCGTGAAATAGTTCACTTCGCAGTTTAAGGAGACATGAAGATCCAGCAGAAAGGTTCTGACTTTACCTATCAACGTCAGTGTCAAATATGATGCCCAAATCTGCTTTTTGGTCTAGGACGGCTTTGGTAATAGACTCCATTGCCTTCTTGTCTTCAGGATTTGGGATGTGATTCGGGAACATACCTGGTTCACATTAAGATTTTAAAGGTAAAATTAGTAAGCTCAAGCTACATCGGAGGACGTAAAATACCACTGACGGACATCAAAACCAATAGCGACATCAAGACTTTCAGTAATAGCTACTGCATGGACACATCAATATTGTGAAACAAATGTGCAAGATTCCAAAGAACTTAATTATTGAATATTTTGCACAGTTTTACGCAAGTTCTTGTAACAGAAACCTACCATCGGGATCCAGGAATTGACTTCCAGTGGTAACTGCGCCCAAAGGCTCCAGGACACGCCCCTAAAAATATATTCAATTAAAATCCAATCAATGCACACAGCAGGTAGAAGCAAAGTAATAGCATCAACACAAAGAGTCAGAGAATGCTACCAAATAGGTGAGTATAGAGATTCATCAGAGAGTAAGAGCGATAAACATCGTGCTTGTGCTAAGCAGATCCTCAATAATAGAATAGCTTGCTTACTGCGAAGAAGCCGCCTGCTCCATTCCCTGCGTCCACAACTATGTGAAATCCCTCTAATGGTCGCTCTGTTTACCAGTAAACAAAACAACAATTGTTAGAGAAGCTCCAAGGACAGAGCACTGTTTCGGAAAAACTTAGTTTCTTCGATTCATAGATCATGAAGGTTTTTTAAATGAACGACTTAGCTTGAACCTTCATTAAAGATTCCTCTCAAAAACATCTGGAGAGAAATCAAGTCTCACCAACTCCTCCAGCTCCTTTGCGAACGGCATCTACAAGATCAGCAGTATACTGCTCCATGTAATCAACAGAATGCACAATTTTGTCTGCTACAGCTGCTGCCGCCTCTGTACTTTCTTTGGACATCACATGGTAAATCTTCTCTGCTCTTGATAAAATATCAGTAATATCCTTCTTGCCAAGGCCTCCGTCACTGGTGAAGAACTTCAGCCCATTTCTGTTGTAAGGAAGGTGACTTGCTGTACAGAGGTAAATGCAATAATAAAATTCAGACAACTGAAAATCCTCACTAAAACTTCATGAAGAAGGTTTATACAGCTGGACTAGGCATACACTAGTGTAGGCTATCGACAATCAGCGTCAAAATTTTCAAGAAGAGAAGTCCTCAAGTGGCGTTTGTACCTGTAATCATTATCGCCCCTTGAACAGGACAGAAAAGGTCGTCTCGAACTGTTAAGGTGCTATTGAACATAGCTGGTGTTGATGCCATACTGTTGGAAACACCACAACCTAAGAATTTGATCCAACTTGAACTTTATAATTTGATATGTCTAAAGTACTGGTTATGTGCAAATTTGACCTGCTCTGAGCGTATTGAGTAGACCACAAAACTAGCGAGCTAGATTCGAGCTGCATCCCAACTGCATATAAAACCAAAGTTCATACTGTTATATTTTGTAGAGATAAACATACCCATATTCAATGACATCCAATCCAGCCCCAGATATTCCTCGAGCTACGGCACTCTATACAAAGCAAACCACAACTGTTAAAGAACTTTCAACTTGGCATTGAGCTGCTGAGAATATTACGAGAAGCTGTTCTCCATTCCATAAAACTTGAGAAAGTATCTTAATTTGAACAGCAGATAATAACGGAGTCCACTTTCAGTCTAAACAAGTAGCAACCATAAAGGTAAAAGGCAAGATTAGCACTAGACATTATGAATTTTCAATCGATTGTTCGCATCTTCCAGCGTCTATAAATCGATAGATCCCACAATTATCTTCATTCCTACAAATCGTACCAGCCAGTAGCACAACAATGAACCACGATGCTCTAGGCGACGCACAGAGAATCTCTACCAGACTCGGAAAACATCGGGAGAAGTTCTGAGATAACCCCATTTTGTTCATACCTGAATAGATTTGGCAGATACTCTTGAGTCGGTTCCAAGTGACACTCTAAGTTTCGTAGTGAAGTCAGCGTTCTTCTTATCAAGAAGCCACGCTGCAAATGCAGCACCTATAGCCTCAGCAACAGCTTCCGTAAGATTTACAGGTTCACCTTCCACACCATCCACTGCTACTCCACGAATATCACTGTAGTTCCAGAATTCAAAGACTGTAAAATTTTCCCGATGTTATGCTTTCGTATGTACGCATTGCTATGCGATTACCACAAGTCATAACTTTGTGTCCACATGATCAAAATCCAAAAATTTAAGGTAATTCAACAATGTAAGAATCCGGATCAAAAAAAAGGAAAAAAAAAGAAAGAGAAGTATATACATAAATAAATAAAATAAAAGACAGCATTTCCCGTACTCCACCAGGTCAGTGAATCACTGGAGAGGCTTGTGAGAACAATGATTTGGCATACTATATGCTTTCCATACACTGTAACAGAGAGAAAACATCATTCACCTGCCATTCTGCAGTTTCTTAAAATCCACGGCGTGAGTCAGTGTTGATTCGCTTCCGACAGAAACAGCAGCTGTTTAGACGCAGTGGAGGAAGAATATGAAACGCTTAGTTTTCAAACCTCAAAGAGAAGTTGCACAAATGGGGTCGATGAATCATCTCCAGTTTCAAGTTACTCTACGAATCAGCCCGTCAATGAATTTTGTGCATTCGGGTGATTGGACGTCAGTTCTATCTTAGCCAGCTTTAATAGCTAGAACTGACACATTTGGTGCATAATGCACATTACAACAATAGGTGTGGCAAGTAACTGAATGAGATGGCTATAGTTTCTTTGTATGCTCCAAAATTGAATTCAATCCTGAAATGTCATAAAAGAACATACCTCGTGTCTCCATTGCCGTTCCTGATCGACGAGATAGTAAGTAAGTCGAGTGTATATTGGTATTGACCTTCTTCCCAACAAGCTTCGTTGATAGTATATTCGACCGCAAGAAATATGAACCTTGGGGATGATATTTATCGCTACTGATTTTATTACATGCGTCACTCTGACAGAGAAAAACGTGTGACGGCGGCTTACACAACTGCCACACAGAAGCTGCACATAACATGAGGCCGGGACTCAGATATTGAAGCTGATGAAAACCTCTTGCAAACAAAAACCTCGGTTCCAGAGCCAGTTCCAGACTAACTGAAGCAATAAGGAAATCCATTCCACGTCAATTCGAACATACTGATAAAAAAACAGGCCGAAATCCAAAAATCAACAGTCGAATTTAATTCTAAAATCTCAAACCCTACACAAGAGTTCTTAAAACAAAATAAAACGAAAACCCTACCGCATAACTTCGAACAAATAATCCCTGATTTTCTTCCTTGCATACCACCGACACGCACTTACTACTGATAATTCACCAAGATCGCTGGTCAACTCATCCAAATAAACCAATCCAGACCATTGAAAAAACTGACACAGTAATATGAAGTCACTTGATAAACTCTCACGCGTGTTTTTAGCCTCGGACACCAGAATACCGAAATGCTAAGACCTTCTTCGCAAGGGCAATGAAAGGAGCCATTCACTACAATAGCTAACCACACCTTCAAATAACCATACAAACACCACAACAAAACAATATACTAGCATTAATTTACTCTGAAGCTCTACCACGCTGAGTCTAGCACACCAAAACACACGATACCACACCACAAAACTGCTCAAACCCTCATACAACGTCCTCGAATCTCAACTGATTACACATTCCTATACACCAATATACTGAGAAAAACAGAAACAACGAATGGAATTGACAGATTTTGAACCAACAAAAAAACTGAGGAAGGAAAGAAAAGAGGTGGTAATAGTACAGGCCATGGACGCCGGAGCTTGAGGGAAGAGAGCTACAACGCAATCGAACCAAACCGCAAGCTCACTCTGCTGCTCTGTGTATGGATTGCTGATTCTCGACAGCACAGTGTGCAGGGTGAGGGAAGGGGAACAGGGCAGAGAGCGTCGGGTACACACACCTTGGATCTATTACGGTACTCCCCAGGAACGAAAGGGGCAGACGAGGATACTCTGGTCGCCAGCGAAGATATTTTCCAGCCAACTTTTGAAACGTTTCGTCCGCTTGCCTAAAGTTTCAGGGTTCTTAATGGGGGTTGAGTTCAGGGCAACAAAAAAGAAATTCTCCGTTGATTGCATGCCTTGCCCGTTGAGGGTGGCATGCAAAATGTGCTTGTGTGGAAGAATCGTGCCACCTCACTGTAATAATGCGTAATTCATGCAAACGTCACTTATAAACAACAACAAATATGGCTTGGTAAAAACTCAACTATTCACTGTTTTCTCACCATGGTGAGTGTCAAAAATTGTATCATTTTGGCCATGCCAATTTTTCAAATTTTGACTATTATAGGGTTTAGAAGGGTGTCCACTTATGTATACATATGGAAGATAAGTGTTTTTTTAGGTTATAAGATTCTAGTATATAACATATGACCTCCTAAATAATTAAATTTATCAATAATTTTTAACCATTGATTAAATCTATAGCATCCTCATTAAATAGATGTTCTTGTGATATCCATCTGATATCTATGTATTCTAGCATCTAAGGCAAATCTAACAAACATGTTGTAAATTCTAAGATTTTATGGCATAAGTTGGCTACTTGATTATATTTGGTTAGCTTAAAACACTTATTATGCATCTTAGAGAAGTCTTCTTTTGTAGAATAATAGGATGTACATATATGCAAAAGAGATATATAGGAGAGATATGAAATAATACAAATATCTTTATAGTAGCCTCCAAATACAAAAATATTAAAATGTATCCAATGAATATTTTAAAGTTAAAAAAAAATTTAGAACTATTGCAAAAATAATGTGCTTTAAAGTATTTGACATCTTACATGATATTAAATAAAAATGATGTGTTTTTTATTCTCATATAGTTTTTAAAGTTTTTTTTTTTTTTTTTTTTTTTTTTTATAAAATAATTTATTCTAATAGGTAATAGCTACAATGATTTTTTTAGAATACTTGGAATATAAATTAAGATGATTGAATATATATATTAATTAATAAGATTTTTTTTTTAATATTTTTTTATTTTTTTAATATTATTATTATATAATTTTAAATATATTTTATTTATTATTTTAAATTATAATTTAATTTATATATATATATATATATATATATATATGTACTATTTTTTAATTATTTTCTTATTATTATATTTAAATTATAAAATATATTTTAAATTTTAATAAAATTTTATAATATATATTTTTTTAATAGTATTTTTATATATCTTTACTATCATAAATATTTAAAATACCTTATTATACACTATAATCTTTCATAATTAAGTTTAATTATTGCAAGTGTTTCCAACCTTGGATTTTAAACAAGAAAAAGTTGGGATGTAGTTGGATGCAAAAAGTCCAATATTAAATGTCTTTGTTGTGTGACCTTGCAAGTTATCAAATGATATAGAGGCAAATACTATCAAACTCTATTGCCAAGTTTAAAGACACATGTTTTGTTACATGACATGGCATTGGATGCCACACTATGTTAGGTGGATATTAGTGCATGCAACTTAACCTAGATTGCATTAGTTTTGAAAGTCTATATTCATCCTAGGGCCTTAAATGAGTTGACCTTGATTTTATGGCAACTTAGGATCTGAGGTCACAAGAGTGACGGCTCTCTTATTATGTTAATTCTTATAAGTGTGTTTCAAGAAGAGAGGCTTTGTGGTGTGGTTTGCTTAGATATAGTGGTTTATAATTGAATAATGCCTTGGTTTCTTCTTACACTTGTATTCTTGGATTTTCTCTTTTTAAAGTAAAAGATACTTTAATTGTAGTGTTTATAGATGTTTTTATTTATCTTTTAGGATGTGTTCGTAGTATATTTTTATATAGTGTAGATTTTATATTTGATAACAGTTTGTGGTACTAAATCTATTGTAATGAACAATTATAATTTATACAATAATTTGTACCTATTGGCATATATAGCTATGCCGCCAACAAAGAATTAGTTTGGTCTAGTATTCACAATAGATTCTATATAAATATCTACCTTCACTCAATATAAATAGAAGAAATTATTGCTCATGGCCAACTATCTATTATCTTTTATAGAAATTGATATGGAATGGATTGTAGAGTGTGGTAGAAATTGTTTGATAAAAGAGATTTTTAGAATAATATTTTTTTCTCTAAAATTTATATTAAATTTTTTTTTTCCTTGAAGATAGGTTTTTCATGACTAAGCTTTGATTTTGTTATCAAAAAGAGCTCAGTAGCTAATATTCCTAGTCCTACATGTATAGAATATCTATATTTTATTGCCACTAATATATACAAACTATTATTTCTTTTTTTCGAGTTTGAATGGAAATAAGTCCTATATATAGTTGATTGATTTGATAATAGAGAGATAAACAATTACAACCATTTTTTCTAACTTCTTGTTCTAAAGGTCCTTATTTTTTATTCTTTGCAAGCATATTATCCATGTGCTGAGGCTATTTAAATTCTTTTAAAGTATATATATATAATTTTAAATAAGATTTTATTATTGTGTGTGGATATATATTAATTTCTGTGATTTATTTTTAATCATTGTATTTCTTTTCTACATGTAACCTTGCAACACCAAAATATTTATACATAACCATACTACATTAAAATACTAAGGAGACTTTGGATATTATATGATGAAGTTGAAATAGTTCTAACAGAGGGATTGTGTGTAACAAATGGCAAAATAATAAAGGAGGATGAAAATTACATCTACCCATTTCTTCTTGTTAATTTGAAAGAATTTGTGTATCTTGGTGTATTTGTAAGTAGAAATTTGTGGTCTTAATTTTTATTTATTTTGGACTTAAATACTACTATTCTTATTGTCCACTATTAAATTATATAATATATAAATTTCTTTTTTTGCTTATTGACAATGAATTGTCTTTACTTTCTAGAATTGTATATTTAATTAACACTTATATATATTCTATCAATATATTTTAATTGGTGGATTTTTTATAATTAGTTTTTTAATATTATTTGGATAAAAATAAGTTAAGTTGGATAATTTATGTAATTTTCTACATATTGATTAGAATTTAGAAGGTTTTATAATTTATCAAAGACTTATTAAATAAAACATTTTAAAAATAGAATTATCTAGATTTGATAAGTTTTAGATACACATATCTCAGTTGGTTTAATATTTTTTCTTATTTGTGCTAATTTATATTTAATTCTTAAATTTTTTATATAAATTGGTCTTTTATTCATATGTATTATTTATTAAAAAGATTTTAAATAAAATTTAATAGATAGAAGCAATGTAAAGAAAAAAATTATGGCTTTTTAATAATTTATGTAAAAAATATAATTTTTTGTTGATTTAAATGAATTTTGTCAATATAAAAAATTATCTAGATTTGATAAAGTAGCTTTAATTTGATATTATTATTTTTGAAAATATTAAAAGGTTAAAAAAATTTATAATATTTAAAATATATTTTTATAATTTTGATAAAAATATTTTTTTTACTTTTGGAGGTTATTATAAAGAATTGGAGCAAGACATGGAAGCCATGCAAGGATTTTTGACTAATTTGGTGTTTTTATACACCATGGTAAGATCAAATTTATAAAAAAAGTAATTTTATTAATAGAACTCAGAGTGATCAACAATTATAGTAGTAGTGGTAGAAAATAGGGTGCATATGTTTCATATGGGTTATAACACCTTGGAGGTAGTTGGAACAATAAGACTAAGGCATTGTGGCTCCTCTAGGATATTCCACACATTACTTGTGAGCTTTAGTGAAGCTTAAATCCTTAACCACATAATGAAGTTATCTTTGATGTGAATTCAAATTATTTAATTTTTTTTATTTTTTATTTCATATCAATAAATTATCATAATTTTTTCATATTAATTTAGATTTATTATTATTTTTTATTTCATTGAAAAGATTTAAAAAATTATATATATAAATATTTATTTTTATTCTTATTTTTTCAAATAATATCAAGAAAAAATCTAGTAAATAAATTAAGCTTGATTTTGAAGTATGAATTTCTTTTGTTATTCTTCTTTTTTTTGTATTTTTTGTGTTCCTTCTTCTTTTCTTGTTGATTCTATTTCTTACTTTATGCTACTAATTATAAATAATTCTTAATTGAAGCCACTTTATGTTTTGGATTGAAAGATAAAAATTTCCTCACATTTTGATATGTTTGCCAGGAGGTGGTGTTTCTAATTGTATAT
Source organism: Physcomitrellopsis africana (assembly GCA_036785485.1). Taxonomy (NCBI): domain Eukaryota; kingdom Viridiplantae; phylum Streptophyta; class Bryopsida; order Funariales; family Funariaceae; genus Physcomitrellopsis; species Physcomitrellopsis africana. Next base: position 709,799 of record JAWRVF010000014.1, on the reverse strand, counting down.
ACAAATATGAAGTGTATTTTGTTCTTGACCTTTATTCTTTGACCTTGTTGATTAAGAAAATCAAGCTTTTATTTATTAATTTAAGTCTTCTACTTTTTTTTCATTTTTATTATTATTGTTCTTTTAATTTTTATATTAAATTTATATATTTAATATTTAATTATTTTAACTAATACAACAAATTCTATTTTATATTCTTTTGATTTTTTGATTTTTTATATATTGTTTGAATACATATTAATGAAGCATCAATATATTTAACTAAGTTAATATTTTTCAAAAGCTAAAACTAATTTGACTAAAGATAATCACTTCAAAGATAGAAGTACATTTCTTTATGTGATCTATTGTTTAAATTTTTATCTAAGTTATTATTATTATTATTATAGTTATTATTATTATATAATTAGACTATTATTATTATTATTGATATTATATTGGTATTTTTTTTGAATCTCTAAAAAAAACAAGGAATAGAAATTGAATTATAAATTTTCTTAAAAATAAAAAATAAAAATAGTAATTATTAAATTTTGGCTACTAAATTTAAATTTTAAAATTTTAGATCAAAGAAATAAAGGGACATAACTAAAAAGACTAGGTGGGTTCTAAACCTAATTCTTTACTTTTATTTGAAATTTTAGATAAAAGAAAAGAACAAGTATAGCTTGGAGAAACTTTGAAGATTCTAAATCTTAGCTAAGATATTCTATTAGTTATATATTAGGAAGGAATATACTGTGACTTGCTATCCTAACATACTTATAAAACCTTTTTATCTCCTTGTAGTATAATTGAGTATCAAAAGTATTCAATTACATGTATTAAAAAAATTTCCACTCTATTTCTTATGTTAAGAGAACTTGGTTTGTGTTGTAAAAGATGCTTGAATTTTCAGATATTTTTGTAAGAAGTGAAGTTAGGTTAATAGCAAGCATAATTATTATTTTTTGTTGTTAAATCTATGTTTGTGGAAAATAGTAATCTTTGTGAGGCATAGTTGATTGTTGTAAGTTATTGTATAAATTTCTAATTATTTAATCTATATATATTTTATAGTTACTCACATGTTACAACTTTTAAATCTTCTATATCTTCCTTAGCTTTGTTTTCTAATTTGTGATTATAAATCAAGTTCCAATTAATACAAGAATTTAAATATTAATTGTATCAATTTAAATATACTTAAATATTAATTATATCAATTATATCAACTATTTTATCAATATATTTAAATTGATAAAATTAATATTTAAATATATTTAAATTGATACAATTAATACTTTAATGTAATATCTGATTAATACAAGAATTTATCTTGGAATTGATACAATTAATAGCTATATACTTAAATTGATCAAATAGTTAGTTATATGCCACCTAGACTTAAGTCTAAGATAGTTCTCATTATTATAGATTGTATTTTATAGTCTAGACATATTTTATAAATTCAAGTAGGACTAAAGCATATTATTTTGCAAACTAATTTATTAAAAGAAATTGGTGACAATATGTTATAAAATTTTATTGGAATAAAACATGGTAGAAACCATCTTTCAAAAACTTGAGTAGAGTTTTTTTTTTTTTCAACTCCAATAGCTAATGCAACCAATGGAATTTTTTCAAAATTGCCATGTAGACATCCAAATTAATTTCATAATGTTGCTAAAGAAATTATCCATTATTATATTTTTGAGATTATAAAAGATATTAATTCTTCATAATTTCTTAAGGCCTATTAATAAAGACTTGATAAGTTATATAGAATAAATTATAAAAGTAATCTTCACTAATTTAGTAATCAACCATGGATACTATTTAATTTGGATTTTAACTACTTTGATAGAATTTGTGTATGTGTGATATAAATTCTATATGAAGGGATCATTTATAACATGAGAACAACTCTCAACAACCTTCTTTTGTTAATTTAGACTTATAATTAAGCAATAACAAGTCCTTATGGCTTTTATTAACATTATAAAAGGATCTTTTGATGATATTACCTCTTATGTGAGGCAATTTTATTTAATATATACCTAATATGTTGTTAATGTCTTAAATAAAGATACCATAAGATATTACTTTATCTAAGGTTTTATCATGCCTTCTATCATTTGAGATATAATAAACAAGAGACTTAGAAATTTAAAGAGGTGGTACAATGATCTATTAAAGTCTTGGTATATAAAGCTTTGAAAGCTTTGAGAAACTTCCTACCTTGATTTGTAAAGATATTAGCCAAAGTTCCAAAATGTGCCAAAATATAATTAAAAAAATGCTATAGCCACTAACTCAAAAAATGCCATAGCCAAGCCTTGGTATATAAATTACAATTTTTTATTTGTTACGGATACAGAATATGGACTGGAAGTCTAAACAAGAAGTTCAAGAAGAACTAGCAAGAACTGGATTAATCAGATGAGTACAAAAAAAACACGAGAGAGGTGAGATAGAGCTCCAAGAGATGTGTTGTCGAGACTGAAGAACTCTTCAACCTCGACTCCAATATATATTCTTATCTAGGAAGCTTCTCAAGTAGCTTCCACCAACTAGAGAGCTTCTCAAGCAACTTCCACCAATTAGAGAGCTTCTCAAACAACTTCCACCAACTAGGAAGCTTTTCAAGTAGCTTCCACCAATTAGGGAGCTTCTCAAGCAACTTCTACTAATTAGGAAGCTTCTCAAGCAACTTCTACCAACTAGGAAGATGTTAGAAGATTTTGGAAGGTTCTAGAGAATTCTAGGAATCTTCTAAAATGTTCTACAAGGTTCTGATAAGTATGTCCTTGACATCACCTCCTCCTCTAGCTTTGAGGTCTCCGAGAAGCTATTTGAGATGTATACTCACAAACGTAGAAAATCAAAGATTTGGCGCATAGTCTCTACAATATATTCTAGTTGTCGTTCATGAGGCAGATGATTCATGGGTCCTTGTAGCCACTGGTAATGACCAACATCTTCCACTTAAGACCATGCCTGAACTTCTATGTCTTCATTGTGGAAGCAGCCTAAAAATATTGTTTTGCCACTACCTTCATGAACTGGTTCAGCTTCAAAGATAATCACAAGTGACCTGCTACTTGGTATTCTTCGACGTCTTCTTGGTTCTTCTAATTCTTCATCTCAAGGTCAACGTCGTGAGCTACTCGATTGCAATGGCATCACTAGTGCAATATTGTCATTCCCACTAGCCATATCTAAATACACCCTAAGATTAGATATCTTGATACTACAAAATACAACAAGTTATATTTTGATAAGACCTGGATTCTTTTTCTATTCATTTCTCTAGAGAAGGTTTCATCTTCACGCTTCATCAATGACCAATTTTTGATTTATTAGGATATCGTCGATAGAATTCCTATACCTTTTGCGGTGCATTGGCAAGATTTTTAGCCGATTTCCATGTTCGTTTATTAATATCATAGCCGCTCCAATGTACCAAGTATTCTAAATTATTCCATCTTCGCCGTGAATCTAGTATCTTTTCTACCTCGTATTCTTCATTGTTTTCAATTTCTATACTAGGTGGCGGACATTGCACTCTTCTAGGAAAGATGATTCCCGATAAGGCTGTAACAGAGAAACATGAAAGATAGGATGTACCTTCATAGCAGCTGGTAATTCTAGGTGGTATGCCACAGGATTGATCTGCTTCTGGATAACAAATGGTCCCAATCTCCGGTAGTCCAACTTATCACATGGCCGCTTGGTCTTGATATTCTGTCGAAGCAGCCATATTTTATGTCTAATTTTGAAATTAGGTGCCTGATTCCAAAATTTATCCGTGGATGCTTTGTAAGATTCTTGGGCGATTTGCAATTGAAGCTTTGATAGTTGTTTCATCCATCCTTCAATTGCTGGATTGTTATTCGTTGACGGATTAAATAGATCAAGCTTCGGATGGTACCCATAGTTGGAAAAGAATGGTGTTTTTTGAGCCAACCCATAAAGGGTGTTGTTATATGCAAACTCGGCTAGCAATAGATATGTAGTCCAATCATCTTGCTCATAGTTGATGCTGCATCGTAAATATTGTTCTAAAATTTGATTCACCCATTCTGTTTGATTGTCAGTTTGAGGATGGAATGCCAAAGAAAGCTTGATGTCTACCTTCAATATCTTATAAAAAGATCTCCAAAACTTTGATACAAATTAGATTCCTCAATCCGACATGATATCATCTAGTAGACCATGATATCGATACACATTATCAAGGAAGAACCTTGTTGTGTCTTTGCTTGATGATGTCTTCTTACAAGGGATAAAATGTACCATCTTTGTAAGCCGATCCACTACAACAAAGATGCTGTTGAATAAATTCGATGGCGGCAGGTCCGTAATAAAGTCCATGGAAACTGAAGCCCATGGATGATGCGGAATACGTAATGGTTATAAAAGTCCATAAGGGCAATGCCGAGGGTTCTTCGATCTTGAACAAATGTCACAAGAGACGATGAAATCTTTCACATCCTTCCACATTTGGGACCACCAAAAATCTTGGGAAATGAGTTTCAAGGTCTTATTGTATCCAAAATGTCCCGCAGGTGGAAAGTCATGACGAGATTGAAGGACTCGGAGTTGTGTTGGCCCTTTTGGGATATATAGCCGCTCTTCAAAGTATAAAAGATCTCTTTCGATCTTAAACTTGTCATCATTGATACACTACTTGATATGAAGGGCTATTGAATCTTCAATGGTCCCGGCACGTACCTGGTCGAGGAAGTCGGCATCAATTAACATAACAACAGCAGAAATCTTGAATTGCTTTGGCTTTAACAATGTCATACATTGTTGATGAAGTGCTGCTTTTCCAACCTTTGGCACAAGATATGATCTTCTTGATAATGCATCAGATAGCCCTTGCTGCTTTTCAGGCCGATAAGTAATAACAAAGTCAAACCTAGATAGCATCATATTCTATTAAACTTGATGTCGATTTAGAACCCGAGCCCACATGAAATATTTCAGATTCTTGTGATCTATGTATACAGTCACCGGATGTATAGCTCCTTCCAAGAAATGACGCCACTCTTGGAAAGAATCCACTATAGTAAAGAGTTCCTTATCATGGATCTCGTAGTTGATCTCAGCCGCAAAAAACTTCCGCAAATAGAATGCAATCAGATGAAATTTATTGTCAATACCCATCTGCAAAAGTATGACTCTTAAAGCAAAATCCAAAGCATTGGTTTTCAAATAGAAAGCCTCTATAAAATTTGGATATACCAAGATTGGAGCCGTAGTAAATGCCGTCTTAAAATTTTGAAATACTTTTTCTGCTAGAGATCTCCATTTGAGCTTATCTTTACACTTTAATCGAATGAGTGGGGCAACAACTTGAGAGTAATTCTTGATGAAGATCCAATAGAAATTAGTAAAGCCAAGAAAATATTGTACGTCTATAACCGTCTTTGGGACTTCCGAGGATACAATTGCTTCCACCTTCTTGGGATCCATCTTCAAGCCTTCCATAGTTGCAACGAACCCTAAAAACTCTATCTCAGTTTGGTGAAATAAGCACTTTTCTAACTTGGCGTAAAATCCTTGCTCGCATAGTTTTTCGAGTACCAAACGAACGTGCTTGCCATGCTATTCTTTGTTCTTGGAAAATATTAAGATATCATCTAGATAAATGACAACAAAATTATCTAGATGTTGTCAAAAAATATCATTCATCATGTGTTGAAAGACTGCTGGAGCATTGGTAAGACCAAATAGCATGACATTATACTCAAAATGGCCATACCTTGTACAAAAAGTTGTCTTCTATTCGTCTTCTTCTTTGATTTGCACAAGGTTGTAAGCTCCTCTTAGATCAATCTTTCTAAAGATCTTTGCACGTCTAAGTTGTTTTAAAAGACTACATATCAAAGATAATGGATAGCAATTCTTCTTTGTCAACTTGTTGAGACCTCAATAGTCCACGCACATTCGTAGTGAGCCATCCTTCTTCTTCACAAATAAGATTGGTGCCCCAACTCGCGGCTTTGAATGACAAATGAAGTTCTTGGCTAGGTTCTCATCAATGTATTTCCGCAACTCAGCCAACTTCATCTGCGATAGATTGTAGATTGGGCCAAAAAGTGGTTGTGCTCCTTCTTGTAATTCTATGGTACAATCATATGGTCGGTGCTCCGATAACATATCAACATTCTTCTTTTGGAACACATCTTGAAAATCCTTGTATTGTTCTCATATACCTGTTGTTGAAATTTGCTCTCCACTAATTGAAGTCGCATAAATGATCAATGGTGTGCCTTCCTTGCACGATCTTACAAACGTTCTTGCTCCAATAAACAAAGACTTTTTGATTTCGGGTCTTCTTCGAGGCTTGTCCTTAGGTTGTTCTATGGGAAATGTTATCCTCCGCAATCTCCAATCTATAGATGGATTATATTTTTCCAACCAAGAAAGACCAAGAATAACAGGGTTTGACGGGGTGCTAATAATATTGAAAATAATATAACTACTATGGTCTTTAAACGTCACCTCTATAGGTTGTGATTCATGGGTGACACTACTAGATAATAAAGGTCGTCCATCTATTACTTCTACGTGAACAAGCTTGAATTTCTGTATTTAGAAGAATTTTGTGACACTTAGCAAATTCTTGATCTAAGAAATAAGCAGATGCTCCTGAATCTAATAAGACAAAGGTTTTTAATTTTTGAGGGCCAAAAGACAAAGGAATTGTAAAACAACAGGCAGGTTGGATAGAAAGACAGAAACCTGGTATTGATTTGTCCAACTGCACGGTTCCTATTTGTGGTCAGGCATCCTTGTTCTCTTGATAAACACACCTCTAGTCTTGATGTTGTGTCTATTTTACTTTTTAGGACAATTTCCAGCTCTATGGCCTTCTCTACCGTAATATAAACACAAACCTTCCTCTATACGCTGCTTCTTTTCTTCTAGAGTAAGAGATTTGACATGTACCACATCAATTTGCAAATACTCTATCTCCGATTGTGAATTTAGGCTACTTGCTAATACAATTGTGCTGTGACGACTTGTATATTGTCTTGAGCGTTGGTTTTGGCGACGCTGAAATAGGGGGTTATCACACTTCACAGCTTGGCTAATGACTTCGTTGAATATTTGTGGATCACAAAGAGATAACAACAAATCCTTCACGTTGTCCCTTAGACTTCAATAGAATTGACTCATCAATGCTTCTTTGTCTAAGTTGATGTCGCATTTCCTTGAAATAAGATGCATAGACTGATACAAAGCGAGTCCCTTGTCGTAGCAATCGAATTTTTGTTGTAGCCCATCGAGCCTTGTCATGCTCACCAAATGCTTTTGCAAATGCCTCCAAAAAAGTCTCAAAGTTGTTCAAAATTGGTGATCTTTTTTCGAACAGAGGAGCAAACCATGAAAGAGCTTGTCCCGTAAGCAAAGTTCCAACCAATCCAACACATGATTCCTTTGTCAGATAAAGTTCGGATTGAAGAGCTGTTATCAACTTCATTTAATTGACAAAACTTCAAAACTTAAAGTATTGTCGTGAAGTAAATATATCCATATATAGAAATCTAATTTAACTATCTTTTCTTCAAAATTTTATTAAGTTCTTTCTTTTTTCTTACCAATCTAAGTTTTTATATAGTTTAGGAAAAATTTCTCACTTTCTTTCTTTTTCTTTGGTTAAAATTTTACCTTATCTTTAATCTTAACTTTAACTTTGATTTAGCCTTGAAACTTTCTTTTATTTCTTTTATCTTTTTTCCAATCTTAGATTTTAGTAGATTCAAGGTTATATTTATAGATATAAGGAGTTTTAACTTTGAGGTTGTATTTAGGATTTTACCAAGGATAAATAGTAGATTTGGATGTCAATAGTCGGCTACCATTAATAGTGCTGACTTGGAGGATTAGATTTGGGGTTTTTATAACTTTAAACTATTAATTGTTGACTTGGACTTTGAAGACCTTGCATTTTATTTTTGACGAGCCAGAGGAGAAAGATGGGATTTTGGAAAATCTAAAAAAGTATTGAGAGAAGCTTCTTCTTGGCATGAGTTTAGGTGGTAGAAACATATGATTTGGAGCTTGAATGGAAGACCATGCTTTGTTTTGAACACTTGGAATACCTTTTCTATCACTTTTCAGGGTATATTAGAAGTTTTAAGATACTAACAAGAAATCAAAAAGTTGGGTTAGAAACTAGACTTCAAGCTACACATTTTACATCCAAGAATTGATAGAAATGAGTTTAGAATGAGTGAGTTATGGCTAGTTAAACCCAGCAAACTAAACTAGGGTTTTGAAGAAGTTAGATAAATAGAAGGGTTTGCTTTAAGCTAGAACTTGAGTTTCAAGAAGAATTTGAAGTTCATTTTTTGTGTACATATTACTTATACTATAAAGAGTCTATGTCTTAAATCTCATATCAATTGAAACTTTGATTAGGGAGTAATGGCAAATTTGTTCTCAGATATCTAGGGTTTTAACTTTTAAAAGTATCTGCCAAGGATTTGATGATATCTAACAATCAGCAATGAATTCATAGCTCAAAATTTATGTGATGAGGATCAAAGATATGAGTTATGTTTTCCCAAATTTTGAGCTTATTTGAACAGCTGGATCTTAAATTATGAATTTTCAAGTTTCAGATTGAGATTTGACTTCTAAAAGTATCTGCCAAGGATTTGATGTTATCTAACGATTGGCAATGAATTCACGGATCAAAATTTCTGTGACAAAGATCAAAGGTATGAATTATGTTTTTCCAAATTTTGAACTTATTTGAATAGTTGGATCTTAAATTATGAATTTTCAAGTTTTGGATTGAGATTTGACTTCTAAAAGTATCTGCCAAGGATTTGGTGATATCTAATGATCGACAATGAATTCACAGCTCAAAATTTATTTGACAAAGATCAAAAGTATGAGATATGTTTTTCCAAATTTTGAACTTATTTGAACAGTTGGATCTTAAATTATGAATTTTCAAGTTTCTGGTTTGGTTTTACTTATATAATTACTTGCTAATATTTTGATGATATCTGGTGATCGGTAATGAATTCACAATTGAGAATTTTTGTGAAGATGACTAAAGAAGTGAATTCTATGCTTCCAAAATTTGAACTTATATAAACGACTGGATTTTGATTTATAAAATTTCAAGCTTCTAGTTTGTTGATTTATTATACGCATGGTTTTGTGACTATAAAAGAAAAATTTAAGAAAGTTTGTGCATATTGGATCCAACTTGATTGTAAAGAGGGACTTTGCATCTATCTGAAGCGGACTTTTGCCACGACATATTGGTGCTTCCACTGAGAGCTGCTTTAGGGGCAATCATTTGGATTAAGAATCATAGAAGATACGAATTCAGGGACAATTTTACGAGAAGGACAAGGAACAGTTGGAGCCATGGATCTTCTGAGGGCGGTCACCATGTTGGTGGAGCAACAACGATCTAATTTGGATGGAGATGGAGCTACAAAGGCACTTCGAGGAGTCATTGACAAGATAGGCCGGTTTGATGGCAAAGATGTCACTCAATTTCTTAAAGCCTATGTTTGTGAAATGGAGATCCATCAAGTTCCACAAGCTAGAATGTTAGAGACTTTTGATTTGGCTGTGGTACCAGAGATTTGAGATCGAGTGAGTCATATAAGAACAATTGCTAATGCAATCACATGGGTGAGGTTCAAAGATTGGATGAGAAATGAGTTCTTTGATGAAGACACTAACAGGATGACTAAGCAATTTTTCCTAGATTGGGTGGAACAACGCCCAAGAAAGATGATGGGACTAAATGAGTTACTCAGAGCATTTGAAAAGAAATATGGCCAACTTTCTGTGTCAAATTGGATGTTCTTGGATGGTCGAAAGGTTGAGCTATTTTTACAAGCAGCTGATGAAGCTTTAGAAGATAGATTGCTTATACTTTTGGGAGACAAGGATGCAGAAGGTGGCTTCTCCACAGATTGGAGAAGAGTGGAGGAATCCATCATTTTACTAGCCAAACAACAAATGGTGAGATCTAGGGGAATGGGGGCATATGTAGAAGCCATTCCAATAGGCATCTCGAAAGAGCCAATCACTTCTTCAATTCAAAATACACCATCGGTGCAATCCATTGCATCTACAGTTGTTGGAAAGAGCAATACAATAGATGAAGGTACTCTTGAAGAATTAATCAAAGGTATAAAAGAATTAAGGGTGAAAATGAGTGAGTTGAAGAAGGGTCAAAGTAGTGGTTCTTCACAGCCACCAGAAGGAAAAAAAAATTATATAATGAGGTGCATTTGGTGTGATGACACTAATCATAGCCGGAATAATTGCACAGAGTATGCCGGAGCTTTAAAGGATGGAAAAATCATTTTCAAAGAAAGAAGAATTAGGGATGCAGCTACAGATTTTTCCATTGGATACTAATTTTGATAAAAGAGGAATGAAGAAGGTGATGGAGGATTGGATAAAAAGAGTTAAATCTTAAGATTCAAGCAATGTCAATTCTTATCAAATTGTTGCATGGCAAAATAATATTGAAATTTCATTTCATGCAATACGTGAGGCTATCATACGAGGGGCCCAAGCTATCAGAGAAAGAACTAGGTGGAATGATCCTATTGATACTACAAGCATCAAAGCTTTTCTGGATAGAAACAAAGAGAAAGATGGCAACTAAGATGTTTGGGTAGAGGTGAAGAGAGGAAGAAATACAGAAGAAGAAAAAAAAGGAGAGCTTATAAATAAAAGGCAGACTCGCAAAAGTAATGAAGGTGAAAAAAAAAGGAGGATTTTATTCAAGGTACCAACCATCCATCAAGGTCTACACCTTCAACTTCAAACCCGAAAGATACATTGTTGTCTAAGGACAAATGGGAGGAAAGAATGGAAGCAAATAAGGAAAAGAAAAAAGAAGGAGCGGGACGAGGTAAGATTAAAGGCCCTACTTATAAACTTTGTTCCGATATAGAAATATCAATAGATATGAAAGGAATTTTGGAAGAGAGAATTCTTGATGCTAAGATTGAATTCACATTGAGAGAAGCCTTGGAAATAGCAAAGAAAGATTTTCATGAACTCATAATCAACGTAATAAAAAGAAAATGTCAAATGACAACCGAAACAGTCATGGCTAGTGCAATTGATACTTGCATAACTGAAGAAGAAGGTGATGAGATTGCTCATGTATTCTCCACAATATGTGATTCTAGGTCTAAAGAAGGTTGCAATGAAGAACTTACAAATGATACTTATGATATCCAAGAACAAAGCTTGGATGATGATTTGGATGAAGATTTAGAAATGGAGGTACTAAGTATATTTTTTCCTAAAATTCAAACATTATTAGAAAAGATTGCTATCAAAAATGAAGGAATTAAGAAATTAGGAGTTGAAGATGATTGTGAGATTGAAGAACAAATTAATCTTGCAACAAAAGAAAATAAAGTAAGAGAGAAAGATGAGACAAGAGTGCACGCATGTTTATCGGCTGCAGATGAGGGAAGTGTGAGTAAAAAAAGAATAATGTATGCTCATCCATATTGGGCAAGGGCTACAATAGAAACCCAAGTTAAACTTGGAAATTTAGAAAAAGCAATACATACTCTTGTGGATCACGGATCTGAAATTAATATAATATCAAAGGTCATTTATGAAAAAAGAAAATGGCCTATAGATACCAATCATGGATGGGTATTGAAGGCGGCAAACAATGAAAGAGGAGGTCTTTATGGTGCATGCCTAGCAATTAAAACAAAAATTGGAAATTTGGAGGTGGATCAGAATTTCTTTGTGCAAGTCCGAAGTATGTATCCAATTATACTTGGACAACCATATATAACAACTTCAAGAATGGAAATTAAGATATTAGACGATGGATCACATTATGCTAGAATTCGGAGTTGTGATGGAAGAAATTCAGTGCAATTTCTCACAGTAAAGCCAAAGCATGAAAGACATTGAGATCAACTGCGAGAAGTACCTCTAGACACTGAAGAGACTTTCCAAGATTTCTAAAAGGCACACAAGGAGCATGGGGATCCACATGTGTAGGTATCTTGTTTACAACTACTTTTTTCAATGTACAGAAGAATGATTGTGGAATTTTGGATTTGACTAAATGTGGTATTTCAAGTTTTGAAGGTATTGATATATTAGACTCTAAATATAGAGCTAAATTAAGAAAAATTGAAAAAAATCTAAATATGAAAGGAGTGATTTTGAAAGATAAGGCTATTCAGGGATGGTGGTAGAAACAGGGTTTGTAGGAAATGTTCTGCAACAGTTAAAAGGTTTAAATGAAGGAATGGATAGAAGAGACAACAATGATATTGTGGTGGAAATTCATGATTTAGCTCTTTATGAAGAAATAAAACAATTTGTTAAAAACCCTGCTAAAGAAGCTAACAATTGCATATTTAGAATTGAAGCACAAGTGAATACAAAGTACAAATCAGTGGCAAAGAAAATTAAGCCTATGGCAACACAATTGCCTGAAGATTCCAAAGATCATGTAAAACAAGTTGAAATGGAACCAAGACTAAGGAATCTAGAAGAGATCAAACATCAGTTTATGCAAGAAATACTCAAGAAATTGAAGATTGGAGGAGGTGAGTTCTTGACTGAACTTGAAAGAAAACTTTTTTTGAATATGATTTCTAAACATAGAAAGTTTTTTGCATCAAAATCTAATGAAGTAGAATGTGTCCATCCAAATATAGTGGCACCAATGGTGATCTTTACAGTTCAACATATACCTTGGAACTTAAAACCCATTCTGGTTCCAAGAACTCAACTCTCAAAATTAATTGAATTGCTTAAGAAAAAAATGGAAATGGGAATCCTTGAACCTTCTATGGGACCATATTCCAATCGTTGGTTCACAGTGCCAAAGAAAACAGAGGCATTAAGGTTTATTCAAGATATACAACCCGCTAACCGAGTTACTAATAGAAATAAAGGTTCCAGTCCAATTGTAGATGAGGTGGCTGAGGCTTTTGCAAGCCATGCCATTTATTCAATTGGAGATTTGTATTTAGGCTATGATCAGTTTCAATTGGCAACATAGAACAGGGATTTAATCACAATGAAGACTCCTTTAGGTCTGGTTCGGATGTGTACATTATCTCAAGGTGCTACCAACTCAGTAGCACATATGTAGAATGCAATGAATCAAATCCTAAAAGAATTTGTACCAAAAAAGACTATACTATTTGTGGACGATATTCCAATCAAAGGTTGCAGAGAAGAAATAAAAGATGTGACTATAGAAGCGGATGGCTGCAGAACATTTGTAAAACAACATATTAAGAATGTAGAGAGGATTTTAAAAAGATTGGAGGAGGTGAACTTAACTCTATCCATTGATAAATCCAAATTTGAAGTTGAAGAAATTATAGTTGTAGGCCATTTGTGTGGAAGCTATGGAAGAAAGCCAAATCCAGATAAGGTAGATGTTATTTCACAAATGAAAGCGTGCAACAATATCACTGAGGTGAGAAGATTTCTTGGAGCATGTGTTTTCTATCAAATTTGGATACCTCATTTTATTCATGTAGCAGAGCCTTTATAGAAACTTTTAAGAAAAGGAAATAAGTTTACATGGGGCATGGAGCAAGATAAGGCTATAGAAGATTTAAAAGAGATTTTAAGATCTCTAACAGCTCTAAGACAAGTGAATTATGAAAATGATAGATCTGTGATAGTAATAGTAGATACTAGCCCTATTGCCATAGGTTGGGTTGTTGGACAAGAAGATATCAGCAGGAATCGATTTGTTATTAGATATGGAGCAAGAATCTTGACAGAGCGCCAAAAGACATATCTACAAGTGAAAAGAGAGTTGTGGGGTGCAATTACAGCATTGAAAGTAGAAAGAAATTATTTAATTGGAATAAATGTGCTATTAGAGACTGATTGTTTATCTTTGCTCAGTATGATATCTAACTGCTCAACTCCTGATATTGCCATGCTAAGATGGATAGCCTACATTAAATCTCTAAATCCAATTTTGATTCACATTAAAGACAAAGAAAATACAATAGCGGATATGCTATCAAGGGCTAGATATATGGATAGAGAAGAAATGATTGCTGAAGAAAAGAATGAAGATAGCTGCAATAAAGATTTGGGTTATGTATTTTCAACAAATAATGAGAGAATGGAAGAAGTTCTACCTTTTGAGGCAGAATCATATGAAGGAAGATTGAAAGACGTTGGCATTTATTTAAGCACCCTTAGAAAATTGCAAGATTGGTCAAATAAGTTTTTTAAAGAAATCAGGCAATATTCATATAGATATTTTCTACAAGATGGGCTTCTTTGGAAAAAACCAAAAAAAAAGGATGGAATGCCATTGCGGGTAGTTGAAAATGTATGCACCAAAGCTCAAGTTTTAAAGGAATTTCATGATTCACATTGGGCTGGGCATCAAGGAGTTTGGGCTACATATACAAAGATTAAGGAGCGGTATTGGTGGAAGGGTCTTTATAAAGATGTAGAGAATTTTGTGGGATCGTGCTTTGAATGCCAATTTCAATCCAAAATCAGATATCGTGATGAACTTCACCCAACTTACCCTCTTTCCATTCACTTCCAATGGGTAATTGATTTGATAGTTATGCCAGTTGGATTATGGAATATGAAATATTTAGTTCTGGCACGAGAAGAGTTATCAAACTATGTTGAAGGCAGAGCTTTAAGAACCAAACAAACAGCTGAATATGTCGATTTATCCTTGAGGATATTTTTAGTCGCTATAGATGTATTGGAAGAATGAGAGCTGACAGAGGGGAATTAGATGCTACTGAAGCTAAAAGCTTTTTTGAAAGATATGGAGTGAAGCTAAAATTAACCACTGTATATAATCCAGAAGCAAATAAGAAGAATGAAAGAGGCCACCCACCAATCATACATGCATTAATTAAAGCTTGTAAAGGCAATTCAAAGGAATGGCCAAGGTTACTACCATTTGCTTTATGGGCCGATAGAACCACCTATACTACGGTAACAAGATACATGCCAGTTGAATTAATGTTAGGTCAAAAGCCCATTATGCCAGCAGAAGAATCTATGCCTACATGGTTATTTTTATCTTAGAAAGATGGCATATCTCGTGAAAGACTTTTGGAACTCCGAATCCAATAAATTGAGAGACTATTAGAAGACCACCAATTGGCACTAGATAGGTTGAAAGCAGCAAGATTGGAAAACAAAACAAGATTTGATCAAACTCATCGATTGCATTTGAAACCAATCTTAGAAGGTGATTGGATAGTGGTTTATGACAATACTTTGGACCACCAACATAGTACGCTAAGAAAGTTTTCTCGGAGATGGTTTGGATCATATATTGTTGTAATTGCTCATGACAATGGAACTTACTCACTTCGAGAATTAGATGGAACATCCATCCGAATTCCAATAGCAGGAAAACGAGTAAAAGCTTTCCGAAGAAGAAATAATAATTGTCTACCTGAAGACTTTGAAATGTACGTGTCTGACGAACAATGGAACCAAGAATATAAAGAAATTCAAGATGAAGACGAATAGGATGAAAGTTGAATGGTGGCATATGCCGGAGGATGTGCAGGTTTGGAGGAGGTAGATGTCGTGAAGTAAATACATCCATATATAGAAACCTAACTTAACTATCTTTTCTTCAAAATTTTATTAAGTTCTTTCTTTCTTCTTACCAATCTAAGTTTTTATATAGTTTAGGAAAAATTTCTCACTTTCTTTCTTTTTCTTTGGTTAAAATTTTACCTTATCTTTAATCTTAACTTTAACTTTGATTTAGCCTTGAAACTTTCTTTTATTTCTTTTATCTTTTTTCCAATCTTAGATTTTAGTAGATTCAAGGTTATATTTATAGATATAAGGAGTTTTAACTTTGAGGTTGTATTTAGGATTTTACCAAGGATAAATAGTAGATTTGGATGTCAATAGTCGGCTACCATTAATAGTGCTGACTTGGAGGATTAGATTTGGGGTTTTTATAACTTTAAGCTATTAATTGTTGACTTGGACTTTAAAGACCTTGGCTGCGACTTTTTTGACGAGCTTAGAGGAGAAGAAGATGGGGTTTTTTGGAAAATCTAGAAAAGTATTGACAGAGAGCTTCTTCTTGGCATGAGTTTAGGTGGTAGAAACATAGGATTTGGAGCTTAGATGAGAGAGATATGCTTGTTTGAACTTAGACTACTAATATGACACCTACTATCACTTTTCAGGGTATATTAGAAGTTTGAAGATACTAGCAAGAAATCAAAAAGTTGTGTTAGAAACTAGACTTCAAGCTATATATTTTACGTCCAAGAATTGATAGAAATGAGTTTAGAATGAGTGAGTTATGGCTAATTAAACCTAGTAAACTAAACTGGGGTTTTGAAGAAGTTAGATAAATAGAAGGGTTTGCTTTAAGCTAGAACTTGAGTTTTAAGAAGAATTTGAAGCTCATTTTTTGTGTACATATTACTTATACTATAAAGAGTCTATTTTTAAAATCTCATATCAATTGAGACTTTGATTAGGGAGTAATGGCAAATTTGTTCTCATGTGTCTAGGATTTTGACTTTTAAAAGTATCTGCCAAGGATTTGGTGATATCTAACAATCAGCAATGAAATCATAGCTCAAAATTTATGTGATGAAGATCAAATGTATGAGTTATGTTTTCCCAAATTTTGAGCTTATTTGAACAGCTGGATCTTAAATTATGAATTTTCAAGTTTCAGATTGAGATTTGACTTCTAAAAGTATCTGCCAAGGATTTGATGTTATCTAACGATTGGCAATGAATTCACGGATCAAAATTTCTGTGACAAAGATCAAAGGTATGAATTATGTTTTTCCAAATTTTGAACTTATTTGAATAGTTGGATCTTAAATTATGAATTTTCAAGTTTTGGATTGAGATTTGACTTCTAAAAGTATCTGCCAAGGATTTAGTGATATCTAATGATCGGCAATGAGTTCACAGCTCAAAATTTATGTGACAAAGATCAAAAGTATGAATTATGTTTTCCCAAATTTTGAGCTTATTTGAATAGTTGGATCTTAAATTATGAATTTTCAAGTTTCTGGTTTGGTTTTTACTTATATAATTACTTGCTAATATTTTGATGATATCTGGTGATCGGTAATGAATTCACAATTGAGAATTTTTGTGAAGATGACTAAAGAAGTGAATTCTATGCTTCCAAAATTTGAACTTATATAAACGGCTGGATTTTGATTTATAAATTTTCAAGCTTCTAGTTTGTTGATTTATTATACGCATGGTTTTGTGACTATAAAAGAAAAATTTAAGAAAGTTTGTGCATATTGGATCCAACTTGATTGTAAAGAGGGACCTTGCGTCTATCCGAAGCGGACTTTTGCCACAACAACGTTGTCGCGTGGCGTGAACTTCTATCTAGGAATACACCGGGTACCTAGCTGTAGAGAATTTTACTTAATATTTATTGGCTAAACTCTAATGAGTTATTTGTCCTTAATAAGAAGGACAAATACACACGATAATATAAGAAAAAGGTTTTGTATGATTAAAACCTCTTATTTTTAAGTAGGTTTGTACATAAGTTTTCTCTATGATATATAGAAAATCCTTAAAAACCTTTTAAAGACTCATCTATATATCAAAATCATATCATGGCTCTATACATCCACCTTTTACACCTCCATAAAGTCTTGGCTCCCAAAAACACCTTTAGTATGCACAAAAGTCCAAATTTGCAACAAAAACCCTTAAAAATATATTTTCCCGCAAAGGATGTTTTTCTTCCCAAACTTTAGAAAATCATATCTTCTGATCCAGCCGTTCAGTTTTCTTCAAACTTTCAGGCAAGGTAGAGCTCACCTTTGAGCTTTATCACAAAAAAATTCAACCGCAAATATACTTCCGATCGTTTGATATCTCAAAACCCCTAGCAGGTGCTTAAAACCCTAGCTCAGAGACACCCGAGCACTATTTTCTCTATATCTCACAAACCCAAAACCCTAATGCCACAAAATTTTTGTACATAGTCTTGTGACATAAACATATATACTCCTGAAAATTTTGAGCCAAAAATCTATCAAATTGACTAAGATATAGCTCAAAATGTAACCGCTAGTTAAGCAGAGTCACTTACTGCCTTTAGCTTACAAGCACTGACTTCAACTTGCAATATCTCCTTGACCCTAGCTTGGATTTTATCAAGCTGTACGTGAAAAGTGTAGCCAAGAAAGTGCGCTTTCCAACCCTAGTCGCCGATCTTTGATTGCTCTCTGTATGCGCGAGATATACCCAAAAGAGTGACAGTAGGTCCAAAATCAACACCCTAACTTTGAGCGCCTATAACTTCTTCATTAAAAGTCCAAATCATGCAAGATTTGCACCTAAACCATACCTAAAAACCTAAACCTGATGACCCTAGCCTCTGATGTTCGACTCCTCCCGAAAAACAAACCCTAACTCCTAATAAACCCTCGGGCAGCCTCCTTGAAGCCCATTGGGCATGATTTTTGGCCAATTAGAATAGAGTTTTCTATCATCCACCTCTATTCATCCACATGGATGGCCAAACTACTCTTTTTACACTAAAAACCCTTTTCTAACCCTTCTTCTTATAAGATTTACATACTTTGTGCTTTAAGCATCAAATAAAAGAAGTAAATAAGATCTTAAGGATCACCAACGTCTAACATAGGTGACTTAAGATATATACAAGTTATTATCCATATAAAATTAACTTCAAAAGTCACTACTAAAAGAAATTAAGGTTGTATAAACCTTAATAATAATCCTTTTAATAGATCCTTTCTAAACTAGCAACCTAATTACATCCTATAATCAATAAAATCCACTGATATGACTTTCATTTAGCTAAGTAGTAAATTGTACATTAAATATACATGTATAATTTTTTTCTATAATATTAAGCAACACTTATGACAGTGTACCATCAAACTTGTTTGGGAGACTAATTTGAGGCTCTTTTCATTGTGGACGCAATAATTCTCATTCAACCATAGGTAAAGCTGCTTCTTTTGGTGCGGAAGCTTGAGGCTCACGAAGTCCAGATTGTGCTATTCCGGATGCTCTATCATTATAAAGTCTTGCAAAGACTCCTTCAATCACCGTAGTTCTCCGTGATAACGGTGTCAAGGTAGAGAGAATTTGCCTTAAGAAAGCGTTGGGCTTCTAGCTGTCACTTATTTCTCAATCAAGCTTCAAAAATGAGGAAAATTCAAAGTTTATATATATATTTTTTTCCTTTTTGAGAAATTACATCAAATACATAAGCCTCAAGTAACTAACAACATCCAAAGTATGATATAATCCTCTAAAACCTTATATATCTTTATGTGGAAATTTTTCCAAACTTCAACATCTCATATCTCCTGATCCGACCGTCCAAACATAGTAAAATTTTACTTGAAGTACTCATGAATTCTTATCAACCTCTACAACAATTTTCAACTACAAATTCATTGCGGATCTTGAGATATCTTGAAAACCCTAACAATCGCTTCAAACCCTTGTCTTTATACACCCGCATACAAATTTCTTCATATCTCACAAACTATAAGCTCAAATTCCATGAAATTTGTATGTATAGCTTTTTAACACAAAATGTCACATTTTCCAAGAAGTTTGAGCCAAAATTTCGTCTGAAAACTCAAGTTATGGCTCAAAGCATAACTATTAACAACACGGTGTGCTTACTGCCTTGGAATTGGATGCGCTGTCTTCAACTCTTCATATCTCCTTCGTCTAAACTCAAAGCTTAAGAATTCCTTCGTAATAGACGTAGATCTTGAAATCATCCTTCCAACCACATTGTCCAATCTCCAAAAGCCTCCGTACAACTCCAAAAAATCCCAAAAGAGTGACAGTATGTATGAAATCCGCTATTTAACTTTGAACAAGTATAACTTCTTCACCCTAACTCCAAATTGCCTAAAATTTCCTCTCAAACTATACCCAAAACCTTAAACTTTACAACCCTACCTTTAGTACAAATCCCTTAACTTTAAGTTGCAGAAAACCCCTGATAAGGTTAGGCCACTTTCAAAGCCCATTGGATATGGTATTTGACCAGTAGGGATGAAGTTCCCTATTCCTTGCCTTCATCCGACCATGGCTTGATTTCATCCCTTCCAATTAGCCTCTTACTAGCTTAAATTTTCATCCTTAAGTCCCCACCTTCTCTCAAGGCTTCATATTAAATATTTTGATCTTATAATTTTTAAATACCATAATTAAAATAAATAAAATAAAATAAAATAAAGTTTCTTCTATCAACCATTTTTAATTTAACTTACTAATTATTCTAACACACATCAAGATTCATAAACATATAATACATTTTAACTAATTTTTACATACTGTAAGTAATTACAGTATGACAACGGGGCAAGAACATTCATAATGGCGTCCAACTTGGACTCCAAACTTTTAGTCATATTAATGTCTTGACCTCCGGCCATTCGAAGAGAAAGGAAGTAATTGTTTCTACAAGAAAGAAATATTGGTTTACAAAAGGGTACTCTGCAACCTTTAAAATGCCTTAAGACCTTCAAAAAGAGGGATAATCCACTCTCTCTAAGAAGAATAAGACTCCAATATTATAACGAAAAAGATATCAATTTAGAAGAGGGTAATCTGCAACCTCTAAAACACTAGTATACCTTCAAAAAGAAGGATAATCTACACTCCAACAAGAAGGAATTAGCTCTGATATCTAAGATGAGAGTAGTCTCGACAAACTATCATGGACAGAGAATATAGATTGGAAGTTCTAAATAAGAAGTTCAAGAAGAATTGGCAAGAATTGGATTAATCAGATGAGTACAAAAATAACACTAGAGAGGTGAGATAGAGCTCCAAAAGATGTGTTGTCAAGACTGAAGAACTCTTTAGCCTTGACTCCAATATATACTCCTACCTAGGAAGCTTCTCAAGCAGCTTCCACCAACTAGAGAGCTTCTCAAGCAGCTTCCACCAACTAGAGAGCTTCTCAAGTAACTTCCACCAATTAGGAAGCTTTTCAAGCAGCTTCCACCAACTAGGAAGCTTCTCAAGCAACTTCTACTAACTAGGAAGCTTTTCAAGCAACTTCTACCAACTATGAAGATATTAGAAGGCTCTGAAAGGTTCTAAAGAGTTCTAAGAACCTTCTAGAATGTTCTAGAAGGTTTTGATAAGTATGTCCTTGACATTATTATTATAGATTTAATACCACAAACTGTTATCAAATATAAAATCTACACTATATAAAAATATACTACGAACACATCCTAAAAGATAAATAAAAACATCTATAAACACTACAATTAAAGTATCTTTTACTTTAAAAAGAGAAAATCCAAGAATACAAGTGTAAGAAGAAACCAAGGCATTATTCAATTATAAACCACTATATCTAAGCAAACCACACCACAAAGCCTCTCTTCTTGAAACACACTTATAAGAATTAACATAATAAGAGAGCCGTCACTCTTGTGACCTCAGATCCTAAGTTGCCATAAAATCAAGGTCAACTCATTTAAGGCCCTAGGATGAATATAGACTTTCAAAACTAATGCAATCTAGGTTAAGTTGCATACACTAATATCCACCTAACATAGTGTGGCATCCAATGCCATGTCATGTAACAAAACATGTGTCTTTGAACTTGGCAATAGAGTTTGATAGTATTTGCCTCTATATCATTTGATAACTTGCAAGGTCACACAACAAAGACATTTAATATTGGACTTTTTGCATCCAACTACATCCCAACTTTTTCTTGTTTAAAATCCAAGGTTGGAAACACTTGCAATAATTAAACTTAATTATGAAAGATTATAGTGTATAATAAGGTATTTTAAATATTTATGATAGTAAAGATATATAAAAATACTATTAAAAAAATATATATTATAAAATTTTATTAAAATTTAAAATATATTTTATAATTTAAATATAATAATAAGAAAATAATTAAAAAATAGTACATATATATATATATATATATATATATATAAATTAAATTATAATTTAAAATAATAAATAAAATATATTTAAAATTATATAATAATAATATTAAAAAAATAAAAAAATATTAAAAAAAAAATCTTATTAATTAATATATATATTCAATCATCTTAATTTATATTCCAAGTATTCTAAAAAAATCATTGTAGCTATTACCTATTAGAATAAATTATTTTATAAAAAAAAAAAAAAAAAAAAAAAAAAACTTTAAAAACTATATGAGAATAAAAAACACATCATTTTTATTTAATATCATGTAAGATGTCAAATACTTTAAAGCACATTATTTTTGCAATAGTTCTAAATTTTTTTTTAACTTTAAAATATTCATTGGATACATTTTAATATTTTTGTATTTGGAGGCTACTATAAAGATATTTGTATTATTTCATATCTCTCCTATATATCTCTTTTGCATATATGTACATCCTATTATTCTACAAAAGAAGACTTCTCTAAGATGCATAATAAGTGTTTTAAGCTAACCAAATATAATCAAGTAGCCAACTTATGCCATAAAATCTTAGAATTTACAACATGTTTGTTAGATTTGCCTTAGATGCTAGAATACATAGATATCAGATGGATATCACAAGAACATCTATTTAATGAGGATGCTATAGATTTAATCAATGGTTAAAAATTATTGATAAATTTAATTATTTAGGAGGTCATATGTTATATACTAGAATCTTACAACCTAAAGAAACACTTATCTTCCATATGTATACATAAGTGGACACCCTTCTAGACCTTTAAATATATTTATGTTTGCATAAATACTGCATTCAAGATTTTAAAAGATTAGTCCCAATGTTGAAAGAACAAGCTATATCAGTTCTTGAAATCGTTCAAAAAATCGCAAAGTGGTTCCGGTAATGTGAATTGCATGGAGGGAGAAGATTAATGGTTTTTTAAATCAAAATCTTTAATGCTAGTGGACTACAATTTTCACAAGCCTTATAGCAATATCTAGTATTGCGAATCTCAATATTGTATGAACCCATGGAGAGTTTTAGTGAAAAACTCGCAACGACGTGGTTGGATCTAGGAGTCCCTCAAAAAAATTTGTACTCTGACAAAACAATGTCTTACTGTTGCAAACATGAATTCTTATTTCTGATTTTTTATGTGCCTCAATACCTCCATGGACCAACCCGCATGCATGGACAGCATCGAGCGCTTGAAGTGCAGCAATCTCCACCTCCTGGGTCACTGCTACTGAAAAATAATCACTGTAAATGCAAAGAAGTTACTACTCGACCAGAGAATTGGAGTTCCTTCTAGATACTGCTACTTCAACCATTATTTCATAGAACCAGCATGCTCAGGCTACAAGAAACCCTAAAGATCAGAATACGGAGAGTAGCATGCTCCATATTGGATAATTTAACAAGCAATCCTACCTTCTCCAAGTTCAACGCCGTCAATCAGTTCAGTGGCGACAAATACAGCATGGCCGTTACATGTAGTTATATATCCTATTAATCGAGGAACTGAAACCCCCCAAAGCTTCTCCATCTTCTGGTAGGCAACTACCTCCTTTAGGAAAGCCTGCACAAGCACGACTAAAAGATGGGCTGGACAGAACAAGATAACAAAAAGGTAAGGTGTCGCAAATTGCACGTGCACTTCCACACCGACATGCTTCACGATGCATCTAGCTAAGACTACCTGCCACTACAGCTGTTGCAAACAGGACCTCTCCAGCTCAGCCCTGTAGTAGACCACAATATAGCAACTTTGAGCTCTGAACGCAACACTTCCACATAACACAGCTCCAGCTCACCTCCGCACGTTCCGTGCTTAAGTAGGCAAACTTCACTGCAACAGCCTGTCCATACAAACGGCCAATCGCAACGCATCCACTCCACCCCTTACAACTTATGATACAGCCCGTCATTATCAGGTTCAGGTCCACAGCAGAGACATCTTTCAAAGTCAGCCGGTTCCCATCTGAGTGAGTTCTTGATGACCTGCAAATGCAATTGCAGTCATATTTCACCATTTGTTCTCTTCTACATGTCCGACTTCATGGAACAATATGAATGGCTGGCTGGACAACTTACCTTGGTCCTTCAGAGACACTGATACTGCTCCCACGCCCTCTAAAGTCTGGATCGTTCTTCACGTCATCAGAGCTTTCACTGGGAGGTTCGGAAGGGCAAGCTCCATGTAATCTGGGAGTTTTTCCATCCCCAGGTCCCTTACCAAACTTGGAGTTATCCTTAGAAGCAATGTCAACCAAATATGACAAAGCAGCAAGCACGGGCGGATGCCCACCTCTCATCTTAAAACCAACTGATATTTTGAGGCACCCGGCATTATCCCGTTTGAAGAGATACCAATCTCTAGCATCAGTTAAGATGCCATAACCCACCTCAGAGATGCAAACCAGAGCAAGAGCGAAGCAAAATGAGACATGACGTGCATTCCATGCTGTCATTTCTCCCAAAAATGGTTCGGAAACCAAGACGGTAAGAGAAAATCCCACTGGCAGGATGAAGGGAGACACAAGAAAGAAGAAAAAACAAGATCTTAAAGTGACTTAACATAGAATCAAGATCCAATAGGCAGTAAAATGCAGTTTGTTGGAAAAAGGATTTGTCAAAAAGGACTGTTTGATTATTGGGAGCTGGCAAAGGCAAGCTTGGCCAAGGAGATAAAGGCTGGGCTCCAAGCCGATCTAGCCAGGGGGGAAGATTACCTAGTTAATCAAGGGTTCAAAAACAGCTTACAGGGCCATGTACTCTAAGGTTCTTGATATAAAAATCAATTAATTGTGGACTAGATTTTGCACCCTCATCCAATCATGTTTCCTTTGTTTCGTCTTTCTTCTTTCCAATGGAACCGAGCGCGACCTGCGGACTAAAACGGAACTTTAAACTGTGGCTGCTTCTTCTTCATAAAGCGTTGCATTTTGGACATGATAATCGCGACGGTAACTCCCTCCAACTTAGCTGTCTCTGAAGTTGTCCGAGTGAAAGACGTCACAGAGATCCCATATGCACGCTTCTTTTTATCCGCCCTCTTGAGAAATACTTCAATCTCCCCCTTCACATCCCAATGCTCCACTTTAAGAGGATTATACATCCGTTCCTAGGTCGAGTAGCTCGGGTAAGAGCGAGACCCTGAAGGGACATCTGGCACCACCACCTCCTGCACCAGCCAGTCATGTTCTGTGCCTAAGTCAGCACGCACAAAACCATGTATGACAGAAGCTGATGTTGAAATGGTTATAAACGTGAAGAATCTGAAACGCCTATTCACACACAACGGCAAAACTTCAGAACTTTTTCGATGTCATGGCAAATACAAATATAGAAGACCATTTCCTCTTTAATATTCTCATACACGCACCTTCACAAGCATTGCCAAGCCCCAAAATGATCAAGCCGGGTGCAAGGACAACTCTAGTGGAGAATTGCCCACAAACAACCATAATAAAGATAAATAATTACCTATATTGCCTAGTCTGACAATACATAACCGGCTATGGGAACAATGTAGGTCAATGAAGTGGACTATCCAAGCCTACGTCAAACCTATTCCTATAACCATGACGCACACACTCTCGCTCAACAATCCAGCAGCCCCCTAAAACATGAAATGACAAAGATGATGAGATGTGACACTCAATAACAAGTGCTAGGCTCAACTTCAAGACAAGAAAGCGCAACTTCGAGGGGAGGAGGTGCAACTTTGAGAGAAGAAAGCGCAACTCCTGTAAGGGCAAGGTGACTGCCTCCTTCCCTCGAAGTTGTGCTATCTCGTCTTGAAGTTGCTTTTCCTCCTGATCGTCTGAACATTTTAGGACCTGCTCTTCCAATCTTCCTATTTGTTGTTTCAATCCATATATCTCCTGTTCCACTTTTCGTATTTGCTGTGCCAATCCAGATGTCTCCTCTTCCACTCCTTGTAACTGCTCCTCCACGCTTCCTAGCTGCTCTTCCGAATTTCCACCGGCGTCATCCATTATCCTGCACAGCCCAATGCAATAGGCAATCAACGATCAAATACTACTTCTCAGTGGATTCAAAAATGAAAGATCCATAATCTGGTCCCTAAAACCGGGGGGTGGGGACCACCCGGAACCCAAACCCGTGATATAGGAACACCCACTCTTGCAATCCAGGGCCATCAATGAAAGAACACCAAACATGTTCAAACTATTTGCAAGACTAAGGCCAAAGTACACAAGTTCGCTACTCCATAAGCGCCAGAGACATTACACACTAAAACCAACACGCACCCACCACAATTCACTACGTCCGAGGCAAACCTCAGCGCAGTAAAACCCTCCACCACATGATCTCACTCCGGAACCATCTAATCACGCACATAGCCCCCTCTCCGCGATGCTCCCTGCTCGAAACCATGGTTTTAACACAACCCTGCATCAGAGGCTGGACAATATCACAAGCCGAGTAGGGGCCATGGAGGTGAACCGGGGTGAATGAGAGGTGAGGGTTGAGATGTGCAGAGGTGAGAGTGTTCAGTAACGATTCAGTGAGGTGAGATATCTGATTTGGAACAGCAGATAAGAAAAGTGGAACAAGAGATGGAGAGGAGTGGGACCGAGGAGCGTGCTGCTCTCGGAAAAGCTGTAGATGAGAAAAAAACATGGGAAGAAGAAGCCGCAGCAAGCCTGAGTGAGAGCAAGAGAGTTCGGAAGGGAGAGCGTAGGGATGCGGGGAGAGAGTGCAGCGCGAGCCAGTACTCAGCCCTTGGAAGAGAGGTGGAAGAAACAAACGACAGCTCCCAGGCCAAGTCCGCCGCCAAGAGCCAGTGCAAACACACTCTCGAATTCAAAACCTAAATAACCCCTGCCAAATCATATTAATGCCCGTCACCGCCAGTCCTGAGAACCCTAAGAAGCCTAGCTGTCACAACCAACCGGCCGCCAACTTGAATATCCGTAAAACCTTGCATCGACCTTGCAATCAGTCATACATGGCAGTAATTAGAAGAAAATAGGGCACCACTAAGTTTTAGATATCTTCCTAATCATAATTGTGATGGAAAAGAACCTCATAATTAGAATTACAACAAATTGTAAATGGGAGAGGCTTAGGTGGCAATTTGGGATTTAAAGGGTGACAGCTCCAAACACCATAAATCACCACATAGTTGTTTCTACTTATATTCAAGTCACCAATCTCTTTCTAAGATTGGCATCACACTGCCACTCTTAAACCTAATACATACATCTTCAGCACCTCAAGGGATTTTGCAGAGGCAACAACATTAAATGCAACATGTTTACAAATTCAATGCAACATTTTTTGACACCATGGCATGTTTAGCACTCGTTGGTTAGCCATACTTCCACATCATCCATAATTCTTCCACTCTCATTCTCTTCTCCTACCACCTTGTACTCCACAAACCAGGTGCATTGTTGCTCCAACTGAAAAATCCACAATCTAGATCTCAACACTTTCATTGCTACAACATACGTTGTTGTGTTGTGGTTCGCCTACTATGTGAAAAAATTGTACATGTATATTTAATGTACAATTTACTAGCTAAATGAAAGTCATATCAGTGGATTTTTATTGGTTATAGGATGTAATTAGGTTGCTAGTTTAGAAAGGATCTATTAAAAGAATTATTATTAAGATTTATACGACCTTATTTTCTTTTAGTAGTGAATTTTGAAATTAATTTTATATTGATAGTAACTTGTATATATCTTAAGTCACCTATGTTAGACATTGGTGATCCTTAAGATCTTATTTATTTCTTTTATTTAATGCTTAAAGCACCAAGTATGTAAATCTTATAAGAAGAAGGGTTAGAAAAGAGTTTTTAGTGTAAAAAGGATAGTTTGGCCATCCATGTGGATGAATAGAGGTGGATGATAGAAATCTCTATTCTAATTGGCCAAAAATCATGCCCAATGGGCTTTAAGGAGGTTGCCCGAGGGTTTATTAGGAGTTAGGGTTTGTTTTTCGGGAGGAGTCGAACATCGAAGGTTAGGATCATAAGGTTTAGGTTTTTGGATCTGGTTTAGGTGCAAATTTTGTGTGATTTGCACTTTTTATGAAGAAGTTATAGGCGCCCAAAGTTAAGGTGTTGATTTTGGACCTACTGTCACTCTTTTGGATATAACTTGCGCATACAAAAAGCAATCAAGGATCGGCGACTGGGGTTGGAGAGATCACTTTCACGGCTACACTTTTTACATACAACTTGATAAAATCCAAGCTAGGGTGAAGGAGATATTGGGAGTTGAAGTCAGTGCTTACAAACTTAAGGGCAGTAAGTGACCCGCTTACATAGTGGTTACATTTTGAGCTATAACTTAGGCAATTTCATAGATTTTTGGCTCAAATTTTTCAGGAGTGTATATGTTTATGTCACAAGACTATGTGCAAAAATTTTGTGGCATTAGGGTTTTTGGTTTGTGAGATATAAGGAAAATAGTGCTCGGGTGTCTCTGAGATAGGGTTTTAAGCACCTGTTAGGAATTTTAAGATATCAGACGATCGGAAATGAATTTGGAGTTGATTCTTTCTTGTGATGAAACTTAAGAGAATTATCTATACTTTGAACTAAATTTTATAGAAATTGAATGGTTGGATCAAGAGTTATTGGACTCTAAAGTTCAGCAAGAAATAAGTCCTTGCAGGTGAATAAAGTTTTGAAGGATTTTTGTGGAAATTTGAACCCTTTTTGTACAAACTTACTTGAATACAAGAGGGTTTACATATATAACTTCTTCTCTTTTGTGAGATTTTTATATTATTTGTCATTTTTATTGAGGACAAACGACTTGTTGGATTTTGCCATCAAATTTCAAATAAACTCTCCACAGCTAGGTACCCAGTGTATTCCCAAATAGAAGGCCACGTCATACGACAACGTACTGAAAAAAAAATTAGTTTGTTTTTCAAAAAAAACTCTTTCTTTAATTCTCCAAATAAAAACATATTTATTCACTAGAAAAAAACAAAGAGAGATTTCTGAGAAATCTCATTTGTGTTCCAGGTCTGCCTTGCTTTGATTGTTGCTTCTGTCTACTCTTCTCATTCTATATTCATTATCTAGTTATCTTTTGAAGTTGATGCAATGGCATTTTGAATTGATATCCATACTAAGATCCTTTTTATACTACTACTTTTGAATTAGTTGTTTCTAATCCCTTTTCATATTGTGAATTACCAAACTAGATTATTCAACCTTCTTTTCACAAAATTGCTTTTAAAATTCGCTATTTAACTTTTATTCCACACCATTGCTTTTTAAACTATTCAACTATCAACAAATACTATTTTCTTAACTAATTTGCAATATATACAAAATCCTATGAATATTTTTGGTATTTCTTTAAAATAATACCACTTAACCAAATCCCTGGTTCTTAACTTTTTACACAAAAAAATAATTATATCCTATGGCATTTTAGGCACAAATTATCACATATTCTGTTTTCTTGTATTATTCATGATCAAAGTGCAAATAGTTTTAAATATTTAATCAAGGTTCCATTTGCCTTTTTGGTTTCAAGGGCTCTCCTTAAATTGAGGTGCACAAATGTTTCAAACATTCAAATAAAGCCATAAGATTTAGACCACAGGTAAAGTATGCATTTCATATCTTAACCATTGTTTACAACTTCACTTCATCATGGTTTACTTTTACTTGAATGTTCTAACTTCCATATATACATTTGTTATCAATGTTCCTTTCAGATACATAATTTCAGTATATTATTCTGCACTACTAATAATAAAATTATTAGCTAATAATACTTTGTTCTTTTAGAATACAACCAAGTTTTTGAATCATCAAATTGATGATATTAGTGCGAAAAATTCTACGTTCTCATTTCTGATATAATTATTAAATTTGAATAGTTCTATGTATCTTTCTAATGTATGTATGAGAATCTTAACATGGTAAAGTCATTTGGATCAAGATAATATTACTCTATATTTCAATAATCACTTATCAAATTCTCTTCTACTTGTCAACTATACACATTATGGAGAAAATTCAACATCCAATGATCCATCACAGGTCACTAAACGTTCTCTAAATTAATTGATGTTTCTTCGTTACAAACAAGAAAATCTTGCTTTTCACCATTTTTTCATTGCGGTATACATGACTTAATCAAACTTTTACATTTCTTACTTCATCAGCATTGCTTCGTCTAAGATACTGCCTGTGTTATCCAACAACCCAGAATGACCATAAGTATGTTCATAGGTACGAAAGAAAAAAGAAAAAGAAGTAAAAATAGAAATCTGTACGAATGGGTGTTAAAAGAATGTTGTATTTAGCTTATCATTTCTAGTTCTGAAGATTACAGGCTTCACACTTTGGTGAATGTCTGCACAATGGCGGCACATAGGCGAAGAGTTAATATTGATTAAATTACAGAAAAATTTGAAAATTATCCTCAAAGAACTGCTAATCTTACATACCTTTTTTTAACATATTCGAGTTCTGTGCATTGTCATGTTCATGCCTCATCCTCTAGCATGCATAAGTAACAACATGCCAATCACTTTCTAACCGCTTCCTGTATGAACACTAAAACCTTCACTGTCAAAATCTTCTTGAAAACTACCTTTCCACTGACAAAATCTGTGCATATTTACGCATTATTGAAATCAGGTCACTAACAAAAGTCATTGTGTTTCAATTTATGATCCACTTTGTAAAGTATGCAGTATGTATATATATACACAACACATACATACATATTCAAAACGCATTTCATCAAATATTGATGAGTTAAACCGATCAAGCTACACAATATCACCACAAAACTT
Source organism: Physcomitrellopsis africana (assembly GCA_036785485.1). NCBI lineage: Eukaryota > Viridiplantae > Streptophyta > Bryopsida > Funariales > Funariaceae > Physcomitrellopsis > Physcomitrellopsis africana. Next base: position 679,023 of record JAWRVF010000014.1, on the reverse strand, counting down.
GTATCACCAAATGTCAAAAAACCAACACCGCTACCGAAACATTGAAACCAGCCACATTAATCAGGTACAAGCAACTCAGGCACAACACCTAACACTATGCACATCTGCACCATGTCCAAGTAATCCTGATAAACACAACAGCACCAAAAACGACAACAGACAACAAAACACAACCCAACATCAAACCCAATATTAAAATTAAAACAAAATAGAAACCTTTTCAAAATAAAATAAAATGTAATGCCAGTGTCCTGTTCAACACTGACATCTTCGAGCACAGCCGACCCTCTGAAAACACGCAATATCTGGCCCCGATAAAGGTCCCCGTTCCAATCATCCTAACTGCTCTTTTGCTCCAGCGAACACATCCACATTGCAGGACATCTCTGGCCCGTTCGCCTCCGACGTTCCTCGCACTGCAACTTCACATTGAACGACTCTACCTCGTACTCAAGCTAGGCAAACCTGCACAGCATCGAAAATCTCGCATCATTTCTAGAAAGGCATCCAACGCCCAGGTCCCACAGACCTTCCGGTGCACCGACATCGTAACATACACGGCATCCCATCATCTCTTCAACGACACCCACTCACCCTAGCTCTGACAACTTCATGTGAGACTCGGCGTAGTCTTCGAAAAACTTGTCCTCGTCCTGTCACACCACACATGCACCGCTCAATACATCACCACCACCAGCCTTCACCATCGGTATCCCAAGAGCACCTCTCAATCCGTTTTACGCCAACACAAAACATCCTTGAAACAAGGACACACCCTACGCTGTTCTAATTTTCCCGACACAACCACGTCACCACCAAACACCACACGGCACATACCTTCGCGTACAACTCAACCAACTCACGTGTCTCCGGCTCGTCCAGCAGAGCCTTGTCGGATGGCAGCATGATCAGTCCATCCTTCTCTCCCTCCAACAGCACCCTGCCCATGTCAATCACAATCATCAGTCAACGCCTACCATGATACTATCATCTCACTAACTAGAACCGTCTTCATTACCCGCCCACCCGCCTGCATCAATTCACACATCACTCACTGGAAGTACGAGTTGTCGAATCTAAGGGGGCTCGGCGTCCATGCTCCCTCAAACCCGGACCGGTCCTTGTGGCACCTCCCCTGCAACACCGCACACCACCAAAATCCACCACTCAGACACCTCCTCACAGCACCCACTTCACCCACTGCCCCTATCTACAAACATGCTGCATTCCACAAGACTGCACCACTACAACACTCCCAATTCCCACCATGTCCTACCAGAGTGTGTGCACCCGACAGCACCACAATGTCTTTGTCCGTTAACCCCATCTGCTTCGTGAACACGCATCGCAGGTGCTCCATGCCTGCCCACCCACACGCCCACCAACGTCACTTCCACCAATATCCTCCCCCTAACCTTCACACATGCCTACTTCACCTGGAAGCAGCGCCCGACAATCACATCCCAGCTCCTCCCATCAACACACGCCGCACCCGGAAACCCGTCATTCCTCCTCACACCCAACAACAATACCGCCCTCGCACCCTCCAACATGCACCCTCTTCCGCACTACTACGTACCTTTCGTGGCGTCGGGAAGCCGACCCTCCACGGGGCATGTCTCATGGTCCTACACACACGCACACACACCACATCCACCATACTCGTACATCAGAACTACCTCCCACTTCGCTCTCAACCATCCCACGCTGTCTCCACCTTCCCATTTCCACCCGCATCCCACACGTCCACCTCAAAACCCATCACAACTCACTCCCCCAATCGCCACTACCCCTGCTTCTCACAACATCACAACTCCTCCGCGAATCTCGCACTTGTGAGCAACCACCAGACTCACGCTTCTCCCCCAATCGCCCAACCAAGCTCTTACCTTGCGCCCAGGGTGAAACGGAATGGTGGGCCCGCCTGTCACCTCCACGGCAACCACTCCAGCCAGCTGCAACCGCACAACATCAAACCTCAGAAACCAACCTTCTTCCCACTCCAATCCCAACACCTACTCCTAAAGCGCACCACCTCCTCACTCATTGCACTGCCTGCAACCCCCCAATAACGCTGCTGCAACCACCTAGCCTACTTCGCCCCTCCCCATCATCAAGCCTGTTTCGCAACTATCGCAACGTCGTCGCTCCCTCTCCGCCAACCATTACCGTGTAAAAGTCAGCGTACGACAACTCCGGATACTGCTCCTTGATGGGCTGCAGCAGATTCACTGCAATGTCCAGTCCTGCGTTGGCGCCGTGCGCAAGCTCCTGTCCGAACCGGATGGTTCCTAGAGGTCCTCCTGTCTTCGACTCCTGATCGTAAGTGCCCGACCCGTGCCATCTGTCACAATCACAAATCGACCCTCACTCATCACTAAATTCCATCCCCAACTTCCACCCGTCGCTGCGCTCCCTCGAAATGGCATTCTGCTCCCAATTCTCACCATCCCACCCCATCCCATCCCAACTGGACCACTTTTCATACTGCGCAAATTGGACGTTCACACCACCACCCAAATAGCCAATGCGTCACCAACTTACGCGAGACGGAGGATGATGGGAGCACAATTCTTCTCTGCAAATCCACCCAACCCACGCCTTTAGTTTCAGCGCCCATCCATCCACACCAAACCAAATCATCCCATATCATGCACCCGTCACACCCAACGCCTCCGGAGCACCGCCACCGCAAATCAAAACATGACACGCACAGCGTAGCTACAAAGAACTTCACTACGTCCAGCATCGACTCATACCGACGCCGCTAACAGTGCTCACGGTTACTGCTTCTCCCACCACCAATTCTGCCCACTGCACGACCTTTCAACCTCCATTCATACCCACGTCCGCAACCTCAATGGCTGCTCACGAAACTGCCACACGTCTCATCTAACCACTATTTCCTTCCTCATCCTACACCTTGCCACGCCGGCCTTCAACCCGTCCATACTTACCTGCAATCAGCGCGCGCAGCTTCCTGCGAGCTCTCTCGATGTCGAGCGCGTACTTCTCACTCACCTTCGGGTGAGCCTTCGCCATCCTTAAAACGCAGTCACACAATGCGTCAAAAACACGCCTCGGACCTTCACTCCCTGCACCACAACACCATGAACTTCAACTGTAGCTATACTAACGTAGTTTTTAGACCTCCACCCCCCATACCTTGACCAAACTAAGCGCCCATTCCATGCACTCTGGCACCAATCAAACGGTGATCGCTCCGAGTCATCCCAAAACCCCCGCCTAGGACCCCATGCCTGGTTCGACTACATTAACTCTGGTGCGGCTTTTCTAGCAATGACGTGACACCAACAGCTAATGCACGAGGATCCACTCAGTCTAAACAAACCACCAACGCTCTACCACTTGCCGCTACCAGTTCCAGAAGAACACGACATTGCTCCACATGCCATTCCGTTGGAACCACTTCGATGCGGCACGACAAAATTTTGGATAGATTCGCACACAACATTGCTTGCACTGCCGTACGACGCCGTCTATGGGTCCAACACACACTCCCATGAACATTAAGCTACGAAAACAGACGTGCCAACGGCATATCGGCAGACCCCAACAAATGTATCCCTCTCACCAACTGGTCGCCACTCAACAACTGAGATCAGAAATGCACTCGCTGCCGCTCACCGCATCCCAGCAGCCTCATTCCAATCAATGGTTCCCTTATGCTTCCCGACTATCCCGACGCCAACTGCTGTGCCTTCCAAAAAGCCGTATCTATCACCTAGAACACAACCCTGCCGCTTAAACAATATCCATTCTCTCCGCACGTCCGGTAGCACAGAGAAGTGTATCAACGCTCTCCAAACCGGACGACTGGCCAGCACGGCGTGATCAGCAAACCCAGTGTCGCCAGTAAAGCCGCAGAATGCTCAAAGGTGCAAGGTAATGCACGGCAAACTGACATGGGGAACACTCCCGGACATGGACTAACAGATAACGACGGAGACACGATACCTTGCCTGGAAACATCCAGCTACCACCTCGCACGCAGATCCCTACTCATATCTCGGGAAACCGATCCCATGACGCACACCATTCTATCTTGCACAGCCTCGACTAACACATCAATTGCGCAGACCGGGCCAGATCATGCTACCAGAGTGCCAAAGACCGTCCTTAAGCGGTTCCACACAACGCCGGTCTCTAGGAAAATGAACACAAAATAAAATCACCGCTTCGTGTCCATCTCTCCCTCAACACTCACCACAACCACACATGATTGCCCTTCCACCGACTCGCAATCACGCAATGCACTCCTGAAACAGTCAATTCCTCGCCAAAAACGTCCTCAACCATACAATTTCCGACTCCTCGAACATGCAAGGACGGATGAAATAAAAACAGTAAGACGACACGGATTGCACAAGCTCCGACGTACCTGAATCACAAGCTCCAACGGCACGCGAGGAGGGAGACGAGCAGAGATACTGGAGCAAGGGCAACCAAACAATCGAGCAGGGGCACACAACAAGCACACAGACTCACGATCACTTCCCATTTAAAAGTCTCCGGGAGTTACCTCGATCCATGCCGCGGTACATGAACACTCCCACGCCGTACAATGGATCCGATCCTACGGCTCCAACTAGCCCGGCCGCGTTGGTCGTGCGATGGCGGTCCGCGGTGTCGCCTGTCTCGGGGAGCCTACAACCGTGGATCGGAGCAACTGCCAGTGACATACCACAAATTGAAGATGCAGCGGAAGTGAGGGCTGTCATCCCCGCCATCATCGCCATCGGATTTTTCCGCATACAGAGGTTTGCGAAGCGGATGCACCATCGCCGCCATCTCGGAGGTTGCGTCGACGGCACCAGCAGCATTAGCGGGTTTCTAGGGAAAGCATCGTTCCCCACAGCTCCTCGTCGGTTTGCGTTCCATTGTCCCACACGCTGCATGACATCACACCCCCCGCTCTCATGTCCCATTGCACCGCACCACAATTGGCGTATCCTTCAAAAGCTGCTCCGCGCGAGTCCTTCATGTGGCTGAACGCTCACAACGCAATCGTAATTGTGAGTTGCATGCTTGAATGCCGTGATTGTTTGCATTTTAAACAAACCAAGAAATAAATGTATACAAAATTAATAAAAACCAATCTGAACTGAGAAGAAACCACGGTATGATTGTGAGGAAATGCTATGGCCAAAGTTGTGGAGGTTGATGGACTTCAATTGGTACTGAGATTGATGATCTTCAATTAGCACTTACAAAGTTTTATGAAGAGAATTGAATGATTGAGTGTAAATATGATCAAAGATGTAGACGTTAATAGACTCTAATTGGCACTCAAACTTGGTTGAATAGTCTTCGGTAGGATTTAAGATTGTGTCTGGATAGTAGTAGAATAAACAATTTTAAGTAGGAGTTTGTTTTAGTTATGGTTAAAGTACATCCTTCATTTGATAAAAATAAGGATAATAATTTTAAATTGACACATGTTATAATCATATATATATATATATACATTTTTTTTTAAATATAAAATATTTAATTATATATGCATAATTAAAGTAAAATATTAATTTATAAAAAAAAAAAATTAAAAATAATAAGATTTTATTTATACACATTACAACAACAAGTAGAACAAAACAAGATCTAATCAAGAAATCAAAATTGCAACAAGATACAAAACAATTAATCATTAACTAAATAGAATCAACATTAAAAATTTTAAAACAAAAATACAATGAAATATAAATAGAAGACTTGTAAAATAATAAGAAACTTTTAAATTGCTCTACTCACTTAAAGATTAAAGGTAGAAGAACAAGAATAAAATAAAATTAGAACCACCATCTTTTGGCAAATTTACCAAAATGTGAGGATAAAATTTATTCCTCAACTCTACTCCAAGGTGGCCTTACTTGAAAGTTATTCATAACTAGTGGTGTGGTTAAGAAACACAATTAAAGAAGAAAGAATGATGACCAAATAAAAGAAGAATTCTATATATATATATATATATATAATTAAAAGAAAAAATATTTTTTATTAGATTTCAATCTAATAAATAAATAAAAATCAAAAATTAAAATAGATATTTATATAAGTGATTATTTTATCTTTTTAATGATATTATAAAATTTTAAATTAGAATCATTATTAAAAATTTATGATAAATTATAAATTAAAAAATAAAATAAAATAGTAAATGATTGAGATTTATGTTAAATATAATTTAATTATGTAGTCAAAAATTAGAATCACATAAAGGTTCACAAGTAGTATAAAGAGTGTTCTTTAAGAGCCCTAAGGTTTTAGTCTTATCCTCCCATGTGGTTACTCTAAGTAATTGTTTTTTTTGGATTTATTTTGCTTTCTTTTCTTTTTAAAAGATAGACTTTATCATAGTGTTTAAAAACACCCAATAACTTAGGGAATCTCAAGGGGCCTTCACATCTTATTCCAATCCTTTTAATTAGCTTCCAAATTATAATTAGAATTATTTTTATGAAGATTCTAAAAATGTGTTCTAAAAATTACAAAAAATTCTAAATAAACTCTAAGAAATATTCTAATACTTCTAAGATGCTAATATAAAATTAAAAATACTTTATTACATCTTAGTAATTTTTTATAGCCACAAAACTAATTTAAAAGAAAGATGAGACTTATGGCAAAAGCATCAAGTTATAGGTTGCTTTTAATGTGGCTTCATAAAAGTACCAAAATTATAGAACAAGTTTCAATAGCCACATGACATATCTATTGGAATCTAAATATCTAATCCATGTCTATAAAATTTTACAACTAGAAGTAAAAGGTAATTATGTTGATGTAATAAAATCAAAACATCTTATCAAAAAATAAAATCTAATATTAGAAAAAATATATATTATAATTTAAATAAATAAATTTATTTATTATTAAATATTTTCTATAGAAGCAATACAACTACAAAATAATAAGTATAATTGCAAAAGATAATTGTTTTTAGAATAAAAAGTCATTAATCTAAAATAGAATTGTATAGCTTGATTCTTTTATAATATTTTTTTATAAAAATTCCATGTCATTATTTATTTATTTATTTATTTTTAATAATAAAATTTTATTTTAGATCTAAAAATTAAGTAATAAAAATTTATCTTATTATATTTTAAAGTATTGATTAGTTTATCTTTTTTGATAAAAGATACAATAATCATCGCAAAATATCTTTAGTAATAAAATTGAAGTAGTATATGTTAAATTCATAGATTATTTTTGTGCTTTTTCTAAAGATATTATTCATAAAATTCTTCTAATAGAAGTAGTAATATATATTTATAATAAATTATTAGTATTTAATATTATTAAACTCCTTACTAATTATATTATATTAAACCTTTTTTGGTTAAAAATAAAAATCTTAAAGCAAATTAAACATCTTTTAATTTTTAATTTATTTGAGTATATCTAAAATAAAATATTAAAATAAATTTTGAAATATAAACCTAAAAATGTCAAAATTATATTTGTTAGACCAAAGATATTTGATTGGACTTGAAAAATGGATTTTATTTATTTATTTATATAATATATATTTTTTTTAATAATAATTTTTAATAAAATTTTAATTTAAAATAAAAATAAAAATAAGATAAAATTTAAAGAAATAATATAAATTAATTATAAAATATTGTTCTTATAATTATATAATTGGCTTTTAAAAAATAAATTTAACAACTATTTTTTGTTTGAAATTGACTAGGATCAAGCTTCAATAATATATTGATGAATAACTACTTGATATCCTTCAATACATTTCATAATAGTTATTTCTACAAGATCTATCAAAGAATGATTACTTATTTCTTATGCCTGAAAATTATTGGAATAATTGATTCTTTTCAAAATTATTACATTAATGTTGTTTTAATACTTTGCTTACAAATGTTGAACTTGTATATTCTAAGATATATATATATATATATATCATTCTTAGTTGTTTGTCTTGCTTGATTATACTTGTTTATCCTTCTTGTAGTGCAATGTTACTACACCATATGACTTTTTATTCCTATAGAATTGCAAGACCAAGTGATATAATATCTTTAGAAGGAGGTCCGTAATCTTAATTTCTATTCTTTAATTAATATGCTACCTCATTTTTACATTATAAGTACAATTGTGTAATATGATAAATTTTTTTTATAATAATTAGAAAATAAATAAATAAATCATATTTTTATATTTGTAAGAAATATACATAATTTCTTATTTTATATATTTAAAGCATCTAAGTAAGTTCTTTAATTATATTTAATATCAATTTATTTCATATGTTTTACACAATACATAGAGTCATCTTTTACATTATGGATATATTTGTTGTTGTACAAAGTAATGCCATCACATTGAAACATCTTTAAAAATATCTCCTCTACTTTTGTTAGAATCTTTGTTTTATCAATTATCTTGTATTTGTCCATTGTCATTAAATAATGAGTTTGTTCTTCTTCAATCATACTATTAAAATTGAAAATAAAAGATTTAGCACTTATGTTGGTTACTAAGAATGATATTAGAATTATATTGATATAAACATGATAAGCACCTCCTAATTTTATGATTTTATATTATGATATAATATTCAATAAAATTTATAAATATTAAAAATATATGAAGTTATTTTTTCATTATTAAAATAATAATAATTATTATTATTATTATATTCAACTAACATAAAAAATTATAACAAAAATATTAGTGATTGAACAAAGTAGCCTTAATAGAGTAAGTTTGATCATATATCTATAATTTCATAGATGGTGATGGATCACCTTTGGCTTCTATCATAGCTCTGATGGTAAAGTGCTTTGCAAATATCACATTGGAATGTGATAATCCATCTGTAGTGTTCAAACATCTAAAATCTAATCCAAGTTGTAGACCTATAATAATAAAAATATAATTGGTATTAATTTTTATTTAGGATGATTCTTTGACAAGGTTATCTTTTATTTATGGTTAAATGTGATTCTAAAGTTGTTTATAATGGTATATATGGCTACTTCCAAAGTTAATATTGTGCAACAATTTTGCAAAAAGAGCCAAAGTTGGAAATTTTACACGTAGACAACTAAGTGTTTTTATAGAAATATAATAGATGTCTCCATCAAAGTTTCATTTGTCTTATAGATGATGACTACTAATTAATCTCCTTATCATCTTCAGCATGACCAAAACCAAGTACATACAACCTTGCTTGGTCTTACCTCACCCATATTTTTTTATCTTGCACATAGTAAAAGCTTTGTATTTTCTTGTTTCTGTGCATATGTACATGTTATGATGTTGACTTTTTTTATGCAAATAGCACAATGGCTAGAATAAGTGATAAAGATTTTTGTACTTTGTATACTTTTCCACAAAGTAATTAGTTATTTAAATTCACTTAGATCAAAGAACGGTTCACTAATAGTATAGTGGATTGGATAGATTGTAATGTGAATGTAAGTATTTGAAGTTGTAATTTGAGATGGCAAAAAATTTACATAGATAATTTGAATCAATAATTACTTGACTCGTGTCCATGTATCAATAAGGATTTCTATTTAGGCTTGAGTTGTAGGATCATATGTTTTATTGAATTTTTAGGGAATTGTTTTACTTAGCTCTAATTGGATGTTTTTTTTGGATTTTTATTTGTTTGAATTGCTATTGTTATAGGCAATGTGAAAAAGTGTCTCTTTTACTACAGATGATTTTTTTTATATTGAAGCATATTGCTACAATTGAATTGAAGCCATGGTTGCTTGTTTATATGCTTGAAAATATGTAGTATATTGAATCATTCTAAAAACAATATAATTTCTATACATAATAAAGTGAAGTTGATAAGAAATGATTTAATTTATTTTTTATGTGATTATTAAGCTATAAATTGTAGATTATAGAATAGAGTGATGTGAGTCCTATCAATATATCTTAATTGATAGAATTATTAATAATAAGATTTTAAATTATTTTGATATTAAAATATTAAAATTAGAGATTTTATTTGATTATTTAATTATTTATTAGAATTTAAAAGGTTTTATAATTTATAAGAATCTTATTAGAAAAAAAGTCATAAAAATAAAATCTTAATAAGTCTTAGAAGTAATTATCTTAATTGGTTTAAAATTTTTACTTAATTAGAAGAATTAGTATTTAATTATTAAAACCAATGTCTATATTGGCCTTCTATGCACATATATTACTCATTAAAAATCTATAAATATTAGTTAGTAGATATAAGAAGTATGAAATTTCTAATATTAACCATTGTCTCTTTTATAGCATCATTTAAATTTAAAAAGTAAAAAAAAAAAATTGAATTATTTTTACTATCAATTGAAGTAGGAAGAAAAGGGCTAGAATATCTAGACCTTATCATAACTGCCAAGGCTAGTATATTAGAGACCTCTTTAGTCTTCTCAAGAATCTCTTTATGTGAAAAATAATTGATTTGAGAAGATGAAGATTGATCCTTGATGAATTGGAAACCTTATTTTTTGTTTGTTGTTTCTAAATATTTCACAACTTGAGAATCTTAGCTGTTATGCTGTTAGCCATATTAAAACTGATCAGCATTTAAAGGAATGAATTCCTGCTTAGTGTATAAATCTAAAGAAGGATGTTGATTTTTATGATTATTACTATAGTTGTAGAATAGACTAAGAGATTTTAAAATATTGTTTGAACTAGGAATTCTTGCCTCCTTCAAATAATCTTCAGCTTATTAATGATAATTTTTTTATGAGAATTTCAAGAAGACTACCTTATTGATTTTTCTACATACATCTATAGAATAGATTCTCCTATAATTTTCATACTATTTTATTTTTTATCCAATAATTATTAGATGGATATCTTTTACTACAAAGATGATGTATCTCTTATTATTGTTGTCATTGGTTTTTAAAGCTTTGATTAAGATTTTCACGATTTTTTAGATAATTATTAGACTTTGAATTTCCTTGGTCGGTAACTAATAAGTAACAACTAATTTAGAAGCAAGTGATATAACTTGCATGCCACTTTATCTTGTTCTAAATATTTTTAATTATTAACTATTGTTTTTAGTACCACTTATCATTAAGAGGTCAACCTACATCTCCTATGATTTCCAACTAATGCTACTTGTAAAAAAACCAATGGTTGGCATCTATTTGCTACAAGATGATGATAAATCACCATGGATATCAATCAATAAATAAGTATTAATTCTTAATAATTTAATTAGCTAAAATTTACGTAAAATAACTTATTAACTTACTAATAGAAATATTAATCTTTAAGAGGGATTTGTTAGGGACCAATTTGATTTATTATCATAGAAATAATGATTGAAGAGTAGAATAGTTGTCTATCTTCTTTCTTTACCATTACTTGTGGCTTCAAGAGCAAAGTAATCTTCTATCTTCTTCCTTTATAAATCATAGCTTTGTGGATGCGAACTAGGCCTTATATTGACTTGGCTTCTTCAAGGAAGAACATGAAATTGTTGTTGTCCAAGATTTTATTGATAATCTTATGGAGTAGAGAAAAATTGACTAATATATCCTGATTGGTTACATTAAGTGCACCACAATCTTGAATTGTACCTATTTGATTCTATAGGTAATGGAGCTTGGTTGGAATTTTGATTTTTAATTTATAAAGTCATTTATTCTTGCATTGATTGTATTTATTGTGTCAACTCATTTTGAAATCCTTTTTGGCTTTAAAAGACTTCATCTTTAAATTCTTCCTTCTACCTATTTCTATTTTCTAGATATATAAGTTTTAAAAGGCTAGGTGGTGGTCTAACTTTTAAAGGTGAAAGATAATGGTTCATTAATTAGAAATGATTACCAATCAATCTATGAGGGTTTTTCTTAGTACTTCCAATATTCTGGGCATAGATGGGAATAAAACTAAAAATTCTATGAACTTCTTTCCTCTACATCCATTTTTGTTGTTTGCCAATATCATCAATAATTTATATTATTTGATTAGTATCTTGTAGATTTTTTAGTTGATCCTTTAATATTTTTTTAATTATACTTTTATTATTAAATCTTTTAATAAAAAAATAAATAAAGGTGTCATTTATAAGAAGCATTCCCACAAATCTAGAAACTATTAATTCAAACTGCCTAATATATATGGTGATTTCTTCCTCTTTTCCTTGTCTCAAAGAAAAAAGAACTATGAAGATATTTTATTCTACTTTTGGTCTAAATTTATCTAAGAATGGCCTCATGAATATATTCCAATTTTTGAATGTTTGAAGTGGATGGTTTCTATATCATTTGTAGATTCTATCCTTCAATGTACTTGAAAATCATACTAGATAATATCTTGGGTTGGTAATTAAGTACGTTGTAAAAAGCTCTATAAATCTCTCTATGTGTGCGAATAGATCATTGTCTCTAGTCTCTGTAAAGATTGAAAGATAAACCCAATTGAAAAACAAGCCTGACAAAAACTCACATTCAAAACCATCTACACACATTAAAAACTGATTGCATGTTCTTTAATCAAGTGCATGCTCAAAAAGTGTAGTAATCCTATTGAAACAGAATCCAAAACACTACATATAACTAGCAGAAAATGAATAAATAAATATATTGAAAAGAAGTCATAAAAGAAGAGAATGTGGGAGGATAGTGGCTATGGAAGTGGGGATCAAGCTCAACAAGGGTATGGCAGGGCTAGGCAGAGAATGCTAAGCCAAGCATGTGAAGAATATATGTACCAAAATGGAGCTCTAAATCACAATGGGACTAGACCTGAGCATGAAGACAAAGGGTAGCACCCCAAGTGAGGGACTGACTCCCTGGCCAAGCCCAGCATGATGGAGCTTCATGTGTGTCCAGGCTCATGTGCCCAGCTTACACTGCTCTGCACAGCCTCACCATCAAAGCTTCTGACTCCCACTACATGATGCTCATTCTCAGCATCTTCTCATGCCTCACAAGCCCTGCAATGTTTACTGATTTCACATACCATAAACATCTGCAAAAGCACCAAGATTTTGTGTGCAAAAACAGGAGTATATGTGAGAATGTGTATGTGTGTGTGTTTCTATATATATATATATATATATATAAATACGTGTGAGTGTGTGTGTGTGGATAGAAAGTTGTGGTTGTGGTGGTGAGTTGTGGAACTTCGTGTAGAGAGCTTGAGGCTGTGACGACGAAAGCTTAGAGCTCTGGTGAGGCTGCAGGCTTCCAGCCCTGCGTTGCCAGTGTGGTGACAGCTGCTGCGAGTGCTGCTGACAGAATCCGCACCATTTACTCGGTTGTCAGAGCTTGATGAGACCTGAGATTACGCGCTGTGGTGCTGAAGGCACGACGAGTTATGAACCCAACGGCCCCAACCTGGGAGACGCCATAATATCAGAGAGGGAGGAGAAGGAATGGAGGTGGTGGTGAAGCGAAGAGGAGGCTTTGTGAAATTGTGGATGGGACAACCACGCCGACCGATCAACAACACGCAACTTCATTGACTGTGATTGCACTGACGGCGCACTCTCCACGACGGGGTCGCTTCATGGCTGCTGCCCTGCTGTCCCACTTCGAGATTTGTCTTGCGGATACTTTCCTCGCTGCCTCTGTTGCTGTCGTCTCCTCCAGGCTGTCCCCTCCGAGCTGTCTCCTCGGCGTACAATGCTCACTCGCAAACGGTCCCTTGTCTCTCTCGGTCCTTCCTCCGCAAGACTGGTCACATCGCAAGCTGTGGTTGCTATCCATCATCTGTCTGTCTGACTGTTTGCCTCTCTCTGAAGTAGCTCTGGCTGCACGCTCTCGGGGTAGCGGTGCTGTGAGTGTGTGTTTGACGGAGAGCTCTTCCTATCTCTTCTTTACAGTTTTGGGTTATAGAATCGAGGCTTCTAGACTATGACACACTCAGTTGTAGAATGTTTTCTGGGAATTACCTTGACGTCGGATGAGTATTGCTGCATCTTGCTTCTTCTTCTCTGTGCTTGATGCAAGGCCTTCAGTTTCATGGAGACAGTGCAGTGAGTACGTCACCTTGATTGTTGATTGGGTCGCTGAAAAGTGGTGGATGTGAGGGCTAAGTTTTGAGTTTTTTGTGTTAACAAAGTTGATAGACATTGTCGATTACTTCAGTGAGAAAGACAATTGTGCCTTGTGACGACGATGTTTTCGTAGCTGCAGTGACGATACCATTGCTCGTTTTCTCTTCGTCTATGAAAATATTGTGGAGTTGATTATGCCGAATTGGAAACTTACAAGGTAGAATGAACTGCAAGGCTTGAAGTGTGCAAGGTCAGAAGCAGTGAGCAGCGATATGTTATTGATGCTTGGTTGAGTTTGGTAGAGGTGGGTGGTCTGGAGTAAGCTGAAGGGTGTAAGCTGCTTCTGTCGTGAAGCACTAAGAACCCTCTTCGGTAATCCATTCTTGAAATTCAGATGAGAGGAGGGAGAATACGCGGAGCTGACTGTATGTTTTGATCGAATCGCTGATTGGTGGTGACGTTGATAAGGAGACTTCTTAACTTTCCATTGGCGCATACTGAGCTGATTTTCACAGCCTAATCGCCATTGTGCTCACCTTTTAAGGGTTCTTTAGTTGCCTCGATCTGATGTCGAAGAAGACTGACAAGTGCTTGTTGACCCAACTCAACATCAAAACATCCAACAAATCAACTACTGCTGGTAAGTTCATAAACCTTCAGCTCATGGACTGAGGCTCTAGTCTCGAGTTATTTACCTTCGGAAAATAACAATAAAATCACTTCAATTGTACATGGCAATGGTATAACAATCGAGTGCTTCATGAAGCAATGAGTATTTGTCCGTGATCTTGAAGTTCCAGGCCCCACATTTTTGAGTCGATGAATATTCGTGGATTAGAACTTACAACACTCCTTGAATAAAGAGTTCACGGTTGGTTTAGTTCTTCCCTAAATTGTTTACAAATTGCCTTCACACCCTTCTCTTTCCTTTTTTCTTATGCCAGTGGAATCAGAGTTATGGCATCTTCAGCTGTTGATGGGAAGGTTACATGTCCTGCAGCTTGGGTACAAGTTCCAGCAGAAGCTGGTTGCCTGTAGCTGCTAGTACACATTTTTAATCCTCACATGCATACCCCTGTACTTGGGCCTTGCAATGGTAGCAGTACAAGCGATCAATCAAACTCTGTTTCTTTCATGTTCGATGAGTCTATTGTTAATGAGCTCGTATTTGACCCCAAGTACTAATTCTGTAATAAAGTCGATTGCGATGTCTCCAACGCCTGATTCTACGACCAATTTCGCACAGCAGAATAGCTTTCTGCGAAATCGATCACCACCTTAATTGCTCCACAAATTGCTAAGCGACTGCCTTAAACTTTTCCATTGAAGTCGAGCATTGGTCGTGACAGGGCGGTTGATGTACTGACTCACCTCCAGATTTTTTGCCTGTGCGCAGTGCTGCCTCTGGCTCTGTTTTCGAGGAATCAGGCTCCTTAGAGTGAGGCTAGCGGAATCGGGCTTGCCTGCGACGGTATTATCATCTCCTCCGAACAAACTGAATCAGTGAACAATGACCACACCGAGATATGGAGAATACCGAAGGTCTTGCTCATTAACTGTGGCGGTGGCCCTCGCCATGGTGATCACATGTATCCTCCATCATGCCCACGCTCAGCTTCTGTACCCGATCGACATGCTGGCCCTGCGCTCCATCAAAGCCTCCATGAGCGATCTACCGGGCGGAAGCTTCTTCTCGTCGTGGGTGTTCGCACTCCGGATCAACCCCTGCCAATCCTTCGCCGGGCTACAGTGCATCAAGGTGGGCAGCTTCAACCGCATATCATCTCTCTCCCTCGGCCCGCTCACCGCCGGCATACCAGGTCTCACGGGATTCCTCCCTCACTCCCTCGGCAACCTTTTCTACCTCCAAACCCTAACCATCTCCTCAGGTGCTCTTCGCGGCGCCATTCCCGACAATATCGGGAACCTCCAGAGCCTCCGCACCTTCTCTCTAGGCCCCAACTATCTCTCCGGTCCGATTCCATTCTCCTTCGCCAACCTCCACAACCTGGAGACTCTCCAGATACGAAAGAACCAGCTTGAGGGACCAATCCCGCCCGGGATCAGCAACCTGCCTTCACTCAAAGTCCTTGTCCTCTCTGAAAATCGTTTCTATGGTCCAATCCCGGGACTATCACAAACCTCCTTGATACACCTCGACGTAAGCAACAATTATCTTGCAGGGGGGCTACCATTCCTTCCAAGCTCCCTCCAGTACCTCTCCACGACTCGAAACCAGCTCTCGGGAGGGATTAATGCCGTGAAAGCTTTAACCAATCTCGCTTATCTAGATCTGAGCTACAACAAATTCTCGGGTGGCATTCCCAGCGCGGTGTTCGAGTTCCCTCTTTCCTTCTTGTTGCTGAACCATAACCAGTTCCGGGGGGCGGTGAACGTGCCGGCGGAGGTGAAGATCTCCGTGGTGGACTTGAGCCACAACAAGCTGCAAGGAACCATCTCGCCATATCTCGCGGGAGCGACGACCCTGTTCCTCAACAACAACATGTTCATCGGAACCGTACCTCAGGTGAGTCATCCCCCTCAACCTCCTCTACTAAGAGTCTCACTCAAGTTGTGCTTCCAAGCATCGAATCTCATGTTGCTTAACCGGCGATGCACTCAGGACTTCGCAAGCAAGATGCAGGAAGCGACGCTGCAGTCGCTGTACCTGCAGCACAACTATCTAACCAACTTCGGTGCGCTGGCAAGCACGTCCCTGCCGCCGAGCGTATCAGTGTGTTTGCTATACAACTGCTTGGTGCCGCCGCCGCAGTCGCTGTGCCCTCCCAACGTCGACATGCCAGCTTCTAGACCAGATTATCAGTGTCTCGATGCAAGCTCTGGGTCGCCGGGGGATTGATCTCAAGCCGCCGCGATCTCTAGACTTGTGTGCAGCCCGTCGACGCCGCTGCTACCGCAGCGTCTCGTTTTTTGTGCATACATGAATCTGGGTGGTATTTTGTTCCGGTAGCTCCTGCAGGATCGACAATGTGGAAGCTCGCATCAAGCATGCAATCGCATCTGATCGTGTAAAGCATTCTTTTCCTGCTTCGTTCTCTTGTAGAAAACTGTACTCTTACGTAGTTTCATCAGCCTGCTGTTGAATGCTGGAAGGCAACCTAGATGTCTTTCGATGAGATCCGGCTTTTCTTTTCCAATCTCGGAATGAACGAGATCAGGATAGTGCGATGACTTGGTGAATTTGGACTGTTTTGTTTTGCCCCGAGTCATCGTCCTCAGAATATGAGAAACCTCGACGTAGAAAAAGTAGTCTTCAGGATCCTTTTGGCTGAAGTGCGGAGTCGGTACAGGTGTGCAGTATACCCACATAAGCTTCACGCCGACAGCTTCACAGTTCATTAATACACACGAAGATGTCGAATCGTAGGATCTTTCCTTTCCTAATTTTTTATGGGTATTAGGAAATCGCGACAATTGGGACTGATGTTTTTTTAAAAAACCATGTTGATATAAATTGCTAAAAACTAACAGGGAAGAAATGTTTGAAGTGGAACGCGCCAATTGTTAAACTGCAACTTGAACTTCGCAAATACTGTTGTTAACATTTCACCATTAAACATTTGAACACTTACGTGCAAAATCTTGCAATACCGTTATCAATCAATTCTTTAAATTTTATTTCCTCTATTTCAAATCCTACAAAATAATAGACGTATATTTTGAAATTTTTCTGTAAGATATCAAAATAATGTACAATTTTTCCAGTATACGGTAAAATTAACAGTATATCAACTTATATAACTCCTTAAAATGAGATATAAAAATTCATTTTATATTTAAACGTTTAATCTTACATCTAAAATCAATTAGGCTATATCTTTTTTCTTTCCAAACAGCATGGAAATTACAAAATTAGAATTTAGTAGTACATATAAATTTAATTTTAATGGGATAAAAAACAACAAAAGTAAGCAAATATCACAAACTAGCGTCACAATGTAATATTTCATTTCTAATCAATTTTTACAAACTAAATAATAAAAATTTGTAATATTTTTTGTTTTATAAATATGTTAATTAATGATTTAATATTATAAAAGAAAAGAAAGAAAAGAAAATATTTTAAAATAAATACTAATTTGTTTTTTATAATTTCTAAAGATTTATAATATGAATTTGAACAAAACATGGATATTGTAATATAACCTCAAAGATGATTGAGTGTTTTTAAAATAATAATTATATTTTTGATTTCTTTACAGAGTCCAATAGCTTAGAAATATTTCTATATCTTATAACTTTGATGATAGAATTAAATTACTACAAGAGAAGTTTTGTGAATTTTGTTTCTTTTTCTAAAAATAAATATATATTATAAGTAATAAGAAGTTTATAAAAAAATTTAGATCTTTTAATATTATTTTATAAAAATTAGAAGTTATTGTATAATAGAGATTTCAATAAATAAATAAATATTTTATTTTACATCATTTTTATATTTTTAAAAATCTAATAATAAAAACCATAAAAACATGTATATAAATATAAAATAAGAAAATTGCTAGGTGGACATTGCCCTTGTAATGCTGGAATCCTCCCCCTCCTCCCATGCCACACACCCTTGCATACGCACAATAAAACTCTTATTTACATTAAAAAGATTTAGGATAAATTTATAGCAAATTTTTCTTTAAATAAAATTAATAACCTTTTTAAAGTAAATAATAAAATTACATGAAATATATTATAAAAATCTGTAAAATTTATCCTAGACCTAAAATAAGAAAATTGCTAAATAGATTTAGGAAAAAATTTAGTGTAAATTTATCCTTAATCTTTTTAATGTAAATAAGAGTTTTAATGTGTGTATGCAAGAATGTGTGGCACATGGGGTAGTGTCCACCTAGTGGTTTCCTAAAATAAAATACACAATAATATTTGTCCAAAATAAATAAAATTTAAAATATGATAATAAGAATATTAATAGTAATAACAACAACATCAATAATACATTATGATACATTATGCCAAAATTCAGAAGCTTCAAAGAACAACATAGTTGAGTCACATGGATTAGCTAACTGGAGCTTCAAGCAAAGCAGCAAAATGAGACACAGAGTGATCATCGTTAATTGGAGCCAACGGGGCGTGTTTGCTGAGTGGTTCACAAAATACAGACTTGATGCATGTGATTGAGAGTTTAATTTCTAGGAAATATTGGTATTCTTCGGGTACCTTACAAATGCATTACGAAGGAACTGTGACACCCCCTTCTGCGAAGTGCAATAGGTTCATTTTATAACAATAGCTTCCGCAGATTAATAGGTAATTGCTATACAGTGGATTAGTAAGTTGTTGAAGAAAATACATTGTCATTGCAATTTTTCCAATTAATGGTTGATTGCATAAAGACTTGAACAATTGCTTCTACATGAATATGAGTGTTCGTATGGGTGCATAAAGAGAAAACATACAGATAATATTCCCTTTAACATATAGGATAGATCTTTTTATTTATTTGTTTGGAATATTCAAGAGTGTACATGAATTATTAATTAATCAGACATGCTCTATGTTTGATTACTACGTGTCTTATGCAGATTGCTGTATTTGAAAGGAATAATATAATCGTGCTAGTTATTTTTACATTCTTAGAAAGAGA
The DNA here is from genome assembly GCA_036785485.1 of Physcomitrellopsis africana. Taxonomy (NCBI): domain Eukaryota; kingdom Viridiplantae; phylum Streptophyta; class Bryopsida; order Funariales; family Funariaceae; genus Physcomitrellopsis; species Physcomitrellopsis africana. Next base: position 659,374 of record JAWRVF010000014.1, on the reverse strand, counting down.
GATTGGCCTGAAATATTGATAGTAAATTATTTTCATTGATTGTAACATAACCAAAGTAAAACTATTGAATTGAACTACAAATGTATACCGTACTGATTTAATATTTTAAAGCTATAATCTCTCCATCACAATCATACGTCATATTTCACATGTAAAAATGCTGATATGTGACAACAAACTGGAGTTGCAACCAAGAGTTTTGAAAGGGAATTTTTCACGGGATGCTAACATGCGAGTGTGCACATTCGTCCATATCTTCTTACATAGAAAATGGGAAAAGAAGCAGCTACTGTTGAATTGTGCTCAAAGTCCACATTGTCTTCTCTGGATTTTACTGGTGATTAACACAATACGTCAAAAAAAGAAACTTCAAAGATTTTAGTGCACAAATTTCCATTGAAGATTGGATTGAATACAAAAAAGAAATGTTACTCGAGCAGATTGCAACTTAAATACTGAGAATATTCTGGTTGATCAACGCCAAGTGGTGCTCATCGGGCATTCCTTGTTGACAGAGGTTTCATCCAAAAATGTACCAAGGCATATCCTCTCACACGTGATAGTTAAATTTCAAAACAACTGTATGCACATTCCAAAAATACCAGATTCGACACTCGAAAATCCACAGAAGTCGGAAATGAGGAATATTTTGAGATGAGCTGGCATTGAGGTTCAAACTCATAATCAAGATCGTATCCAGGGCGTATCTGGAACTAAAAATGCATCAGACAGGGAAGAAGCTCAATAATAAAAGCGATATACTCACAGGGTATACGCTATTCGAAGACATCCGAATCCCTCAAAACAATGAAAAATAAGATCGACCGTGTCCGTTCATTCCTTTCTACACCGCTCAACGTCACTCCAAAGACATGGTCCTTCTGAAGGACCTATGATAGGATCAGGCTTTCACGCCTCGGCAAATCTGGAAACAGGCCAAATCAAGCTGAATTCTCAGCAGAAAGACATCAACTGCAGACAAAAAACACACAAAAAACCACCATTGAAAACACATTCAAGTCCGAGAGAAGCACGCGACGGTTTACCAACACCAGCGAACTCACCCTAGCTCTGACAACTTCATGTGAGACTCGGCGTAGTCTTCGAAAAACTTGTCCTCGTCCTGTCACACCACACATGCACCGCTCAATACATCGCCACCACCAGCCTTCACCATCGGTATCCCAAGAGCACCTCTCAATCCGTTTTACGCCAACACAAAACATCCTTGAAACAAGGACACACCCTACGCTGTTCTAATTTTCCCGACACAACCACGTCACCACCAAACACCACACGGCACATACCTTCGCGTACAACTCAACCAACTCACGTGTCTCCGGCTCGTCCAGCAGAGCCTTGTCGGATGGCAGCATGATCAGTCCATCCTTCTCTCCCTCCAACAGCACCCTGCCCATGTCAATCACAATCATCAGTCAACGCCTACCATGATACTATCATCTCACTAACTAGAACCGTCTTCATTACCCGCCCACCCGCCTGCATCAATTCACACATCACTCACTGGAAGTACGAGTTGTCGAATCTAAGGGGGCTCGGCGTCCATGCTCCCTCAAACCCGGACCGGTCCTTGTGGCACCTCCCCTGCAACACCGCACACCACCAAAATCCACCACTCAGACACCTCCTCACAGCACCCACTTCACCCACTGCCCCTATCTACAAACATGCTGCATTCCACAAGACTGCACCACTACAACACTCCCAATTCCCACCATGTCCTACCAGAGTGTGTGCACCCGACAGCACCACAATGTCTTTGTCCGTTAACCCCATCTGCTTCGTGAACACGCATCGCAGGTGCTCCATGCCTGCCCACCCACACGCCCACCAACGTCACTTCCACCAATATCCTCCCCCTAACCTTCACACATGCCTACTTCACCTGGAAGCAGCGCCCGACAATCACATCCCAGCTCCTCCCATCAACACACGCCGCACCCGGAAACCCGTCATTCCTCCTCACACCCAACAACAATACCGCCCTCGCACCCTCCAACATGCACCCTCTTCCGCACTACTACGTACCTTTCGTGGCGTCGGGAAGCCGACCCTCCACGGGGCATGTCTCATGGTCCTACACACACGCACACACACCACATCCACCATACTCGTACATCAGAACTACCTCCCACTTCGCTCTCAACCATCCCACGCTGTCTCCACCTTCCCATTTCCACCCGCATCCCACACGTCCACCTCAAAACCCATCACAACTCACTCCCCCAATCGCCACTACCCCTGCTTCTCACAACATCACAACTCCTCCGCGAATCTCGCACTTGTGAGCAACCACCAGACTCACGCTTCTCCCCCAATCGCCCAACCAAGCTCTTACCTTGCGCCCAGGGTGAAACGGAATGGTGGGCCCGCCTGTCACCTCCACGGCAACCACTCCAGCCAGCTGCAACCGCACAACATCAAACCTCAGAAACCAACCTTCTTCCCACTCCAATCCCAACACCTACTCCTAAAGCGCACCACCTCCTCACTCATTGCACTGCCTGCAACCCCCCAATAACGCTGCTGCAACCACCTAGCCTACTTCGCCCCTCCCCATCATCAAGCCTGTTTCGCAACTATCGCAACGTCGTCGCTCCCTCTCCGCCAACCATTACCGTGTAAAAGTCAGCGTACGACAACTCCGGATACTGCTCCTTGATGGGCTGCAGCAGATTCACTGCAATGTCCAGTCCTGCGTTGGCGCCGTGCCCAAGCTCCTGTCCGAACCGGATGGTTCCTAGAGGTCCTCCTGTCTTCGACTCCTGATCGTAAGTGCCCGACCCGTGCCATCTGTAAGAAATCAGAGCAACAATTCACTCATTAAACAAAATCAAACTTATATTCTACCTCGCACACCGTAGGAACCCCTTTCAAACGCCATTCTAGACTCAATTCTCACCATCCTAACCAGACAACACATTTACGCCAGATGCGAAATTGTGCAATTACATTTGTGAAAACACTGTATGAGAAAATAGGACAATCGTCGCAAAACTTACGCGAGACGGAGGATGATGGGAGCACAGTTCTTCTCTGCAAATCAATCCCATAAACACCCTTGGTAAGAACGAACTCCCGTCCGTAGTAAACGACCGATAGCACCCCACAGGTCCGGAACCCCACCACAATTATCAATGATAGGACGCAGACCGTAAATAAAATATGTCTAATACGTGCAACATGAACCGGCAAATATGCTGACATCTATTACTTACACAACCACCAATGCTGTCGACTGCACGATATTTTAACCTTACCATACCAGTGTCCACAACCTAGACTAGTCCTCAAAATAGTAACACACGCATCATCTAATCACTATCTCATACAACAGCTTGCCGCGCCGACCTTTACTGACGTACCCACTTACCTGCAATCAGCCCCCGCAATTTCCTGCGGGCCTTCTCAATGTCCGAAGCGTACTTCTCACTGACCTTTGGGTAAGACTTCGCCATTCTGAAAATGCACAAACCCAAAAAGTTGACACGTTGAAATTTAGCAAAAATGTACAATACGCGCAAGGCTACACCGAATATTCTCTTCGCTCTGCAAAGAGAGAGCTACAGCTTTAACATCAACACTTCAAGAAAAACATACACTCATCTGGTGCACATTCGCATCAACAACTCGACCACTAACCGATCGACATATCACAACACCCATGCCTGAAACGAGACATTCCGTTTAGCTCCATTAACATTGAGATGGAATATTTACTGAAATGCTGTAACACCAAAACATGATGCAAAAAGATACAAAACGAACAGACGACAAACACATTGAATCTATTCCTACACAAAGCTGCAAGTGAACACGGCATTACTCGTCATAGCATTCCGCCGCAAGCACTTTGATGCTATACAAGAAAAGCTTCCCAGAAAAAAAATCCTGGGTTTTCATCGCTCGCTTACAGCACTGGGATAGATGTAAATGCAAATTGGTACATCCCGATCAAACGGACCCGTCAACAGAAGATTAGCAGAACCAAACCAAGTATCCTACTCAACATAATATCACCACTCCACACATGAGATCAGAAATGCTTTCGTCAAAAGATAAATCTGCACGTCACGCTCATTTGAGCTTTTTCTGTCGAGAGATTCCTCTATACAACGTAATTATAGCTGCGGCAAGATCGACACCTTCGAATATTTCACATACAACACTAAGGAGTTCAGGTTCCACCTACAAGAACTCCAGTAATTAAATCTCTAGATACGTAGGAGACGATAAAGTATCGAGGCACTACAAAAAGAATGACTAGAAAGCACGTCATGATAACACAGTCCGGTGTCTCAAGTTCGATCTCACAATATCAAAAGATGAAGATAGAGAATACACAAACATAAATACACTAAAGACCAGGATGAGAATACCACCGCTTCACCTGACAAAAACATCGAGCTAGCACCTCACATCCAGCGCCCTCTTACCAGTACCGGACGCTGATCCCGTAAAGCACTGCATATTCTCTTGCAGAACTCTACACTCGCATCCTCAGCTGAAGCTCTAATATCATAAACATCGCACAGACCAGGCCAACTCACACCACGAGAGGTCAAACAGAAAGGCAGTCGTTGAAGCAGTTAAGAATAACGCCGCTATCTAGAGAATCGCCGCTTCATGCCCGTGTCACTTACCACCTGCTAGTACTACAAACGATTACACGCCGACACGCCAATGCGCGCATTCACGCAACACATTTCCCAGAGCATCTATTTCTGACAAAAACCGTCAAGAAACCACTCGAAGCTTGACCACTGGAAACGCCGACAAAGAGACAATTTAATAGCACGCGTCGTAGGCGACGTACCTGATTCACAAGCTCCAACGACACGCGAAGAGTAACAGACAGACCTCCGAAAGCTATGGCAGCGAGACAATCAAACTTGGTCACGCGACTAACACACGAATTCCTTCTTCACTCTCCTGAGCCCCTGCCTTAGAGCATCCAGGCGAGGCGTACTGCGCGTCGACGCCGTTCAATATTTCGGATCCAACGGCTTCAACGGGAAGAGCCCTTTGGCCGTCCGATCAGGGGCACCTACTTCCGCGTTCCCAAGGGCGCCTAGAGACTTCCAGGGGGGCTTCTGTCAGATCCGCCGTCCGATATCATCAAGGCTGCGATTCGATGAAGCTGGTGCGGCAGTTTCCTCTCACCGTCGGATCCGCCTGCATCGACGGCAAGTGGTCGCCTCGTGATTGGAATCGACACCATTGGTTGGGCTCGAATTTCAAAACTCTTTTACGGCTTCATAAAATAATCGTACTAATATTTTCATATACAATTAAAAAAAAAAAAATTCCACTCTTGCGCTAAAATAATACAATTAATTTTCAGCTTCTTACTAATACTATGGTATTAATTTTTGTGGGTTGTTGGACTATTGTTTGAATTTATGTCTCGCACACAAATAGATTATCCAAGTTTTCTAAAATGTTTCACACAAGGTAAACTGTTTAACCAAAAAGTTGAAGGAGTTGCACCGCGCCTTTGTTTTGTGTTACAAGAGACATTCGATTTTTTCACCGTGTCGATAAACTACTCTGTCCAAGATACAGTAAAATAAGATGGAACAATATCTTTAAAATGGATTTTCATCAAAAATTGCTTGTGCCAAGCTCAACTTTGATTACAATTCTAAAAGCAGTCCTGACTAGTCTAAGGGATAAGACCCTTTTTCAGTTATTATTGCCACATACGATGCCTTAATTTGCTTTTTAACTGTCTGTAATTGAAATATTGGGTCATAAAATTTCATCGAGGTAAGAAGAGTCACAAAGGAAATCTCTTAACTTCCAACCAATTACAATGGTTATCATATTCAAAACACAATAGAAAATCATTCGCTTTATCATCTACAAGTAAAAATAATACAAAATAAAATGTAAAATGATGCTCAAAATGACCTCAAACTCAACTCTATTTTTTTAAAAAATCGTGTGTGTATCGAGACGAAGCAGAAGAGGAAAGGATTGGAATGGATATTGTGCCAACAAAACAAAGAGGCTAAACAGCAGGCATATGTTCCCAATAGCAGAGAGCAAACGGGGAACTTGCGTTCCCTATGTATGTGAACCACCAGTCAATTAGGGCGGCGGAACACTTGGATGAATGAACGAATAGATGGAAGAACGTATTAATGGGGGGAGGCCAATAAGAGGGGAGGGAAAGGTCAAAAGGGTGGCTGTTATCCACCCACCCACCCACCCACCCTTCGATTTTGCTGCCCCCTCAACTTTTTCTCTTTGTCTGGTAGCCTGCCCGGTCTGCCCTCGGGAAAAAGAAAACAAAACAAAAAACTTTTCGAAAGAAGAAGGAACGTAAAGGAATCAGAAGACAGAAAGGAAAAAGAGAAGACGACGGAAAGACAGAAGAAGGTAGAGAGGATATTGGACCCAATTCTTTCACTACGATTTTATTTATTTACCATGGATTAAGGCAATTTCTTCTCGTATAGTGTATTTATTTTAATTCATTTGGATGTGAAGTCGGGAATGTAAACAAGAAAATATCTCCACTTGACATGATCTTTGTTTGTTTAATTCAATCTGTTCTTGCGTAACAAGAGTTAGGTAATTGTTTCTCTTCTTGATTGTGAAGGTATTATCATAATTATCGTACAATGTTTACAAAACATCACACACATTGGGTTCCATGGAGCTTAATGTTACAACATACAATCCCATGTCAGAAGCTCTTGTAGGTTAATCACCAGAGTTTGAAGATCATACAATGTGACACCACATTATTGTTTATCACAATTAATTTTATTTATTTACCATAATTAAGACAACTCCAAATAGTTTTTTACCATTGATCAGAAAGATATAAAATTTTGAGTGGATTTTATTTTCAATATATGGACTTTCTGAAAGCACAACTTATCTTAGTTTGACACATGCTTCATGTTGGTATGTATGTGTGCATATATGTATACATGTATAACTTGATAGTTATCTAATTTTTCAAAAACTAAAACCATGTAATTTTGAAATTTTATGTATATCATATTGAATATATTACTTAAAACTATTTGGAGTTGTCTTAATTATGTTAAATTAATTAATATTTATTTATTTACAAAAAAATCATCATAATATGGAAAATAATTGAAAAAAATATAAAAAATATAAAAGAAAAAGAGAAGAAATTTGAAATTCATTGATTGTTCATTGCAAGATGCATTACTTTGTAGATGTTGTAATCAATGGTATGTTCTTATCAAAGTTAGTAAAAACTAACAAGAGTGAGAAACTCTCTAAAAGTTTTCAGGACAAAACATCAAAAACTAAGATGCATCTAGCTTTTTTTAAGCCAAAATTTTCATGCCCATGACAATTTTTTTGATATATTTGGAATATGTACTATTGTTATGACATGAATGTGGTAAATGCTGTAAATTCTACAAATGAAATTATATATATATATATATATATATATATATATATACACATACAAAAAAAAACTAACTGCAACTCGACAGAACAACAAAACAGGAAGGCAAGATTTATTTGTATGATTTTTTAAGCATTGTAATGCTTCCTGATTTTCCTTATGTTAAAAATGTTAAAATAGTTTTAAAATGAAAAAATTACAATCTTTACAGTGTATTATTCCTAAAATAAGCCACAATTGATTGATCCTCCAAGTTCATACCACAGCCCCAATCACTCACACAAAGACAATACATCTTTTTCAATGATAATCCTCCAGCAGACTCTGTGTTGTGTTAAATAGTATGAAAACCACCAGGAAACTGACAGATGTAATACGAAAGAAGCAAAACATAGTCTAGCATGTCTACAACGTCGACATTGATAGACAGCAGCAACCTTGGCGTGGGCTATGCCGTAGAGCCCAATGCTCCCACTTTTCACAGGGCTTTTCTAATTGCTATGACTTGCCGTTAGCCAATTCCACTGTTTCTCATCCATCTCAGTAATCCTGAACCAACTGTGTGGCTTTTTCTGACCCATGCTCAGCTAAGTGCGAAGTTTCCACCATTCATCAAAGATTTAACAATAGATGGTGAGACAGTTGTTCAAGATTGAATCACGTACTTGTAAGTGAAAAAAATCCCCATGATCTGAAGCTGCTTCGAATAACCATCAGCTTGTTGGCTCCTGAGGAAAGAGTGAGGAAGAAAGGAAGCAATTAGTTCAGCTTGCTAATGACAGCATCAACTACGTCTTGAGTAGAGCTGGTGCCTCCAAGGTCCCTCGTGCGGAATGTTCCCTCCGCTATCACGCTCATCACAGCTTGCTCCAACCTGTCTGCGAAAGATGGGAACTGTAGATGCCGCAACATCATGGCGGATGACAAGAGCAGTGCAGTGGGGTTGGCAGTGCGACCGGCTACAAGTCTTTCGTTCCCGACGTTACCAGCAGAAGCTCCCTGCTCAAAAATTGCGTGTTCGGCACCCACGTTGCCTGCAGGCAACCACAAGCACTCATCAGCTCAAAACATGAAAAAATTAAGCTGCAAACGTGGCCTCACACTCTACGCACTCTCTCTATGCTCTTTGTGCAGAGTGGCTAACTTGGAGAATCTTGAATCCTTCGCAGGAATAGAAACTCGCATAAAGATAAAATTCGGTAAGTGAGGACACTGCGGCGTTTCTACGCGGCAAGTTTAGCGACATAGGGGTGTTTGGAGGTGCTCCAAGTGAAAAATAAATATGTACCAAGTCACTGCAGTCTTTGATTATTTTGATGCAAAAGTTATGAGATTTTATAATGAAATGGAGTAGGGTACCTCCAGGCATGACACCAGTTCCGCCTGCAATACCAGCTGCAGTATTGGCCACCAGTGTTCCATACAAATTTGGTGTTACCTGGGGAAAAATATACACAATAGCACCAAGGCAAACAACTTGAATCAGAGTTCCAGCTTGTGTCACAGTAACATCAAGACATTAGCATAAACACTGCCAATAACTAAAAGTCGGAGAAAATTGAGGCAGATATACGAGAACTTACCATGGCATCAAATTGTTGAGGCTTCGACACAAGCTGCATACAGCAATTATCCACAATGACCTCGTTATACTTGATGGCGGGATACTTTTTGGCCACCTCACGACAAGACTCCAAGAAAAGACCATCTGCAAGCTTCATGATGTTCGCCTTGTGCACTGCTGTAACCGTCTTGCGGTTGTTAAGATATGCGTATTCAAAAGCATATTTTGCTATGCGCTCGGAGCAGAATTTTGTAATCACCCGATAATTTTAGCACCATTTCAATCTCATAGATAGCAAGTAGGAAACCAGCAGTAACGATCAAACACATGACATTGAAAAGCACTTTTGTGACCGGAAAAAAAAAAGAAAAGAAAAGAAAAGAAAAAAAGTAAGCAGTCACTGCCAAGTATTGTCATATGAGACTACAGTGACAGTTGTGCGATCCTAGTCCAATACCTAATTGCGGAGTTTTCCAGTGGAGCCCCGAAAAGTCGAAAACTACGAAAATTATGTTCTGAGGACAAGAGAATGACTACTAAAAAGCCTCCAAGATAATGATCTAGGCTAGGGTGGTCAATTTCAGACATAAACTTTTCGGAAACCGGCATTACTCTAAAGCTTATGAATGAATGCACGTTGCTTATCAGCGTGCTTCTTATGATGTACCCTGGATCCCAATACCACCAATCCAGACAAATTCTCGTTGCATCGATTCCACATCCGAATGAACTAAACTTTACTGGATGTAGAATATCATGAAATCAATATCAGACGAAATTATGGAAACATAGCATGAGCAAAGAAGAGACTTGATTCACAGATACAACATGATTGTCCATGGTTACAAATAAAAAAATAAAAAAATAAAAAAAACACTCTTATCAATTCAAAAGCAGGTGAATGAGATAGGTACTTTCAGGCTCTCGACGACCCCAGGGACGACCTCGTGTTCAAGACCAGAGTACTCCCCCTCTGTGTTCTCCCGAATTACCACGATGTTCACATTGTCGTGGCGGGTCTTGAGGCCCGGTAGGTTGAAACAATGAACAAGTGACGCAAACAAGTCGAGCTCCTTCCTTAACTGCACATTCAGAGAGCTAACACCTCCCCCGACAGGCGTAGCCAGGCCTCCTTTCAAACACACCTTGTTTCTGCGAATGCTGTTCATCACCTCATTTGGCACCTTGTCCATCTTCCCCGACACCTCATACTCCTCAAAATACACCGGCGCGTGCATCGCCTTCATCACCTGCACGACAGCTCCCGTCACCAAGGGCCCAATTCCATCCCCCAGCAACAACGTCACAGCCCTAGGCCTCCCGTCTCCGGGGCGCGGCATGTACGTCACGGTCCTCCTCGGTTGCGACCTCAACAACATCTCCCCCATCGCCCTCACCCCTCTCCTCCCCCCAGTCGCCGTCATCCCTCCAAACCTCAACCGCAACAGCTCCCCACGCCGTCACTTCCACCACGATATCCTCAAAATCAATCAAAATTCAACCGACTATCCACGGTGGCATCCCATTAGCGCCGTGTCCAGCGCTTCAAAGCTTCGCAATCTCTCCGCCCTGCTCCCTCTCCACTGCTTGACTTCGATCCTCTTGTCGAACTCCGCAGCTCTCACATTCAACAAGAGTGGTCACCGAGGCCGAGTATGAAGCGAAATGCAGACCAATGACGGCAACGCTCGAGGTGGGTGCAGAAATTCCGCGCACAGCATTGGAGTGCGAGGAATGCAGACGCCGAATTGCACAGAAACCGAATTGAATTGAGGAGAATGGAGGCAGAGTAGCTCCAACGCGGCGCGAGAAGGCGACGATGATCGAAGGCAGAGGCCGAAGCTCAGGCAGCGCAGCCTCACTCCCCTGCTCTCGCGACTGACAGATTCCCCCGGGTCGGGCCGGGCCGGGCCTCGCCCCACCCAGCCCAGCCCTGCCTGGTCTGTGAAACCCATTCTCGAATGCATCTGGCTGAAGACGTAGATTCTTTGCCAAAATCCTAGATGTTCCGACATTCTACGCCAAGTTACACCTTCCAATACTGCGAGCAACTATTGGAAACTAGTGTAATGTATTCTACTATTTAAAATTGACTATTATAATTATGTCTCTAAAATAACATTTAATAAAACGGAGTATTTTATTGGATATTAAGAATGTGATAGAGAAGTAGTGTTAATTGTAAGTGTGTATGGTGCAGTCTAGAAAGAAATGAATTAAGGGTAATGTAGTAAACTGAGTAGGAGGGGCGTAGTTCCAAAATAGTGCCAAAATAAGGAATTGAGAGCAGCAAATTGTGTGAGTGACTATAAGGGATCAACAAGGACCAGATTAATTTAGTAAATGAAAACAAGATTAGAAGATTTAGTGTTGGGACGTTGGAAGAGAAAGCAACAGTTGAAATTGTGTGAAAGGCATGCAAGCATGTGGATAGGTCCTATCACCCCTAAGCTAGAAAGAGCCAAGGTTTGTGCACATAAATTGTGGGAAAAGAAACAATTGTGAGTGTCAGAATACAAGAAAACACAAAGAATAATTCTTTAAGAAAACGCAGATGAATCAATCAGAGCACACTGGATGTAAGTGAAAATGACACCCTATAAATATTGTCATGTGTGATCTACCGGAAAAAGTAAAAATTGCTGAATTTTTTTTGCATTACGTAAAGGATTATTACATTTGGTCTATAAAATCATATAATAACCATTGTAGTGCCATAAATTGGGACTACAACTGATCGTGATTTTGGTACTTGCTTAGAAAGTTGCAACATCAGATAATTAATTAGATCAATCACCAACCATTGAATCCAGACTAGTTTCAAGATTGCATTTGTAGTATAGAGGTAAAGATTGTTGTGCATTCCATATTTGATGTGGGTGGTTATCTTTTTTTAAACTAATAATATTAATATTTTTGATTCTTCATTAAAAATAAATAACAACAATATGATTAGCAATGACAAAATAAAATTTTAAAATTTTAAATCTCTATTTCTAAGTAAAGTATATACTAAAAAAAATATAAAAACCAATATGAGTTATTGAAGTATATTTATCTATTTGTATTACAAGCAATGTATGTTGTACTAAGAATTTGTCTCCCAAACCTTTTATTTCTTTTATCAATATTGGATGCTTTGTCAATCATTTTTTTAGAAATAGTTGCACATATTGTCAAAATCTTTATATATGCTTCTAAATACTATTAAAAACCATCCAACTTTTAAAAATAATTATAGGCATGTTGAATAAGCACTTGTTAAATTTTAATTGGCCATGGCATTATATTGAGTTAAACATTATAGAAATAGGGCTTTTTAACAGTCAATTATATAAGTATTTCCTAAAGAAGTCAAAATAATGATATTATATACAAATTGAATTATGAATACAATTCTATCCATAAAAAAATAATTTGTAAAATGACCATATTCAACATAATAATATAATATTGCAAACAACCATATATGTGTATATATATATATATATATATATATATTTATTGTGTAGACCAACATAATTAGACAAGATTTATCATTGTCAATAAATAAATAAATAAATAAATAAATAAATAATGCTAAAGTCACTATTTTAGTTTGTGATCATGTTAGAATAACATTTTATGTACATGTAAAATTTCCAAGATCCATATATAATAGTAGGGTGTTTGTAGATACTAAACCATAGACAAATTGGTTAAAATACGTCACCAACAAATATCTGTTGGCTTACAATGCTTCTCTATTGTCATCTATTATAATTAGACAGTATAAGTATTTTCAATCTTAAAGCATGGACAATACTTATTTCAACAATTTATATGTAAGTATGAAAATTAAAGCAAAACATTATATCGAGATGTTATAAGGAAGATTTTAAAGTTTTTGAGATTTAAAAATCCAACTTATTCAAAGGAAGAATAATTTGCATGTTATAAATTGGATAAAAATATGTTACATTTTGCACAACATTCTATTATATGATTACTAGAATGATACAAATAGTTTACTTAAAAATGTGGATAGTGATGGTATTTTAGATGATAATACAAAAAATGGAATTTATCAAGAAAAAATATATGGTAAAGAAAAGCAACAATAAAATACTTGCTATTAAACATTGTGTTTATATTTAATTATAAATTCTTGTTTTTATAATATATGTAGTGTATATAGGATAGCCATATAGTTGATATTCTTTAAGAAACAGTTTTTACAATGTGATTTTAGTATCACACTCATTGCTTGTATAATACAATAATTTTTTTTATAGAGGCATTTTTTTTGTAATGTGTACATTAAAACTGTAGAATGTTGCTTTGGTTTCTTTCTATTTATTTAGATGTAACATAATTTCTTGGACACACATGAATAGCTAATTAAAAACTTTATTAACACAAATTATATTTTATATATTATATTTATTATCAATTTTGATATAATAATAATATATTTATAAATATTAAAGTTAGTTTTTATAAGAAGAAATAATATATGGTAATGTATAATATGTATTTATATATTTTCTTCTTAACTTGATTAACTAATGCATGTATTATTTTTTTTATTATGCAATTTTTGTAGCTATATTTAGAATTTTAGATTACACCATTTTTTTTTGATAGAATACTTCAATTTATATTTTTTAACTACCAAATAATAACCACAAACTACAAAATAACTATATACTAACAAACGGTAGTTCATGTTATGTAAAGACAATTATTCACTATCCAAAAATTATATGTAACAATACATCATCTATATGCCTAAACATCAGGATTTTTTTTATAATTATATTTTAAAACTTTTGTTAAAGGAGCTCGAAAAGCATCGAAGGGGATTCACACAAATAAATGCGTGCTCATCTTCTTCCTCGTCGTCACCTCTTCCTCGCAATCCAAATCGCAGCCACGCCATTGCTTGTGAAATCTTAGCAGCATATTCCTATGGTTCCCATCGCCTTTAGCTCTATCTAGACAGACAGGTGACTTCTCCCCCGATTTTATAACATGTGTGCGTGATTGAATGTGAAAGGAGCCGAGGTGTATGCGGAAGGATTTTGAAGATTCTTGCTCTGCTTTTAGGTGAGGGTTGGAGGCTTTATCAATAGGCTATATAGCTTCGAATGTGGTTTGAGTTTCAGAGTCGCGCGCACGTGTGCCAATTTTTATTTTACTTTTGGCTTTTAATCGCTTTTTGGAATGTTTCATGACTCGACTCGTTGTTGCTGTAGCTTTCGTGGCAGGTAATTCTGTTTAATGAAGTGAAGTGGAGGAGAAAGTTTGTTTGTTGCCGCGAAGTGGTGCAAGTAATTGGAGATCTTCTCTGGTCTGCCGGAAGATACGACGAAGAAGAGATGAACGACAGATAATCGTGAGATGAAACGAAGTCCTACATGCATTTTTATTTTATTTTATTTTTAAAAAAAATCTTGTCGGTGATGGGTAATTTGAATGGATTTGTACCGTAAAGAGCACCAGAAGTTTTTTGAGCAAGCTCAGAACGAGAAAGCGGAAAGCTCATCTATCAGAAAGTAATGTTGTGGAGCTTTTGTTCAAAACGCTGGATCTTCACCTCCTGGTTACTGATCTGCTTCACGCAGTCTCTGGAAAAGAGTACACTGCTCAGGTAGATTCGACACCTTGTCGATTTCTTCAGAGCCTTGCAACTACAATGGCAGTGTAAGATAGACGGGCGGCCAATTGTTAATTTGGCAATGTAGGGCATACTTTCTGTCCGTAACCATAACCTTGGTCTGTAGAGTTCGAATTCTGCAACCTTACAGTTCTTCTTCTGGACTTTATCATTATGACGCAACTAGAGCCTGAGTGCCGATCCTTTGTAACAAAGAAAATATAATATTCTTGACCTATGTGCTCTTTTCTGGACAATCTCGTTGCTGCGAGGTAGTTATGTGGAGTAGAACAGAGTTGACTTAAATTATCTGAATTATTTTGTCAGTGTTCTATATGGATCGATGCAGGATGCATCGAGTTGTGATATTGAATTAGAAATTCAGCGACTTGGATGAGTTGCACTAGTAGAGCTGTTTGACACTAGTGTGGAGCTCATTTATTGTAAAAGACTAGCACAAATGATTGTTCAAGATGGTCTATAATTATCATTCGTACAGGAAGAGATCCCTTCTTGTCCATCTTGCTATTGCAGAAGAATCGATGAATCACAGGAAGTTGCTGGCCAGATTCTGGTAAGAAAGCTTGTCGACGATTTACAGTTAGATCTGAGATGTCTTGTCTGCTCGTTTAGGGACATCGGTGAGTGGGTGAATCTGCATCACCAATGATTTTTTGTGCATTATTATCAATTAGGTCGGTTGTCTTCTCAGAAACTATGCTTTGTGAAAGAACCCAAATGGATATGTTGTGCGCAGAGATATGGTGTGGATGAGGAAACCAAGTGATACCTGAGATTCATCTTTTTATGTGCCAGATCCATGATCAGCTGGAAGAGGATCGGCTCTATTCTCTAGCATTTGTGGACGAAGCCGAGCAACTGTTAGAGGAGCCGCTCGAGCTTTGATGGTTCATACTCCTCCTTCTACCCTTTGAAATCTTCTTCAGCAGCAGATGTGCATTGGTAATGAAGGGCTTATGAATGACGTGATTAAAAGCAGAGGTCTGTTTCAGTCAGTCCTTCATCAACTGATAGCAGGTCGAGAAGTGCAAGGCTCTCTTCGTGGTGGAAACGCTGTACACACACCTACGGTATGACTTGGCCAAGTTTGTGCCAATACATTTTAGTACTTTCAGATCCTTTTGTAACCTTTTTCAGATTCGTATTGATAGGCTTTGACTATCTTTACGTTATTTCGAAACCTCCACAGTGGTTTTCTGGGTTTGCCAAGAAGGTTTCTGGTTAACATATCTAGTTTTCAAACTATGTGAAATTTATTTGTCATATTAGTCCATCAATTAAGGTTGGAAGTAACATTTAGGTGTATATTGAAGCGAAAGAGAAATAGTTAATCTGAACTTACCAACAGCTGTCTTTTAATTTTTACCTTTGTTTACAGTAGCAAGTAGATGCTAGTCTGTTCTTAACGAGTTAGTTTGATTTGTCACTCAAGGTTTTGCAGGAGCGCAACGAGTAAATGTGGAGGCATTATTTACTCGGGTTAATTTCTTTCTTTCTGGACATGAGCTATTTGAAATTATGTCTTTCGAGTATTTTGACTTGTTGCATATTGAGCTCTTCTTGAAGACTTCGTGTTAGGGTGACTTTTGTTTCGCACTGATGTCTCAAGATTGTAGTGATTAATTTTTGGTTGTAAACAGAATGGTAACATTACTTGTTAGACACTTCGAAAGTCAAATGTGCCTCAACCGAAGCAGTATCTGCAGGTTATTACTTTACCATATGAATTGCCTTCAGGTTTTAACTGCAATTATCCTCACTTCTACATGTTTAACTTATCTTGTTCACTTGTAACTTCTCAATAACTAGTTTCGCGACCTCGCAGAAACCGCGTTTAGGATGCTGTTTAAGGCTGGATGTGTAGTTATGTTTCAAGTCAATCTATTTCAATCTTTTGTTATTGACCTGCAGGAAATGTATGAGTCTCCGACTACGAATCGGAATAGAAAAGTACTCCACGTCGATTGAATTAGGTCACCTCTATGTTTTGAAATCACTTAATATTGGATCTCATGTCGGTGCGATACATTAACAATGAATTGGCATATTTATGCAGAATGTAGATACTTTTGAAGGGGCATTTGAAGCGAATATGATTGAGAGGTACTATCTTGTTTGATGGTTTCTGTTGAGTATGTATATTCATGTGAAGGAGGATGCTGAGATGCTTGAAGTATTGAATGCTTTTAGATGAGGGAATTCTTTTTGTAAGACTATCCAGAATGATACAGATAAGTAGTAGAAGGAGACAGACTCATCCGACACCATGTTTTCCACTTTAGTGGCCTACGTTTGAGGAAGCTTGACAAAAAAAAGCCTGAAAGGGTATTTTCACGAGGTAAAGGCTGTTGTGCATTAGGTTGGCTACATTTCTTTCATGCCTTTTCCATGAGTTTGGAATCGCTTAGCAGCAATAGTTCTCGTGAAACCATTTCGGAACTAGTATTTTTATCAGTCATTTGCATTACTTCATGTTTTCGTCTGTTCATCTTCATTAACATTCAGTAAAGTGAGCATATATGGTGTGGCAACTTATGCGTTCGTGATGCCCCCTGAGCACAGGGATTAATTCCTGACGGCTTGTTTGAAATCTTAGTAGAGTATCGTTAGAGTATCGTACAACACCTTGCTTTGCAGGCTGCTGCCAGCTCTGAGGTCATTCATGTTACTTCCATGCAGTGACTTCATCTGTTTCTAAGTGGTTCTCAAAATTCTCTTACTTATTCTGCACGCTAATTGTCTTGGATTTTTCTTACTAATGCATTGCTTCTTTTTCAACAAGTTCGTTGATGATGAAAAGCGGCACTCCCAACGAGGTCACCGCTAAGTAGAAAGAGTTGGAGATGTTCCCTCCTATATTGAACTCTAATGTGTTCTCATTGTTGGCACCTACTTTGATTTCAAATGATGAGCAATAACAAAAATAGTGTGGATCAGCAGCTTACCTCCATCTGCCCGTCAGAGTAAGAAGATGGTTTGAAGAGTTGATTTTGGAGAACAGAGGAACCAATAAGAAAATCTCATTTATTTTCTCTCAAGAGAATGTAGCATTCTACAAGGAAGTTTTCTTTTACTAAAAATTACTTTATTTTATTTTTGTTATTATAAAGGAGACTGGTAGAGCCAAAGCGGCCCTCTTCCCTTTGTACAAAATGTCTTTCTTAAACCTTTCTTGCTACCCATGGGTACCTTCTCCAGGAGCGTCAAGATAGCTTAAACCCACTCAAGATTGGATTGGTCTTTATCAATTCCTCCATTTCCTTTTCTCTACCCATTTCTCCCACTTTGCCATCGTTATTACAAGGTTTATTATCTCTCTCCATGTGTTTCATATGATGTCCATGAGTCAAAATAATGGTTATGAGATCCTCTATAATTTGTCAATACAAGATCTGTTAGACCTTATCCTTTTTAGGATTTCAGAAAACTTCATCATGTTTTCTCACCAATTTGCATGAAAAAGAAAGTGAAGAGATCCCTACTATTCCCCTGGTGCCACAAAATAGAAAGGCTTAGTTGAGTGCAAAACAAGCTTAGAGAAGACATCTCATTAACACCAGCTTAGTATTTGAATTGGCATGCACAGAGTTATGTTCTACAAGTGGGCTAGTCTTAATCATTTTGACCAGGGCTCACTCACTGATCAGCTTTGAGAGACTTGCTTTAATGACAATTCAGTGCATTATCTTGCAATATGGGTTGCAAGTTGTATGCCCACTATGGGTTATGTTCTGTGGACTAGGCTTCAGTTTGGAGCAAGGTACTGTTTGATGTCCTGCCTTCCATTAGGTGGTGATGGACAGCCTATTCCTACACTCAGTGTGTGTACTTTTTATACACTAATTCCTGTGTACAATGTATCTATTGTGTCTTTTGAGGCATCTCCTGGGTACTCATTCAATCACAAGCCTGGTGACTTGCAGCTCAGTGTGTACAAAGGGAATTTGCCCATGAGATTGTGGGTCAGGCTTTGGATGCCATGTTAGTTGTATTCAAAAGCAATTACAGGGCCCTTAATCTCAATTACAAGGGATATTAAGCACAGCCCAGTTCTGCAAAAAGGCTCATGCCCCATGTCCAATTGAATGATAATTATGAGGATAAAGCTTAAAATCATGAAATCTAGCATTCATGAGCAACTACTTCCAAGCATAGAACTGTAAAGATACCCAAACCTGTGGAGTTTGTAATCTTGCTGAGGTTTACCTGGATGAGATTGAATCGATATGGCATTAAAAAGTAAAAGTTTCCAGTCTTGGATTTCAGAGTTACAAGCAAATCAAAGCAGAAGAAATCTGTCTATTTGAGAAAATGCACACTTTGTGTAGATAGGATACTTCATCAATAATGTTTTTTTAAATGAATATTTATTTTCGTTTTTATTCTTTACTGGGGACTCAAATTTTTTTGTCTTTGTGCTTAAGATATTAAACTGTTTCAAAAACACATAGTAATCTTACATTTAAATAAATGTATTCGATTTACATACTTATTTATTAAGAAGAAGGAATTATAATAATAACCTATATATATATATATATATATATATATGATGATGATGATGAATGTAAGGATTTTTTTTTGTGTGAATATATACATATAACAAGAAAAATAAATAAATTTGTAGAAAACTTCCAAATAAGTGTACTGAGAGTATCAATTTTTACTTGTATGAAATAATATAAACACAACTTCTAATGGATTCATTTATGCAGATCCAAAGTACAAAAGTAAGCCTGTTGATTCAAGTTTATTTCAATTGCATTCAAAGTTCATTATTCTAATTAATTTTTACAAAAAGTAATTTGAAAATAATTACTTACTTACTGTGCTTGAAATCTATATATATATTTATATATATATATATATATACTGGTATACACATACTTAGTTATAACTTAAAACAAAATTCCACCTTGTTCACTTTGAGCACATCCAAAAAACTAAAAGTCTGATAAAAAAAATTAAAATTATTTTAAAGATTTTTACCTGTAATTTTAAAACTTTGAAGATATGTAAACACACACACACACACACACACATATATATATATATATATATATATATAAAGGAAAAAAGAAAAAAGAAAAAACACTACTTACCTATATAATTAAAATTTCATATGTTTGTGTTGCACATGATTGTTTGTAATCTGTTAAAATATATTTCTTATATTATTTTGATAGGTTTCTCTTTATAAGTTATTTTTTAATATAGATGGAAAGAAAAGAAATGAAACAATGATGCTGAACACCATCAATCCATAACTTCAGGTAATTTATTTGATGATTGCTTCATGGAAAAGCACTTAGATTGCATGATATCATTTCAATAAAATAAGTATTCAAAAATTACATAATATTTAATAAATAATTAAATAAAATCAACATCGAGGTTTAAAAATGTTTACTCTTCATTTTTTGAAATGCAATGTAACCTTGCCTTTTATATCTATGACAAGAGATGGTTTTAGAAACTTGAATAGAAATTAAACAGATGATATTCATTTACCATTGAATCTTCATTTCAATAATACATCTCTCATCAAGTTCTCTAATAAATAAATTTATTATTACATTTTTTTACTATTACATTTTGAAATAGAATGCTAATACGATGCCAAAATTAAAATTGTAAACACACTTATCGCAATCTAAAACCATACACGCCAATTCCATCTTTTCACAGACATTAACTCAAAACATACATATAAACCATGCAAACACAAATACTCACCTAACACCTTTAAAAAACACATGAATTATACAAAAACTTCAACTAGTGTTTTCTTTTTATTAGTTTTTTTTTTAAAATCACTTTACAATTTTATATATATATATATATATATATATATATATATACTGAACTATTAATATTTGGAGTGTAAAAACAACAAAATTTGTAGATTTGTTTTGATATTTTTCTTTCTTTCTCTTGAATAGTTAGTTGTAGACAATGTAGATTATGAAATGCATAGAAGCATATTAGAATGAAGTTTGTTGCTGCAAATAAGTATTAAATGAATCCTTCTTCAATCCCTCAAATCCGGGGTGTTGCTTGGGGTGAGTACATGCAAAATCTGGCCATGTTCTATACGTGTGCTCTATGTGTACTAAGTACCATGAGTGTCACATTATTCCACATGAAATGAATGAGTCAAACATGAAAGATTGATTTGGAGCCACAACTATCCAATATTAGCTCGTACTTTCTCCATACATTTTCAAAATAATATCCCCAACAGCATTCACATCCTTTACACTCTCTCACACACACTCCAAATTAATCCAATCAAAGGAATGGCTTTTGGCCAACTTTGACAACAATAACATCCATTTTGCACTATAGTTTTTATATTATGTTTTAATGTTTTTGGGCTTTAAGAGCATTAGATGTATGTGTATATATATGTATAAAGCTGTAAACATCATTAGTTTCTAATAATCCCATTCAACAGTGAAATGTAATAAAAAATAATCACAATTTTTTTAAAAGAAAGAGATAAGTTATATATATATATTGATGGGACATTCAGAGAAGATATCAAGAATAAAGTGTTTATTATTATTTTTAATATTACGTAAATATAACAGATACAAACCCACCATTTTGCTTAATAGTTGTGATCAATCTCAGAATGTCCTCATTCGGGCAGTTCAAAAACAAACATTGCTTAGAAAACTTTTCATCCTGCCTAGTGCTTTCGACAGCTCATTCGTCCATCCATGGGATCGTCAAGTTCATAAATATAAATATATAAATCACAGGCGATTCATCGACAGCTGTGAAATGTGACACGTGGGCCAGCAGAGACGAGACGTGGATGATAATTCGAGACAGCAGTGGTATCATCCATCCACCTATGTGGGCCATTGCGGGATTAAGTAAGAAGAAAAAGAGCGTGAAACATTGTGTGCGTGTAAATGGAGACTTTGTTGATATACATTGTAGAGCATTTCAGCACTAATTTGAGAACCTCGACCAAATGAATTTGTCGAGGGTTTTAAATTTGGGTAAATAGCTCAAATAAAAATGAAGGACTCTACCATAACACCTGGTTTCTCTCCTGTCTTCGTAACTAGTATGTCTTGGTACCACCCAGCGCCACGCTAGCATATCCAAATCAATCCTACGTGGAAACCAAAGCCCCTCCACGTCACCATTCCTGCTATTCCCTCAATAATTCAATTCCTTCTCAAGGACACCCAAATCCAGGTGCACGGCTTTTGGGCTCATTACTGCGCTTTCAGGGCAGTTGTGGCTTGGCCCCACTGTTTGCGTCATGCTCGGCTGGAGCCCAAGGCAGGGCACGGATGGACGAATTAGCGGGTTGTAAACTCTGTCCACAACCTAATTCATCCGTCCGTCCACCATCTATGGTGTCGGTGAAGCATAGCGTCTCCAAGGGGCTTGTGGCCAAGAGAGCTTAGTTGAATGCTGAGTATGATTGCAAGGGGCTGAATAGCTCCGGCCACCAACTCTACTCTGACACCAGGCTGGAATTTGCTCTTCAGGCAGTGCAGGATGAGGATGCCGTGGTTGCCTCATTCAATGGGGCGATGCTTGCCCGACCAAGCTCTCAGGACTCTCTGGGTAAAATTAGGTTTTGGGCAGAACTCGGGATGCCGACGGGCGGCTTCGAACCTTTGCCGCTTCTTGCAGGAGCTTCTGACTGTGTGGATGAATGAGAACGGATGACGACCGGATGTGGGTTGGAGCGATGAAGGGTGCGACTATGACGTGGGATGAGGAAGTGGAGGATGAAATCGAAATCGTGTTCTCATTCGTTAAATCTTTGTTTTATTTTTTAAAATTTATATTTTTCTTTTCTCCTTTTATCATAGAAGAAAAATTCACAATTCATAGTAAAAAAACATTATAACTTGAATCTAGTTTAAGAAGTTGTTTGATTTGCCAATTGATAATATATGGTTGACATATGGTACAAATGTATCTTATTAAAATCTAATAGTGTTATTTGATATCTATTATCAAAATTATCTTTGTGAGGTGTTACAATTGTTTTTGAGGGTTTGGGGCAACCAGACATAAATATTTTTGGTATTTATTTAGTGATTTTGAAATAGTTTTGAATGTGCAAATTTTTTTAAACTTGAGTGCACCAGAAAGCACTAAATGTTTTACTAGTTTTTTTTTTTGAGTTAATAAGAATGGGGACAAGAACAAAGTATCATGAAGTAGGAGATAAAGTAGACCATAACATCAAAACATAAAACATTGTCATGATGTACAATTTCTTAATAAATTCAACAACCATCATCAAAATATTTTTAATAAATAAGATA
This sequence comes from Physcomitrellopsis africana, assembly GCA_036785485.1. Classification (NCBI taxonomy): domain Eukaryota; kingdom Viridiplantae; phylum Streptophyta; class Bryopsida; order Funariales; family Funariaceae; genus Physcomitrellopsis; species Physcomitrellopsis africana. The sequence continues at coordinate 636,422 of JAWRVF010000014.1, read as the reverse complement.
TTGTATCTTTGATTTTTGAGAATTTTTTTATGTATTTGTATTAAAATTAATTATAAAAATTCAAAAATCTAACTTTTGATAAAATAATTGATTAAAATGATAAGAATAGGCATAATGAAATTTTGAGTTAAACATGTGTAGATATGTGTGTGTGTGTGTGTGTGTGTGTGTGTATACATATATATATATATATATATATATATCAGATTATAAAAATTTGAAAATTTTACTAATAAACCATTCATTTTTTTAAAAAAAATTCTAATCTTACAAATAATTATTAACAACCATGCATCACTAATTTTACATAAGATTTACATTTGAAATTTAAATTCTAATTATAAAATCAATTGTATTGACCATCTTGCAAGATATTGTAGGATTGTATCTCTTACACACTTGGTTTTCAACTGTTAGTACAAAACATAAGCAAAAATAATTGAGACAATTTTATTGAGAAAAAAGTAGAAATAATCAAAAATTGAAAGGGTATTATATTGTGTAGGGATGGATGGTGTAAAAGTGGTAATTTTAACTTCAGTTTTAAGTTATGCAAACTTGTTACATGTATTACTATACAAGTTGCTTCAACTGAATTTTTTCTGTCAAAATTTATTCTACCAAAATATTTAATTTCAAAAAAAAACCTTTCACTACAAAGTATTATTTATTTGTTGTTGAATTATACTTGCTAAAATATCATACTTTGATATTACTTTTTAAAATAAGAAATAAGGATTTTATATTCTTTTAAAAAACCTTAAGAAGTCAAACCACCTTGAAATTCTGAGTTACCATAATCTTAGGCAATACTCAATTCTATATTAATGACTCCAAATAAAATATCCAAAGATATTAAACATTCATGTTGCTTTTACTTCTGTTGTATGATGTTTGTTTTTATCAAAGATGCTTCAATTTCTACAAGTGACTTGAAGGCTCTATCTGGCTTAGTACTAAAAAAAGTTAAGATTTTTGATTTAACAATTACAATTATTTATTATTTCCTATCATTTATGTATATGTATATGTGTCTATATGTGTATGTATGTGTGCGCAAAGTATATATATATATATATATATATATAATTTCATTACTACTATTGAAAATTCAAATGTAACAGTATTCTAAAAATCAATTCTAGATCATTTTAGAATGTATTTTTTATATCATAAATGCTATTAAAATGACCAATATAGTGCTTTACAGCTCAAAATGAATTAATAAGCATTTTCAACCTTTAGTACATGGTGTGTATTATAATTTATGTAAATAAAATAAAAAATACTTATAAGTTTCATAAATAAATATATATATATATATATATATAGTACCATAAACATACATTTACAAAAGACAAATTAAGATTGGACAATTATTTTTTTATTCTAATATGATGTACTATCATCATAATTTTTTCAGCATTTTCATTGACTCGTCTTCAAGAAATCTAGTGGCTAATACATTGTGTAACTTAGAAACTTACAACATTTTAGTCGTAGTCATTAGTAAAGGGTTTGAATAAAATTTTCTATCAACTTATGAAGATTTTCATTTTTTACAAAATGATATAAAGAAAATAAGGAAATATTTATATATTTATATTCTTCTTTTCTCCTTTTCTTTTATTAACAAAATTAAAATTAAAATTAAAAACAATTAAACATTTAAAACAAACTTATATTTTTTTAAAAAAAAAAACATATTGATGAGTAATTGTTTTCAAGTTTGTATCTCTTTTTGCAAAATTCGAAACAATGATATTATCTGTATATGGTTAATGATTTAAACTATGCCAAGTTATTTAAGTAATAGTATTTATTTTTTATTGGTAAGAAATAAAATTAAAACAAAAAAAAAACGAACAAACAAAAACAAAAATACGAAATCAAAGCCTTAAATTTTTTTAACAGAAATAGCATGTTTTCCGTTAAAATCATATTTAAGTTTGATATTAATTTTAGATATGCATACTATCAATTTAATATTGTGCTTTTCTATTTTTTCTAAAATTATATATTATAGTTTAAAAATTAGTTTGAAATAAAAATATTTTTAAACAACGTGGCTATTTTATTTGAAAAAATTGATCAATTATCTTACTTATGATAATTATTGTAAAATTCAAAATATGCCACAAAATTAAATTATTAATTTTATTTTTTACTATATTAATACATTTGGTATCACTTTGAATTTGTTTTAGTCAGATAAGATTTCATTCTATTTTTTTTCAAACGTATAAAGCCAATGGTCTATATACATATATATATATATATATATATACATATACATACTTACAAATATGTATGTAAATATTTGTACAATTATTATCCACAAAACAATTATGGTATGTAATCCAATTTATAAAAATAAACTATGACTAGAATCCATTTTCTGAAACCTATATAAATATTTTGTTTTTCTATAGCTTATTCTTAAGTAGAAAATAAGAAGAAAAGAAATAAAAAAATACCAAAAAAAATAAAAAAATAAAAAAAAAAAATATATATATATATATATATTATAAAATCATTAAATTTTTTAAAATAACAAAGATTTTTTTTTTTTTTTTTTTTAAATATTTATTATTCTTAAGATTTTGTAATATTTTATTATATACAATAAAAATTTATGGTTATTTAATTTTCTTGAATATTAGTTTTGTATAAAAGTTTAATATATATAATTATATAAAATATATTTTTACTATTAAACAGTTATCTAATAAATGTTTACTAAAAAAATTAATATACTTTGGTTTTACAATTCCTTCAATCTAATAAATATAGGATATTGCTATTGCCACCACAATTTGCTATCCATCACATACCACTACAATTTTTGCTACTACCACCATAATCTATCATTCACTACATGCCACCCATATCCTTTGTCAATGATAAGTAAAAAAGTATAATTTTTAAATTTTAATTAATTATTTATATTTATATTTATATTTTTTTAAAGTTTAAAAATATTTTATTTATTATTTATTGTTATTTTAAAAAAAAAATTATATTTATTTTCTAAGTAGTTTTTAAGAAATAAAATAAAAAACATATTTGAAATATTTACAAAAACTTTGATTAGAATAAAAATACTAAAGAAACATATTGAATAGGTGGTAGGCTGTGGCATAAGCAAAAATTGTGGTGGCATTAGTAATATCCTAAATATATACCTAATAACTATTTAAAATTTAATTTTTAATCTCAATTATATAATTAGATTTAATTTTTAATCTCAATTATATAATTAGAGTATTTTATAAACTTGTCTTTTCTAGACATCAATTCTAACATATATTTGAAATCATGACAAGCCTTTTGACCATTTTAAAAGGTTGGAAATGTTTTACATCTACAAAAGCAATTGGATTAAGGATTGAAAATGGCATCTACTTGTTGAATACAATCAACCACCATATGTTGCAATAAATAACAATCTAAAGCAAAAATTCATCCATCCTTTAAATTCATGTATCCTCTAAAGCTTTGCTTTCAACTTTTGTGACAATGACCACCTTCATTTGGTCTCATGGTTCCAAATGTATGACAAACTTGAGACAAGAAGAAACTATGTCAAATAGAATCTATTTTTTTTGCTTTTACTTTATCTTCATGTTGTCTCTTCTTTTTGTTTAAACTAGTTTTGTAAAGCATATGTCAAGATTTGATTATCATTATAGTTGGTTAAAAATGGGGCACTTTAAATTCTATTCTTATATATGTATGGATGAGAGGCAACCGATAAATGAAGTTCATTCACATGTTACAACATTGATAAGTGAATGAGAAGATAAATTTTCATTGTATTAAGATCAAATGAAGGTTGACAAGATGTGCTTTTATTCTAAGTTTGAATAACATTTAGAAGAAATAAAAATATTTTGGACATGACCATCAAATTTTCGAATGGAAATAATTATAAATCTTGAATTTTTTTATTTTTTTATTTTTATGTTTTTCCAGCTTTTAACCTTCTCTGAGTTGTGTCAACAAAGTAATTTTAAAATTTAAAATTTTAATATTCTTGAAGTTGTAGTGTTTATGGAAATGATAGGAGGCCATTGTACAAATTAAAATTATTTTATTTTATTTGATGTTATGTTTTAAAGTCTTCTAGAAATTTAAACTTACATCTTTACCTACACATATGAAAATTTGTTCAAAATTATAATGGATCCTTGATTTTGTTTTACAAAGAATGGAAATGATGAACAATGCAATAGTGGTTGAATGGAGCAGAGCAAGGCACAGGAAAATTGGCCATGTCATGCTAATATTGTGAAACTCATCTTTCTTCATTTATTTATTATTTATTACTTAAAATTATTATATCAATATTTCAAAGACTAACTGCTGATTAAATTTCATGTTTTGGCATGTTTCGAGTTTGCTTAATTTGAATCAAAGCCAATCAAAGATTTCAATATTGCTTACAATAAAAAATAGTTAATTGATTGACAAGCAACACTATTTCTCTCACACACACACATGCATTTATATATATATATATATATATATCTATATTTTTAAGGAATTCATGTCAATCTAAAAAAAAGTTAGAGATCAATGTTATATTATAAACCAATCAAATGGATTGCTAAAACTTACTGATTAAAGTTCTGAACATTAGGTTGGAAAATGTTAAATGTTTAAGGAAATACCACTACATATAAGAGAAAAAAGTAAAAAGGAACACACAGCTAGTATCAAACATCAAATTATTAACTTATTGTAAACAAAAAAAATGCCTTCGGTGATCTTTCGTGAAACTATCCTCTAAAACCTTGGATTAACCTTGAGGAAGAATCTAAACTTGAAGATTAACTTTTTTTAAAAGAATGTATTTAGAAAAAGAGCATGTGACATGAAGGAAGGTGATAAGAATAATTTGGGTTTATTTTGATTTGTTTATTTCTGGTCACGCTTTATTCTCATTCGGGGTATCAACTTTTAAGTCAAAACGTCCAAAAATAACAAAGGAACGGTTGGACATTTTCATCCATTTAAACGAACGATTTGCATCCATGTGCCTAAGGTCAACCCTCAACATTTCACAAAGAGTCCCATAGAACATGTATATGTTTATATATGTTTATATATGTTTATATATGTACACACACACATAACGTTAATGATAATATTATTCTTTTGCTATTCATAACTTTTGAGGATAAGATATTCTTTTCCACACGCACACAGAATCTATATATATATATATATATATATATGAGAATGAATACAGGTGTTCAAGAACAAGCGATGATTTTATTCTAATTTTTATTCTTCAGAATGCATATTTTTGGTATTGCATGCCCAAGTAATAAATAGAAATGAAGTCTTTTATACAACAAAATGGCTGTCAAAATTAATCGTTATTTATATTATTTTATTTTTTCATAAGTTTTTAAATTGAGGATTTGTCAAAATATATTCATTGATTAAGACATTAATAATATAATGACTATTTGATAGAGTCTTCTATTGTGTTACTTGAATAAATTTACATGATAATTATTACAGCACCATTGCAATATTTGATTGATTCTTATATACAGGAGCATTGCTCTAATATAAACTGAAAAAAAATCCATGCATCAATAATTCTATTTTTACCATGAATAGGTCAGTGTAATTTAAACGATCAAAACATTTACAACGTGTGATTGATCACAGTGTGAATAAATTATTTACATCTACATACACACAAACATCACAAGCTAAAGCACAACAAGGTTTTGTTCGTATAAATCATATTAATATAATTTTGTCAAAAAATATTTATAGATTTTTTAAAATATCGAATTTAGTTAACATAAATTCTATTCACATGAGAATTAAAAAAATATATTAAAAAATAGATTCACCGAAAATTTGGTTTCCAAAATCCTAGATCAGGATGAGAAGTGTCAAAGCAAACACAATTACATAGAAATAGGATGCAGAAACAATCCACATCCAGACATACATCTGTATTTTGGATGGAAAAGCCAAAGAGTCATCCAAAGGAACACAGGGACCACAACCTTCCCATTTCCCCATAACCCCGAAATTTCACCGCGAAGCACAAAGTGACGGCGACGCTGACTCATCGTACGATGGCATGAGTACAGCATACGAAGCGTAGGAGAATGAGGCAATAAATACAGAGGGAGGGTACGAGGGAGACGGATACGTAGTATACCGGGAGGGGTGGATACAGTAAATACGAGGGAGGGAGAGGCATGACCTGCAGGGGCAATATATGTAAGGTGGCGAGGGGGAGGGGGAGTCAGTGCTGCGGCAGAGCTTCCCAAGGCTGGCCTCACGGTTAAGCCCATGGCTACGGCGATGTCGACGATGGAGCCTCCCCGGCTCCTCCTCTTCATGGTGCCAATGCCTTCACAACTCTTCTTCTTCTCATGGACTCCTTCTGCAATGGCGTCGCCGTTCCTCCTTTGTTGCCTCAATGCAGTTTTTGCCGCTTGATGGCTGCAGGTTGCTGCTTCGCTTGAAGGTTTTTCTTCGAGGTTTGGAATCGGTGGTGGTGATGGTGGTACTGCTGCTGCTGTTTGTATAGTGCAGTTGGATAAGGAGTGGCTGGCGTCCTTGTTCGCTCATGACCTACCGCGTTGAGACTGTTTCTTGTGCTTTCATTCTCCTCTCGTTCCTCCACTCGCCCTTGCTTGGCAATCCTCCGCTTGAAGGCTGTAGGGTCCAGTTGTAGATGTGTTGTGATATATGTGCATTTGAGATTGTGTATGTGTGTGTGTGAGCGAGAGAGAGAGAGAGAGAGAGAGAGGATTTTTGACGTGTAAAAGAAGACGATCCGGGAGGTTTTGAGAGTAAGGGAGTGGGGCGTTCGAAGCTTTGATGAGATGGAGAGAAGTGGTTGTTGAGTGCTGGAGTGGTGAGGATTGGAACAGGGAGGGATTTTTTTTTTTTTTTTTTTTTTTTTTTTTGCACATTAAGAGCAGGATGCCTGGTTTGAGATACCAGTTCGGCATGAGTCCTTTCACAAGCTCGCTAAACCGCGTTGACGGTAACGTTCTTGCGCATCACACTGGTGGAATCTCGCGGGACTGGGAGATGTCGAGGCCTCAGAACGTGCCTTACTCGCCTAATCAGTCCACCAAAGTGCGTCGTTCTCCTCAATGGCTGCAGCAAAGTAAAGAAGAGTTCAAGGTTAGTTTCCTTGGCACAAGTAACCATTGGAGCTCCGCTGCCGGCGTGCCGGACACGACCTGCGAGAGCGATGACTTGCAAGCCATGGTGCATGATTTCATTGAGAACGACTGTGTGGAATACATGGATGGAGTCGATGGCGATGGTGCCTCGATTGGCTTGACGCTCAGTGAAAACTTGCAGGTAGAGCTCTAACCCTTCGTTTTCGACCTTGGATTCTCGTTGCAACGACAATTTCGAGAGGGTGTAGATCAGCTTTGCATGGAGAGGGCTTTAGTGATGGAAGGGATTCCTGTATTAGCTGTGGAGATTCCATAACTTGCATGTCTGTAGGTTTAAAGCAAGACAACAGCCTTGCAGTAAACGAAACCTTGAAGGTTTAGTAATCTGATGTGAGGAAGGAGTTTCATTCTCATTTCTCTCACGTATTGTGTCAGATACTAACGAAGCCGCACAACACACGAGAACGGGAGCTTCTAGCTGACGTGGAGCGCCTCATGTTGACAGTGAACGAGGATACCGACCTGATCTGTGACACCATTGGCACTGATTGCAAAGGGACGTGCATCAAACGGTTCATTGTTAAGCACTTGAAAGTCTCTGGTTACAATGCATCGGTTTGCAAATCCGAGTGGGCGAACTCCGGCCGTGTTCCCGGAGGCGAGTACGACTACATCGACGTTGTTCTCGAGGGAGATCAACAGGTGGACCGTTTCCTCATAGACATCAATTTCCAAACCCAGTTCGAGATCGCAAGGCCTACCCCACAATACGAGTCGGCTCTGAAGTGTCTTCCTATTGTGTTTGTTGGCACAATAGCCAATCTTGAGCAGGTTTTGAGGCATATGTCGGAGGCTGCCAAAGTCTCTCTGGAGCAAAACGACATGCATCTGCCGCCATGGCGCACACTAGACTACATGACGGCGAAGTGGTTATCCAAATTCGAGCGGAAATCTGACTTCGGAATTTCCTCAGCTCACAGAGGTCCTTGCAGTCTTCACTGGCGTGAAAAGAGGATTCCGATTAACAACGAGGCTAGGCATCGTGGTGACGAGTTCAGACATACGAAAAATCCGCTCCATGTTGAAGCGAATGGCTCAGGATTGTTCAATATGCCGCGGAAGCGAAGCTCCCGTGCAAATTTACTGCTGAGATCTGCAGCATAGATTCTCTTGCTGCATTATGCAAACATCAGCTTGCAAATCGAGCAGGCTTCTTCTTCTTCTTCTTCTTCCCAGCATGGCGTCCAGCAGTGAAGCAACAACGAGTGACATCATCATCCTTCTAATTTTTTCTTAACTATAAATTTTCAGGTACCAACTTTGCAGTAGAGTATTTGTAGAAAGAGACTGGAGTAGGAGTGACGATTTGGCGGTCCAGGTTGGGTTTTCACCTTACGGCGAGAGCGCGAGCTTTTCTGAATCATGTCAGTGTTTAAAGAGATTTGTGTGCAGTAGAAGGCCTTTCCAACATTTTGACGCCAATCTTTGGTATACCTATGTATCTAGATGTAGAGAAACCATTTACCACAGCACCCTTCTTCTCGAAGCTATTATCCCCAGTAGCAGCATGGTATGCAGCATCTTGCATGTTGTGCAAGATGCTGTTCTTCCCTGGAGTAGTTCAGTACATTTATGTAGGATTCCCCCGCGGCTCAAACGACACTGTAATGAGACTCTTTGGTGCTTCGAGGATGTTTTAGGATTTGTTTTGCTTTGGCTAGAACCGCAGATAGTGTCCCGGCAGATTGAGCTGCATTAGAAAGGATAACAGCTACGCCATGTATAGACAGTTAGGTAGCTTGGTACACATGATTCACAACGATGACGAGGATTTCCTGCAGTTTCTTTGATTAATAAACTGGATTCAGCCGTCGCAAATGGATGGCTTTCTCATGCATTTTTCAGCATCTGTCTTCTTTGCTATCTTTGGAACTCCTCTCTCTGGGTGCTGTATTGTTGTGTGGGCTTTCAATAATGATAATTTAGACAAAAATAAAGATGACAAAACTCCTGTTGGATATACAACAGTGTGATCTTAAAACATCCATGACTGTTCCGCAGCTGTCCTTTTCCGAATGCCACAGCCATACAATAACCAAACTCATCACTATTCCAGCTCTTATGATGCAACACATTCAAGTGCATGAGACGAACTACTCACCAACACTTGGGGAACGGCATCAAAACAATGGCTGAGCCTAAAGAAAAGAGAACTACAGAAAAGCAGCCAAACACATTCGAAGTACTTTCTCGTTTGGGGTTCCACCGGACCCGAGAAAAGGGATGTTCGGAAGCGAGGGGTCAAAAGACATCAAGTGACAGAACAAGTTGTGGCAGAGCACGCAGGGGCTCCCGGAGCAAAAACCCAGCCAGCTTCGACAGCCAACTCGTGTCAGCAGCGAAGACAGCTTCACACACAGCGCAACAGGGGAGGTGGGGTTGAGTTGGGTTGGGTTATGTTGAGTTGGGGAGGATGAGTCTGTTCAGACAGACGTGCTACAGAATGCGCACTGATCAGCTCGGTCCATGACGTGAAAGATCTGTCGCATCCCTCGACTTGTTGGTGATGGGTCAGAAGCAGGATTACCCTTTGAGGAAAGCAGTAGTCAAGCTTGGAGGGTGCTGGAGTGAGAGAAAGAGAGAGCGCGAGAGATAAAATGCGCAAGATGCCCTTCCTTTGTCCACCACCGATGAAGAAGTGTGAGACCACAAGGTAAGAAAACCTGCACACATCACCACCCACTGCGGAAAGAAAAGCATCTACCACATTCTGGTACCCGAATCAGCGACTCAGGCACAAGGCAAAAAGCAGAGCTGTCGAGATTCCTTTCTTCTTCGCTTTCCTCACCCTGTTTCTTCCATGGTTTATATTTCCTTTTTGTTCGTATTTTTTACTTTCTTTTTTCTTTTTTCTGTATGTATGAATGGAATTGTGCTGTGTGTCGTCGACGAGGTCAGCTGCTGTGGGATCAGGGAAAGAAGGAAGGTGGAGAAAGGAAGCAAACCCTATCGTGGCTGTGGATTCCTTTCCTTTCTTTTCTCATGCATTTGGTTCATCTCCACTCCCTTGGCACCATCTGGCATCATTCCCCATCTCCCTACAAATATCTACTCACAACCCATTGCTTTCTTTCTTTCTTTCTTTTTTTTACATTCCTATATATATATATATATATATATATATTATATCATTTACATGTTAATGTCAAGCATTGTTGTGAAGCAAATTGAATGCACTTGTGGACAACTAATGAAAAGTGGGTTATGAGTGAGTTATGCTCTAAACCTTTAAAATATGTAAACAAAAATTTTAAAAAATAAACCATCAGTCTTCCAAGTATACAACATTGTCAACACCAGATAAAGAAGAAAAATAGAATTTGGAGTTGCTACATATTGGTTGTGCATGCAAGTAGATAAGATGCAATGACACTTATTTTGGAAAACATGTGCTTTCCACTTTTTATGTGTTTTATTTTAATTAAGTAAAGACTATACGATCAATATCAAATTATAGCATCCATGCAATGGCAAAACAATGCACATCACGAAGTAAATTAAGGGTCTCATGTGACGAAGGTGAAAGTATATTTAGAAATGGAATATTTGTAGGAATGGAGTGGATGTTGAGGTGTATTTTGGGATGAGACCAAATAGAGGAAAAAAAGGCCCAAAAAAACGGCCGCTTTGTATCAGAATCACCTCTCTTAGCTTAATTAGCAATTCAAAAGGAAACACAAGACTTTCACTTAAGTTGGCCACATTGCTTTTTCCTTCCTTGTGAATAAGAATAATATGAGAGAGCATAGAACTCACTTCTTATAAACCTCGAAGTCAAACTTTGATTAATTAATCTATTTTACGAACCTTCGGGTTTTGTTTTTTTTTGTTTTTTTGTTTTTTTTCTGAAGGTATTTCTGTTAGTTGACAATTCGAAAGCTGGGAAGCTTTTATGGACAAGTCTGGCAATCACGCCACATTGCTGTATTTGGCACTAACACATACGCATAAATACCACTATATTACGGCAACGAATACGGTATGGATAACAAGGGAAACGAGGTGAGTCAGAGGGCCGCTTTAGAAAGGAAGCGATCCCGGTATTGGAGGGGACATTTGGGGGGGATCACGTGGCCTGCCAGGTAAGCGTGCGGGGGCGCGCACGCCCCCGCCCAGTCGACGAGATCCCTTCTGTCACCCTCCATCCTCATTTATCATCAAAGACATTTAGATGACGTTCGTGACCGAAAGACGCCCCTCTACGGTTCCGCATGTCACTATACGTATCTTTACATGGATAAAGTCCATCAGCTTCATCGACGTGGCATATGTAGTGGATGAATGTAACGCTTTTGAATGATAATCGAGCTTGGCGCGATGGATGAAATGGGAGAATAAGGTTGGAGGAACACTAATTCTTTTTAAGCACATTTTAAATATATACCAAGAATAATATCATGTTCCAGTAGGTCAGTCATTTTATAGGCTATTTAAAAGGAAAAAATGTACTATAAAATTGAAGTATTTAAAAAAAAAAAGTGTATTTGAAGGCACAACATCAACAACCTTATTGCTCTTAAATCTTAGTCAAATATTTTAGGCCATCCCAGCTGTGAACAAGGACTTGGGCACAATGCGAACCTGTTTGGGAACGTGAGCCCACTGAGGGGCACAGGTATCCATCCAAAGCATACTCTGTTCGCCGGTCCCAACGAAGCCCACTGTAGTATTGAAGTTGACTCAATACTGTTGCATATTATATTAGTTTATGGTTGCCAATTAGTTTGTGGCAAATGAAGGAATTAGTTTGTCTCCAAATTTCTACCATTGGGTGAGATCTTTTACTCAAACCAACCTTGTTTGGGTCTACGCTCATACTTAAATCATATTCAATTATTAGAGAACTCCTAATATTGTAAGAAAAAATCTCTTTGTGCAGAATTTGACTCTACCCTTTTTTAAAATTTTAATATCCTGAACAATACACCAAGTTATCGAATCAATAGTGGGAGGTTTTTCCTTTGTATTAGTGCTAGTTTTATGTATATGAATTAAACGTAGACTATATGCTTAATGGCTCAAGATTACTTATTAATCTCAGCCTTGTAATCTCACCTAAGACTCTAAGACATGTAACTAGGTTTGTATCTTTATTTCCAAAGTGTGAACATTAATCTTTAATAATACACCTCCTCAATTCATATCTTTGTCTCTAACTTTGAACCATATTGAACTTTTTTTCTAGTACTAGAATTTATTTGTTTTCTATCCCTTTGCATAGTAGTTTAGAAATTAGAAATAAGTCTTTTAAATATATTAAAATACAATTAAATAAAAGTTTAAAAAATATTGAATTATATAATAAATTTTAAATTAGAAACTATTCTTTCAAATTATTTGATAAAAATTGGTCCGAAAATAGAAATTATATCAATCAAATTATCAGTTTTAATTTTAATAAAATGTTTAAAATTACATACGTTTATTTTTATTATTCTAAATTTATTAATTATTTATGTAGGAAAAGTTACACTACTTTAAATTTATGGTTTTTTTTAAAATTTTAAATATGTTTATAGTCTTAAAAATTTGCAATGCTTTTACAATATATACCTTTAATACAATAATAATAAATCTAATTTTTTTATTAAAATAAATAAATACATACTATTCTATAATATATATATATATATATATATATATATATGTTAAAATTGAATGACAAATTTTAAATTTAATATCATCTTTGTAAACTTAGTACAACTTAAATTAAAAAGTTGTTTATTATACAAAATTACATATTTTCAATATCATTTCTACTAATTTTTAAAGATTTTTTTAATATATAATGAAAATTGTGTACATAATAAAATAATGATATGTTGACTTTAACATGAACCTAGCAGAAGTATTATGTGTTGAGTAATTTATTTAATAAGTTGAAATTTCAATCCTTATTAGAAGTAGCTTAAATCATGAAATGTGCAATTGGATTTGAGATGTCATTATTTTCATATGATTATCTATGTTAAAAATAAAAATGACCCTGTAAATAATTAAGAAAAAACCAGAGTTTTATAATATATATATATATATATATATATATATATATATATAAAATAGTTTTTATTTTATCTGTATCACTAGTATTGAAAAAATGCAAGTAAAATTTTGAATTTGTTATTTTGTAAAAAATAGTATAAAAAATCCAGTATTATGTTAAAGCTATTTAAACATTTTAGTTCACAAAAATATTATACAATGGGATATTAAGAATATATATATATATATATATATATATATACATATATATATATTTATACTGAAAGGATTTGGAGGTAACAAGACAAGTGTGACTCAAAAAATGTATTTGTAAGATCAATATCTTCCTTAGCATTGTCTATAATTACTTCCACTGTCACAAATTTTCTAGAACTACTTGACTGTGTATGTATCATTACTTGATATATCTTAAGAACATTAAATCAAATATTTATTTAGTAATATATCATGATAATTTAAATGATTTTTCTTGGTAAAAAATTAGACGAGTTTTTTGGAATTTGTTATTTTGTATTATTTTTCTGGATTTTTATTTGTTTATATATATTTTTATTTTTTGTATTCTTTAAACTTAATTTGGTTGTAGTATGCTTTACAAAAGAGTTTCGAATTTTTGAAAATATATTTTATTATTCTATTTACTTCCAATGAGTATTATTATTATATTATAATTCTTTGTAAAAGATGTTATATTTAATTATGATTTAAATATTTATTTTAGTATTTGAATCTAATTTTCAATAATCTAGCAATCATGTCTTTTATACAATTTGAATGTTAAATGTCTAAAAATTTTGAATTTAGATAATTAAAATATTTGCTATAATTCATCAATATCACTACTATGGATTTATTTTACATTTATTGTTAAGAGTTGCAATTCTTGGAATATAAAATTGCAATGATATAAGTCAATACATTAGTTGCAAACTGAGATTCAAAACAATTGTCTTATGGTTATTTTTTAAATCCTAAAAATAAACTAAAGAATGTGATATTTATTAATATAAAATATCCTGATTTTTTTAAAAATAAAAATAATCAATAAAATTTATTGTTCATCTAAGCCAATTAAGTCATTTAAATGTGGATTCTAAAATATTACACTTGCAAACATTTTAATTTTTTTGGTTATTTTGATAATTACATTAAAACTCAAACAATCTCTATTTATTATAATTATTAAATTAAATCATAAACATTCAAGTTGCTACATAATATAATTTTGATATTGAAAGTTTGTATTTATATATATGTGTGTGTCCAGGTTTAACTTACTTATTTATATCCAAGACTCTTGTAATTTTGTTTTGATTAGAAGACAATATGTTATTTATCTTATATAATTTTTAGATGTCATCAAGGTCACAAATTAAGATAATCTTTGATATTTTATCATAAGGTTTAAACTTCAACTGATACAAAAAAATACCTAACCAAAATTATTTTTTAAAATAAGGAATAATTAACATGATTTTTGGTATCCTAAATTAATTAATAAAATTAATTTTTGTCTGAATATTTGGGCATTAATAATATAATAACAATCTTAGAAGCTTCAGAATTTTATACTTATACTACAAAATAAGATAATCTTTGATATTTTATCATAAAACTTTTATAATATCTTTTTTCTACGTTCTGAATAAGAATGAATTATTTAAGAGCGAATGAAAACTTTAAACTTTAATCTAACAAAAGCATTCACCTTCAATCTATTCTTTTATTTATATATATATATATAAAAAAAAAAAAAAAAAAAACTTACATTGATCAAATATTAATATTAATAACAATAAATATTGACCAAGATTAGTTTAGGCTTTTTACTTATATGGCAATTGGTTTATTTAATAGACTCCAAACTTTTAAACTAGAAAGAGAGTATATAGAGATCAAATAAGTAAATTAAAATAATTAGTGAGATTTTTATATTAATGCCATTGTCAACACTCAAATTATTTATAAACAATTTTTTTGATATAATGATCTTCCTATTAATTTATTTAACTATATATATATATATATATATTTTCTTCTTATAATCAAAATTCTTAATCTAAATGGTTTAGTAATCTATAATCTTATTCAAACTAAAAAAGATGTAATTTTTTTGTAGAAAGATTTCTTAATTTAATTTTTATAACTTTTTATAATTTATAAATTTCAAAATAAATAATTATATTATATTTTTTAGTTTTTAATTATTTATTATTAAGATATAAGATATGTGTCTTTTTTCTCTTAATCAAATAAATAATAAGAATAGATAGATTTCAATTCTTGTGACCTTGCAGTTGGAAAATATTCTCAACTACTAATATTTTTATAATAATCTATTATACAATTGAATCTATTTTAATATACATAATATAATTATTGAAGACTAAAAAACTACATACAAGTTATAAAAGAAAAACTTGTATTACACTTTTGTTTACAAGGTTATAATAAATCTCTTGTTAACACAAGATTTTGGATATATTAACATATTTTAGTACATTAGATATTTATCCATTTCTATATTAGTTTTTAGTAAAAATCTCAAATCTATTATTTTTAACAAATTCACATCTAATTTCAATTGATCATGCCAAAATCCATAAGAAAAAAAGAGATTGTATTTTTTGATTGAAGAAAATATGTAATTTATTTTATAAAAGTATTAATTCATCAATATTAAACATCACAAAGGAAATAAATGTAGTTTTTTCATCAAATACTCTTTATCTACAATTAGTTTTTAGATATTTTCTTTGAACAAACCATTCATAATTATATATTTTGCCACATTATTCTTGCGTTTTTCCGAAGCATATAATATTGCCTAATATCTTCTTTTTTATACTTGAATTTATAAAAATATTATTTCTACAACCCTACCCAATACTCATAGGATCATATTTAGGGTGTCAAAAAATTACACTCACCTCCAATATCTACGAAGCCATACAACTATCTAAGCACAAGCGTATATGTACACATGTAAAGAACGAGAAGGGGGGAGATTCTAATGTACAAAATATGCTGCGTGATTTAGTGGTGGGGAACTTCCACCGGCCCCTGCATCGAGGCCCGTGATATGGCCCTTCCGGTGAAGCGCCGGGGCGTTCACACGATTGAGGCTGCGATTGCTTGCGCTGCAGCTTGCCGATCGATCGATCGTCGCTTGACCCGACGACAATTACACACACGCCGAGACGAGTTGTGCGAGGAGAAACCTCACACAATGAGCTCCAGATCAGATATCAGGAGCTCGCGGATGCGTTTCGGAGGATTCTGACCGCCGAAGCATGACGCAATTTCCTCAGCAATCCGTCACGCTTGAGAGCTTCCACAATGCGAAGCTGATGCTTCGGATCTTCTTCACACTAACCCAGTTGGTTGAATTGCAGGCGAGGCCGTGGATCATTCAGCATGTGCACATCCTCTTCGCGGGGTTTCAACTCCCGGCCATTATTATACCTCACTGGCGGAGACCACGACGCACAGCGCTTACGTTTGTATGTTTTGTGTGTGTGTCGACGGGGATGAGTGGTGTTGCTAAACACTAAAAAGTCGAAGTGAATATGCGTGAAGATGTGTCATGGTTGTTGGTCCAGAATGGCTCTGGTGGGTCTTGGTTAGGGAAGATCGATGTAGGTGAGGGATATATCAATGGTCGTAGTTCGGATGCAGTGGATGCAGTGGAACCAAGGTTCGAGGGAGAAAAAGAGCTACAGAGGGAATCAAACATAGCATGATTCGTCACGGGGAATCACGTAATCTGTCCAGACAAAAATGGCACAGTGTGGCATCGTATATATACGAGTCGTACTGGTATAATGGGTCTGAATCAGTCGACACGCTCACTGCATTGCCTTCTCTCTGAGAGTGAAAAATCATTTTGCTCAAGCTTGATGCTGCCGTTGTTCGTATCGCAACAAGTACAAGTGTTTGTGGGCCACAAATGGGAGAAATATGAATAAGCCTGGTGAAAACGAGAGGAAGGGCACAATCTGCGTGGGTGTCCTTGAAGGATCACGATTGCAGTGTCTTATAAGTAGGTCACAAAAATCCAGAGCGCCATAGACATGAAACCAAGAGCACCCATCAAACCCCTCTAATCCCATGTGCACTTCAGGATTCGTTCGGGATCAATGAGGTTCGGAGACAGTTTTTCGTTGGTCCATTTCACAAAACAGGCTCGCAGAGTAGAAGTATACTAATTATACTGTAAGTAATGGTATAGAAACAATTGTAAAGTTTAGATTCAAAGGAGTATGCAGATCTGATAAGCACATTCTTAAAGATGACATAGAACACATAACAAATTTAGTTATAAATAACAAAATTAAGTAAAACCAAAAGCATATCTCCTGGGATTATCAGGGAGACCAGTGACTGCTCCCCGATGTTGCCCCATTCATGCTGTTTATATATCCTTTTATTTCCAAAGCGTGTTCACTTCATAGTTCACTTTAAGTATAAACAATGAGGTCCTAAACTTGAAACCTGTGATACCTGCGCAAAATCTTATTTGCTTATGAATATCACGGATTGAATATTCACAGATCCGAGAAGAGTTTCAACGAGTGATTGAAAAGTGTCCTGTGACCAGAGCTTTCCCCGTATGTAGGAAGAGGTTTTGAAATCGCTGCATCCATTAGTTCGGCTGGAGCTTCAAAATTGGGTTGCTCTCAAAGAAGTTTGTGGGCTTTATTTCAAAACTCGCTGTCACTGTAGGCATTATGGGGTAGTCCTCTTGACAAGGCACGTGATGGAAGCCGAAAGTGTACCACAACACGACGTCTGTGTCCTCGATAGGGCGATTCCTGCACGATGAATGGATGTTCATACTTCAGATTCAAATCCAGAAATTATGAGGGTTTCATCGTCAAGCTTTGCAATAAAATCGTGAATTATCGGCAAAATTTCTCACTCTCATGGTTTGAAATAAGCTGAGAAGGGTTACCTCGACCAGAGTTCAAGACCATCGTCACCCCGATTTTGGTATGGAAAGAAGCCACCAGCATATTTCTCAGCCCGATTATAAGGCGTAACCCAAATCTGTTTCATGAATACCCATATCGTATAAAATTTAGGAAGGTGAAGATATTCTTGAAGCAGACATCAGATCACACAGACGTAACGGATTTTCCACGATTCAGTGCTATGATTTGAAGACAAGCAACAAACTGCAGCAGACTCTGAAAGCATCAGCGAAGACTAAACCTATTTTTTAGCATAAATTTTCATAGAAAAGATCTATGTAGTAGCTGTGAGAATCATACCTGATTGTTAGTGAAGGCAGCTCGAAGTTGAGGAGGATCATTTGGATCCATTAATGACCCAATAAACGAACCGGGTACGATTCGGTAGCTCACTTCATTTTCAAGTCGAGTTGTTTTTGAGGGGTTCTTCACGTAATACTGCGATGGATGGTTGTGGCTGAACTTGATGCGAGCATCCTCCTCTGTCTTTGCAACACGCTTTTGAACGCTCCAATAGCTTTTCCTCGGCGACTCCCCTGTGGTTACGTTGTGTTTGACTAACTCCCCTACAACGAATGAGTTGCTGGGTCCGTCTACATCCAGGTCCATGTGGAAAGTCAAGAAATGGTCGTGAATCACTCCGATGGTGTTCTCCGAAATCAGGGTTCCATACATGCCATCAAGCTCTTCCTTCGTCCTTATCTCCTTCATAGTCTCAATTGGGGTGCCTTTCACAATCACAACCCCCGTTGCTCCCACCTGAGTCGGTAAACTGGAATCAATTTCCCCTCAAACAAACTGGAATCAATTTTCCCCTCGTCTATCAACCTTCTTCATGGTATATAGCATACAGGGAGTGAAAACAGAGCAAGCTGTTCATTACAAAAATTTCAGTATTTTATGCTCGTGGATTCTTGTGTTTCGTCAAATTGAAAGTGAGAATTCAGAAGGACAACTTGGTTCATGATTGTTGCGACAATGAACCCAGGGGTTTGGTTCATTTTCCAGTAGGAACTGAAATTCAAACCGTGAATTGCAAGAAAACAGGAAGCAAAATCCTGCTTTAAACATGAAGATATGTACCTCGACACGAACGACTCCATCTGTTTGAAATTCCCAGTCAATGATGTAGTCGTAGTTTCCAACTGAGGCTATCATTCGTACCACCAGGCTCACCTTCGGTCTCACTTCGTGAAGCTGCTCGCCAAAAATAACACACAATCAACTTATGAAAACCTCTTGCATTCCATGCTCTACAGTAGATAAATAAGCTCATTTCTTACTCAATTCACCAATTTACTTCCTCACCCAAAACTACTCACAAACTACACTTCTAGACCCGTAACAATGATGGACATGCGATAAGCCTCAACCACTGATTTCACTTAACTGTTGATGGGATTAACTGTGTCCCTGGACAGAAAAAAAACGAGAAGAAACGACGAACAAGCAGAGCATACCTCAGTGCCACTAGAAAGTGTTTCAGCATGTTGCCATGCAATATCGCCAGCATATCGCTCGAAAATGCACATCATGTTCGGGGTGGTGTAGGGGGTTCCATCCGGGCCAGCAAAAACGGCGTCCATAAACTTTGCATTTTGGGGGCAATCGTTAAGCGGCTGCAGCGGTTGTGCCAAAAGCCCCAACCCATACTCTCCAGCATCGAGGAATGTCCGGAAATACCAGGCTTCCTCCGGCGATTGGTATGGCACAAAGAGCTCCGAAACGAAACCCTGGTATAACACGCTCCGGCCGTCCACCTTGGCTTGCGAGATTACGCTGCCCAGTCGCAAATGAGGCCGGACGTGAAACTCCCAGTTCGCCCACTTCACGTAGTGGCCATCGATGGTGAAGCTCGGACCCAGTGGCTGCTCAATCGAGATGGGGTTGATCCGAGGGAAGAAAGGGGGTTTCTGAGTGGAGAGGCGGTAATCCGTGCCTCCACTCTTCGGAATCGGCGTCTTGTTTCCATCAGTGAACTTCAAGATTTTGTTCTCGTTCAAATCGACAATCATGATCATCCCCTCAATGGGTCGCAAGTAGAAATTGGTCGTGCCGGTTGTGTCGAAGAACCCCAGTTTGACCAGCCGTCTGTTCTTTTCTTCCGGAACCCCGAACCATCCCGGGCTGAGGAGGGCGAATGAAACCTCCTCGAGTCGAAGACCATATCTGGCGATCGAGTCAAGGAAAGGTTGGTATGTTGCGGGGAGTTGCATGGACATCTTCCAGTCGTCACTGGATAATGGAGGGAAGCCCATGGTGGAAATCACAGTGTTCTCGCGGACGACACTATTGTCGACGTCAATGATAATTCTGTGCGGCACTCCGTCATAGCTCGCGATCACCTCCGCACAACGAGCTGGGAAGGAGTTCCCGGCCTCCCATTGCAGAACTCCATGTTTCTCAGGATCATCAAGCTCGACGCTGTGCAGCACCTGCTTCTCTCTCCCTAGCAGCTTCTTGTTTCGCAAAGTATCTTGAATTTTTAAAAACTCGGAAGGCGTGAGAGGGTCCAAGGGATGCAGCACCCTCTGATCCATGACATCCCAGGTTTTGCTCCAGGTCGCAGACTTAGTCCCCGGTACAGGCTTCTTGTAGCTTCCATGCAGGGTGAGCAACGCGAAGAAGAAAATTATCGTCGCAGCAGGGAGAACACGTTTCGGACCAAGCGCCATCTTCAGCGGGTTCATCATCGCGTACCTGAAAAAACAAACGCACAGGTTCACTTCAGAACATCTAGTTCCCGCTATTAACGAGCAATTAAGTGTAGTGATATGTGAGCACGGCATTTGTCGGCATCACTCGAAGAATTGAAGTTGAACTCGAATACTGAGGCTTGGTTGGTCATCGAATAGGCTCTTTTTCTGCTCTGCCCGGTGTGTTGAATTTTGATCAGGGCAGAAACTATCGCAATTGAAGGAGAATTCAGTAGCCATGGTTATTTTTGCTGAATTGCAGAGACTATCCATGGGACTGAAACAGCAAATACCTTGGCAGTTGAAAACAGACGCAAATAAATAAAAAACTAACAACACTCGCTAGCGGTCGACGCCATCATTTCTTCTGTTACGATTTGCCAGTCATGACCAATCGTTCATGACTGGCACCAATTACACAGATTTGGGGTTAAAGCGTTAGGGAGATTTACAAATTCATCTTGTGTTTCCACAGCTTCTCAACCTACTACGAAAGTATCCACCATCAAAATTTGAGAACAACCCCATGAAAACATGCACCAAGAACAGAAAACCTTAGGAGATTCATGATCAACCAACAACCTTCCGTGAAAATTTCCTGCAAAACTGGCCTCGAAGTATGTCAAGGGATGAGGATCTGAATCATTGCTTCACGCATGCATGCAGCAATCCAAGGCAGAAACTACAGGAATGACCAATGTGATTTGCCTCCGAAAAAGGCTCGTTCCTTCAGCGTAACCGCCTCATTGGCCGTTGATGATACCTTTGACGAGACCATTGACGACACTCAACTTTCACGGAGCTTTTATATACCCCCGCTGGAGGCAGCCTCCCAGAAACTTTGGCAGAGAATCATGTAAAGGATGCGTGGGTAGGAATCCTTCATTGGTATGCATGGGTGCTTTCAATTGTAGCTTTTCCACCAGAGACAAGTTGCGATTGCGTTCAGCGTCGAGGTACGCAGGACGTGGATCGCATCCCAGCGTTGCTCTACGCCTTGTGCAGTGGTCCAGTCGAAGCGAGCCACAGAACAAGATAGCACATAGCATGCAAATTAGCAGTTAGAAAGATGGGAGGCACAACGGGCGCCAAGTAGCGTGATTCTCAAAAGCGCGACGGCAGTCGTAGCTCGCTACGGATCCCGATCGCAGCCGCCGAAGCGTAGATTCCAAATTTGCCGACATGCTTGAAGATTCGAACTGCAGATTCTGTTGGCCTGGAAGACTTCGATGGGACTAATTTATATGATGCTCTGCTGATAGCCGCAGATCCCGAGAAAAATTTAAAGATGCTGGTGCTACGTCTGTCTGGAGAGCCGTGGTTTGGAGGTCATTGGTTATCCCACACGCAATCAGTTGTGAGGTAATAATTTGATCCTGCACTTTGTTTTTTCCTTTAATGGATATTCTTCACATTAATCTAGTGCCTTTTTCGTTGACTTGTCCATGTGCTTCTGAGAAAAGTGTAATCAGTTCTAAGAAATCCAACACACTTCACTGGTATTTGAAAATCATTAAAAATTTTATAAATTAATACCTTCATTCTGAAATTCACTCAGCCACATAACTTATGTCATTGTCAAGGTTTAATGTCATTACTGTATACAACCAATAAAATTTCCAGAAAAAAACACCGCATCCTTCTTGTAAATCATATTATCACCAGATGATTCATAAAATTCTAAATTTATTGAATCTATTTGTTTTAACTCAATTGATAAACTGGTTTACATAAAAAGGATTTTTTTTTTTTTTTTTTTTTTTTAATTACAAATAACCATTTTATGCATTAGCTAGGAAAACACACAAAACATGTTTTTGATATTGTCTTTTGTCAAGAAATTATATTTTCTGAAATACAAACTAATTGCAGATCTAATTTAAAAGTGAAATGATACAATTATGTTTAAATTACACAATAGATCATTTTTTTAAAATCAATTCTATCTTATCATAACAAGAGTCAATAGTAAAATGATGCCTTAACTCTGTTTTGAAGCATAAAAATATGTTAGCGGAATTTTTTTTCTCAACCGACACTTAATTTTGCATATAATTCTTACTACACCATTAAAATTATTCTGAATGAAATAAAATACAAAAGATACAAAATTTACCATGAATAAAACTATTAAATATCAATAATTTCTTTTTATAATTAAAATTCAATGTCTGTATACATGATACAAATTGAGCCAAGTAGATGCAATATTGATAATATTTATTTACCTTGAAAAAGTAATTAAATTTTATGGAAATAAAACTATATAATGTCAAAAGTATAAATACATAAATCAGTGTGTTTTTTTAAATCATGTGTCTATTTTTCATTTTATTGAATTTTGGCTGCAATCCACTTTCATGCAACCTTTGACCACTTTCATTGAACCCCAAACCAATAGACATTTACTTATCCAAATAGTTTACCTATTTTGCACTCAAAAAGGGATATTGCTTGTTCAAATGTTGATAAGGGTTTGAGCTTTCACATGCAATGCATGCTCCTTAAAACAAAGCAAAAAAGTAGTGTGATCAGATACTAGTCATAAATAATGGAGTCCATAAGCATTAAAAATTTCTGATCTTCACAAACTGTCCCATTTTCAACAACAGAAAACTTAGAGCATCAAATTCAAAACAAGATCTTGACTCCTTCTACAATTCTTTGATGATGAATAATTTAGGAAAATCCTATTTGCATGCTAAGAATTTGCACACTGAAGCATACACTAGATGTGACAAAATTGTGAGAATCCAGCAGTGATTACTTAGTAAATGATGGTGATGCATTCAGTACAACAGGCTGATGCTAAATTCTCAATAAAGTCAAATGATAGGAGCCAAATGACGGTTGTACTACCATTGTGGCTTCCTGAGTTGCCAAATTCATCAAATTTGGAAATAAAAAGAACAAACAAAATTAAACATAAAATCATGTTTATGTCCATTTAGCATTGTTAATTTCACAAATTCTTTAAGAAGTTGTAGATGATTTGCATGCATAAGCCCTCTTTACTCACTTTCTCTCCAGGTTTCCACACCAACTCTCATCTTAATGGATGACATTTGGATGGTATTAAAAGTCCTTGAATAGTAGCAGTTTGAAAGATTCTATTCTAAAATTTATTGTGAGGTCCTTTATTTCTATGCATATATGTATATATATATATATATATATATTAGAATGAGTAATTTATACCTATTGTCACTCTTTAGGATATAACTTGTACATACAAAAAGCAATAAAAGGTTAGCAACTATGGTTGGAGAAAGCACTTTCTTTGCTACATTTTATATGTATGGTTCAATGAATTTTAAATTGGGATGAAAGAGATATTGGAAGTTGAAGTCAATGCTTGCAATCTTAAGGTAGTAAGTGACCCGCTTAATTAGTGGTTGTGTTTTGAACTATATCTTAAGCAATTTGACAAGGTTTTGGCTCAAAAATTTTAAAAGTATGTATTTTTATGTTACAAAACTATATACAAAATTTTTTTGGCATTAGAACTTTGGATAATTGAAATATGAAGAAATTAGTGCTTAGGTATCTATAAACTAGGATTTTAAGCACCTGCTAGGATTTTTGAGATATCAAACAATTGAAATTGAATTTACAATTGAATTTTCTTGTGGTAAAGCTTAAAGGTATAACTTACACTTTGGTATTATTTGATAAAAATTGTACAATTGGATTAAGAGTTATTAGATTTTAAAGTTCAAGGATAAATCAATCTTTTATGGATGAATAAGATATTGAAGAATTTTGTTATAATTTGAGTATTTTGTGAAAATTAATGGGATTTTTGGAAGCCAAGACTTTATGGAGGTGAAAAGATAGATATATGGAGCTATAACATTATTTTTGATATAAAGATGAATTCATAAAAGAAACTATGGATTTTTTTTAAAATTATTAAAAATCTAACTTATCAAAAATTAATTAGTTATGATTTGGCATTGAAAGGGATACTAAGGATTTTTTACATACTATAAAAAAACTTTATATATAAATCTATTTAAATATAAGAGGTTTTTCTAGTATAATATATATAATTTTAATATTATTGAGTTTATTAGTCCTTCTTATTAAAGACAAACAATTTATCAAAACTTGACTAATAAATTATAGATAAACTTTCTATAGTTAGATATCTAGTATATTCCCAAATTTAAAATCACACTATATCACAACGTACATGGGAGCCATATGAGACTCTTGTAAATGCATCAAGATTTATTTTTTCTTTTCATTGACAATATCTATCAAAACCAAGGAACAATTATTAATAATAAGATGGTTTAAATGAAAGAAAAAAAAAATTAAAAATCAACTTATAGAACCTCTTTTTACAATAAAGAACCAAAAATCAGTAGATTTATATCAAGAATTGTTATTTGTAGATTTATCAAATGTAGCTTTTAGATTGTTTTAACCTTCATAATATTAGAATCAAGATAAAAATTCTCTAGAGAGACATATTCTTCCTTAAATAGATGACAAGATACAACATATATGATATCAAAATCTTAGTAAAGACAATCAATGCTTAGTAATACTATTGAAAGTAGATACTATATTTGATGGCATACAAAATGTGTTGTTTGAAGGTATTTATTAAGGCTTGAATAATGATCAAATAATTAGATGGTCTTCTTGCTTAAATATGGGACATTGTTAATGGTTGAAGTGATTTATCAACTACTTATATAGAGAACAAAGATCAAAGTTTGTTGCCAATACTATTCAACAAATCTTGGACTTCATCAACTAAGAAACAACTTGACTACTCTAAGTCCAAAATATTCCTAGAAGCGGGAATAATATAACCAATGTCTATATCCCATTAATAAATAGAAATAAATAGAATCATGTAGACATAGATATAATATATTAGATTGATAATATCTTCTTTAAGAAACTTTAAGAAAGTTTGTTAGATGCAAATTAGATCTTTTGATTTCTATACATATGCCATATGGCTATTTAAACTTGTATCATAAGTTTCTTATTTTAAAAAGCCATATTGAAATTATTTTAAAAAGCTATATTTTAAGAAGCTTCCACAAGGCCATTTTGGTAGCTAGTATAAATGGAGGCAAGAATAAGGTCATCCTTAGGCTTGTCAATACCTTGCTTATATTCTAATCATAATTTAAGACTTTCTAGCTTCTTTATATTTAATAATAAAAATTCTAATTCTTTTCTATCTTTTATAATTATATATATATATATATATATATATAGAATAGTTTTTCTTACTTTCTTTCTTCTTTAATGATATATGAGTGTATTATTTTTTGAATTTTGTTTAGATTCATAACTTTAAGAATATCCAAAGTCTATTGATATTAATACTTAGAATTCTTTTAATAAATCTTAGATATTTTATATTAAATTATTTACTTAGTTTTATCTTTAATTTGTTAATATAATACTTTTTCTTTATTACAACCAACATATTATCAATATATAACCTAAATATAACATAGTTATATAAGCTAGTCTTTTGAAATTTTTTGAAATACAAAAAACAATCAAAATCATTATAAGCATATCTTAATTTATTCACAAAGGCATTAAATTGCATATACCATTTGTGAGATAAAATTACTGCTATTACTAATGAGGTAGATAATTCTCCTCATATTTTAATTAGCTCAAGTTAATCAATCTCTTTGCATTTGTATCTTAAGTTAATGATTTTTCTTACTTGATTGAACATTAGGTAATCCTATTTACTTACATGAGCCAATTTTTAGGTTATTTTATGATTTATGGTTGCTATATTTTTCCTATCTTTTTAAATTTTATTTCCTTAATTTTTTAAAATTTTTAGTATGCTTTTTCATATTATTGTGTGATTAGTTATTTAATTATTTTATCCTGTTCAGATTTCGTACTAAATTATTATCAATTTCTTTTTTGTTTACTTCTAATTTATGTGAATGCCACAGACCGGCGACGATGAATGGAATAGAGACAACACGACCGCCTTGGCTCGGAGACGAAGGGCATGAAGATGGGATCGGGACAACAAGAACACCTCGGCTCAAAGAAGAAGGTGACGACGAGCTGAATGTAGGGACATCACGACCACTTCGGCTCAGAGACGAAGGGCAAGACGAGGGGATCGAAACAGCAGAATACCTCGGCTCAAAGAAGAAGGCGACGACGAACTGAATGTCGAGACAACACGACTACCTCGGCTCGAAGACGAAGAGCTCAGCTCGACAACAAAGAGGGTTTGACACCTTAACTGGAAAAACAACAACAGGGGGACCAACACACCACCTTGACAAGAAACCAACGCAGCACCTCTTCAACGGGAATCAGCAACGGGGGACTAGCAGGGGGAATTTGACAGCATCACCTTGGCTAAGGCTTAACAAGAAACCTCCAGCCACATAAACTAGCAGTAAGGGACTTGACAACACCGCTGTAACAAAGAAAACAGCAAAAGGGGATTTACAAACTAAATTCTCCCTTATATTACTAAATTTCTCTACTAATGCACTTATTAGTGGCTAGATGAACGTAAACCATCCAAAACCAAGAGCTACTTGGTCGATTTTATACTTCGATTAAAATATATCAAATTATAGATGGTAATTATAATTAAAAATAATATTATTAATTAAATAAAATAATATATTACGCTATTACACAAAAATTCCACTTGTAGTAAAATAGCTGTCCAATTATCTAATTAATAGTTCATAGAAAATTATTTATATTACTCAAACAATTGATTTGTATATTGAAATTTAATAAATATGTTTATTCAAATTTGAACTACTTTTGTTTAATAAGATTTTATAAGAAATATTTCTAAAAATCAAAGATCAATTTTTTATAACTTCTACATCTACAAGTTTAATTTTTTGTACCAAATACACTTTTGATACTTAGCAAATTTTATATCAAATAAATAAACAAAGACTCTAAAATTTAATATTGCAAGGGTAAAAACTATATTCTTTTTAGGTCCTAAAAAAACTTATTTTATAAAATAAATATAAAACTTGTATAACAACACATGAATTTTATAAAATAATTTTTTATATAAATATAACCACCTTTTTTTTTATTATAATTGGAAAAAAATATTTTTAAAAAATATTTTTTATTTTTTTATTTTTTTATTTTTTTATTTTGGTAGTTATTATATTTTCTTAGTTGATTTTGAGAAATATTTTTAGATTCTCTACAATACAAATGCAAACCTTCTTGCTAATATATATATATATATATTTATATTTAATTATGAAAAGTTCAAATTATACAACATCAATTTGTATATCTTCCATCTTTGGCTATATATTTTTAAAGTCATATTTATTGTAAAAAACTGTAAAAATATTAAAAAATAATTTTAAAAATTTTATAATAAAATTCAAAAATCTCGTTTTTATACTTTAAAAAAAATAAAAATAAAAATTTATTTATTAATTTATTTATTTACTTAATATTTGAGTAGTTTATGAATTTAATTGTAACTTCTTTATAATATGTTATAATTTGTAAAACAATTGAATGGTATGTATAGCATTGTTCTATTTAGCATTAATTTTTAATTGTCAAAATTTTAAAGCATATACAAATATAGCACAGTATTTTTATTAAAATATTTGATTCTTAGCAACTATTATACAAACTATATCATATTTTTTTATATATAAATCAAAATTTAGTCTAAAATTGATTTAAGTTGTTAAATAGTAAAGTCACTTTAGACATTGGTTATAATTGTAAATATAATTAATATCTTATATTTTCTTATATTTTTGTTATTACACTTTTTATTCCTATAAAAATATTTATAAATAAAAATATTTTAAAATATTACATAATTTTATAAGAAACAAAAAGTTAAAGAGAGAAAATTTAATATATATATATATATA
This sequence comes from Physcomitrellopsis africana, assembly GCA_036785485.1. Taxonomy (NCBI): domain Eukaryota; kingdom Viridiplantae; phylum Streptophyta; class Bryopsida; order Funariales; family Funariaceae; genus Physcomitrellopsis; species Physcomitrellopsis africana. The sequence goes on along the minus strand of JAWRVF010000014.1, from coordinate 607,611 downwards.
TATATATATATATATACAACTATAAAAATAAAAATAAAAAAGAAATCTAGACATAAGTATAATTATAAAAAAAAAAAATAGAATAATTATTTCTAATTAACTACATTAGCTAATTAATTAACTAATATAATTAACTAATTAATTACATTAGCTACACCTATATATATTTTAATTCTAATTAATTTAACTTTTATAATCAATTTAACTTTTATACAAATAATAAAATTCATCACTTATTATTATTATGTTAGTAATGGAACAAGTAAATGAAAATAATATTGATCTTGAGATAATTATACTTAAAAAAATTAATAATCCAAATAATTATATATAAAAAAAACCACTAGAATAATTGTAATATCATGTTAAATAATTATATCATAAAAATGATAATGTTGAGTTAATACTTTTTTAAAGGAAAACATAAAATATAATCACAATGAATTACTATGTGGGAAGTTTATGTCGACGTTTGAAAAGAGGTAGGCATGTACAGAGCGGGTTTCAGTACATGTGAAATATTAACAAATCACCAATATTACATTAACAAATTATTATTTACATATGCAAGGGGAAACGTGTCTTGATTACTCTACTGTGCGTGTGGGTTTGTGTGGGATAGTCTTAATGGAGTTTGCTTTGTGAAGTAAGAAGGAATGGACATGCACCTTTGTGTTAGAAAAAATGGCTGAAAGCTAGTGCAGAGCTGGGTGCTACACAAGCAGCTGAGCTCTGAGAAATGAGAGGATGTATCAATACCTTCATCTTCATCAGCTTCCTCACTTAGCTTCCTCATTTGCTTCTACCTTTTCAGGTTCTGGTTCTGGTTGTGGAGGAGGTGATGGGGTTGGAAGGATCTTGCAGTGACAAGTGTCTCCAATATGCCTTCTGCACTTGACCTTGCAAGCGAGTGGATTCTTCTCTCGTATGTACAGGGCTACATACTTCACTGGTCTCTCTGGCCTGAAAAACTTGCTTGCCACGAGTTTTAAACACATTTGTAAGGTTCGTGGAATCCGAGAGCAATCAACCGGCCAGTATTTACTGCAGTTTACACAACTCTCATAAATGATCTGTTGTATGTGCTAGAAATGATTGAGACAGTAGTGTTTTATATGCACGTACCTTTCAATCACAACCAACTTCATGGCTTCGAGACAAAGGTCGTAAATCTTTTCAATCATCTGTGGCACACAATCCCAACATCCGCAGGATCATTATGTTTGGACCATGGATTGAACATTGATAAAAAAGTAGAGAGCTATTTTATTCATTGATGTGCTGACCATATTGAAACAGTGACCGCAAGACTAACTAGCATCACATGGTTTTCAAATTCACACAGTTTTTGGCATAATAGAATCTTCATACCAGGTATTCTCGAACAGGGAGGTCTTTGTGGGGGTTTTGCAGCTTAGGTGGATCCTGCAACCCCAAATACAGCCAAGTTTTATCAGTATCATGAAATCCTCCGGTTTCCATTCATACATTCTAATTCATGACACCCGCACGGGTCATATCGACCAAATCGGACATGCAAAATACACTGTGACACCCAGTTGAATATTTTCATACTTTTGTGGGATTTCGAGACAAAGGATTTAAGAGGAAATAAAATGAAACTATCCACAAGACTCAAATAAAAGAGGTTCCCGTTGCATTCACCACTTATTTGAGATTCTGAAAGCCTCAGAATTACGAAGACGGCGATTATCGCAGAATCGTCAAGTCGCTGACGTGCGTTCTATCAATACCAATGAACGACAGAAGATTGAAATAGTAATATAGATCCACATACCGGCCATATCCAAGGATTAGGCGGGCCATAACACATCTCCACGTTGGGCGGCAACTGGTGCGGTGCACAAGATGCATCGTGCAAAGCGTCAATAGGTTCGGGATGCTGCCATGTAGGAGGAGGAGGCCACGCCGGCCAATCTTGCCATGGTGGCTGGACTGCTCGGTTCACATTCAACAGTCGCAATGGATCAGAGAAGAATAGTCAGTTGGAGTTATCATATTTGTGTCATCAATCTCTTGAAACAGAAAAACATATTTCACCGCCACCAACGCTTGATTCTCTGAAGTGAAGGTTAATGTCATGAAGCACTCTACTGCCGACTTCAGCTCGACAAATGCAGCGGTGAATTTTTAGTCGAGAAAAGTTACGTAGTCGCTTACATGCAGAACTCAGGGCACTCATGCTCTCCACTTGTGGCAAGTAGAACTCAGGAAACTCTTCGATGCGCATCTTTGGTGCCTCGGGTGGGACATACGCCGCACCCTCAAAACCCTCTTTATCGGCAGGCATTTTACTGCGGCGCTACGAAGTCTCACCAAAAAACAACGCATCAATTTCAACATTCACAATTAGCCACATCAAGCATAGCCTCGTGCTTCCATGTAATCCCCTCACAAAGCCTGCGAGGGTGCATTAAAAGGATCGTCTACAATCGAATCAATCAACCAAACGATTGATACAATCCTTCAACCAACTGACCTGCATTGGGCAATTCTACCAGCGGAATCGCCACAACTTATCCCCAACCACTGATAACGATCCAAAACAACCTCGCACTAATCCAGGCAGAAACGTAAGTCCTTCGGGGACTACAACAGGAACGACAAATTTCTGCTTACAGAAATTACAAGTTGCTTGAAAAAACAGAGGACAGGTCTAATGAGATAGCACTCCTTAGGCCTGCGAGGCACTTGAGATTCTTCAGGTATGAAACCCGATCCTCACTCACGCTACATGTTTGGCACCCACCACGTAACGGCGATTAGAGATCTGGAAAAGAATGGGAAATCTAAGAAGCAGATGGAGATGGCGCATGAAACGAGAGAAACCCTTCCTGAGGTCGTACCCATTGGGATGGCATGGATGGATGCCATGCCATGCCATCGTACAACAACAACAACAACAACAAAGAGCAAAGCAAAAAAATTACTCTCCCTAGCAATTCTCAAACTGCGGTTGCCAAGTCTGTGTCCATTCCTCCCCTCCTTCCTCTTCTTCTTCTTCCTCCTCCTCCTCGCCATTGATGAGCTTCATTGCTCTGTTTTCATGGTCATCACTCTGCTTAAGCCTCGCTCTTCATTCTTCATGAGCTTCAGTCTGTTCTCCATTCCTCGTCGGCACTACAAACCACCCCTTCAGTTAGGAAGTGTGGTGCAATCACTGATTCTAAAATTCTGATGTTTTCATTTAATGATTCCACCCATGTTGACAAAAGGGGTTTTTGGTGGGAGAATGAATTGTGAATACTGTAACACATGCCGAACTAATGAATGGTTGACTTGATTTTAACTAATACTACATTGTTTGATTTCGTTATTTTTCATGATTTTTATTAGCAAGAAAACTTGAACGAACATTTGAAAAAAAAACACATTTGGCAGCGTAGGGTCTACACAGCTTCCACGTTGAATTCATCATTGTTACGCTGCAATTCTCACAAACTCAAATGTAGAATTCCAAATGCAAGAAAGTTTATATGTATAATACAGTGTCTTTCCAATCCGTAGCAAAACTACTCTGGAACTGAAAGGTATTGGAAATTAAAAAATTGGAATTTTAGAAATTCTGTTTTGAGTTTATTCAGTTGAGTCATTATAATTTTTATGTTTGAAAATTCAATGTGACAAGTGGAATTCATGAATGGTAGTCGAGGAATGAATTGTTTAGGAAGGCTTGCAACAGCAATGTCATTGACATCAACAATTCCAAACAGTAAATACTTGACACAAAAAAGTATTTCGAATGTTCTCAGATTTACCTTCGAAAAACAAAGGAAATTGGACCATACGTTAAGCAAAAAAACAAAAAAACAAAATAATTGCTTCATCATTTTAAGGCTGAAGCGTCTCAAGCTGTTGAAATTAGCACAGCAAATTAAGGTAACAGGCTTGCCATCACCAATGTCTATCGATGTCCCTCAAATGAATAGTATGTCCAAATGATGTTTATTACATAGGACCAATCGATTAGGATACCTCTTCTCGAGGAAAAATGACCATTATATACGTTTTGCAAGTCCCTTCAACCTTGTGTATAATACGAACTCCAAGTTTTTAAAGAGATTCAAGCTTAGCAGTTGAGAAAGCTTTACTTGGCAGCTTCGAGTCGCCACTGGAAGGGGAGATTAGGTCGTTATCAGTGCTCAGAGGTTCACCATCCAACAATTTCAACCATGGCAATTCATTTAGCTGGTCTCCACGTTCCAGAAGACCTGCTCATATCTAACCAATGCGAATACTCCTGTACGCATCACTGAACATACCAGGTAGCCTGGTGCGAGGACGCCGTTCAGAACATCAGGCATCTCCCATGAGATAAAAAATTGAAAGGTAAGGCAGAGAAAGCTCCAGTGTTGTGAGTGATCCACAACTGGACTTCCAAACTTCCAACAAACATGGGTTTGCATGATCTTAGTCACATGGAGCGTGTAGTGCTTCAAGCAACAAGCTTGCGTGACCTTTAGACCAAACCATACTCTTGGAGCAACGACAGACAACAACTAAAAATGAATGCGGTAACATTCAGCAATGGTTGCCCGTCAGCCATATTGTATTAAGGCACCCAAGAACTTCGTCATATCTGTGCGCGCATTCAAAACAGGGCTTGTTGACTCATTGATATCAAACTTTAGCTTCTGTTGCAAGAAGGCTTTCACTGCTTCGCGAATGGCGATGCCATCTTGCTTGCTGCCCTTTAGACCGAACAGAATATTGTCAGCAAACCGCAGGTACTTCAGCTTTTTCGCTCCTTTGTCTTCAGAGGAACTCATTGCACCTGCCCCGAACATGGGAATAAGCTCATCCTCTACGTAGCAGTCCAGCTCATGGAATAGAATGTTGTTGCACAGTGGGGAGATGATTGAACCCATTACTAGCTCTATGTTGTACTGAGTACGATCAGTGAGGTTGTAGATGTCAACATACCCGGCATTAAGAAGCTTGCGCATTAAATCCTCCATAGATTTTGAGTAGAGGACGGGAGACATGAGCTCAAGAAGAATTTCGTGATGAGCCTTGGTCCAAATCTTCTGCAAATCAATTTGAACGAGCCATGAAAGTCCAATCCAGGATGACCGCAATACCTTAAGACACGTGTGGCAATTCCGCCCTACGCGAAAGCCATGGCTTGAGTCTCGAAAAGTAGGCACAAAAGCAGGCTCTAAAACCTGAAGCATAGCTGTTTGAACCACTTTGTCTATGGTAGAGGCGATGGAAAGAGGCCGTCCCCCTTCTGGTGTCGGGAGGGTCATGCGTTGCGCCGGCTTGGGAGCGTATCTATGCCTTCGTAGCTCCTCTGACAGTCTTTCAAGGCCTCGTTCTGTCAACTCTGTTTGGGCTCTACCGTCTATGCCCGGTGAAACTGTTCGATGAAGCCTTTCATAAGCGGCCCTAAGGTTATCCACATCATACACATTCGCATACGAAATCCCATTATCCCGTCGAGATTCGGTCCCTGGGAGAACGTGGTAAAGCCTATAGTGGATGCCCCTTCCTAAAATGTGCATATCCCTGCAAGTCGGTAATTCTGATTGCAGCGACTTCTGCACAAAGGAATCACAAGGAACGAATATTGCATCATGAAACAAGAGAAAATGATTCACAAACCTGGAAAGTAGGGAAGTGATAGAAGACAACAATCTCAGAAACAGATTACTTAGTGGGTGATAGATTGCATTAGATGAAATCATCCATTTGAAAAACTGGTCACGTTACAGCCAGCGGGAGATTAACCTTGATTCCAAAAGTAGAACATCCCCGCAGTCCACGCCCCTTGTATGTAGGCTGTATAAGTGAGCCCAAGCTTTGTTCAGATTCACCAAAAGCCTGCAAGAGAATAATTATGAGTCAGCTCAATTGACTCCTTCGTACATTTCTTGTGGAGAGCAAACACAACCCATCTGAAGCACTGCGTAAGATGGTATGTTCATTAGCGCTATTGGATCCTTTGGTACTTCCTGCTCGTATCCAATCTCCTATTAATGTAAGACTATTATTAAGGCTGTTTTTCTTTTTTCTTTTTTTCTATCACACAAAAAAATCATGGCATGATCGGACGATCCCGACATGGTGGTCCATTACATGGAGCTGGAATGTGGTCTAGTAAATGGAACCATTTGCAACCTCACGCCTCTAAATTGATACAAACGGAAAAACCTAGTCAAATATCTCAAAATCGCGGGACCGAAATCAAGTCAAAATTCAAGCTAAATTAACCCAAATGCTATTGCCCGCACATAACTGAACACTCCTTCAGTTGATTCACATTTCCCATCACTTGACAATAAGACATAACCAATCATTGACACGTAAAATCGGACTTCGAATCGCTCACCCGATCCAGAGCGCGAGCAGCTTGAGCAGAAGAATTCGAGAAGAACCAGGGACGCACACGGTGCCAATACTGCCAGCTCTCCCACGGAACCTGACGCATCATGACAACCCCCAATTTCCACCACTGAGGTCGACTAAACCCTTAATCATAACCCTGCGTCGTGCCCCTCGCGGCGAATCCTACGTATGCGTCAAGAAACGCCACAAAATACAGGTCAAGTTGCTCAGTTCGAGGTAACGAGACTCGCGAGTGGCTCTGTCATGGCTGCAGAAATGCGGCTCTTGCGCACACCTCGGCAGCCTGCGGCTGCATGCAAAATTCTCAGGGTGCCTATCAGTGACGCATTATATCCCTGGCTTCCTTCGCAGCCTCAATCACAGCCAAAATCGCTACTGGAATCGCGTGAAACCCTAATGGAAGACCCTGTTCTGCAAATTGCCGGACTACAGCAAACTGCTAAAACCCTGACCCTCATTCTCAGAGGCCTTAAGCCCTAATTCCGCGGTGATAGGAGCTTGAACCTTAGTGGACGTAAATGAGTGCAGCGGATACACGCTCCACCGTGTATTCGTACTTGGTGTGTAATATACGTATTTTTATATGCGTTGAGTTTAACATTATAATTCGTTTGTACACAAATGTGGATATGCAAGTATTTCATGAAGCATTTGCTGAGTATTATATTTAGTTTAATTACTTGCGAAGTATAAGCAATCACTTGAATTGTGTCATTAACATGGTTGTTGATAAAACTAAAACTTTAAAAAAAATTCATGTTAGTTTTTGTATATTTGAACAAAGAAATGAATGGTTTCAATTATACATTGTATGTGTCTTTGAAACTCTTGCATTTTTTTCTAAAAGTAAAAAATAAATTTTATAAATAGACAATACTATATGATCTATGAAATAAAATTTTATGTAGTATTATGTGAAGGTGGTTTTAAGTTCTTAAATATTGTGAAACACTTGGATTTTTTTTTTTTTTTTTTTTTTTTTTTTGACTTATACTTTGGATATTGTATTTGTAAAAAAAGAATTCCACTTTTTAAGGATAAAAATATACAAATATTTTAATAAATATTTATAAATATAGATTATGAGAATTATAAATATATAATAGTAAGACTTGAAATATATTTAAACAAGTTGTATTAGTGCAACCACTGAAAGTTTTACTTTACCAGGTTTAAATTTTTAAACTTGTACAATATATAATATCAATTTAATTAATATTTAGTATTTTATTTCTTTTTATTTCTTTTTTTCGTGAGTGTACAAGATTTTTGATTTTATCTATTTAATGTCTAAAAACTTATTAGAAATAGCAGAATCAAAGAAAGTTGTTTTTTACAATCTACAGATTAAATTTTAAACATCTAGTTTGTTTAATTAAAAAAAAAATGATGATAAACATATATTCTTTATGAAAACAATTTTTTTAACAAAGTCAAATTTATCATAAAGAATATGGCAAAAAAAACTATCAAAAACATATTAAAACAGAAGTTCCAAATAATTCATTATTATTATTCTGTCATGTAAAATTTAGAATTTTGTCTTTATTTATTTTTATACAAAACTTGATTCCTCAAAAATCTTTTCTGAATAGTACATAAGCCTAGGTGTTAGTTCCATTCAAAACATTCAATCTTTTTGCTGAAATGTAAGTTTATTCAAAAACCATATTTTACATGTATATATTCAGAAGTTAAAGTAGATATGATGTTCTCAATTCTTTTTAAAAACTCACTAGAAAAGAATGTAAAATCTACACATCAACATATAAACTCATGTTTTACATTTTTATTATACTAAAGAGAAATAATTTATTTATGTTGTTGATTGTGTATCTGATTTTTTTAAAGTACTTTAAAGCTTTAGTTTTGGTTGCCATCCTTTGCTTGTTTTAGCTCCCTTTCCAGCATGGCCTTAAACAATTCGTTAAAGTTTATTATAATATTTTATTTAATATACTTAGTACATGATTTCAATTTTTAAAATGAGGATGTGTATTGTGGAACACACATAAACAGGCATGTACTTTTTATTTTTACAATAAATTTAGTAATTCAGACATAATTTCAATGCATACTTTAATAACTGATGTAGTTCCAAGCCTATGACATTTATTTTCAATATATATATTTCACGATTTTATTTCAGGATTTCAAGAATATTATATTAAGCTTGGTTAATTCATTATTTCTGATTTTTAATTTTTATGTGGAATGATCTGATATGTTCTTGTTGTAATAAACTTGAAAATAAGTTGAAAATAAAAACACAAACACACACACAAATTGTTATGACTGAATTAAACACAAGCCAAAATATTTTTTAAAAAAATACAAATGTAAAGATATATATAAATTAAAAAATCACTTCAAATATACATTTTGAAAGAAAAGTTTTATCTAAGAAAAGTTTATTCATTCACACAAAAAATATGCACTTTAATGAACATTTGAACATTTGAATATTTGGTTTTATATTAAGTAACATTATAATTATACATAAGTTAATGTCCTCACAAGAAGCATCAAAGCATAAAATGTTCAAAAGTAGAATGGAAGTTGTACCATAATATCTATAATAATTGTAGCATTGATCGTAAGTAGGTCGAGGCTTCAAATGAGGCTTGTTAATTGGCCTTGAAGGATTGTAGTTATTGTTATTCCCCATAATTCTTATTTGGAAATTATTATTGTTGTGGAGTTTAAAATTGGAATTGCCTTGTTGATGTGTATAATTCAAAGGATATTCCTTATCTGTGCGCTTAAAAAGGCCTATCATTTTGCACTGTCGATGCCTTTCACTACTTCTGCTTCCACTCTCGCTTCCACTTTGCTTGTAATCATCTCTGTGTAAAGAAAAGAAAAGAAAAGAAAATCAGAGAAAGTTCTATTACAAAAACATTTCAACATATCATTTTATAAATACACCAAAGAAAAGAAAAGATATATTTCATATGATGTGGCACAACCAAATGTACAAAATATACGAATCACATCAGATCAAATGAATACGTAGAAAATAAGAATAACGAAACTAATATGCATATACATATATATAAACTGATTTCTTATCCATAGTTCATTTGTGATTTTGAACTCTTAGTTTCAGCCAAGAAGTGACTCAAATTGCAACACTACAACGTGAGTTTCGTCAAAAACACAAAATATGTCTCGATAATCCAAATTCCCGGAGAGACCCCACATGCATCTCAGCTGTGCAATGAAATCCAAAAGAAGAAAACAACAAAACAAACCAAACATATCGAAACAAAACTAAACACGAAAAGCCTCCAGCTGTGTGGCCCACAAATCCCAGTGCCATGTGGTGTGGGTCATCAGCGCAGGATAAAGCTGCCGAGAAAACACACAAACACACACAGACACAGACACACACACAGAAACACAAATATATATATATATATATATATATATGTGTGTGTGTGTGTGTCTGTGTGGGTGGGTGGGTGTGCAAAAGAGTGAGAGAATGGGATGATGTATGAGAGAAGGAAGCGGAGGAGCAGGGGCAGGGCAGGGAGATGGAGCATTACATGGGGCTGGGGAAGTGGTCACCGACGGCACAGGGAGCGGAGAAGGGAAGGCAAGGGTGCAGATGCTTCACCAGCCGAGGATGCTCCGTCTTGATGTGCTCCACCAGATACTGCGCATCATTCTTCTTCGCTCCGTTGTATTCCGTCCTGCACTCCGACACATATGGGTTGGCATTCGGTGGTCCCGGGTTCTCAGGACACGCACACAATCCTATCTTCGGTGAAAACATGCTCCTGTTCACTCCCCCCGTCGGTGGTAGGATGTAACCTGATCGCAAAATATATCAAACAAACAAACAAACAAATATAGCGCAATTAGAAAAAAAGGACCATCCGAGCTTGTGCCCTGTAAGACATGAGTTAACAAAGCAGAGCGAACAGCAGCATGGATCTCATGTGGTGATGGATTCGGCACATAAAGTGTCTCTTTTCACCAGTTTTTGGTGGCCATTCTGAATACAGCTTGTTTCCACATCGTTGCGTCAAGCATTCGACCTTTGATTTGATTTCGCATAGCTCCTTGCCTAAAGCGTCAGCCTTCTTGTTGCACTCATCGTGAGCCACTGGCTCCGGTGGCTTCCCAACCTGCGGATTTGCATGAGTGTTAATAACGGTCTTATTTGAACAAGAGCAGTCTGAGAATATGATGGAGGTTTGTGGTGAGGAGCAGCTTTGGGATGAGAGGAGTTCATGACATGCATACCTCTTTATGAACAGGAACATAAAAGTCCCCATACGACGAGTTTGTGGTCTTCCATGGATGTCGAGGATGGAGTGGAGATTGCAAAACCACTGTCATTTCAACACACTGCATCTTAATCCCCTTTTCCATTGTTAATCAATCTACGGCACACTACCGATAGCAATACAATAGATTAGCTCAAATGAATTCCACGATGGATATTCTGTGAATTGTATTGCTAACAACTGAGAAGAAGCCCACAACACGATTCAATACATTCTAGTGAAGACTTGGTTTCGATAAGCTTCAGTTCATACATGTGATGGTCGTTTAAGCTTCTGCGATCGAAGTGTGGAGGTGATAGATAGAAATTTGGTTGAGAAAGTACCCATCGATGCAGCCACTCATCAACCCTGTAAAGATGAGCACTTCTCCACCTCTCACACAACTACAGCTTGTAAAAGTAAAGCTTGGTCGGCGGATTGTTCCACTTCCAGCAGCTCTGGGGATCATCTATCAAGTGAGTGCAGCAGGCATGGACCAGAGAGGAATGAATTGCACCGCCCATTGCAGCTAAACACTCTAACATCCCAAAACTTGCTGGAGTTATATGCGAAAGTGTGCAAAAGGAGGAAAAGAAAGTAGGCTCCAATAATGAGAAACAGAATTCATAGCAATTATGTAATCTACTGATAAGGGTGTAAAACAAAATCATGAAGCTGATGGCAGATCTGAGTAGATCTCACGAGTAACCCAAATTTATGAAGAGCAACTGAGATGATATCATGTCCATGCACAATGGGAGCGAGCAATGAAACCAAAGTGATGTAGTTTGGGGCTGCGAATTACGCACCGAATGTGGTGTTGCATCATCATGTCCGCTCGAGATTGAACTTGCATTGTGGATTGTGTTGAAAGGTCAGATGGGAAGAGGCATTGTCAGGAGGTGTCAAGTGACAAGTCGGAGGTGTATACGATAAATTGCTGTATTTTAAGACGACAATCGCTTGACCCTTGACTCTTGACGTGGATCTCATGAAACCGTTGGTCTCACCCAGAGCCTTGAGTGCTGCTGGAAAATGCCAACCAGAGACCGGGTGCCAAGGTTCGTAGGAAAGCTGATGCAAAAGTAGAGCAAAGAACTTTGAATTACTTTGCAGAGGAGGCTTGTTTCTGACAACAATGATCAGTACTCAAAGCTTCAAAGTCTGACTGCCACCACTGCTTCGATCTTGAGAAACGCCTTGACATACAGCATCGATGCAAAATTGTCGCGTCTGCAGTATAAGCAATGGAAAATATGCGATTGCATAAATAGCATGTATTTGCATTCGGTTAAGAGACACTCTTGTTAATCGATTATTAAAAGAAAAGAATTCTTTGACTCTCTTCCCAGGCACGCTAAACTGAATATAAATTTTATGAGCACAACAACGAGAACTTAGAGAAGTATCCTCCAGCAAAGTTCTAAGAATATCTTCTTCTGAGCAACTATCTTCGGTTGATAGCTGCAACGTCATGTTCTTTTACATTAGGCATCAAATCTTATGCTTCATCAACAGGAGTAATCCTCAAGTGGCTTAATAGATGATTATTTGGCTTTCTAAACAATCGCCCATCTTCACCTCTCTTGCTCTTCAGCACCTGGTGCACGACAATCACCAAAAACTACATAGAAGAGCAGTAGCGCAGAAGTGAACAAGACATCCTGGTAATTGCAAGTAATAATGAAACCAAATCATCAAGATATTGCTCCTTCCAACTTATGCGTAGAGGTCCAGGGCTGGATTAGAAGGTGAGTAAACTCTCTACAAATGAGCAATTAAGGAAATTCTCCTACCATCGTAGCAAACAGGTAAGAATCATAAATTTTAGTGTTCCAATGCCGAGCTTCACTAGTTGCAAACACGCCAGTTGAAAGTTGATATTAAACCAATGACGACGGCAATCCAGTCAGAGAAGTGATTGTGAACACTTGCAGCCACACGAACAGAGTTATTGACAGCTATGACTATCAGAAATCGAGGACATACAACATCAGATCCGATTAAAGATTTCAAAGAATGACCATAGTAGACTTTTAGACCTGCATAGCACATACACTGCAATGTTTTGAAGCATGTGTTCGAAGAACCTCATTGAACAGAATACACAGTGGCTCACACAAACCCTCAATCACATTGGTTTTCTCAACAGTAAACTTGCGAGATTACCAGAGATCTACAATATGTTACACATTGCTGTATCAATGGAATGATACAAGGTTGCACTTCAATTTCATCCTTAACCAACTAAGTGGGCAGCAGGGAGTTCTGTACGACTGGGTCCCTGTATGCAATAATGAAGTGGATGAATCCTAAACCAAGACACAGGGCCTGACATGTTGTCCAAATGGCCTGCCTTATAGCCCGATCCTTTGCGCTGAACACACACTCCATAGTTTCTGCAATATCTGTGAGCACCTCCAAGTTTTGCACCTGCTCAAAAACCCCAACAAACGAACGTCAAAAACTGCAAAAAATATCCTCGATAAATACAGTGCACTTTTTTGAAAAAATGGTCTTCATTCTCCAACTACCTGATTGCTCAGCTGCCCCACTTTCATCTGGGCCGTACTCTTTATTTTCTCTGCTTCTTCCATTTGGTGCGCCAACAATGCCTTTTGCTCATCCAACAACTTCACAAACTCGTACTTCTCCTCTGGCCATGGCACTGGCGAAACAGGGAGGCTCTCGTTTGAGGTTTCTGACACCACAACCGCACTTTGGCTTCTCTCTTCACGTTCCTGTTCTAACCTCTCTTCAAGCTCCTTCCTCAGTTCTCTCTGCTCCTCAAGCTGCTCAGAGAGCGACATGACCTGATTATATAGCTCTTTTAGCTTCTCTTCATCGTTTGGCAATCTCTCATGTAGTAGCTCCTTCAAACTAGTTTCACTTATGAGCCGCTCATCTCGCTCCTCCTCAAGTTTTCGAGCCAACTCTTCCTGTAATCTGGTTTTCTCCTCCAGTTGCGCAACATATTGCACCCTCTTAATGCGTTCCTGTTCCAATGTTTCCTCATAAAATTTCGTTCGTTCCTCTACTTTTGCCACATGTTGCAACCTTTCCCTGCGTTCACAGTCCAATTTCTCTTCGACCTCTTCCCTCAATTTATTCTGCTCCTGTAACTGCGCAACCAGTGTCTCAATTTGGTCGCGAAGTTCATTCAACTTCTCCTCAGCGTCAGGTAACATCTCGTGAAGCACCATTAGGCCCGCTTCGCTCTGGATCCGGACAACTCGCTCCTCCTCAAGTTTATGTGTCAATTCTTCCTGCAATCTGGTCTTCTCCTCCAATTGTACAACATATTGTACCCTCTTATTGCGTTCTTGTTCCAATGTTTCCTGAAGTTTTTTCTTCAAATGAATCTCCTCCTTCAGTGCTTGCGCTACATACTGCACTCTTTCCTCACGTTCCTGCACCAAATTTGCTTCAAGTTTGTTGCTGAAGTCAACTTGCTTCTTAAACTGCACTTCCAGGAACAGCACCTCATCACATATAATTTTCATCTTCTCCTCCACGTTGGGCAGAATTTCATGTAGCACCATCAACTCTGCTTCATTCTTCAGACGCTTTCCGCATTCAGCCTCAAGTTTACGCTTTAACGACAACAAGTCTACTTGACAGCGAATCTCCTCAAGCTGTTTCACTTGCTTCTCAGTTAACTGCTTGGGACCGTAAGTATGCCTCAGAGCTTCCTCATGTGCAGCAGACCCTTTCACTTCCGTGTTATTTGCTAACCCTCTTGTTGAGCCTGCATGAAAAATTGCCATTGAGATCAGAGATCAACAGAATGCAGAAGTGCTCTAGGTATGACAATTAATTAAAGATATACCTACATGACAACCAAGAGGAGTAACATGTTCAAGTGCATTTGTCTTGCATCAATTGTAGGTGCCTCCGGAGGAGAATGAGAAAACAACTGGATGGAAGAACAAAGAAGAAAATGAAAACATAGTGCCGCCTAGGAGAAAAAAAATCAGCATAAATATTTTTGTGTTGAATATGTAAGTTCGGTAATCGATGATGTAATTGTAAGACGATAAGCTTGACCAAGGCGCGTCGTAGTGGTGGGTTGGACCATACTTACTTCCAAATGAAGCATCGTCTATTCCCTTCTCATCCAGAGTTGTCTCAGAGCCAGAATCTCTAAGCACACCATGTCCTTCAATGTTTTCTGAAATTATCATAGTATTATGAAGATCCGCATTTGACTCTGGATCCAGCTCTTTCAGAAGTTGCTCCTCTTCTGGTACATCGTTCAGGTCTATCTTCACTGGAACGTCATCCAGTTCCTTCATTTCTGCAGACGCAACAATTAATAATGAAATCCAGCCCATAGGAGTGGCTATACAACAAGTGAGAACAAAGGGTGTTACCTTGTAAATCTTGTCGAGTTTCCAACTCACCAGAAGTCCATCAACTTTATGGCTATTTCTTTTTCGTCACAGACTATAACAACCATTAAACATGTGTACGTACTTCTCTCACTTGCAATTATGATCATCATTCTCATCAGATCATTCATCAAAAATTGTAAGCAATCCCTCTTCACCTTTAAGTATCAATACTATTCAATTTTTCAGTGTAACCTGAGTTGGCTAAAAAACAGCTACAGGCCTAATATTATGGATAAATTTACAGGCCCAACATACTATAAGACTTACAAATAAATTACGACTGGCAATACCAAGGTCCTGAGACATTCCGTTCTTATACTGTGACCACACAAAGATGATTCACCTTGCTCATCCTCGTTCTCAGTAACCAATTTCTTAATTTGATGTTCAGACTCACTAGCCTCTGTGCTTGTGTCTGTTCCTTCTTCACCACTGGAACTAAAGATCCCACCCACTTGGTTCACATTCATCTCCACCTCTTCGTTATTCGAGGTGTCAAGTTCAGGCAAATCTGGCGGTTGAGCTCCAAATTGGTCGAAGTCAATGTCAATATGTTCGACTAAATCCACATCCTCTAGATCCGTATCTTTGTATTTGAGATAGACAAAGACAAAAAACTGTTTTAGTGCAAAACCAATTTCTCCTACAGAAACCAGAACATACGCGCGCAAAAAATTGACTGCATTCAAGACCTGATATCCAGCAGATCTATGTATAACTTGTGCAGCATCTACATACAAAGTGCCCATTCGTCCCGTCCATTTCACTAGTCAATCTAGTAATTCCCTATTGAAGAGCAAAGGGATAAATTTCTGGGTTCTTTCTGGTCAGGCTTGATCTCGAAAAACTGATTGAGCAGGACAGATCAATTACCTGATGGGTCTAAGATATGCTCAAAATTTCCGGCAAAATCTGCACTATTGCCATCATCCCCCAAGGACCTGGATTCAATGGCTTCCTTTAGCGGCTCACTTGCATCCCCTGATGCATTGTCCTCCTCTTCATGAACAGTTAGATGCGATGCAAGATCGAGGAGGTTCTCTTCCAAAACCCCTGTCTGGTCATCGGGGACCAGAGCTGCCTGCAGGTACTCAAGCTCAATATTAGAACCAGCCATTTCCTGCTGCTGAATGACAACATTCATATTTACACAAAACATCATTATCTGCATTTAGTTCACCGCTCATAAATTTTCATGGATTCTAGTCACCTAGTCCAAAATCTCCTGTGTACACAACTATCTTAACTGTCCCATTCTGTAAGACCTAAAGGTGCAAGAAGGTTCATAGTTTGTACCAACAAAAACTTGATGTCGCAACTCTCCAAAAGCTCGATAATTGCAGCAAAGAAACAAATTATGCACAATCTCTTGACCTAATTCATCATGCTTAAGAGGTCACGGCCGCAAAACCTCGACTCCGCTAGTTACGTAAAGAATAATTCGAGAGTGAATCTATCTGTGTTTATAATAGAAACAAGATGGAGGACAGAAACTGCACTACCTGTGAGGTAAACTCTTCAGGGCTCTCCCCGCTAGCGCTTTGATGCTCGGTATTGTTGTCTTCCTGGAGGTCTGCATCTTTCCTGCTTATGTTTTCTTCGATGTTGTTCTCATTTTGATGAACCCCTCCCTCATCCAATACTTCAACGCTTTCAAGTGCTGAGCTCTCTTCAGGTTCTTCCATCAGATCCAACGCATCGACATCCACGCCAACCCACGAATCCTCTATCACAAGGGAAGGTGCATCATCCAACATATAAATCAAATCATCCGCTAAAACATTGTTTTCTTCAGATATTTACAGGTGGTCCCGGAGAAATTCACGAAACAAGTCGAGAGGAACCGACAAGGAGAAAGATGAAAGTTTCCATTCAGTAAACACCAAACATCCGATTGCACCTATCGAATGATAACCTGAACGAGGCTGAGCAAACTTCTCCGACACGGCTAAAGTGACAAACAAAAGAACCCATGAAAAGCGCGCAAACTAGCCCAGCCCTCAACAATTCAAAGCTTGCGAGAGAATTAGCCTCGAGTGGGACCGAAATCATCATCCAAAGTGCATGAAAAATTGGCGAGATTAGGGAACCAAAAGATGACAAGGAAAGCAAGACACTTGGCTTCTCTGTGTTGAAGCAGTCCACTTGGGAATCGGGAGTCTGGAATGCGTCTACTAACCCATCACCGTGAAATCCTAATTCCGTTTCCTTGCAGTATTTAGCACTTCTGTGCTTCCTGAAGGCACAGCAAACATTCTTCAAGCTTTCATCTCCATACTTGGCCACTCAAGCCTAGTACTCTGGACCCCACCTTCGCTTACACCTCCTCACTAAGCTATGGTGTTTAGTTTCAATCAGCATGTTAAATTTGCGACAGAGTAGCTGAGCTTCACCAGTTGCTAATTTGGGGGTTTGGCAGTTGTGACATTAAGCCAGTGTTAAGTTCCATGGTTTAAGAAAAATGTTGCAGGATGTTGTTAAGCCTGAAAATTGCAGGAGATGCTTGAACGTTTGGTAGGGATATTTTAGCAGAAGTGTGGTGAAGCCAAGGATCCCTTGCATCGGCAACTTAACCCGATTTGTTTCGAGCAGACTGTGAAAGAAGCGATCACCCATGTAGCATCGTCTCTCAAGAATTAAGGTGTGAAATGCTCTATCTAGGATATGCATGTTCACACTAATTTCCAGCTATCATCACAATCGTCTGAAAACTCTGTAACTCAATAATTTCTTTTGCAGAGGACTCGACTATGCAGGAGTTGAAGGATAATACAATGGAGTCGTAAACCCAAATCTACTCTGTGTTCCGTGGTCTTACTCTGGCTATTAATGATCTTTGCCAATGTCCGCGATAGTAACAAGGAATGAAAAGTTTGTTCTGTGTATGTACAAAATTCATTGCTCCTCCGTCAAGAATGTCACTCACCCAAGATGCGAACTACGTTAGACACATCAAATAGGGCAGTTGCCATGTCGTGCAACAAATTCCAAAGTAAATAAACCTTCAATGTGCTTGCTAAAGCCTAGAAACAAAGAATCCATGAAAACTGGACAACCATTCTGATTGAACTTCCAGCTTACTTTGCAATCAAAAGCTCCATTTTTGTGCCGTTTGCCGAAATCGAATCGCCTTCTCGGCAGCTGCAGCAACCAGAATGGCCCACCGTGTCCCAAGCATTCAAGTAAATAAACCGCTCTGCTGCGAATTAATCGTGCCAAACTCAGTGAATCTTCTTCACATTTCCCAAGGTCCACCTCAACATTGATGCGCTTCGTTATACGCTGGAGGCACCTCGAGGCCGACATCTGGCGCAATTGGCCACGTATGGGTTCCATATTTACACACTGAATAATCGCAAGGAAGTCTTTCAAAATTCTACCAATCTTGTTGCCCAGGCAACCTCGCAGCAGTCTTGCGTAGACACAATTCATCCGTGCTGTAATAGGTGTCGTCCTCTCAACGACGATCACCAAGATCGGTACCAAGAGCTTCAATCGATCACACACGTCAGCTAGTGATACGTCTCGGCACCATCTTCCCAACTGCGCCCACTGTCAATATAACCCCAGCAGCCTTGCGCTACTTCCAAAGTATCTTTCTAACTCTCCACCTCAATATTCGAAGTTCACATTCAGTTTCTCTGTGGTTGGATAGTTCGGCACTGAATCTAATTTTCAAGTACTTAGGCTTGCGATTGAAGCACTTGTCGAGCGAGAGAGGAATCACCTTGTATCACCACTCTCAGGCAATCAGATACTAATGGCGCATCACCAGAGCATCACAGACAAGGCGAAGAACTTGTTGCACGGCACTCACAACCACGCTGCAGGTACACACATTCAACCACCACCTATCTTTCTGCTTTAGTTTGCGACCACTGTCAACAATCAACAGAATGTTCTGCCCCCCTCGATCACCTCATATTCACGCTTCGTTTTTTGCACTTTAGAGCTGTTTGGCTTGTTCTCGTGATCTCACAACTGTTGTGAGCTTGTTGACACAGACCATCACGCATACGGCGTCGGAGGCCCAACGACCGGCCACACTGCTACCTACGGCACTCACGGCACTCATGGCGTTGGCACCGGCACTGGAACAGGCTACGGTGCTACTACTGGTCACACAACGGGAACCCACAAGGCAGGAGGATTGCTAGGCAAAGTAGAGAATGCCATTGCAGGCCACGGCACGCATGGAACCCACACTACCGGCACTGGCCTAGGACATACCACTGGCACTGGCTATGGACACACCACTGGCACTGGTTATGGACACACCACCGGTACTGGATTAGGAACTCACACAACTGGAACTGGCTATGGAACAGCACCAACTAGTCACGTCGGAGGGACACCGCACGTCACAGGGACGCATTTAAGCATGGCGGAGAAGGCCAAGCTCAAGCTCACCGGGCACTTGTGAGCGCAGCAAGCTCCGAAGTAGTGAAGCTGTGAATAAGCACATTTTTGTACAGAGAAAAGTTGGTTTCTGCATTTGTTGCTGATTTTGGAGTAAAGTGTGGACGTCTTTGTGACAATGAATCGCTATTCTTCTATGCACAGTTGGTGTGAGTGTGGGCTTGTAGAAGTGAAGCTCATCACTCAGCTGCTACGTAACTTTGCATGTATAACAGCTACTTCAACGTCATGTATCGAATATAAAATTGATAGTAAACAATGATTTTTGATATTGTTTCAAGGTTGCTTTATTTGATTGCTTGGACTCTTTTTGTCGTTGTCCTATTTGAAGCTCGTGAATTGGTTTTAAGTTCTTTTTGTATTTATATTTTGAGAAATGTATTGGTCTTGGATTTATTTATTTTTCAATCTTTTGTATATCCTTTTCTTTTTTCTTATTTTAAGATGTAACTTTCATCACTTATTATTTGTATTAATATTTAAGTTATATTCTCCAACTTTTTATGATATGGGAATTGGGGTTTTGTTAGCCTGCTCAACCGAAGTAAATGAAAATATAGACGTTGCATGGCAACATATTACAAGTAAACAACCACTTTCTAATGCACAAAGATTCTCACCACATCTATTTGTCTACTTCATGTTGTGAATGGCTGAATCATTAATTTTGTGAGTACCACTGAATATCTTATCTACCGTTTTTACGTTACAGCACAAAATTCAATATTTTATTAACAAAAAAATTAAATTAAAATAGAAACGTCAAAAAATATGTATACACATATATATACACATCTTGGTTTTAATACTTTTAAAGTTGATATCTAGTGTGCAATTAAATTCGAAAACATTTTTACTTTTTTGTTTCGTTTATTTATTATACATGAAAATTCTGAAATCATGGTTTTTTAGTCAGTCATACGTAACTTATGGAAAACATAGAAGCAAAAATGAGTTCACTGGAGAACATTTGTACAACGAAGGCACAAATAAGTTTAGGGTGTATCCAATGCCATTCCCCTTTGCTCAACTACAAAGAAAGGCTCTGAAAATACACAAAAATTCGTTCGACATTCATTCTCCATACTATTCATCCACCGCCAGGTCCCATCGGCTACCGTTGATTTTGAATGGTCGAGATGAAATTAACCCCACCACACCAGTTTTACCCACGCTATTTACCACTTCCCAAAATTAACAAGGTCGGGCTTTACCTCCTCGTGCGTCCTCCAGGTGTGGAATCAGGGTTTAGGGTTTTCGAAGCTTGCTGTTGTTTGGACAACTCGGGGGCTTCGACTAGGACTTTGAGCACTTGCACGAGGGTAATGGCACTTACTGGACCTGTGTAGGAGGACAGGAAAGCAGCGCTTCGGAGATGAACAACCAGAAGATTTTGCAGCTCGCCAAGGGCTTTCGAGGGCGCAGCAAGAACTGCATTCGCGCGGCCAGGGAGCGCGTCGAGAAAGCCCTGCAGTATGCGTACAGGGATCGGCGCAACAAGAAGCGTGACATGCGTGGATTGTGGATCCAGCGCATTAATGCCGGCACTCGTCAGCACGGAGTAAGATTTCCACACCGCAGCGGAGTGAGCTCGTTAGATTTGGCTCTTGTTAAGTTACGAAGTAGACATTTAGCAGAATTCTATTGCTGGCCGGCCTCAGGTTTGCATGACTAATTTCTGGTGTTGGAGTCAGGTCACCTTCTCGGCGTTGCTTTCATTTATCTGCCGGAGCCTTTGCGCATCTTAGAATTAGATTCTAATCGTAGGTTTCTTCAGGAGACTACTCCAACATTGAATTTGTTCTGGTTTACGCTGAATAAAGTTGTTTTGGTGCAGGTCAACTACGGGGATTTTATGAACGGGCTTTCCAAGGAGAATATTGACTTGAACCGGAAGGTGCTGTCAGAGCTTGCTATGCATGAACCTTACAGCTTCAAATCTCTAGTTGATATTTCTCGCATTGCTTTCACCCAAGTCAAAATCAAGCAGTAGTTTATCCCCGTAGAGTAGCTGGCGAACTCGATCCTTAACATGCAATTTGGCACACACACGATTCTCAAGCGTTTCGAGAGTGTGGCCAATTTTGCAGCTTAGAGGCACAGGGCTATCTTTCTCTCTTGGTGCCTGATACATTGTCTCCGTCTGTCAAGGTTAAGACTTCATCACTTCACGAGGCTATCTATTCACTCAATTATTTTTCAAGTAATGATAGGAACTGAAATCTTGATTTAGCCACAGCTAGATGTGCGGAGACCTCGTAGATGACCTTGGAGTTTAGAGAATGAATTGACAAAGTTATTAACATATATATATCCTATTTCTTTATCAAGACGTTTCACTCTGTTCTTTGCTGGATTTAACAAAAGCTCTTCATGCCAATAGTAGTGACTTGGTGATGCAGTAGTTTGGTAGTTACTCCGAAAAGGATCGCTCTTTATTGTCTTCGGAAGATCGGCTATTTTGGGAAGCTCTTATGGACAGGACTCCTCTCCTTGCTTTTATCCACGTATTATCTACGAAAACTGCTATCTTTCCATGTCCTGAGTGCTAATGCTTCTCATTTACACTGGCGTTTCGCTGCGAAGGGAAGAATTGGATGCTCTCTTGCAATCTTACCTTTCATTGAGTCTTTCACCTCAATGTCTTCACCGCTACCTTACGGCTGGCAATTGAATGGCAAACTTGCTGGGCAATATCGTCTTGAATTTTCCTTCCACGAGGGCAAACCTCAAGCTGCTGTGTAAGATGAGATGGACAACTATCAGTTTGGTCACCCTAACCAAACAGGTGCCTACCTCGCATGTAGATCAGAGGCTAGGGCGTTCCAGTAGTCTGAAGTTAAGTGGGACACGGGTACCCTCAACGGCCGCGGGTTTTAATCTGTACAATGTTTTCACCGTATTCATACTTCGTATATCGCTTCATCTTGAAGAAGTTTATCTTGCTTCGCCAGAGTTGTGTTTTCTGTCTACGTCATCTCAACTCCTGTAGTGCTAGTGCATAAATAGTTATATCTCGTAGTATTTCGGAATATGCTGAGGTTGTTATGTGTATTGCTGTGTATTCTTTCTGATATACATGCATTTTCTTGCTTTCGAATCTCATTTTCTATTTGCAACCTAAACCATTGGAATAATTCTATCACATCGAGTTATGTGGAGTGCAGTTTAAGGTGCATTAAGTCTTGATGATGTGATTTCATCAGGATTTGAGAGTCTGATCTTTTGTTTTTTGGTGCATGTCACCAAGAGAACTTTTCAAATTGTGTATCTTGAAGGACTTTTGTGGATAAGTGTATTAGGGCTGAAAATTGCAGTTCTTCAGCGAGAAACAAGAGGACATTTTCAGGGGTGTTGGCGTAATTGTTTCTCTGGAAGTTCATTAACTCTTTCTTGCTTGGGTGTTTGTGAAGGCCGAATAGGTCCTTCCTTACTGTTTTAGGTCAGCTATCGAAGAATTCCTTCAATGTGGTATTTTCGATAGAGGAAAGATGCTATTGGAGCATTACATGCAGCACGTATTTAAGATAAAAATATGAGGCCTTTGAATTAATGGGTCGTCACGCTGGAGAACCTTGATATGTACGCGATGATATTGACATGCCCACGGGTCGAACTTCCCTGAAGCCGCAAAGGAGAGAATGGCCAGCCCTAACTTTTGCAAGTTTCCTCCGTTTCCAAGGTTAGCAAGCAGTTCGCCAAGCGATTCTTGCGATGAATTGTACGAAGGCTACAACGATTATGATCCCCAGCTACAACATACTTATACGGGTCCGCAAAGCCAGGTAATCGTCACGTCGCACCCTTCGAAATGATTATGACTTACATTGAATCTCTCACTCGCCACTCAACGTACGGTCATTCTTCATTTCCTGGTCACCACCCAACTCCGTCACTTTCCAAGGCTAGGGAGATGTTGTGGAGATTTATGTAGCGTTGTGTTCATTCGTTTTTGAGAATGCTTCCGGTAGCCATTCTTGATTTCAGCCTGAATTGAGCATTGACAATGTGGAAGTACTTACATAGATTGGATCATTTGGAGAGGGTCTTGGAAGCAAGACGGATACAATTGGAATTTATGACCACGGATTGGCATACAGCCGATCGTCGTCCGCATCTGACGTTCAGGTGATCATCTTTGGAAACCTCTAAACTCAGCTGCAAATAATTTTGTAAAGAGTCCTCAGAACGATCATTCTGAACTTTTGCATACGCTGGTGCACGAAATAGGGACAAAAGCTGGATCCATTTGCCAGGACCTTGACTGCAGGCACAACAGCGTCGATGATATGGCGGCCTCCCAGTACCTGCATGAGCAGCCGGGCGCAACACAGTCCCTTCTTCTTCACGGATTCTTCGCGTCCTATGACTGCTATTCGCGCCGCAGGCTACTCATCTAGAGTAATTCCTCATAATATTCCTTATGCTCCACTTTATATCTATTACTGGTGTTTCAAGAATGTTTCGAGAGTGTCTTAATGCACATTGCTGGTGTTGGTTTGGGCGTGATACTCTGAGACGATCAACTTGATTGAACTTCGTCGATGTAGGGGAGCAAGTTTGATCCTATGAACCAGGGCGCCCCAATCTCGACGTCTGGATCACAGAAGAAAGAGGAGGTCAATCCTGAGTATCAGTGTCGAGAAATGGAGCGAGCAGTAAACCAGCTGCTTGAAGCGAGTGCGGCCGCTGGCCTTGCTGTAAGGTCTGCTCAACTCTGTCTAACGATGCATTCAGGGTCAATCAGCTTGCCCTTGACTATTTTAGGTCTGATAAGATTTCTACCAGAGTTTCTGCTTGAAAATGTGATGGAACGGTTATAATTCAATAATCGCAGCTATGCATGATGATAGGAATAAAATTAAGGTTTTGTCATTAAAATTGAAACCTTAAAGAGGGAAGTTGTACAGTTTTTCTGTCGTTGATTTAGTGCACTATGGATCGAAGCTTTGATACTTAATGTGTACTTTACCATTATTGAAACCTTATTTAGATAATGTTGTTCAGTTCTTGCGAATCTTTATTAAGATGAACGATGCTCAATCCTTTTTTGAGCAGCAGAGTTGTCTGTGCAACTCACGAGTGGTACAGATGGCTTGTGAGAGCAGGGGGATTTTCAAACAGCTCTTCAGAAAGCTAAGGAAGCAGGCAAAAAAGAAAGGGCTTTGTGTCGAACCAGGGAGCAGGCAGGGTTGGTAAAGTTTCTGATATTTTATAAATCTTTGTTGATTGCCCTTTCAGTGTATACCAGAAATCTAATTTTTTCCGTTACCCCATGATTTAGATAAACTTTTGATGGTTGAGTTGCGTGACTCTAGAAGGCCATCACAGTAGTGGGTTTGTTGATGCAGGCTGATCAAATGAATATGGAGCTCACTTTTGCTGTTTGCTTCAACCTAGGATACCAATATCAATGTGGTGGTCTGCAGTCAGAAGCTTTGAATACTTACACTCAAATTATGAAAAATAAGCAGGTACATCTTTCATTAAAGGTTTTGAATATTAGTTGGCCATCGAGTTAGTGTGTTGTACCATGTGATATGAGTTTAATTGTTAGTAATCAGATTCAGTACACGGGTATGAAGCTGTTGCTTGATTTCGAGAGAATAAGGATTAACGATTAAGTAGTTTTTGAGATAAAATATTATATGGATTTTCCAGATTTATATTTAATCGAGATTCACTTCCTGAGCAAACTTGTCTAGTGAAGGTGAAGCTAATTGAAAATATTTATTTATTTCAGTTCACCCATCTCGGTAGATTGAAGGTAAACATGGGGAACATTTACTACAAGCAGAAGAATTTTCCATTGGCTGTTAAGATGTATCGTATGGCTCTTGATCAAACCCCCAGTGCTTACAAAGAGACACGCTATAGCATTCTACGAAATATTGGCAATGCCTTGATGCGATTAGGCAAATATCAGGTTTCGTTTCTATCTTATCCTTCTTGTAGTCGTCTTCTGCCTCCGTTCCAGGACTGTCATACACAACACATCCAAAACCTGAACTGTTCGTGTTATTCATTGTATTCAAAAATTCACTTGCAGAAGCTTTCATATGAATCATTTCCGTTGAATTTTACTTGATCAGGATGCAGTTCAAGCTTTTGAGTTAGTAATGGAGAACAAGATTGACCATCAGACTACTTACAATCTCATAGTCTGCTACTACGTCCTCGAAAACATAGAGCAGATGAAGAACTGTTTCACAAAAATGCTTCTTGTGAAGTACTATGACTCTGATTCTGATGACGAAAATGATGATGAGAACCCCGTTTTGCGGGTATACCCTTCTCCTGTATTAGTCATATTGCTATTAGTTGAACACATCAACACCTATCCATCTCAAGCAGCACAATTCATGGGTTCTTAATTCATTCGTTCTTACTTTGTTATTCTTTATCCGTTTTCGTTTTTTCCTGTTATGTGTTGTACAGAATAACGAGCTACGGGAAGAGTTAAGGACAAAGCAAAATCAAGCCTTGAAATACATCTTAACTGCAGCAAGACTCATCGCACCTGTGCTGTATCACAACTTTGTGGAAGGGTATGATTGGATTGTAGAGGGATTGAAAGATCAGCAGTATGCTGCGCTGGCAAATGAGATGGAAATGGAAAAGGCTATCCAGCATCTGCATCGGCGAGACTTTACCCAGGTAGCGATACTACTAATTGAACAACGTGAATTGATTATGAATTTTTATCAAAGTACACATGTAATAGGGTTAGCTTTAGGGATTTTAGCACGCCATAATTAAGTATTATGATACGTGTTGTACGCGATTCAGGCTATAGTGCTCCTGAAGGATTTTGAGAAGAAAGAAAAGGACTTGAAAGCCCGTGCAGCAACCAACTTGTCTTTCCTATATTTCTTGGAGGGAGACATTTCCAATGCTGAGAAGCATGCAGAGGTTGCTGTGAAAACCAACCGGTATAACGCACAGGCGCTTGTAAACCAAGGCAACTGCTTGTACAGCCGGGTATGGATGTTTTCTGCTTATTTCTATTAACTGTAACGAAAGTAGCTCGTTTCCATATATGTACTGTCAATTTCCAACAGTACATTAGAATCATGGACCGTATGCAGGGGCGCGTGGAGGAAGCTAAGGCAGTGTATCGGGAGGCAGCAGAAGTAGAACTTGATTGTGTTGAGGCAGTCTATAATCTTGGACTTTGCCACAAGAGACTTGGCGCACTCGGAGATGCCCTATCTACCTTCAAAAAACTCAGCAACTCCCTACCCAACAGCATCGAAGTCTTATTCCAGGTCATATAGTGTTTTTTTACTGGGAATAATTCTTCTTACTTTAATAAGCTTAAAACTCGTAAATTCATAATTAAAGATTTCACGGAAGTGTTCTTACCAGGTTGGAGATGTTAACGAGTTGATGGGAAATACCAAGCAAGCTATAAAGTGCCTAGAGATTGTTAACACACGGACCATGCACGATCCAGGAGTTCTAGCAATGTTAGGTCGCCTGCATGCCAAATGTGACGATGAACCCAAGGCGTTATATTACTACAGTGAGTCCCATAGGGTATATCCCGCTAACATGGACATTACGTCGTGGCTGGGTGCCTACTATGTCAAGAATGAAGTTTACGAGAAAGCCATGCCCTTCTTTGATCTTGCGTCGAAGCTTCAACCAACTGAGGTCACCCTCTGACTAGATTCCGTAATTGTTAATGAAATGACTACTAAATGACGTAGCCATTGTCCTGCATGGCGAGAGCAGTAACTGATGGATACACCCGTTTGTTTTTCTATTTTGAACAGATCAAGTGGCAGTTGATGGTTGCGTCATGCCACAGGCGAACAGGTGCCTACACTGAAGCTTTGGCGACGTACAAGGCCATTCTCTCAAAACATCCAGACAACACGGAGTGCTTGAGGTATTTGCTGCACATGTGCACGGGCCTTGGCAGGAGGGATGAAGTGCGGACCTATGAGGCCCAACTGAGAAAGGCAGAGATGGATATGGCTTCTGAATCCAGATCTCATCTGCTCAGATTAGAATCTGCCAATGAAGTGCCCTTAAGGTGATCAATGTCTTGAGCCATTGCAGGAATTGTTCCTGTACATGTATTTTTAGATGAGTGACCATAGGTACCTCCTGTCAGTGTATGGTTGCTTTCACGTTCTTTCATGCATGTGGCCGTTTCCAAGCACATGATTGTATGCCCGATTTGAATTCACTCCTTAACATCAATTGCAGGTTTATTGAGTTTCGAGGCGAGTCTCGACACAGCACAAGGGAAGACACGTATCTTTCACCCAGATCATCAGAGTCTCCAGGATCGTCCTTGTTTGGATCTAGAGTTATCAACTCAAACTTGTTCGCTTCGTCTTCCGTGTCCTCGTCTCCCCTACCACAGAGGACCTTGCGTGGCACCACAAAGAAGAAACCAGCAGGCCAGCGGGAGGAAGAAGTCTGGCCAGAGCTTGGAGACGACCTCTTGCCCATGTAGCTCCTTGTACATTCATCAGTAAGTGTTGATTGCTTCGATCTAATTCAACCAACTGGAAGAAGCTTTTGGATCAGGCGAAGGTGGAGTTGAGACCAGTCGTCCTTCAACTTTCTCGCGTCCTTTTTTTAGTAATGTATCCCGGGAGATTATGCTCGAAGTCCGGGGCGTTCTGAAACGATTCCAAACAATTCTGTCCAGGCTAGCCTACAATGCATCGTGTTCGTTGCCTTGGTGAATGTCTCAACACCGCAGGCTTTCTGGTGGTCAAAATGATGTCATGTCGCGGCTCATCTCATCCAAATGAACAATGTTACATGGGTTTGTGAAAGCCATCCCCAAAAACACCTGTCGTAACGTCCCAACGCAGATATGAGTGACTATTAGACCTTGAAAGCTCCCAACAAAGGACACATGAGTCCAAGATGATGAGAATTAGCTGGCTTACAGCCCGAGCAGTGCCAGCTCTTACTGTATCTTCTCTAAGCCAAATAATTAGCTGGCCGGCTCAGTTGCTTCTTTGGCAACGCAGCAGCAGCATAATATGTAGAGCTTTTATGGATGAAGGGAAAGAGTATACAAATGGGTGAAGGAAAAATGGCTACTACTGATGTATCATCTGAAAGTGGTGCATACGGTCACATCCTCCAACTGAATTTTAGTCTGGGGTGGAAGAAAGTGTGATGAGATGTAGTATAAAATTCAAGCAGCAAGTCATAGCTCTTCACCATTTCAATAAGTCTTGTAGATGCTTGTGGTGCAGGTGAGGTTGTTAAGAGTAGGTAAAGAGACCCTCATCCATTTCTTCAGGTGGCATGTTGGCAAGTTGGCTTGTCTTTTTATGAGTAATCATTTGTACATCTTGTCAAATATGAAAGGGACAACAGAAGTTTGATAATAGTAAATTTTAGCAAGTTGGCATACATTGTGGCCATTTCTATGGCGTATGAGATTGAGAGGATTTCTTTCAAGCAATGGAATAAGAAATAATGGTATACTAGAATAGTGAGATTGTTTCTTGGCTTTAATAAAAGAGCTTAATTTTAATTAAATTATCTTGAAATAAAATCAAATAGAAGATGCTTGGATTTTGTACACAATCCAAAATTCAAGCCAAAATGTTTTTTCTTTTTCTTTTTCACATTGAATAAACAGTGTTGTCCCTTTGGAATCTGTGACAAGCTCACCTAAAAAGGTGGTTTTTACAAAAGTTTAAAAAATTTTGTTTAAATTTTTAAAAATAACCATTAATATATATAACAATTTGGTATGAGCTTACATATTTAGACTTGTGATAAAAGAATGATGTGATCCATTTTATGTCTTCTTCTTACTTTATACTATCTTCAAAAATCAAGAATTTTAAAAAAGAGTTTTTTTTTACAAATTTATGAATCTTTAGAAGAATTTCATACTATTTCTTTTTAAAGTGGGCTTATTGGTATAGAGACCCTCTAAATAGACCACCTAATAACATCTTTGGAACTTATATAAATTTAAGATTATATGATTTAGATAGCATTCAATTAAGATAATATCACATTTTTTTAATTTGACCATTGTAAATATAATGTAACAGTTATTATAATAGTTTTAGAACACATTGGCTTCATTTGGTGAGATTAGATGTAATACACCTATCTTTAAGGAGTACACATAATAACAAAAAGGCAAAAGCAACTCATAAAATCTAAGTAAAAAAGATATAAAAATAATTAATTTGTATTTTTAAAATTTTAAAACTTTATAAAAAAAACCAATTAACAATATTAGATATTTTTAAAAAATAGAGATTATTTTAATTAAAGAATTATGACTCTTATAATAGTATTAATAAAATATATAGCTTTGAATAATAATATTTAATTTATTAAATATTTTAATAAAATAAAAATATCATGTTATTATCTATGAAAGAGTTTATTAGTTAATATATATATATATATATATATATATATATATATTAATTTTATTATGGTCTTACATTTTCATTTACATAACATCTATTTATGTGATTTTTTACTTTTTAAAATATAATTCTAATTTTTCTAAAAATAAATGAACAAACAAATTTTTAAATGAATAAAATAATAAAGTAACATTAATACTTTCTTATATTTATCAGTGAATACAATGCTAGTAACAAAATATACAGATTTCTGAAATTATTGGCGAACACTATGTTGTTAACAAAAAGAAAATTTCAATGCTGGTAACACACCATATCGTTAGAATATAAATTTACTTTATATATATATATATATATATATATATATATACTTTGTTATTAAAAATCTGTTAAATCTATTTATTCTTACAAAGAATCTTTACTTTTATAATATGTATATAATACAAGTTTATACTTTAACAAAATGGGATTCCTTAGTATGAGCACATTAATAACTTGTATATATATATATATATATATATATATAAGGCTCCATCAACAAAAATGTTTGTTTTATTTGACCATCTAATTTCACTTGGGATACTTGATTCCACCTGGAGAATATCCGTGGTATGGTATGGGGTCGTCAATCCCACGTGGCGGTGTCTGAGGCTCGGAATTCAACCGAGGCACAGCTTTGGACTATTCCGATCAGGGCAGCGCACAGGTCGCTCCTCCCGCAATCGTCAGTGTGGATCATGTTGGTACTGCAGTATTCAAACATTTCGCGTCCGTCTTGCCCAAATCGTCTCGCGTTGAGCGGATTTTGTTGATTGTCGCTGCATCTTGATGCATCTGTGACGCAGCTGACGGAATTTCGGGACTGGTTTGACCCGTTTTGGCCCATTGTGGGGTCGCAGACGGAGATGGAGACGGAGGGGGTGGACTCTTAGGCGGAATGCGTGCGAACGAATTGGAGGGCCGTGTGGTGTGGTTTCTATCGCAGTTGCGCGTTTCGATTGTTCTTACGGATTCAAGTCTGGTGCAATTTGCTTTGTGAAGAAGTTAACGAGGTTAGGAATGGTGTTTTTTTGGTTCTGAATTTCTTTCTTGCTCTTACCCTAGACGATATTGAACAGTCCTCGTGAACTCCAGAATTTTTTTTTGTTTATCTGTTTTCTCCTGTGAATGGTGCCGTTTAGCATGTGAATATTGGTGAAGTTTGAGGTCGGGACTATTCTAGACAACTTATCTCCTTGGACTCATAAAAGCCGATGTCGGTTTTACGGTCTGTTTGAGGTTGAATAGCGTGTATAGAAGTTGTTGAGAGATTGTGTTCAAGTCATGTATAGTATTTCCTTTCCTCCCGCGGCACGCTACGCTGTTAAATTCTCCCGTTCGTGGCTGCACTCTATTCCGATAATGTTAGGAAATGATTCCTACTTCGGCTCAATGGTACGGGTTTCACTCGTGTATACCCCGCAGCCACCGGTCGTGTAAGGTGATGCAGATATTTGCACTCCTGGAATCTGTGTGGTGGTTTGGTTCTTTTGTATGCCCGAGTCGTTCGTTAGCAATTGGAAAGATCTCTCTAAAGGCTACATGTTTCGCTGTTGCTGAGGAGTAATCCTTTCAGGTTCTCGGCAACCTGGACGCGATACCCTGCCTTTCTGTTTCTTCCGTCGCGTTTCTTACAAGATAACACGACGATGGTATAAACAGTGTTGAAGTAGCTTAGATCTGTGCAATCGGGAACCTTACAAGCTTGTATCCTTTAGTTCATAAGAAGAGTTGCTTCCCGCGAAGCCGAAGGATGACTTTTAAGTTTTTTTTTTCACGTAATAGTATTTTGTAATTTTAGTGTCTTCACCCTTTAAGTAGGTTAAACAGGAGGAAAGCCTTATTACCGCAATTTTTGTTCTCGCAGTTGCTGGTTTTTACTGGAATTACAAAATCGACATGGCTCCCTGGGATGCCACCGCCGCGGATGCCAGGACTGGCGTAGGAGCCGAGAAAGCTTTTTCGTTCTTGTCCAAGAGCATTTCTGAAGTGCAGAAATCTGCCGAATCCGACATAATGCTCATCAAAGCCCGTGTGAAGTCGTTCAAGAATTTATCGGAGGCGCTCGACAAAGAATGGGAAAGTTTGAAGATTCCTGCAGTGAACAATCTGAAAAATTCCGGAAAGATCTTGAGGATGATGACGGACACCAGCAAACGAACTGCAGGAAGTACAATATCCTCTGCAGCCGATTTCGGTTTTCTGAAAAGCCTCAAGCCAACCTTATCTGAATTCCACGGCTTTTTTACTGATTCTGAATTTCAGAGCCAATACCGAGACGACTCCACGGGAATGGATCTCCGGCTTCGGACGTCACCGTTTTCGAAAGACGTGGATTCTGGGCTTGATTTGTTCTCTCGGAATGCACGAGACGGGCTTCAAAATGGGTGGCCTTCTTCTCGAAAGATTACTGATAGGAGAATGGTGGTTAGAGATCGGCAGAAAGGATCAAAGAGGAAGAAATCAAATAGAAAACTAAAACCAGCGTCTGTAGACGACTGGATGGACGATTGGGAACCTTTTCGGCGTGTGAAGGAAAGTGTGAAGGAGAGTTTGCAAGAGCTGGAAAGTACTGCTGCTACAAGCAAGACGCCTTCTGAGTTTTTTGAGAACGTTAAGAACACAGAATTCTATGAGAATGTGAAGAAGAACTTGGTGAGATTGCTTTTTTCGCATCTTCATTATTGTTCTATCCTTTAGAACGTGTTCATACTAAGGAAGTTTACCATTCTTCGTGTTCTTAGCAGTTCACACTGGTGAAATTAAGTCGGTGTTGTATTCATATGTTGCAGAAATTGTCATCGAGCGCAGACACAAGTAAGGAGCAATATGGGTTGAATGTAGCACCTTTGGATGTAGCAGAGTTGCTGGAGAATTTAGTCAGGCAGTCTGAACCTCTGCTTGATCATCTTGGTGTCAAGAAAGGTGCGTTTCTGGCATCTTCTACCGAGTTGAATGTCAATAAGGGTATTTCCTTTCATGTGAAAGTAGTTTCTGAGAAATCTCAGTAAATGTTGTCGATACATTTCTAAATTGAAGGAGTCGTTTAACGAAGGGTATTTCATGCACGAACACGATTTCCTCTGATATTAATGCGTTTGATTGATGTCTGCACAGATGTCTCAGAGAAAGTTTGTGATCTTATAAGGAGTTGCAAGAGAGAAGATCAACAGCTATTTCGTCCAGCGTCCAAAATGAGAAAGGATTCTACCAAAAATCAAGACAACCTGGACCTGCGCATAGCTAGTGTTTGTCAAAGTACAGGCTACAGATACAAAGGGGGTCCATGGAGTGATCACGAAGATGCGAAGGATTCTCATGATCAAGATTGTCGTCGTAACATAGCAATTGTCACCACTGCAAGCTTGCCATGGATGACCGGGACAGCTGTAAATCCACTCTTTCGGGCTGCTTTTCTTGCGAAGACTGGAAAGCAGAATGTTACTCTTCTAGTGCCTTGGTTGTCCAAGAATGATCAACAACAGGTGTACCCTAATCGTATGACATTCGATTCTCCCGAGGATCAAGAGA
Source organism: Physcomitrellopsis africana (assembly GCA_036785485.1). Taxonomy (NCBI): domain Eukaryota; kingdom Viridiplantae; phylum Streptophyta; class Bryopsida; order Funariales; family Funariaceae; genus Physcomitrellopsis; species Physcomitrellopsis africana. Next base: position 574,209 of record JAWRVF010000014.1, on the reverse strand, counting down.
GTTATGTGCGTGACTGGGTGGAAGCCCGTGTTGGATTCAAGTCTGACTTCAAGATCGCATTTTATCCTGGGAAGGTAGGTGCAGTGATTAGCAGAGTTCTTGAAACTATTCAGTATGCTTGTGTCATCGCCTTTTTGATGTGTTCTAGTGAATGCGAACAACTCTAATCTCTCGTTTGTCGTTGTGTCACTTTATTCATTTTCACACGCCTCAGTTGTGAGACATCCAAAAGGTTGATAAGACGTTGCATTTATTTCACTTGCTGGTATCCTTATGTTGTACAAATGTTGGTATTGCGCACAGTTTTCAGTTGAGAAACGAAGTATCTTAGCAGCGGGCGATATTTCTGAGTTCATTCCAAAGGAGGAAGCGGATGTTGCTGTGCTCGAGGAACCCGAACATTTAACCTGGTATTATCATGGGAAACGCTGGACAGACAAGTTCCAGCATGTCGTTGGAATCGTTCACACTAATTACTTGGAGTACGTGAAAAGGGAGAAAAATGGAGCAGTCCAAGCCTTTTTTCTGGAGCATATTAACAACTGGATGGTTCGTGCGTATTGCAACAAGGTACTCTCTTTTTTTTGCCGTCTTTTCCCTGTCTGAATTGCGAATGCAATTCTGTCTTTTCTATTTATTTACATGCATTTTGTGTTTCGAATATTATCCTATTACAAAAGGTTTTCCGTTAATACGATTAGATCAACCATTGGGTCTGATGATGCAATCTATGTTTTTAACATGTTTATCGTCCTAGTTTTGCCTATTTGGTCATGTGTAACATGCTTCTATACTTGACAGGTACTGCGGCTCTCAGCAGCTACTCAAGAATTGCCCAAATCCTCGGTTATGAATGTCCATGGGGTTGGCCCGAGATTCCTGGAGACAGGCAAGCGACTGGCAAGTGAATCTCCAGACGGGAAGCCTACATTCTCGAAGGGTGCCTATTACTTGGGCAAAATGATTTGGGGGAAGGGATACAGGGAACTTGTCGATCTTTTTGTGGAGAACAAAGATCTGCTGTCCAATGTGGAACTCGACGTCTTTGGAAGCGGTGAAGACTCTCTTGAAGTCCATGCCGAAGCTCAACAGAATGGTCTACGCATGAAATTCTATCAGGGGCGAGACCATGGCGATAAATCACTCCATGAGTATGATCTTCACTTTAGACAGTGCTCGAATGCTCTTTTATATTCCAATCATCATGTATTTTTACATCTATACAATAGTTTTTGCATCGGAGTTTAGTTCATTGTTTTTGCTTTGACGAGTTGTGCACCTTTTGACTTGTGCAGTTACAAGATTTTCATAAATCCAAGTTTGAGCGATGTTGTATGCACCACTACAGCAGAGGCTCTAGCGATGGGCAAAATTGTGGTGTGTGCAGACCACCCATCCAATGACTTCTTCCGTTCCTTTCCCAACTGCTACATTTATCGGACACCTGAAGAGTTTGTTGAGAAGGTACAGCAAGCTATGTCCTCTGAGCCAGAGCCTCTGTCTCCTGAGCTTCAACATCTCTTATCATGGGAAGCTGCCACAGACCGGTTCATTGACTCAGCTGGTATTAACAAGCTACCACCCAAGGGTGCCAAGAAGTTAAGACCGAAGGCACCAGTTTTGTTGAGTGAGTGGGCTCAGCTACCTTTGGATTTATATCTGGTTTTTTTTGTGGTTGAGATTGTTTTAATCTCTTCTATGAAGTAGATAGCTAGATTGTCTCTTTGAACATTCTTATCAGGTCATAATTTTCTGAGTTGCTCTTTAACAGGTGAGGGAGTGGAGCAGAAGACAATGGCATTATCTACATCGACACCAGATCTTGCTGATATTGTGGATAAGGGTCTTTACTTCTCCCACTACTTCCTGGCTGGCATTGACCCATGGCGGAGTTTGATGGGAGCTCTTCCCGAGACAAAGCATATTGATGCTCAGCATTGTAAGGATCTAGGGTTGCCACCTCCTCATGTACAAAGGCCTGTGTATGGCTGGTAGAAAACAGATTGAAACATATTGCTGACTGAATCCGCTACACGAAGGGAGAGGCTTGGTTGTAATTGCTAAAGCTTGCGCCGCAAAATCGGAGGTGGTCGGGACAAAGAACCGGGGTTTGGTCACATTTGAACGCGACGAAGCCAGATGGTTTTCTAACGCATCATGGGAAAAGACTTCCTTTGTCGGTTGTAATTTTGCTGCGCTTTCATAGAACTACTACGGGACTATACATAACAAATCGAGTGTATGGTATGAAGAGCGACAGGGCTGTTATGTGTGCAATATTCTTTTGGCAATAGCTACGGGACGGATTTGGAACGGAAAAGAGAGCAGTTGTGTTCTGCAAAGCCAGGTTCTCATCCACTGCCCCGGAGATTGTACGTTATCAATTTTCTAGATAATCTCCAATTTTCATGTTTTGTAGGTCAATTTCATGCGTCACTGTTGGGTGATGGCTTATTTTTTCCGACATGGTGTATCAGATTTCTGCACTGTGCTCAATCGATATAATGCTTTTCAAGTGTGTTGTTGACAAAACAAACCATTGTATATGTTGAATTCATAAAAAGAAATTGGATGTTTCTATGATAAAAGGTGCCCATACGAGAATCTTCATTACTTGATTGATTTACTATTCAACCAAATTATCATCGTGTTTATTTTTAATCATTTGATGAATTAAAAACCTGTATACTTAACACAATATGAAAGTCTGATTAGACAAACTCAGTCATACGAACATAAAATGCAATTTTTTTAAATGTCTTCAATGTTATTTTACTACCATTATTTACGTGCACGTATAATCTTGTATATGTACAAGTATTATAGCAGATGAATAAATACATACTCAACAAATTGCAATATGTGATTACTCGTTATCGACAATTGTTGTAGAATAGTGACCAACAAGATAACTGAATTGATTGTTTTTCTATTGATTCAGTGCTCTCCATTGTTTTATGATATTTTTTATGTAAGATAATCATGACCAGAATAGAATTTTAACTTTTAGTTTTATTCAAAGTTTCCTGATAACGTAAAGTATATTTACACAATCCTACAAATTTTCTTAATATTCATCACAACCGGGTGAACAATATTCATCAACATTAACTAAGTAAATGTTAAATTTCACAAAGAGAAACATTACTCCAACGATCATATTTTTGCAAATTGTTAGTTTTCACCATGAACTGTAATCAAAAAAACATATCCCAATGTCATATTTGTCTCCTCTCATGATCGAAAAGGGAAATACGAAAGTATATAAACGTTTAAATGTGAATCTACGGCAAACATTATAACACCCGAAACATATTTTTCATCCACTGTTTTCATCCATTCTCCATTTCGTCATCCATCGTCTTCTTCATCCAAATGGAGAGCCTTCGTCTCCGACATGGCAAACAGGAAGAAGCAACTTGTCTTCATCGCTTGATGACCAAACTGATCCTGCGATGCAGATGGCGAGCAATCCACCCCTCGCCTCGAAGACGCAGAGGTCATGTTGAAGAACACCCACTAATCGAACGGCGAAGCTCATGGCTCTGATCGGGATGGCGGCTTTTCTCTTCAACTCGAGCACAGGCATGAGCTTCGTTCTACTCTCCACGCTGTGCGAGCTCTAGCGACTTGCGCACGCAGCCCTCCGCGCACCTCCGCTGGATTTAGGCATGGGGGTCACCAACTTTAGTCGAGTCTATGTATAACAGTCGTGGGATTATGGTTGAGATGATTTACAACACTGAATTGTGTTGTAGACACACGCTGGCTTTCTAGGGTGGGATCAGGGTTTTAAGGATGGTAGATAGGGCGGAGTTGAACCTGTTGTGCTCCTGAATGTCTGCACGTTGCGACTGATGATGTAGGCCACGACGCCGATTACCACGAACCAGCTTGCGGTCCAGCCCTCCATCTGCTTGTACAACTTACAAAGGCTGTGAGACTCATATTTTTGATGAATCTCGTGGAGGAAGTTTTAAGTCAATACGCAGAGAGAGAGAGAGAGAGAGAGAGAGCAGAGAGCAGAGGCGATTGATGACTAATGGATAGATCATGTCTTGGTTAGCACTATTGGGTGTCGTACCGTGTCATTCCGGCCTACTGTGTAGAAGTGTCGGTGGACTCGACCTGCAATTGGTTGCAAATCTGCACAGAGAAACTCCGAAGAGGGAGCATTCAGATCTGAGCTCAGAGAAGCAATATGTTGCTTAGAAAACGAAGCTATGTGAGCAAGGAAAATCAGAGCGGGTGTGAGATTGTGCCATGCCGCGATTGATTAAGCTGTATTCCAACCCGCAGCTGCCTTGAAGGACTTTCTCGTCTTTCACCGACTCAAACCCCTGCCGCCAAAACAATCCCATTCCTCAGTTCCCAAAGAGGTGTGCATCTTTCTTCCTTGAGCAATCCTCTCAAAATCGGTCATTAAATAGGGCTTCGAGCAATAGGTCAGTGAATGCCTCGCAATTTATGGTCGTTTTATGGAATTTGAGATGCCGAGGTAGATCTGCCTCGCACTGCCATTTAGGGTTTCGATCGTTCTTGATATTTGAGCATTGCACCATTGCTACGCCCCCCACGTTTGCATGACAACACCATGGTGAATATCTTTCAGACGCTAAGATGATTTCTTCATCTGATTTCAGCGTTTATGCTCATCAAGCTGATGCAAAATGATGCAAAAAATTCGGATCTGTTGGTTTTGTTTTCAGGTTTAGAAATGTTTAGTTTGGGATGTATCAGTACAGCATTGACACTACGTAAACGATGCCTTTCGATCTTCTGACATCCCTGAAAAACGTTGTGCTGTCTATCCATCTATTTTCATTTACTAACTGACAGTAACAACCTTGTAATCGGTATGCAACTGGCTATCAATCCACATCAACTTCGAAGATTGATTTTTCGAACCCCAGAATGGACATCGACGAAACTTGGATTGTAATCTCCGAACAACCCAAATTCAATTTTCTATTGTGAAGAGTATTCTTTCCAGGCAATTAAAGCGACAAAAACTCATGAAACTCACAGGGCTCGTAATTCTCACACCCTTCCAAGCACCGAAGCTGTGGAATCGGCCCCGCCCTCTTGTACGAGGTATTAAGCCCTTTGTGAAATTCCATATTCTCCATCTGGTTCACGAACTCCGACTCTACACCGTGAGCTTTTAAAGATTCCTTCTTCGCTCCTTCTTCCAACGAGGCCGCAGCATTGTTAACCTGCAGAGGTTCGGTCTGCATTGCTGCAGATTGCGTGAGCTGATGCCCACAAGCAAGAGCAAGGAGCATCCCGAGCCATCCGACCTCGATCAGGACCCGCGTCGCAACCCCGCTGAGTCTCATGCTCGTCTCATGATATCGGGGCATAACCCATAAATTCCACTGAAGTCCTCTCGCCTCGGAAACTCGGCACTCCACGATATCTTGTCTCGGGTTCCAAGCACACTGTCGGTTACGAATCACGCGAGGTTGCAAGGAGTGCTCGGCATTGCGAAGGGCAGTGGAGCGACGCGAGCATGAATCGGCTCCGGAATTGGGCGGCTACGGGCATCCAAGCCCGTGAGGCCGCGGTGTTGGCATCTCCGGGGTCTCCAGTGTGAATCCAAAGATGAGGCTCGCGGCTTTTTCGTTGACTTAGGAGATAGTCAGCTCTTCCTTTGCCGTATTGGCACCAAGTGATTGGCCGGCGGCTCCTTCTGTTCAAAACAGCAGATTCAGTATTTACATGATCTCAATTTCTTTTCTTTTTATTTTTTGTTTATTTTCCTATATCGTTGCTCTTTTCAAAGTGTTAACCTTAAAACCTTGTTATGTAATAGTTTATAAAGGTAGAAATTTAAAATGGCTTGTTAGTTGTTGCAGAATAGTTGTTGTATGCTACTTATAATTCATAGTATTTGTATATATGTGTTTAAAATTTCTTGATAGAATTGCTTCAATTTTCAATTCATATGGTAAATACTTTCATTCATCTATATAAATAAAGATTACATTTTTTAGTTATAATTTTAAATATGTGATTTTAAACTTATAATCTGTTATAAAAATATTTTAACATATAATATTTTTAAACTTTTTAATTTAAGATATATATATTTATATATATAAATCATTAAAAGAAGATTTTAGGTTTCTATAAATAATATATATATATATATATATATAATTTCAAATTTTATTTAGAATTGAAGCTAACTTTTTATGATTTCGATCAAATTATTGTATATCTTAAAGTTCATTTATATATAAAATTCATGACATAAAAATATTTTTGAAGATAATAATAATTTGTTGACATAGTATGACAAACATCTATAATTATTAGTATATTTACTTGAATAAGTAGAATTATATAGAAGTAAATAAAAGTAGATTAAATTATTAATATCTTGTTGTAAAGCTTTTTAGAAGCTTCATAGACACGGATTTGATTTTATATGTGTTTGTAGGAAATTGATAGGTTGGAAACTTAGCCAACAAATTAATTACATATCATACATGTTGGCCACTTATATTATAAGTTGGCCATGTGGTACACGTTTTAGAAACTTGCCCTACAAATTAGACACATGTCTCACAAGTTGAACACATGTTATGTAGCTTATAGGATGGTGCCATGTAACTTCTTAGTTAAATAATATATATGGAGGCAAGAGTGAGGCTTTTCTTATTCTTATTAGTGCCTTACTTGCTTTTAATTTAGTTTCAAGTGTATCTAGTCTTTTTATCTTTGGCAATAGCCATTCTAGTTTCTTCTTGAATATATATATATATATATATATATATATATATATATATTTTATCATTTCTTTTTAATGTATGTCTTGTTTGTTTGTTATATCCTTCAAGTTCTTATCCTTAATAGATTGACAAGAGTATATTTACAACATTAAAATTTTATCTTTCTTAATTAAGAGTAGAATACATCTTTTACTTAAAAAGATATAAGCATATTAGAGGTTGTGAATTACCTACTTCTAAACTAATATTATTCTTAGAATTGTTTTTCTTATTCTTGATCCTTTTCTATTTCCTGTCATAAGTAATATAAGATATTTTTTTTCTATTGTAGAATTATGACTGAATTTGTAAAAATGAAGGATGCAATAATATAAATGCATGAATAAATTATAAAATTATTACTTGCAATGTATCAACTGACTTCATTACCACAAGCACCATCAAGATTAATTAGAAATGAAGATATAGAGATGGTTGAAGCTACATCTATACATGTATCAGCAACTTTTCATATAATAGAGTATCTTACAAGTATCACTATTATTGTCAATGAACCAAAAATTGCCTTACTTTGATAGTACAACATCAAAGTTTTGAGGATTTATCAACCAAGTACAATTGGTGTTTGAGCTTCAACTTCAAAGCTATGCAATTTCAAGATCATAAGTCAAATTTATTAAAACATTACTTTCAAGTTTTATCTTATTATGATTTTCAACATTTCTTGAATAATTTGAAGGTTTTTTTAGTAAAGTTTTGATATATATATATATATATTTAAAGAATATGATACAATTTATGTTATAACTAATAAGATTTGGATCTTATGCTTAAAAAATTATTTAGTATTATTATATACTTCACAATTTTGACAACTGATAATTGATATTAAGTAGAATGATATTATATTATCAACCAATTTTTTTATACATCACAATATAAGATAAAAAAAATTGATACTAAACTTATTTAATCTTCAAACATTGAGTCAAGTAATTGAATTTGCTATGAAATAAGATAATTGACTTTTTGAGTTCTAATTTGAAAATCATATGAATATGCCACAACCTCTTTTAATTTAATTGCTATATCAACTCCTTCTCAATACATATATTCTAAAGTGAAAGATATGAAAATTGATGCAATACATTTTAAACTTCTTATTGAATAAAAAAAAATCTTAATGTCATTAAGAAAGATTATGTTTATATTATAGATAACCTAAATGCATTATTTAATATTGTCTTAAGAACTTCATATGCCATTCAAAATTTCTAGCATGAGCTCTAATCTTATTTGTAAAGAAAAAATATGGATTGTTGCAAATATATGTGAATTATCAAAGACTTAATAAGATAACTATGAAAAATTGATATTCTCTATTTTTGATATCTAAAATTATTGATTAATTAAATTAAGCTAAGATCTATATCAAAATAAATTTACAATGAACATACAATCTAATAATATTAAAAAAAAGATATAAATAGAAGATTACTTTTTGAACCAAGTATAGATATTTTGAATATCTTTTGGACTTAGAAATGCTTTAGTTGCTTTTTAACATCTAATAAATGATATTTTTTGAAAATTTTAAAATAATTTTGATATTTTTTATTTAAATAATATTTTTATTTATTCTAAAAATATAAAAGAATATAAAAATATATTTATTATATATTACATAAATTTAAAAATATATGATTATATATCTAGATAGAAAATATATATTATACAATTCAAGTTGACTTTTTGGAATACATTATTTAAAATGATGGTCTTATGATGGATCCAAAGAAAGTCTAAACTATCATAGATTAAAAAATTTCAAGACTAATAAAAAATGTTTAATATTTTTTAAAATTTGCCAATTATTATCAACTTTTGTTAAAGAATATTTTTAAGTTGCAATTCCACTTACACGTTTGACTTATAAAGACAAACTTGAATGGAACAAAGAAGTTGAAGCAACATTTCAAGCTTTAAAGACAATTATTATTGTGGCATTAATCAAGTTGACATATTTTAACTATTTCTTATGAAAATAAATGCATTAAACTTTGCCTTGGATGTAGTATTATAAAAAATAGGAGCAAATGACAAATTTCATCTTATAGCTTTTCATTTAAGAAAATTCTTAACATCTAAGATTAATTATAAAATCTATGATAAAGAAATTCTTATGATTGTAGATTCATTTCAAGAATGGCAACATTATCTAAAAAATACTTTTAGTCTATATTGATCACTAGAACCTTGAGTATTTTATATCAATATATATTTTAAATTATTGCTAAACCTGTTGAAATATATCCTTATTAGGATTTGTATTTAATATTATTTATTGGCCAAGAAAACAACAAGATTTATTAGATGCTTTATCTAAATGCTCTTATATTACATCAAAAGAAGATCTTATGATTAACAACAAATAATTTTTTTTAAAACCAAAGCAATTTCATTTTTAATCTATAAAATATTGAAAAGACATATCAACTATCTTTGTGCGGAATAAAGATCAAAGTTTGTTACTAATACCATTCAATGGATCTTAGATTTTATCAACTTATGAAGTAATTTCATAGCTCCTCATAAAACTTATTGCTTAAAAAGAAGGATAATGTTACAAACATCTATAATTACTAATATATTTATTTGAATAAGTAGAATTAAATAGAAATAAATAGAAATAGATTAAATTATTAATATTTTATTATAAACCTTCTTAAAAGCTTTATAAATGTGGATTTGATTATATATATATATATATATATATATATATATAAATAATTGAAAGATTGAAAACTTGATCAACAAATTGGTCACATGTTACATATGTTGGCTACTTGTATTATAAGTTGGCCATGTAGTATACATATCAAAAACTTATCTTATAAGTTAGACATATGTCTTGTAAGATGAACACATGTCATGTGGCCAATAGGGCATTTATAAGAGGAATTAAATACATTTAAATTGAATGTTTTAAAATCCTATATAAGAATTAATAATAATTAATTATCTTAAATTAATTAATATATATTTAGAGTCCAATCTAAGTTATTCTATTTAAATTTCTTACATCCATATAATCAACATTTATTTTAATTCATATAATAGATATTATTTCAATTTTTTTATCCACAAAATATATCACCTCTAAATTGATAATATCATCCAAAACTTTCATCTATTAATTTAATTATTCATCCAAATTAAATTTTTATATTATTTTTAATCTTCTATCTAAAATTCATCTATATTAATTAATTAATAAATTTATAAAATCATCCAAGTGAAGAACCAAGAGAAGTTGGTACCTCAAAATTTAATATTATACTATCTTTCACAAAATAATATATTGTGTTTGCTACTAAGTTCTAAATTAAATCTAACTAATCTTATTAGAAGGATAATTTGAAGATGCAACTATCTTCCAAAATTCACTATTAAATTTATTTGGATGCCTCTAATATTATCTTTCAAAGTTGATACTCTAATTTGTCAAGGCATCAAATTTATTTTTATAAAACCAAGCACTACAACCTTGTCCTTAATTGCCCTTCATTAAACTTGAGCTTATTAAAATCTAACCTTCAAATAACATCCTTTTCTAAAAAATGAATCCTTAAGTAACTTTAGTCATCTTGATCTTGTCCTCTAAAGTTGTAAGTTCAATTGACAACATGAATGTGAAAATAACAAATCCTTTGTTACAAAAACCAATACTCCTACCATATTCTATCTTCAAAGTTATTGATTTTTAGCTCTTTAGAAAACAAACTTCATCAACTCCTCAAAAAAATAATTCTTGTTGCTATTTGGCTTGTGAAAAATAAAGAATAGCCTTTCAAAATAGGACTACTAAACTATAAAGGCAATACATTGCTCTTCATTAAATTAAATGTTACTTCTTTGTCCAAACTCCAAATTCTAATATTCTTATGGTTATAAGATTGTAACAAAAATTTCTATCTTTATTTAAATTTTTAAGATCTAATTTTAAATTTAAAGAGAAAAAAATAACAAAGACCAAAGCTGCTTACAAAAAACTAAAGAAAATTTGGCACAACTTTGGTCATATACCAAAAAAGAGGTCTTTTCCACATAAACACATGAAACTTCTTATACTATTGTCCTAAGGTCTAAGAATTGCATTCACATCTCTATCCTTGAATTTTAAGGAGTTCATACCAAGATCCACAGTCTTAATTGATTTATGGATCAAAACTTGAAATCAAGACTTATGGCCATCAAATGAGCCATAGAGATGATTTTTTGATCAAATTAACTTCACTAATATATTTAAAGCATATTTAATTATAAAAATTGATCACTCACATATCTTAGTTTATAAGAAGTTATAACACATATAAAAATTAGAAATATGATAATTTTGATTAAAATTAAATTACTCATAAATTACTTCTAATTTACTTATGATATCATTACTATCATAATTAAATTAAATAAATTTTATAATTTAAAAAATAAAAAAAATAAAAATTAAACCATCCAATAAATTATTGATTATGTTTATAATATTGCTATATAGCTCCTTAGTTAGATATTATATATAGAAGCAAGAATAAGACCTTCTTCACTCTTAATAGTGTCTTTCTTGCTTCTCGTCTAGTTTCAAGAGTCTCAAGACTTTTTGTCTTTAGTAATAACCATTTCAATTTCTTATTGAATATATATATATATATATATATATATATATTTTTTGCCATCTCTTTTTTATGTCTATTTTGATTGTTTATTTATATACTTTGAATTCTTATCCTTGACACATAGTTTGATTAAAATATTATTGAAAGTAAGTTACTATTTTACATTAAATTTTTTAACAGATAGATAGATAGATAGATAGAAATATATATATATATATATATATATATAAAATCATGGTATATCAATACTATGATTGTATATAGGGCAAGGCAATAATAAGACAATGTTAAAAGCACAAAGATCTATTTTGTAATATTATATTTATTTATCTCCAAATTTTATTGTTATAAAAATTATAAGATTATATTATAGAATTCTAACATGTTTTTATTTTTAGTCGAGCACCTAATATATTTTAGACCATAAATGATTTAATATATATATATATATATATATATATATATTTAAAATTTAAAATTTAAAATTTAAAATTTTTTATAACTAATTTTATATATTATTTGGTTAAATTTAATAAAATTAGCTAAAGTTACTTTATATATATATTTTTTATTCTAATCATTTTTTTTAAAAAATAAAATATATTCTATTTAGTTGATATATGATTCACGCTATCATATTGTAACACGTTCATATAGTAAAAAGTATGAATAAGGATAAATCCTACTTAATACTTAGTTATCTTGGTTTATTAGAAACTTAAGATACTTAAGAAAAGGTTTATGAAAGCCTCTTAGAATAATTCTTGTTTTAATAGCTAATAGATAAAAGTTAGTTATTAAAATTTTCTTCTAGGTTGTAGAAACCGGTTCATGGCTTTTAAAAAAATCACAAGTCAATAAAGATAGAATAAAGGAGATAAAAAGTTAATATGGTAGAGATCAGAGTTGAATTGAGGATAGGATTAAGTTTAAATACCCTTAAAATAAGTTGGATTAATACTTAGGGGATGACCGGGTATGAGATAAGATCTAAAACAAACCTCTAGCCACGAAAACAACCACCAAAGGTAGAGGTTGGACACATTTGGAGATCAGCGAGTAGGATTTGGGAGAAGGTTTTAAGCTTATTTTGGAGGCAAAAAGTTTGCTTTCATAGGATTTGTGAGGACGAAGCAATGGTTATTCAAAGTCAAGGTTTATATTGACAATTTGGGTTTTATGTAAGAAAGTTAGGACTAGCGCTTTTCATTGCTTTGTGCAATTGGTGCAACATCTATAATTACAAATTGGGCAATATCTAGTTAATTAGGTGAGCTAAGAGTATAAGAAATCTTATAACAATCTAACAGTGCAGCTAGGTGATATTTGCTCATTAGTACGACAAGGTATCGGAAGTTGGTAATTTGAAGTTGTTTAGGGATTTTATAATATCTAAAGATCTATCAATTAAAATAAGGTGAAAATTGGCACAGTATTAAAGGACACAAAGACCAAGCTATATGTCAAGTTTGAGCTAGAATTAACAATTGAAGAAGGAGAAGTTGTTGCTGGCATATCTGCATCAAACTTTGAATAAGAGGCCGAGAGACACTAGTACGGAATTTTAGAATCATCTTACAATCTATATGTTGGATTGGGCTGAAATTTTTTGAGCATATAGATAACTTACAGTGGTGTTTGTATGAATAATTTTGTATCAAGTGGATGGTCAGATTAGGAGTTATAGCTTTTTGAAGCTCACTCACCAAGATTAAGACTTGGGAAGAAAATTTAAGTTAATTTATTGTGAAGGTAACAGAGCAATTAGAGTTATGTGTGGTTGAGATTACTAATAAGAGTGTTTTTGAGCACTTTATATCAGATTTAAACTCTTTTGTATTGAAATTTGGATTTTGTTCTTCTTATATGGAGTGAAACCTATTAGGATTTCTTACATTTTTTATAAACACAGCCTTACATTCTACAGCTAAGTGCTCGATGCATTCCCAAACCAAACAACACGTTATATGACAACACACATACTCTTCTAAGAAAAGTCTAAATTGTTCTAAACTTTTGATTTATTGTTAAACATCATCTACAATAATTTTTTATTGTTGCAATTTTATTTACATATGTCTATTTTATTTTATTAAGTTCATCTTTTAAAATTAGTTACTTTATATACAAAAGATATGGTCTAGTTTTAAAAGACAATGTACTTAAGAATGATTTAAAAATCTTTATAAAATAATATTTATTTTATTATGTATATATAACTTATATAAATAATAACTTCTAATACTAATTTGTATTTTTTATGTATTTATAGCTACATCTTAATACTAGATTAATTATCTTAGCATTATTTCTTATTGATTTATAGATCTAAATTACACATTCTCACAATCAAGTTAAAAGTTAGAATTAAGTTTATTTCTATATTTAAATAATATCAAAGTTTATAGATTTTATATGCTTTAAATATTTTTTTTTATTAAATTGATTTATATAAAGCATCAAATATTATCTAAAAAAATAATATCATATTCTAAGGTTAAATTAAAGATCTAAAATTATACCATAAAAAGATTTAAGATTATCTTTTTTATTATTTTTTACTTAGATTATCTTATCAAATCATAAGATTATATTATTTTATAATTATTATTTTTATTTTAAAGATGTTTCAATAGTTTTTAATTTTAAAATAAAACTCTTGATTAAAATCTATTAAATAAGTTATTTTCTTAGATGATTTTGGTGTACAATACCATCTATTTTATTTATTTTAAGATCAAATTTATACAATTAAAAAAATATATATAAAATATAAAATTTAAAATTTAAAATTTTATTTTATAAATTATATATGTTAATTTAGTCTTTAATTTAAAAAATTTATAGTCCATCAAATAATATATTTGGCCATTTTTATACATATATAATTGATATATATATATATATATATATATATATATATATATATAAGAATAATAATAATTTTATAAAATGGACTTAAACTATTATGGATAAGGTCAAAAAACTATGCAAGATTATAACAACATAATAGCATACATGAATCTTATTGCAAAGCAATGCAATATAAGAACAAAAACAAGACTAGAAGATCTAGATTAGACCACAAGACATGTATTGTCAAGATTGAAGAGTCCCTCAATCTCAACATTTATATATATTAGAAATTAGGAAGCTTTCAAATAGCTTCTTGTAGAAGAATTTGCCCTCAAGTCATCCTAGGATGTTTCTTGAGCGGCTTCCTTGTTGCTTTAATGTGAAGCAATCTTGAAAACCTTCTAGATCTATTAAAGATCTTCAAGAATCTTATAGTACTATTAAATATCTTTAAAAACCTTCTAAAATTATTTAGAATCTTTTCTAGATGGATGTATGTGATATCATTTCTCTCTCTCTAGCTCTAAGTCCCTCAAGGAGCAATAAAATCAATATTGTTTAAAAGCAAAGAAAATTAAAGATGCATCTAATAGTCTTTGCAAAATATTCTAGCTATCTTTTTTTAGTTAAAGTTCTCATTGGTCTTTATAACCAATAATAATAACCAATGTCTTTTACTTAGAATCAAGCTTGCAATTATGTATCTTTATTTTAGAAACATCCTTCAAATATAATTTTTAAATAAACTTCATGGATAGGTTTGATTTCAATTATAATTACCATTGATTGACTATTAGGTATTTTTCAATACCTTTATATTTTGAGCAATTATTCTTCTTAGGATCGATAATGTGAACTATTTGATTGAGATGGCTTAACTTCTAAACTATCATCTTTTTACCTATTCATTATTGATATATTAAGCAAAAATAAATTTTAAATTTTAAATAAAATAGGATGGCATTAGATACAATATTTATATTATATATAAAAAGTAATTTCAAAATATTTGTAATTATTATTTTTTTTTTTTAATAAAAAAATTTTAAATTTTAAAAAATATTATATTAAAGATTTTTAATTTAGATGACATGGCAATATTATTAGGCACTTAATACACATGTTGTTGCTTTAGGTTCAAAAGGATGTTAATAAAATTCCTATAGTATATGAGGTGCATTATTAGAATCTTCTTTAAAGGAGGTCATCTTTGAACTTAAATTTGTTATGATCATCTCAAATATTATTAGCACATTGTTTAATGTCAAGGATAAGAAGATCCTTAGCTATTGCTATTCAAATCTAATCAAAAAGTAAAGAATCCATTGGAACTAATATAGTTATTGCTCAAAGACAAATCTACTTAGGTTTTAAAAAAAAATTCTATTGTTGGTTATATGCTACCTTTGTCTCTTTTGGCATAAGATATGAGTACTTAGATAAAGCATCTAATAACCTTTGCTATTTTTTAAAATTAATATGTGATATTAATATTTTAAAAAATAAAGATATATTTTAATAAACTTGGTAGCAATATAAAATATGAACCAACATAAAATACTTGGAATTTTTGTAATCTATATAGGTAGTTATTGGATATAAAGTACTTTTAAGAAAATGGCGACATTCTTGAAAAGAGTCTACAATGGTAAGAAGTTCTTTATTATGAATTTTAAAATTAATTTTTATAGCTAAATTGTTTTTGAATAAAATATAATTAGATGAAGTCTCTCTTCTTTTCTTGATTGTCATAAGACTATTCCTATAGCAAACTTTGAAGCATTGATTTCCATAAAAAATAATTTAATGAAATCTAGATGAATAAAGATGGATCATATAGTTGTGAGGATAAATTTTACCCCTCAATCCAAATTATAAGATGGCCTCACTTAAGAGTTGCTTGTAATTGGTGTTATAAAGTAAAGAAAGCAAATAGCAAAAACAAAGAAAAGAACAAATACAAAATAAGTGAAATAGATGGTATCAAGTAAGTACACAATTCAAAACTAAGTCACAATTTGTTCACTATATTTTTATTTAGTAAAAAATAAAAAATAAAAATAAAAATTATATTTTTAAGTAGATAATTTTTTTATCTTTCTAACAATATAAAAAACATATAAATCCAAATTACTATGAGTAAGTTATGATAGTTTAAAGATAAAAAGTAAATATTTAAAAAATTAAGTGGAAATTTTTTATCTCAATGATAATTTGCTTAAGAGATCATGAGTTTGAATCTCACCAAGGCTCACAAGTAATATATAAGGGTATCTTAGAGAGGCCACAAGGCCTTAGTCTTATCCTCCTACCTACATCCAAGGTGCCACAACCCAAATGGAACTTTTGCACCTCTCTTCCTACAAGGACTACAGTAGTTGCTGGTCCTCCTATTTTCTACTAATAGAATTCATTTTTTTGAAATTTTTATTTCATCATAGTGTTTAAAAACACCCAATTAGCCTAGGAACCTTGTACGGCCTTCAAATCTTGCTCCATTTCTTCATAATGGCTCCCAAGGTGATAAAACTCATTTTTACCAAAGTCTTCAAAATTGTTCTAAAAATTCCTAAAAAATTATAAATGAATTCTAAATAAATTCTAAAATTTCTTATAATACTTTTAAGATGATAATGTCAATTTATAATTATTTTATTCTACCTTGGTGATTTTTTATAATAATAAAATCAATTCAAATCAACTAAAAATCCTATTTTTTATATAAATAACTAAAAAGACATGAGGTTTATTTCTTATGCTTCTTCTACCTACTAAGTAACATTTATATATTTTTAATAAGTGATATATGGAGATAGAAGGCCAATATAGACATTGGTTTCAATAATTAAATACTAATTCTTATAATTAAGCAAAAATACTAAATCAACTAAAATAATTATCTATAAGACTTACTAAGATTCTATTTTTTTTCTACTAATACTATTCTCCTTCATTTAATATCCTATAAACATTTCTTTATCTAATAATTATAATTTTAGCACTCTAAATGCATTCTTTTGTCCTAAAACAACTAATAAGTCAATTTGATGACTTACAATAGTGAAGGTTGTGTTTAAGCTTTAAAAAACTCTTTTTACTTTTTGGTGTCATGTAATGTGAAAATTAGCTTGGGAATGTATTGAGCATTTGGTTGTAGAAGAATTTGATCTTACCTTGAAGTTGGATTTACAATCCAAAATAATATATAAGGTGTTTAAAAATACCTTTTTGGTAATCTTGAATAATTTAAGTAAACTAATAATAATCCTAAGTTCATCTTATCAACCTTTAACAAATCCTAGATATATCTTATCACACTTTAATCAGTTCTAAATAAATTTTAAACAATCCTTAATAACCTTAATTAAATCTTAAAGAAATCCTAACCAACTCAAAAAAATCTGAAAGTAACTTTAATTAATTTTTTAAAAATCTTAAAGAAATTTTAATGAAATTATAAAAGAAATCCTAAAGAAATCATAAAGAAATCATAAAGAAATCTTAACAAAATCCTAATAATTTTTTAAAAAATCCTTATAAAATTATAATTGAATCTTAATCAAATCGTAAGTAAATCCTAACAAAATCCTAATAAAATCCTAGTCAAATTTCAATAAAATCTTAACTATTTCTAATAAAATTAAATTCAACTTTTAATAAATTCAAATAAAATAATAAATAAATTATAATCAAATTTCAATCAAATTCTAATTGAATCATAATTAATTCTAATTAAATCCTATAGAAAATTTAAAATCTTAATAATTATTAAATTAATAATTCATCTTCATTAAAAAAAATTATACTTCTCAATTTATTATTTGACAAAAAATATAAAAAAAACTTGAAGAAAATCAAATTTATAGATTGGAAGAAAAAGCTCCTAATTTGCTTAGATGTTAGCCATCCTTCTTCTCCAACCTTGATATTAATCAATCAACATTAATAGTTTTTTTTTGGACTATTTATTTAATTAAAAAATTTATATAAATGATAAAAATTAAGTCAACTATCAACTCTAAAAAAAAACCATTTTAATCTAATAGACAGATTGCTCAAAATCGCAAAAATCCTCACTAACCTTTAAAATCTACTTTCCAAGATCCTAATCCACTTGAATTTTAATAATCTTTGATCTAAGTATCTGATTAAGCTCAAATTTATATCTAATATAATTATATTTATAATCTAAACTTTTTACTTATCCAAAAAAAAGCTATTGATGTTGATTGATGTCCAAAAATAAAATAGATCTATTTTAAATCTCACAAAATTCTCCAAAATATCAATCTACTTTATTTTTCAAAATTCAAAGTCACCCTTGACTTTGCATAGCTATCACAAAATCATTACAAACTTAAAAACCTCAAAAGTAATATTCAAAGAAATCATATCAAGTCTATTATCTAATCCTATTCTCTAATTTTAAAAAAACCTCTTTTTTGTCATAGGCACATGATTTTGTGCCTTAGGATTTGGTTTAGACCATGGTTCACAACCAGCCCTCTTCAAGTATCAATCCAAGGTTTTCTTAAGTAATTTTTGCTAAAAACTATTCTTTACTTTGATTTAAAGATGTTTGTAGTAGTACTTTTATTATCTACCTTGTTTTGCCTTGTATATGGTCCTATAAAATAAGTAAAAGTTTTTTTTATAAAAAGATAATATTAATATTAGAATATTTTTTACTACCTCTCTAACTTTAATTTATATTTTTTAAAATAAAATTTTAATATATTTTTAATTAAACTCTTTTATAATATAATCTCTTTTTTTTCATATAATAGCCATATTACAACACAATATTGACTCCATTCAAGTTTATCTTTGCATGTTAGCCGTATAAAAAGAGTTGCTATTTAAAAATAATTTTTGATGAAAATCCTATAGAAATTTATAAATTTAAGAAAATATTAAATATTAAGTACTAATTTTAGAGTTGTCCAATCACTAATAGCCTTAATTTTCTTTAAATATATAAATAAGCCTTTCTTGGAAATAATATAACTAAAAAATTCCACATGTAGATCATAAAATATATATTTTTTAAATTTGGCATATAATCCAATATCTCAAAGTTTTTATAAGACAAGGCAAATATGTTGTTCATACTCTTCTAGTATTTTTGAATAAATCAAGGTATTGTCCAAATAATAAATAACAAAATTATTAACAAATTTATAAAATATATCATTCATAAAATGTTAAAAAATTGCTCAAGCATTTGTGAGTCCAAATAGCATAACATTATATTCAAAATATCTATATCTTGTTTGAAATTCAATCTTTTATTTGTTTCTTTTTTAAATACATATCAAATTGTAGGTTCCTCAAAGATTTATTTTTTGTATACATCTTTACTTGTCCTAATTGATTGAAATGATTAGATATCAATGGTAATGTATAACAATTTTTTATTATCATCTTGTTAAGGCTATATTAATTAATACATATTTGTAAGGATTTTTCTTTCTTTTTAACAAAAAATATGGGAATACTAACAAGAGACTTTGAATGTCATATAAAGTTCTTTGTTAGATTTTTTTTAATATATTCTTTCAATGTAACAAGCTGATTTTGTAATAAATTATAGATAGGACTAAATGGTGGTTGCATTCCATTTTGAAGATCAATAGTATAGTCATATGGGTGATGCTTTGGCAAAGTGTCCACATTCAAATATATCTTTAAAGTTCTTATAACACTTTGGAATAATTGCCAATGTAATCATTACTTTAGATGTTGAAATTGTATAAATAATAAAGGAAGAGCTTTTGTTTGTTATCCTTTTAAATGCTCTCATTTTAATAATTAAAGGTTTTATAAATTTAGACTTATGATATTTATAAAATCCTATAATAAGTTTTGTACAAAAAAACTTTATTATATAAAATATTATTTTACAAGATGCCTAGTCTATATGTAGGTTATACCTTTTAAATCAAGTAAGTCCTAATATGATTGAATTAGACAAAGATTTAATAATATTAAATATAATTTATCTACTATGATTCTCTATTGTTATTTCTAATGGAGTTGTTTCATAAGTAACATCTCCAAACAATAAAGGTTGACTATCTATAACTTTTATATTGATAGATTTGAATTTTTTAATCATAAGAATTTTATAATTTCTTTAAAATTCTTAATTAATAAAACAAGTAGAGGCTCTTGAATCTAATAAAGCAAGGATTTTGAGTTTTTAAAAATATAAATAAATAGGTATAATAAAATAATAAAATAAAATAAAAATAAAAAAATAGCAAATAATATAAGACTTGTTTTGTTTTGAGGAATAGAAGAATCCAACCGCACAATCCCTATTATAATTTGACACCTTTATTTTCTGATAATATGTTTATTTGGTATAGTTGTACTTTTTATCCAATAGATAAGTTGACATTTTTCAAGATAATTGTCAACCTTGTAATTAGTCTTTTCATAATATAAACAAAAACTTTGATTTCTTTATTTTATTTTATTTTATTTTTTGTTTAAAAAGAGATTTAAAACAAGCCATATTAATTTGTATGTCTTCTACTTCCAAATGATTGTTAGAGTTGGATGATGTAGAAGTTTTCAAGTAATTGGTATATAGTTGTGGTATATTCAAAAAACATTTGTCTTATCAACATTGAAATAATTGATTGTCATACCTTATAACTTTATTGATTACTTCATTAAGAATTTGAGGATAAAACATAAATAATAATAGATCCTTTAAATTGTCTCATAATCCCTAATAAAATTAACTTATCAATATATCTTTATCCCAATTAATATCACATATTAATTGTTAAAATTTAAAAGCATATACAAATATTAAATATGCTTTCTATCAAAGGGCTCAAATTTTAATTGTAGCAAAACAAATCTTATTATGTTTGCCAAATGCTTCTACAAATACTGCCAAAAAAGTTTCAAAGTTATACAATATGGAAAAATTCTTCTCAAAAAATAGAGCAAATCAAGTCAAAGCTTGAGTTGAAAATAAGGTTCTAACTAGACCAACATAAGATACTTCTGTAGAATACTACTAAGATTGGAATAAAATAATAAGTTATACTTGATTTACAAAACTTTAAAAGAATTCCATTAAACTTCTCTAAGAGACTAATTCTTAATTCTTTTGTTATTGACATTAAATTACTATTTCAAATATATATATATATATATATTTTTTAATAAAGTAGACCTTAGTAATAGAATTTTTACGATGACTTGTAGTAGTGGCTAAGGTAGTCTTTGACCATTAGATATGGTTATATAAAGTTTTTCATTTTATTTAGATAAGATCTTTATTTTAATTCTTAATGCTTTAAGAGCATTTATAATTGAATCCAATTTGGCTTCTTTAGAATTTACTTTATTAAACTCTTCACTTCCTAGTATAAAAATAAAATTAAAAAAATAGATATAAAAAACTAAGAACAATATCAACCTTAAAGAAGATAATCTGTAACTTCTAAAATACTATAGTATTTCAAAGAAGAAGAAAATTTTGTTTTCTATCTATAAAGACCAAGCTCCAATATTATGCTATATCAATCTTGACAAACTATTACAGACAAGATCAAAGAAATATACAAGATTATAACAAAATAATGAAATATATAAATCTTATTGTAAGGCAATGTAATACAAGAACAAAAATAAGACTAGAAGGTCCAAACTATACCATAAGATATGCATTCTTGAGACTAAAGAGCCACTTAGTCTTTATATATATATATATATATATATATATATATTAAACTTCACCCTCAAGTCATCCTAGGATGCTTCTTAAGTAGTTTCTTTATTGCTTCAATATAAAGCAACCTTGAGAACCTTCTAGAACTATCAAAAATCTTTGAGAATATTTTAGAACTATCAAGAATTTTTTTAAAAATTCTAGGATCTTCTAAAATCTTTTTTAGATGGATGTCTATGTTACAAACTCCTCTTTTGCTTCTTTTAATGTCAAAAATTTTTATTTTTGTAAATTCAAAGTATCTTTGTCAAAATATTTTTTATTTTAGAAATTTTTATTATATATTATGATTAAATATGTATATTAATAATATAAAAGTTAATAATCTAACTTATAAAATATATAATATATTTTATAAAAGAAATTAATGAGCTTCAAAATATAAATATTTTCTTAAGAAAATTAAAGCAACTATTTGTTAAAATATTTATTTTTATAACTATTGGTCAAAATTTAATATATTATAAAATATTAGAATCTTCTAAAAATAATAGATCAATTAACTAATTAATTAATAGTGCCATTATATTTATTTAGTGTTTATTATTTCAAGAACTATTTTTGAGCATGACTTTGGAATAAATATAATATACTACTTTAATACAAGTTAATAAATTGATTTTATTCTATAGAAATTTTTACATTATATATTCAATTTTTTTTTATTGATTTTAAATTTTACTTTCAAATTGAATTAAAAATTTTTTTTCTAAAATGATGACATTCTTTACTTTATTAGTATATATATATATATATATATATATATATATATATTAAAACCAAGAAATCTAATATATGCTTCATCATTTTAATTAATAACTGATCTATATTTTTAATTTAAAATAATAAATCAAAACATATTAATTAGTCTATTAATTTTATTTTTAATTATCTAGGCTTGGCCAAATCTATTCACCTAATGTAATTGCAAGTGAGCACTATATTTTTAATAAGAAATAAACTTATGCCAATTTATCTATAGTCCAAATTATAAGATAAAACTTTTAAAAGTTCTAAGCATATTATTTATAGTTAGTTTTTTTATCTATTAGTGAATGTGGAATCATTAAGATATTTTCTAAAATAAATATTAATATAAATATAGTTAGCTAATTATATAAAATAAAGCTTTATATATTTAATTTCTATTAGGACCAATTTTAATATACTTTTAATTTTATTTTTATATTTTTATATTTAAAAAATAATAAGATCATAAGCCTATAATTATCTAAATATTTTATTAATACCTCCTTTTTAAAAGTTAATTTAATTTAATTTTATATTTTATATTTTTATTTTTTATCTCATTATACTTTATAAAAAATAGTTTAAAATAAACCAATTATTTTAATTTTTGAAGTAATTGTTTCTAATTACATTCTAAAATATCATACAAATCATACTTCTATTCCATTCAAAGTTGGAGCATTTTTATAAGCCATATATTTTATTATTTTTTTAATTCCTTAAATAAAAATAATTTTAGTATTTGATAATTTATTTGAAATGTGACTTTTATAACAATACTATCTAGTTATAAATTAAAATAGATTTCATACATACATTTGTGTTTTATTTTTTTAATCTCTAATTGTTTTTTTCTTGAATATCTTAAAGCTTGGATGTATATAAACAAGGGTATCATTTTTTTGGTTATACAATAAATAATTTAATATTTTTATTTTTATTTTAGAAGATATTATGAATTAATATTTATAAATTTTTTATTTAATTTAAATAATTACAACTGAAATTTATAAATATGTTTAAAGATTAGCTTATGTTTTTAAACTTTTTGAATTTATTTCTGTAGAATTTAGCATCTTTAGTATTTATAAAAAAATTATAAAAATATAGTAGATATTCTAAGTTATTTTTAAAAGTGTCTCTAATATCTTATTAAAGACCAATTTTCATATATCTAATTGTGGTAGGCTGTTATATGTGCAGTTGGTTTTTATTTATTTCTACTATAGATGTACTTATTAAGTTTGATATTATTATTTTTTTCTTAATTTCTTGTATTAGATTTTTTTTTGTTTTAAATGAAATAGATTCTACTCCAATATATTATTTTAAGGATGTGTGAGCTTCTTTTAAAGTCTAATATATTTGATCTTTATCTTAATTTGATTATTTTATTTGTTACTATTAAAATAATTACTTGTCATCCTTTAATTTTTAAGTTGAAATTTTTTAATTAATATGATTACAAAGCTAATTTGTTATGATTACTTAATACTTATAATATTTCAATTGTGTTTTCTAAGTGTCATCATCTTTTGTTACTTATGGTGTAACTATAGAGGTCTTTAATTGTTAAAAAGAAGAATCTAAACAAACTTGTAATAAAAAAGAAGTATATTCACATATAACTAGGCAAGATGAAAGAAGACCAAAAATATATATATATATATATAATAAATTTTTTATTTTGAAGTACTCAAGGTTAAAAAATCTTAAACCAAGACTATAATACAAGAAAAGTATTTACAAGATTTAAGATGGCATTAATCTTGCTTCTATATATATTAACTAACAAGAAAGTCATGTAGAAGTTTTTTAATGACTACAAGACTTGCAAGTTAAGTATAAAAGTTGTGGGATGCTTTAGAAGTGGCTTTAAAGATAAAATAAATTCTTTAATAAAGTATTTATAGCCACATGGCACATTTATTGACACTTATTGAGATGGAAACAATATATATTAAGAATTTTATTATAATTTATCACCAAAGGAAGTAAAACAAAAACTTATAGTTTATGTCAAAGTTACCTATATTACTTTAATAAGTAAAATTAAGTAAAAGTAGGTAGAAATATGTTAATAAAGTATTCATAGCCAGATGGCACATTTATTGACACTTACTAATTGTGATAACCAAGACACAAACTATTCAAAAGTAGGTTTTTCCTACTCCTCCCCTCCTTCTCTCCCTCCCCTTCTCCCCCATGACTCCTTTAGAATTATATCTATGATTCTTTGGCATGGATAGACACTGCTGACCCCTAATCTTATCCTAAAATTAGTAGCGCCAAGTTTACAGATCTTTCATGCAAAAAATTCCAAAGAAATAAAGTTTATAGTTGGTGGTTTTCTTGGTGTTTAGGCGGCATGAGACAATGGTGGTAGTGGTAGTGGTAATGGTGGTAGTGGTAGTGGTAGTGGTAATGGTGGTAGTGGTAGTGGTAGTGGTAATGGTGGTAGTGGTAGTGGTAATGGTGGTAGTGGTAGTGGTAATGGTGGTAGTGGTTGAAAAGCTGTGCAAGCTTGGCCACGTAATCAGATGCCCAGCTCATCCACAAATTTTGCCGTAGAACGGGAGTGTGGTTGGCACATGCCTATATGCCAGGCTGGACGAATCCTGACTGTTGCACGATGCCCCACTAACTTTGACCGTCACCATGCTATGAGGTGGAGACCCACGTGGATCCACTGCATGGAAGCCACATGCTTTGTTGCTGATAATGGCTTACACGTCTCTCGCCGTCAATTTGATATTTATCATGCACATTCAGAATTAGATGAACTCTGTCCATGACGGTATCCACTCTTATTTCTTTTTCTTCAGTCATACTTCTGGATGCGTTTTAGTGTTCCTGACTCATCGATAAGTCATAGTGCATTTCATGGAAGAGCCCACTTATAAACAAATAAGTAATTATACAATTAATAATTTTTTAAAATAGTAAGCAACAAAAATTGTTAAACAGTCTGTAAATCGAACCCTTTTACATCATGCTATTTTCACAAGTTATTTTTTGGGAAACATGACAACTGTACTGAAACAAAGAGTGTGAATAAGATTTACAAAAAAAATAATTGAGATCTTATGAATTTACTTTTGAAACCATAAACTTAAGCGTGTTAATTCTATTTATGTTCCTCATTTGATGACCATGTCAGCTGAAATTCTTTAAATGCTTCAATTAGATATTTATTTGTTTGTATCTTCACCTACTGCCAGAGAAGTATGGCACAAGTTGATATTATTGTTATTATCATTCCAATGCGCTGAATTGGATTCCACATTTAAAACTTGCACTTGTTGTGAAATGTTTTGGTGAAGAGATTTAACAATCTTCAATTCACATGTTGTGATGTGAAGACATCAGATTCAACAGTTGAATGTGAAGACATTAGATCCTTAATTAAGGACTTGAATAAATTTTCATACTCTTACTTGCACACTGCAGCAAAGCTCAAATACTGGCAACTTGAAAGCTATAATTACTGGAATTTTCTTTTTTGAATAAACCTTAAAAGCCTGAATGTTAAAATTAACTTAAAAAAAAAAAAAAAAAAAAAAAAATTGTAACAAAAAAAACAAATCCCAAGTTTGTGAAATACCCTTCCATTTTACTATATGTTAATTTTAGGTTTTGTAATTTTGGAAAATTCTCACAAGCCACAAAGTGTAATGCTCAAAGCATGTCACAACATTTTGATGTGTCATGCTGTTGGAAGGTGGAAAATGGGAGGTGATAACAGTAACAAGTGAACAGAATCATTCGTCTTATAAGTGCAATTGTTCATCCTAATCATTTATTCCCTGGTGGAGTGGTGGCAATCCATGCCAGGTGTGTGGGTGTAGCAGCTACTGAGGTGGTATCATTGCCCAGTACTAAGCTGTAGCACATTTACCATGGCAAACCTAACTGGACCCATTATATGATCCATTATTCATCCTACTAATTATTCATGGTATTCATCTACACACCCATCCCTCCCCCCCCTCTCCTCCCAGACAATGCATCAGGTTTTCTTTATCTTTCCAAAACAAATCCAGGCCCTTCTTTGTTAGACCATGTGTGGAGAGCTTTGTAAAGACATCTGGGCACAGCCATAGGGAACTATAGGAACATGGGGTGGTGGTAGAATTGAAATAGACATTGGGGATCACATGAAAAAAGCTTCATGGTAGGCATAGTGGGTGACTGAACTTAAGTGAGAGAAATGGACAGATTAATGAGCATGAGAGACAGCTGTTGGGTACTAAGTGGGTTCAACCCATCCTTGTAATATCACTATGCTGACTGGGCTTGCCTGTCTACTTGGCTGTGATTCTGCACCCATACCCCTTTTCCACACCTTAGGTTTCTTGTACAGATTCAAGTTCCATGTGACATAGGAGGAAAAGGGACAGTGAAAGTGAAAGCAGCTTTGCATAATCAGCACAAGAGCATCTCACTATATTGATTATTGTTTTAGGGTATGGGCCCACCAAACTCAAATGTAAGGGGCATTTGAAAGATTTCAAGAATTGAGAGTAAATTAGTAAAAGAGAATGTATGGATGGAATATATCCACACTTAGTTATTTATTTTATTGTTGATGATAAGTATAGCTAGTGATGTATCATAAAGCATCTAAAAAATTATGGAAGAATTACTAAGATTATTAACTGCACCTACAAGAAGTGCTTTCTTGGTTCTCAGTATATGATTATTATTATTATTATTATTATTTCTTTTTATTGCAGATTTGGGTAGTTGTTGTGGATCTTGTTATTGGGTTTTTGTGTATGGATGAAAATTGGATGCATGTAGAATATTGGCTTCCATGAATTATCACCATGCTTATATGTGATCTTTGTTGGATTATGCAGCAATTTTTATGACTAACTATTATTAGTTTGTGATTTATTCTAAAAATAATAAAAATATATGTGTTTTCATATATATATATATATATATATATCCACACAAACAAATTACTTTAATAAATAAATTGGTACATTCTTAACATAGTAGCAAATGCATACTTTAAAATTTCATTATGGACACACTTGGCATTGTTTTTGTTTCACTTTCAAGTGCAAAACAATTGACAGTATGCTATAATGATAATGATAATAATAAATTTAATTATGAAACAGAAGTTAATAGTTATATTTAAAAATAATTAATAAAATAAAATATATAAAAATAAAAATAAAAATAAATCTTCTATCACTTAATAGCAAGTCATTGACAAAAGAAATAAATAAAAGGTAAAAAATTCAATGCAAGAAAATTATATATATAATACAACACCAAATTATGGATATTTTTTAAAAAAATAAAATTGAAATTCACAGTAACTAATGTATGTATCTTTTATTTATTTATTTATTATTATAGAGCCATGATATATTTTTATATGTAATTTTCTTGCTACCCTACATCCTTGCAACTATAATGGCTATGTTGTACACAGTCCTAGCAACATGCATGCATACAAACACACACATATGTGTATGGAATGAAATGCAATAAAACCCTTCTAAGCCACCCATGATCCTTACAGAAAAGAAATCTCAAATTATATATATACATATACATACATACATACATACAGATGTATATAAATTCAAACATATATACCAGTCACCACAACACATATATGAAAACCTAAACTGAAATAATGACAAGGTGAATTTATTAAATATTTAGTTAAAAATCTAGGAAGTTAAATTCTATAAATATATATAAACTTTTTATGACACTTTTATGATTTATATAAGTGTTTTTAGATTCATTATTATTTTTATTATTTTATGTGATAAAAATAGAAATCTCTAATGCCTTTAATAAATAGAGAGCTTTAAGTATGCACCAAAAATTAAAAATAAGATAAAATTTGTCTATTGGTACTACTAATATTAAGTAATTAAATGAATGATCAAACAAACTATATGTATATGTGTTTATATATGTATGTATATTTTTGTATAATTTTAAAATTATTATATAAAATTATATTTATAAATAATTTTTTTTTGTAGAATTTGGATTTAATTTCTCTTGCATATACTTTGCTTCCATTTAATTTCATCTTCATATAATTTGTAATAAGGATTCATTGATTAATTAAAGTTATATAAATATTATATATATATATATATATATATATATATATAGAAAATAAATTATTTTTAATTTACTATTTTATACAAATAATTTTAATATAATATTAAAATAAAATTCCATCAAGTATTTTTAGTACATCTACAAGAGTAAAATTTGGATTTTAATTGATATTTTAACCAAAGCTGTCCCAAGTTGCTACCTTAATGCTAGATTCCGCCATGCTATGCTTGTCGCCTTGTTGCCCAATGCCACTGCAAGGCACTGCCGAGCTGCTACTTCAACACTACTTCTGCTTCAACATCTTTGCCTGCTCCAATACCTCCTACACTTCTAGTGCTTCTACCAACCAACGAAATCACAATGCAATTTGTAAAAAAATTGCAAAACCAAAATATAAAACTTTGTAGACTTCTCAACAACAATGTACTTACAAACACACTTATTTTTACAACTTGAAATTGCTACGTCATAATAAATCAAGGAATATGATTCTTGCCAAGTGTATATATACAAGATCTTATTATTATAATTAGTCAAGTTATTTATCATTCTACAAAAGGAGAATCCAAGAATGTAAAGTATTAGAAGAAATCAAGGTCATTACTAAGTGGTAATTTATCACATACAAGCAAGTCCTCACACAAGATCTCTCCTCTTTTAACAACACTCATAAGACTTGACTTGGCAAGAATGCCAAGCCAAAGAAGCCTTCTTTCTTAAATCCCATTCAAATCCTACTTAAGTCAACACCACTAGGTCTAAGAAGATGAATAAGACTTTCTAAACTAGATGAAATCTTCTCGGCTATATCCATTCAATGTAATATGGTATCAATACCATGCCATATAATAGCTGTCGTATAAATAAGCATTGTATATTATAGTACATCGAGTGCTATCAAGTACCACATCAAAAAAAAAAATGATAAATATACCATTACATACTCCTCCTAGCTGATAATGTCACCTCACAAAGGAGCTAAGCACACTAAATACATAGAGTTGAGGGCAAATATTACTATAAAGCCATTGTAACATTTTTACATATTCCACTTGAAAGTTATAGTAGTCATGTATAATAAACCAACTTAGAAAGTCACAACCATGAGATGGTAAGCCAAATGTAATGTGAATCCTATTATTAATTGTCTTCAATAATTTTTGGTGTTGAATTTTATGGCCACCTTTTTCTAAGCTCTAGTTCCATATATAAATTAACACCTAATTGACATAGAGTGGCAACATAGCCATCACACAATATAACAATCTCAATATATCATCTACGTTTATTGGAAAAAGTAACATTGCTAAAAGACCATTGATAACAAGGGCAAATCCAATCTCTAATAGATAATGAAGTTAGGAGTGGTGTCGAACATGCCATGTGCCAACCACATTGACATTGATCACATAATAACATGGTGGTTGTTTCTTTTTTCTTACCACAAATAATATAAGAAAGGCTTGGTAATACAACCACCAACTTTAGTTGAACGGTTTTTTCAATAGAAAGATAATAGAAAATATAATTTTTGGAAAATTCTTGATACTCATGTCCGTCCTTGCCTTCAAGCAACAAAATACCACTAGGCAATATATTCTTTATCCAAAAAATTATGCAACCTGCTTTGACTTTAAGTGTCATGGGTGCTTCATATTGCAAATAGATATAATTTTCTTTAGAATTTTTTTTAATTGTAGCTAATAGGCTCTACTACAAATGTAAGCATAACACAAAATATCATAGTATTATATAATGGACAAGTTCTCCATAGCCACAGACATGGTATGCTTGAAGAATTTTGCTTGTTTATGCCAACACTACTCCCAAGTATGTAAATCATCTAGATCCACTATTAGAATCAATTTTTCATATACTAAATTTCATAAGATAGGCTCTTTTATATATAATAATTGATAGAAATTATAAGATGCCAAAGATACTTATTTACTAAATCAATAGTTCATAGCAATCCATGGTAGTATCAAATTCTAATCACAATGGTAGCCACAAAGCAAACCATACTTCCGTAGTTCACATTTAACCGTTTGAACTATCCTCTCAATTTAACCATTAGTCTCAGGGTGATCTCTATACAATAATCCCTACACATCTTTTTTTGTGTTCAATTATCAAAGATATCCTTCTTAGAAGATATAACAATGGCGTAAGCATATTTTCCATTAGAAAATTCAATAAATCTGATAAATAGTAATTTCTCATACCAGACTTGAACAATAACTTTCTTTGAGGCATTCAATCTTTAAAGCCACTTGAAGATTGGATGATCATCCTCAAATTGAATGTGGATGGGCTTGCTTTTATAACCTTCTAAATTTGGAGGCTAAAGACAAAATATTTATAATATGAGCAGATGAAAGCTCATATCTTTCATGCTTTGACACCTATAAAATGTGGCTCTAATTCTAATAGATAATCATTAAATTCTATAGTCTCTTTTCCATCCAAAGGAGTGTCTTTAGATATCAGTGTTGTATTACGTGAAGTCTTACTTGAGAATACATTGGGCACTTAGTTATAGAAGATTAAAAAAAAAAATTGCAATAATAAGTCCTAACACCTCTAATAGAATTATGTATAAATTATAATTGAAGAATAACAAATATATTCAATCATTAAAGAAGTTCAATTAGATTTTTAATTAATTATGAAACAAACACAAAGAAACCCTAAAGAAATTTTAAAGAAGTCATAAAGAAATAATAAAAAAATCTTAAATAAATATTAATATAAAAATCCAAAAGAAATATTAAAAAATATATTTTTTAAAATATTAAAAATAAAAATTATAATTAAATCCCAATCAAATCCTAATCAAATCTTAGTCAAATCCTAGTCAAATTCTAATCAAATCCTAACCAAATCTTAATCAAATCCTAATCAAATCTTAATCAAATTTTAGTCAAATCCTAATCAAATTCTAATCAAATCTTAATCAAATCCTAATCAAATCCTACTCAAATCTTAAATCCTAAAAAAATCATAAAAAAATCCTAACAAACTGTAATTGAATTCTAATCAAATCCTAATAAATCCTAACCAAATCTTAATCAAATTCCAACAATCCCTAGAGCAGATTGAAATCTTAATAGCTAATGATTGAATCGTTGATCTTGATTTAAATTTTGTGCATCTTTCAATAATTAAGTTGACAACATGTTCAAAAAATTTGAAGTAGATCCAATTTACCAAATAGAAGATAACTTCAAAAATCTACTCAGGTGTAGGTTGTCTTTCTTCTTCAATCTTAATGCCAATCTTCTAGTACAAATATCTTCTTTTTGACCTATTTAATTGCTTTCAAAATTCATACATAAATAAAAAATCAAATATACCATCTAAAATTTTTTTTTTTTTCCTCAATCCAACTAGTAGATTGCTAAATATCTTAGAAATCCTTACTAACCTTCAAAATCTAATTTTTGAGACTCCAATCCACTTAAATTTAAATAGCCTTTCATCAAATCGTTAAATTAGGTCTAAAATTATAGCATGCATTTAACAAAATTATAATCATATACTTACAAAATTTCACACATAGATTTATAATCAAACTTACAAAATGCTAAAAAATCTAAACCTCTTTTTATTTCACAAAAGCTAGAATAACCCAAATCAACCTTGATTTTATAAAGCTCTTACAAAGTCAATATCTATCCAAATCACTCAAAATTAATGTTTAAACAAACCTTTTTAAGTTTGCTATCAGATCTAATTCTCCAATTTGCCAAAGAATTCTCCTTTTGTCATTGGCATGCGGTTTTGTACCATAGGGTCTGATTTTGACCCAAGTTCACAACTGGTCCTCTCCGGGTATCAATTCTTAGGTATCAATTCTTAATATTTTGAGGTAAATTTTGCTAATATTTATTTTTAATTCATTTTAAAAGATACCTATATTATTTATTTTTCTAATTTATTTTATTTTATCTTATTTATGGCCATACAAAGTAAGTAGAAGCTTTTTCTAAAAGAAGGCAATATTATCATCTTTTTATTTTTACTACCTCCTTGTCTATTATCTATATTTCTAAGATAATTTGTTAAAATATTTTTATTTAAACTCCTCTATAATATAATCATTTTTTTCTTCTTTCATTTAATGGTTATATTACTATATGACACCAAAACAGTCTATGATTGCTAATTAGTAGATGGAGCAACTTGTATACCTCCAACATCTCTACTAGAAGCCAAATGAAAAGCTTTTCTTCTACAATCTATTTAAGAAGCTCCAAATGATAAAAGATTTGTCAAAATCATTTGAAAAAATATTTCTTGAGCATCTGCTCTTCCAAAATCTTGAGCCAAAGTAGCAAAAATCCTTTGAGCTTGAAGTTCTTTTATTGTCTAATATTCCAAGTGAAGAAATTGTTGAAATTCCTTTACCCGAGTTAAGTATGATATCTGCTTTGCTCTCTGGTCATTGCTCTCTATTCCTAAAGTAAGCAAATGATTACTATTATATTATATTATAATATATATATCAAGCAACTACACGAAGGAGTTCAAATCCATAGTTTGATTCAAAACAAAGCACTGTTGATCTTTTGTAAGACCATGGGTTGTTGTAGTACCAATTAAGAATTCCATGGCTTTTTTTTCTTTTATCTACATTTGATTCATTATAAACTTTAGTGTTGGAATCTCACACCATATCAAGTCTTTCATTGCAGAATGCAAAAAAATATAAATAAGTCATAAAGATTGACAATGCCTTGCAAAGTGCCTCCATCTTATTGACCAATACAAAAGAATTGATATTATATTTAATAACTATTAAAGATATATACTAATTATCAAAAATATCATGAATCTTGTATCTTATAGATATAACAACTTGAAAAAGTGTTGTAGTAAGTACAAAAGATAGAGCCAAATTGGTCAAAAACTATTAAGATTGGTATGCATAAGAATCCAATGTTGTAGCATCCACAAAGGTTGGAAGACTATGAATTTGGAAAATATAATGTCCATCTACTACAACTTTTGTTGTTAAAGCATCTAATAGAGGTATATTTTTTAAAATATAGTCTAATAGAATTGATTGATGTATCAATGACTATTGGATATACCTCTTCACCTTGAGGCCAACCTTCAAAACCATTGTTAAATCAGTACCAATGCCTGCAAAAGCTCCATAAGAGTAATATCCTCTGATGGTGGCTGCCAATAAATAATCTAGTCAAAATTTGATAAAGCTATTATAATTGACAAAGTTCTAAGATCTAAAGAAGTTATAAGATCTTGGCACTATTGAGCCAATTTCTCAGTAGTATCTTAAGGTAGAAATGGATCTTTAGAATAGTGTAGAAGAATCTCCAAAGCTGAGGTGAAAACTACAAAGATCTCATCTTTTTTCTTGGATTTCTTAGATGGTTGAATCTTCTTAAAAAATTGTAGACAATTGAGGTCTCTCTTGGTGTGACCTGCTTTTCTACACTTATAGCAATGTAGAAGCTTTTCAAATTAAGTATCTACCAAATTATTTATGGCAGTGGTATTCTTTTTGGACTTGGTAGTATCAATCATTCATGCTATTATGTTTATAGCATTATGTTGGGAAAGAGTTCGGTCACATCTTTCCACCTTAGTAAAAACTTGTTCTAATATAGCCCTACTACCATAGTCTAAGATAATCCTTAGCATTGCTAAATCTAAAAGTCTTTTATTAATCTTACACAAAAAGATCTTAACAAGCTAGCTCTCAATAAAAATACCACAAAATTCTATCACAAATTGTGTTAATTCAGTGTACATCATACATGGAGTATTTTCTTTCTCACGCTTGAAATCTTGGATCCCTTGCATTTGATCTTGACAAAATCATATATATCTATTTTTTAAATATGTTATAAAATGTTGGAGTGGATTAAAAATTGGTAGCGGCCTTAAGGCATCTAAAACAGCTTTGATGGCTTAGGCCATATGTAAAAGAATAAGAGATTTATGACTCTCAATATGGATTTATTCTACAAGCCTTTTTTTCTTTTCTTTCTTAATAGTGTCAGTACTTTCAGCCTCAAGGTCTTTTGTAAGGATCTTTTTTTTAATGATAAAGCCATATCTTTCTTTGATAGTAGGAAAAAAGAGGGAAGCAATTGCACCTTCCTTGAAAGTAGAAATGAGGTGCATTCTTCTTTACCAATATCTTTTCACTACTTGGAGTTGGATCTTATGGTGTGTAGTCCAACTCTCATATGTTTGCAGGGCCTTAAACTTTAGGTGTTGAGGCAATAATTCAAAGGTATATTAATCATTAAAATTAATAGTCCTTTGGCACTTCTCCTTCATCCATGTATAAAAGTGTAATTTCTAATCGGGTAGGAAAATGCATCCAACATGTCTTGGAAATCAATCCTTCACTAAATTTCTAACATCATCTTTAATCTTATAATTTATTTGTACTCTAATTTGAAGAATAAGTGATAGTCTTTGATGTTAATGTGGATTTTTCTACAAGTGTGAGCTCAATTGTAGGCTCTTTTAGTGCCCTTTGAATTAGAAGAGGAAATTGATAATACCCTCTTCGGATTGTCACCATAAACCAAAATGGTATAGAAATACATCGTAAAAATACTAATAAGACTAAAAGTTGCATACACCTGCTCCTACAAAACTACCAAGTCTTGAATGCTTGGGCATTACTTTCAAGTCACCACAAGTGAAACAACCACTTGGTGCACATACAAGGATCTCACCGGCCATTAATCTGACCTCACCTCCATGATATCCTATCACAAACTAGTATGACTAATTAATGAAACATTTCCCAGCAACAAATTGATTCACAATTTGCTATAAAGGAAGGTATCTTCATGAAATCCAAGGAACCTCAATAAGATCCTCTTCTCCAAACAATTATAAAAACATATATGAAAATGATTCATACAAAAATAGTGGATCAAACTAATTGACAGCCACCTACAATCAATGGTCCACCTATTGATGCATCCAATTAGTACTTGCTTATGGTTGGGATCAATGGATCATGCAAAGTATGACCTTGGCATCACATGCCACTTCTATAAACTTCTTCAATATCTAAAATTATTTTACAATAAAAACTTAAAATGAAATGGAAATTTGGAATGTTGATAAATATCACTAGTCTTAAAAGCAGCCTAATTAGCAAACTCAAAGTACCTAGATTGACCAAACTAACCTCATAGTTAGATTTTTAAAAAATTCTACTAAAAATAAATCAAAAAATTTTAAAATTCAAATATGGCATGTCTCAATAATGGAATTTTAAAGATTAAAAATCTTTAATATTTTACTATTCCGATTTTTTAGGCTTGAGTAATTTTAGGTATTTTTCAAATTTTATGCATCCATAATCAAATTTCAAAAGATAATTGTTATTGTTATTGTTTTTTTTTTGAATTTTTAAATTTTTAAATTTTTTTTTATAAAAATTTCTATAGCATAGATAAAGATTGTATAATAGATGAAAATTGATAGATAAAATTTAAATTTATCTAATTTTAGTGGATAAAATAATGATTGCCGTAACCTTGCTGTTGCTCTATTACCGCAAGCCGCTTCGAGTCACTGCCTTATTACTGAATTTTGTTGCACACCACTTGCCATTGTTGTATGTTGTAAAGTATTACTCAAGAATGCTCCGGGCATCTAGCTATAGAAGATAAAAAGAAATAACAATAACTAGTCCTAACCTTTCTAATCAATCTCTAAATAAATCTTAAATAAATCCTAATTAAATCCTAACTAAATCCTAATCAAACTCTAAATACTTTGATCAAATTCTAACTAAATCTTAACTAAATCCATGATCAAATCCTACTAAAATCCTAATCAAATCCTAACAATCTTAGTCAAATCCTAAATAAATCCTAATCAAATCCTAAATAAATTCTAATTAAATGCTAAATCAAATCCCAAATCAAACCCTAGACAAATGTTGATCAAACCTTACTGAAATCCTAACCAAATCCTAACCAAATCCTAAATAAAATCCTAACCAAAACCTAACTAACTTATTTCAATCCTAGGGCAGTTTAGAATCTCAATATCTATTGACTAAACCATTGATCTTGCTTAAAAAATTTACACTTTACTTAAAGACTAAGTTGGCAGCAAGCATATGAAATTTGAAGAAAATCAAACTTACCAACAAGAAAATCAATCCTCAAGTTCAATCAAATATTGGTCAGCCTCCTTCTCTAACCTTAATGCCGATCATCTAGTGCTAATATCTCTTTTTTACAACATTTAATTGCTTTCAAATTTCACATACATGTAGAAAATAAAGTCTTCTGTATACATACATAAATTTCACTCTAATCCAATTGATATATTACTAGAAATCTTAAAAAACCTAAATGACCCTCATTTCCTAATTTTTGAGATCCCAACCCACATAAACTTTAATAATCTTTGATTGAATTATTAGATCAATCTCAAATTTACAACACATTACAAGCACAACTGTGTATACCAATTCACAAAATTTCACTTATAGATCTATAACTAATCTCACAAAATGCTCAAAAATATAAATTCTAATATATTTCACAAAAATCAGAGTCGCCAAATCAATCTTGACTTTGCAAAGCTCTTACAAAGTTGTTACAAACTCAAATCACTCCAAATCAATGCTCAAATAAGAGCTCTCAAGTCTGCTCTCCCATCTAATTTTCCGATCTCCTAAAAGTCCCTCGACCCCGCGTAGGCACGCGGTTTTGCACCTCAAGGTGTGATTCCAATCCAAGTACATAATTGGTCCTCTCCGGGTATCAAATCTAAGATTTTTAAGGTAAAAATATCTAAAACCTCACCTTAACTCTTTCTTAAAGATGTCTATATTACTTATTTTTCTAATTTATTTTATTTTATCTTATTTATGGCCCTACAAAATAAATAGAAGTTTCTCCTATAAAAAGGCAGCATTAGCCTTTTAACTTTTTTCTACTTTCTTTTCTATTATCTATAATTCGTAGATAATTTGCTCAAATATTTCTATTTTAGCTCCTATATATTATAAT
Organism: Physcomitrellopsis africana; assembly: GCA_036785485.1. Classification (NCBI taxonomy): domain Eukaryota; kingdom Viridiplantae; phylum Streptophyta; class Bryopsida; order Funariales; family Funariaceae; genus Physcomitrellopsis; species Physcomitrellopsis africana. The sequence goes on along the minus strand of JAWRVF010000014.1, from coordinate 536,306 downwards.
TTTTTCCTTTCTCTTTCACCTAATGGCCATGTCACTACATGACACTGCCCTATCATCCAATGCCATTACAAGCTGCCATCGAATTGCTGCTCTAGCACTACTCCTGCTCTAACATCTTCGCCTGCTCCAGTACTTTCTACACCTCCAATGCTTCTACTAGCCTCCAAAATCATGATAAAATTAGTAAAAAAAATTATAAAATCAAAACACAAAACTTTATAGACCTCTCAACAACAATGCACTTGCAAACATACTTATTTTTACAACTTGAAATTGGTATGTCATAATAAATCAAGGAGTGTGATTCTTGCCAAGTAAATATATACAAGATCTTATTACTATAACTAGTCAAGTTATCTATCACTTTACAAAGGGAGAATCCAAAAATACAAGGTGTTAGAAGAAATTAAGATCATTACTAAGTGGTAATCCACTACATATAAGCAAGTCCTCACACAAGATCCCTCTTCTCTCAACAACACTCACAAGACTTGACTTGGTAAGAATGCCAAGCCAAAGAAGTCTTCTTTCTTAAATTCCATTCAAATCCTTCTTAAATCAACGCCACTAGATCTAAGAGGATGAATAAGACTTCTTAAACTAAATAAAACCTTCTTGGCTACATCTATCCGATGTGGCATGGCACTAACACCGTGCCATATGGCATACTTTAAAAAAAAAAAATTACTTATTTATATCTTTGGTAGCTTGAACAAGTTGATCTTACTTAATCAATTTATTTTTGTGACATTACATGTAAAAATAAAGTTTTATTTTTAGGATAAAATATTCAATTAATTACTATTGTTATATTTTATTTTAAAAAAATAAAAATAAATGAATAAATTCTCTCTTATTTAATCTTATTTCAAGTTTGTTTTAAATGCTTCATTTAAATTTGGATGAAATTTTAAAACCTCTAAATTTAAACCAATTTAGAAGTCTAAAAATTATGGCCTCTCACCTTGTCCAAAGACTCTGTGGTACAACCAAATCCAAATGAAATGAGGCCAAAAATGAGTGACTCAAATTTGAAGTCTCTTTTTGTTAGAATGTCAAAAGTGAACACGTTTATTGCATCCACTAATCTCATTAGAGGGGCCATCTCTCCTCATGGCCCATTGTTGCTTAATACGCCACGAGTGTTCCAAACGGTAGACACCCGCTATTAGGAACGGGCAAACCTATCCAGAATGCCGTGATTCCTAAGGAAAAAATTGCGTGGGTGACGGCGGCAGCCAGACCCACCACCTGGGAACTCGGCGGGGCCTTTTCCCGGTTCCCGCGATATTCTCTCAAGTTGCGCGTGAATGACACACGCCCTGGTGCCCACGTCATCGCCCACTGAATCGCAATCGCCGGGCACTCCGTGGCGCGCGGGGTACCACGTCGATACGGGCGCGTGCTGCACACGGACCCGCGGCTTGTTTTTCTTCTTGATCCTACTCGGGAATAAGTAAACGACGAAATTTGTGTCTTTAATTGGGAAATTGTCGATTTCAATCGAATGAGTGAAGCCTCGTCGCGTGGCGAAGGAGTCCCAAGAAGGAATTAAATCTTGCGAGGCGTTTTTATGCTGAGTCCCATTGCATGGCGATATAAGAGAGTGTCCTTGTAGCCGTCTGTGCAACACAATTCAGGTGAGGGCTGTACCTGAGGCACGGTAACTGCGCTTCTGTTGTGGGTCTGGAGGATCGACTCCGTTCTCGAAGTACTCTCATTTTGCCGCGCAGCTGATCAGTCGACATTCTGATACGAGGAGAATAGCTTGCTGCGAGGACGGCGTGTGGAGGTGTCTCTGGCTTTCGCATGCATGGTCGTTTTCCGTTTCGTGACGTCCGATCCTCGATGACACTGCGTTGAGCTCGCGCCGTGATTCGGTCGGTTGGCGTGGGAGACCCTCCTGTCTCAGGAAGTTTCATGAGACAAACGATATATACTGTTTTGAATTTTGGTGTCGTGAGCTGCCTCATTCGAACCAGTTCCTTCCTTACTGGAAATAAAAGTTTCTGCAATGCGTAGTTGATATTTCGGTGAAGCTTTGAATCTGCAACAGAAGGTTGTGATCCTCTGTATGGCTAGTAAGAGAATGGTGACTATATCTCTGTAGCTTCATAAGATACGTAGGTGATTTGTAACCTTCATAAGATTCGTTGCAAAGATACGTTTTGTAATTATACGGCGAAAGAGATGTCGATCTCTGCAGCTACCGAGTTGGTACAAGGATCTGCATCATTGTATGCAGTACAACCTAAGGTGCATCCTGATGTTGAATCTGGATCTGAAGACTGCGACACGCAAACTTTCACCACTGAAGAGGCGTCGAAGGCAGCATGCGGACACAAGCACTACTCCCACAGAGCGCCGTGGCTGCGGGCGCTAGTGCTCGGGGCCAATGACGGAATGGTGTCGACTGCGTCGCTCATGCTGGGCGTGGGGGCCGTGGAGCACAGCGTCAAGACCATGGTCGTAGGCGGGCTTGCTGGCCTTGTGGCAGGCGCTTGCAGCATGGCCATTGGAGAGTTTGTTTCCGTCTTCTCGCAGCGAGATGCCGAGAAAGCCGACGTTGAGAAGGAGCGCCAGGTGTGGCAGCCATCCTACCCGCTTCTGAATGTTTCGGTGAAAACTATCTTGATAATTACAAATTCTATCCGAATGAACCTCATCTCGACGGAATGAAATTTTCGTATGTTTTGCCTTGTGATGCAAACCATACTTACCAAACAGACACCTGCAGAAACACATGCCATCGTAGCACAGCTAAACTTTCTGGAACATACCATAGCTCCAGAGAAACCGCATTCATTCATCTGTATATAAATGTATGTAGAGTAGGCATACCAAGCTATCATCTGGTTTCCCAGTGGGTCCTCGCTCATGATTGTTTCATGAAGCTCAACCAAAACCACGAATCTTACCAAGACGTGATGCTCACTACTGTCCCTCATGAGATCAATCCATGATTGCGTAAAACGGATAGAGTGCAGTATTAGTTGACATTCCCTGTCGGCTCCAACTCAACCGATCATCACCCTGTCGCTTTTGCAGGAGCATGCGAAAGGACCCGAGGCGCAAGCTCGAGAACTGGAGGAATTAACCTGGATCTACGTAGGACGAGGGCTCAGCTACTCCTTGGCGAAGCAAGTAGCGGTAGAGCTATCAAAAGACGACCCTATCAGAGCCCACGCCCGGGACGAGCTCGGGATCGATATGGACGACTACTCCAACCCCATGCAAGCAGCCATCGCCTCATCTGTTGCATTCGCTTCGGGGGGCGCAGTCCCTCTCCTGGCTGGAGGCTTCATCCAGGACTTCAGGTATAGGGTCACGTCGGTGGCTATTTGTACTGCCTTCGCGCTTGCTTTGTTCGGTGCTGTCGGCGCTAAGCTTGGCGGAGCTCCCATGACAAGAGCAGCTTTCAGAGTCTTAGCTGGGGGTGTGTTAGCCATGTTGATCACATATGGAATTCTCAAGCTTTTCGGTGTCGTCGGGATTTCGGTTTAGAGAGAGCACGAGGAGATATTATTAGTCGAAAAAAATGGATCTTAATCATTCAGCTGTGAAAATCTTTGAAAAAATATTTGAAAAAGAGAAACATGCAAATATTGCTGAATGATAAAGATCCGTTTTTCAAAAAAGAGAAACATGCAAATATTGCTGGTCATAAGAGTATGAAGCCGGTAGACAGTATTCATTCTGTTATGCCTCCCTATAAAAGGAAGAAGTGCGGAATGCAGCTGAAATACTCACCTTTTCTCTTGAAATGGTCATTTATTTCATTCCACATTGTTGCAATGCCTTCATCTACATTGGAGCGGAGTAATGAACCTCACAAAGAAGTGATAAAAAATTTGGTTGCTAATGTTCCACCCAACTCTTCAAACTCCTCATCTTGGAAAATCATGCGTGGAATGTTAATTATGTACAACATTATTACCAGTGTTCGTGTGTTCTCTATTTACATTTAATATGAACACATATGCCCATGCATGCATACAAATATAGATATATTGTAATATAAAAAATGTAAAACTGTAGTCATGAATTTAAATTGATATATATTGGAAATTGAACAATATTTGAATATTTATGTAAATATTTTACCTGTTATCTACAAAATAATTGATGTTTAGAATTATTAACAACTAAGCAATTGCACATAAATGTTTTCCTAAATTTCTTTTAATATAAGATTCTTAAATAATTAATTTGATAAATTAATTTAAATTAAATAATATCGGATTTATGTATTGAAATTATAATTTTATATGTTACAATAAGTATAATACAATCATGGTATTAATTTTAAAAAATTTAAAAATCTAAACACTTTCGTAAGATTTCTTAAGAATCTTATCAAATAAATATCTATTGGTCTATATATAATATTAATATTTTTAGTTTATAATAGTTACCATGGTAATGCATAGTTTTTGTAATATAAGGATAAAAGTCAATTGTCAAACTGTAAGTCTATCAAAGTATTCTTCTTTTTAAACTTCTTACAAATACAAAACATGACCAACAAGAACTAGCTAGCAAAGATGCAAAAAAATTTAAAGATTTTCAAAAGATAAAAATAAAAAGATAGAAATAAAAACACATAGCTATCACAAATCAAAGCAAACCAAAACAAATACAAGTGTGACCAACACAAATTAGAAAGGATGCAAATTAAAACCAGAGACAAGATTAACAACAAAAAAAAAAGATTAAAAAGGAAACAAAAGTGAACAGAATAAAATTTAAAACGCCCTAATACTGACATGTGCAAGATAAACAAAGACAAATCTACTTATATGGACATCCATCCATGAAGGAACATCCTTTGCTTTGTAGTTTTGCCACAAGGTTGTCATTTCAAAGTGGTCATAAGTAAGCACAACCACAAAAGCTACAATATATCCACTCACAATAAACAATTTGCTGGTGTGATCATCTTTCTAAACTACTTTGTTAAACAATTGGAACTAAAGCTTTTCACAAATTGACTGCGTGGAAACATCTCATGAAATCTAAAGGCTCAAAATAGGTTAGGGCACACAGCAAATTTCTATGATCAGGAATTCATGCAAAGATTTGAGACGCTTGGCTGATGGAATTGAAGGGACTTGAACTTGTGATTCAATAATGATCCACTTTTCAGTACAAGAAATGCCAAAGATAATTAACCCAAGTTTCTTCAATGAAGCTAGAAACTCAAAACTTATTATACAAATCACTTTTCTCTGACCTAAGGAGATGTATGGAGGACTTGCCAATTGATGAACGTGCCAGAGCTAATACTGGATCAGCAACACGGAGCTCTACTACTTTGTGGTGCAATAGGAATCAGGCAGGGAAGAAAATCAGTCTGCAATGGTGGAAATTATAGAGTTGTCCTTACGCTTAAGAAGCTCATTCATATTTTGTTGTGTGAGATCAAAACTATAACCACACAAAAATAGAACTCATATACAAAATATGAAAGAAGCAGGAAAATGATTTTGAGGTTCCTGAATCACAGCCAGACCTCCACTTGTTGTATATCATGACCAAGCCAACAAAAAGTAAACAAAAATGAAAGTTAGATGCAGTTAATGAAAATGAAATGCATGGGTTTTGCAAAAAAGGTAGGTGATGAAAACAACTCACTTGACCCAAGATGGTGACAACCAATGATATAATCCATATAAAGCACTTTTAATTTGATTTATTAATGCTTTAATTAAAAAATTTAATACATAATAAATATATGTTAGATTTGCATAACTTAGTATTAAGGTTATCATTCTTCTATGTCCTCTATGTAAGAAACAAATTTCAAAAACACTTTAGAAGATGTTAATCTATAATTATTTTTCAACAGTACTTAGATAATTTAATCTCTAGAATGGATTTTTTATAGAATTGTCAAGTGATCAGTATATCTTCTCTCAACCATTCTATTAACAAAAAGCACTTAAACCAAAATAGGAATTAGATGGAAAAATTAATGAATTTGTTGTATTTTGTTAAGAGAAAAAATCAAGGATATTATAAATATTTTAATATATTCTATTTTATTTAATTGGTTTAATTTGATAATTTTTTTTTGTAATATTCTAAAAAAGATACAATCTCATTAATTCTTAGATAGAGTTTTAGAATTTTTCTTCTTCATCTCTAATTATTTTTTAATACTACAACATTATATAGACTGATGGTTATATTAAAAATATCATATCAATTTTTTTATTATTTAAAAATAAAGTGATATATTTTTAATAACCAACATTAAAAGACAATACAATAGCAGCTTGCATACCATAATAACTATAATAAATTAATTTTCTAGTATATTGGTTTGGATCTAATAAGTGATATTATTGAATCGGTTGATGTTTTTTTTTTCTTAGAATAAAAAATTAAAGCAACAATATACATGCCCATATACTTAAATATTTAAATATTCAATATTTCTCTAATTCCATGTAATATATAGGTACAACTAATTTTTCATTCTTTAAACAACTATATGATTTAAATTTTAGATTTTTTAAAAAAATTTTCTACTATTTAACAATATTTAGTCATATTCCCTAACATAATAACTTAATGCTATTTTTTTAGTTTTATTTTATTTTACTATATAAATATATAATGAAAGTAATCTAATCTATTTTTTTTCATTTTGACTTAAAGTTTGGCTACTTTGTCTTCTAAATTTATTTTATTTTTTTATTTTATTTTTATAAATACCTAAAATATTATTTCTTATCTTTTATAACAACTAGTTTCAATCACCATATTATATTATTTGATGTTAGTTAAAGATGCAATGTGTAATACTTATTTTAATATTATTTCTTTATTTTATATCAAATTAATATACAAAACAAGATTTGAGATTTTTAAAAAAATTATTATTATTTATATTTATATTATTATTAAAATAAAATAAAATAAATATATACATATAATTATATCTATTAATATAAGATATAAGACTATTTCTTATATTCATTTGAATAATTTTTTTTTTGAGAAGAAACACATACTTGGTTTTGTTTTTTATCCATTAATTTCAACTCTCTTAAAAGTCTCAAACAAAAGTTTTAAAATTAATAATATTTTAGTCTTGTAGTTTTTCTTCTTCACTTTGTATTGTCTTAATAAAAAATAATCAATTTTTTTTATTGGTATTAATTTTTCTGTTTGTAAGTTTTTTAATTCTTTTTGCCAAAACACAAAAATATAATGTATGATTTAATACTTCTAATATTAGCCATTGTTTTCTATATCATTTAACTTAAAATTTCCAATTTTTAAGTAGTGCAGCTTCTAAATACTAAAACAACATCTTCTATACTATATAAAAATTAAAATTGATATTTTATACTTGTTAAATTTTATATTGAGCTCTAAAACTTCTTTTTAAATGCTTAAATTTAATAGTAATTATTCTAAAATAATCTTTGCAAATCCTTGTGACTTGTATAAATACTTTATTTATTCTTTAAATAAAAGCCAATTCAAAACTTCAAAAAGCACTCTAGTACTTTTTTAGATTTTGCAAATGTCATAAAATTATCCCATTGGTATTTATATTCCACAATAGTATTTATTTTATAATACTTTCTACTATAGTAATTATAAAATCTTTAATTTTTTTTGTATTTTTACTTTTGAATTTTTATGCCACTACCTATAGTGTGTAATTTTTGTATGCATATTTTTGGTATTTTTTAAAAATTATACATTAATTCTTATATAATATATTGAATTTTTTTAAAAACTATAAAAGAAAAATTTCTTAAAATATTATAGTTTTTTAAATATTTTATAAAATTTATAAAGTATCTAAATTTAAAATATATATTTTTAAAAATAAAATTATTATAAGAATTTAATTTATATAATATAAAAAATAATTTTAAAAATAATAAAGTATAAAATAATAAAATATATTATTAATATTGCTTATTGAAATTTTTGAGCAAAGACATATAGCATTATTTTGCATTGTAAAATATATTTTATTATTTTAAATTTTTATACATTCATGTTATAGATACTAATATAGTATGTTAAATTTTTTCACAATTTTTCTAACTTCTAGCAAATCTTTTATTAAAAAAGATAATTAGTTCTATATAATATATTCATTAAGTTTTTGTAATTAAATTTCAAGCATCATTTTGATGTACCACATCTTAATTATCATACATTGATATTAAACTTCTAGATTACAAACTTGCTTGAGTACCATACTTGATTTGTACAATATTTCAATCACCAAATATATATATATATATATATATATATATAAAAATCACTAAATAAAAATATAAAATATATATATTTAAAACTTGTTTATATTTATAAAACATATAGATAAGGGACCTAAAGAATAAATTTTTTAAGAAAAATAAGATATTAAGTTAGAAAGAAGAAAATATTTTAAATAGTTCTAAACTTTTATTTTTAAATTTGAGATATTCTTAGTCTTATTCTGTTATTTATGATTTAGCAAGTAGAATAATTTTGTAAGCTTTTAGAAGAGGTTCTAAGTATTTTAGAATATCTTAGAAGTCTAAAATCTCCTCTATAAAAGCTTTTAAAAGACTATAGAAGACATTAAAATCTTCTAGAAAATTTTGAAAGATTCCAAATTCTTAGAAATTCTAAAAAGTTTCAATAGATGTGTGATGTCAAAAAAATTATACGTTTATTATAACTATGTTTAATTTATTAAGCATTTGAACTAGTATTTATATTTACATCCTAAATATTGATTTTAACACTATATTTATAATCTATTAAGTTTTAAAGAATTACTTGTTTTGAACTAAAAAATTAAAAAGATGATATTTTTTAGAATTTTCTATTTTTTATTTTAAATATTTTTAAAAATTTCATGCCAAACTTTTATAATCAAAAAATTCTTTTTTTAATCTTCTTCTTATAGCCCTTGTCTTATTTTTTTCTATCTTTATATTATATTTTAATCTTATCTTTCCATGTATAATTCTTTTAGTAAAAAAAGGTTCTATTTTTTAATTAAAAAAATATGTAGGATTGATTTTATTTATTAAAATTTATATATAAAATTATTATTTTTATAAAAAATATAAATATAATTCAATATATTTTTTATTATATAATATATAATTTTGAATTAATGTTACTAGTTTTTGAAATAAAAATGATAGAATTATAAAATCTTGCATCTAAAGGATCAATGGAGTAGCTAATAGAGCATTGCATTGAGATTTCTTGCGGTGTGTATATAAGGCTCTTTCTTGGGATAGTTGAGGCCATACCACTCAATTGTAGTAAACGAAGAAGATAGTATAGCTCTTTTCCAAGAGCAATTCTATGATTATATGATTATTTATTTATTTATTTATAAGTATGCATACAACAATATTTGTATAGAGCTAAATGACGTCCTACATTAGAAGAAGAAGCTAGAAGTTTTGGTTGGTGGCCCTATTTTTCTCAAAAAGAACCTTGACTGAAGATACTTATATCTTAAAATGGCTTAAGAAGAAGTGACTCAATAGATTTTGCTTCAATCTCTATTCTAATCTACTGTTGGATATTATATGATATTATTTAAATAAGGGATCCAAACTTTGATCCTTATACAATTTTAAATCTAAAAGATAATTTATTTTTTGAATCCTTTAAAAAAATTATTTAAATTGTTCTAAAAAAGACTTTTCAAAGAATTCTTGTTAGTGGCATCTAAAATAGGCCATATTATTGGAGCTGGTCAAGAAAAAAATAAAATCTAAAAATTAAAGTTTTACATTGAAATGGAATTAAGAGCCGATTAAAAACTTGAGCTCAGTGTAACCAATTTAATAGCAAAAAAAAATATTAATTAGTTTTGATAGACTATTTCAACCTACCTATTTAATGCAAATTTTGTTTTGTGACTGAGCATTATATTAAAGATTGCGTTGCTCTTGCTAAAGCCAAGATCAAGAAAAAAAATCTTTTTTTTAAAACCTCAAATACAATTGCACACCAAAGACTAGCAAGAAGAATGTAGATGGTTTTATTGTTGTTTGGTACAAGAGATACAAGATCTAAATAGGTGCCACTATCATGTTGTAATATGGCTATAAGATAAAAAAGCAAAAAAAGATATATACTATAGAAAAGCTTAATTGAAGACTAAGTTATAAAACTAATTTTAAAATATAGATAAAAAAAATAAAAAAATAAAAAAATATATTAAAAATATTTAAGATTAATGTTATTTTTTTTTATAAAAATGAGTTCAACTTATTTTGTAGGGCCATAAACAAGATAAAACAAGGTAGATTAGCAAAAATACTACTATATGTATCTTAAGATTAAAGTAAAGGGTATGTTCCAATAAAAATTACTAAAGAAAATCTTAGATTAAAAACTTTAGATTGATATCTAAGGAAGGTCGGTTATGAACCAGGGTTGAAACCAAACCCGAAGGTACAAAATCATATACTTATGGCAAATAGAATCTTTTTTTATTGATTAGAAAGTAGAATTTGAGAGTAGACTCAATAAGATTTCTTTGAGCATTAATTTTAAGATTTTTGAATTTGTAATGACTTTATAAGAACTATGCAAAGTCAAAGTTCTATTTAGGTGATTTTGGGTATTGAAAAATAAAGCGGATTTGTATTTTTGAGCATATTGAGAATTGTATAGCAAATCTATAAATGACAATCTATGGATTTGTGAATATATTTGTGTTAAATATTTGTTATAAATTTGAGCTTAATTTAATATTTATATCAAAGGTTATTGGAGTTTAAATGAGCTAGGATTTTAGAAATGGGATTTTAAAGGTTAGTGAGGATTTCTAAGATGTCTTATAATCTACTAATTGGATTGAAGTGAAAATTATGTTTGTAGACGGTAGACTTGATTTACTACATATTTGTGAATTTTGAAAGCAATTAAATGGTGCAAAACAGAGATATTGGCACTAGGAGATTGGCATCTAGGTTGAAAAAGGAAGTCGACCTATACTTAAATGGATTTTTGTGCTTTTATTCTATTTGGTCAATTGGATGTTCTTCAAATTTTTTGTGCTTGTTTTCAACTTAGTTTTTGAAAGGTGTGCAAGTTTTGAATTAAAATCAATAGTTTAATTATTAATTATTGAGATTTCAATATGCTATAGGAATTATTTAGGATTTGATTAAGAATTGCTTAGGATTTGTTTAGGATTTAAGATCCAATTAAGATTGATTTAAGATTTAGAATTTGATTAGGATTTCATTAAGATTTGACTAAGATTTTAATAGGATTTGACTAGGATTTCTTTAGGATTTTTTTAAGATTCTTTTTGAATTTCTTTAGAATTTTTTTAGGATTTTGTAAAGGCTTCTTTAGATTTCTTTTGAATTTCTTTAAGATTTCTTATGGAATTTTTTAGGATTTTTGTAAGATTTCTTTTGGATTCTTTTTTAGATTTCTTTAGATTTTTTTAGAATTTCTTTATTATTTCTTTAAAAGTTTTTTAGGATTTCTTTGTAATTTTTTTATAACTTCTATAAAAATTTAATTAGACTTGATCAATTTTTGATTATATATATTTAGCTTTAATTGTGATTTATATATGATTCAATTAGAATTGTTAAGACTTGTTATTGCAATTTTTTTTAAAACCTTCCACAACTAGATATTCAGTGTATTCTCAAGTAAGACTTCATGTAATACGACATTGCTAGCCCTATACATCCAATCATCTATGGCTTTGATACAAATGTGAATGCCAATCTACCTACTCTAACCACTTTAAAATCTTCTATTTAAACAATCTCAAGTTTATCTTTTCATATTATTTTAGAATCATCTACTCAAATCATTTCAGATTCTTCTATTCAAATTATATCAAATTCATCTCTTCAAATCTTTTTGGATTCATTTACTCTAATTATTCCTAATTTATTTGCTTGTACATGTGATGGATCAAGTTCATGCATCTTTTGATCAATCTAAGTAAGGTAACTCTATTTTGAATAATCTCAAAGAGCTTCTTATATATTCATATATTCATATAATAATATAGTAGAGACTCATGCAAAATAATACAAGATTCAATTTGAGAGGGATTAAATTAAAAGAATTATTGATCCAATTTTGATAACAATTAAGATCATTCCAAATATAATAATAGCTTTGGAATCTCAACTTGTTGCCCTTTAATAAGAAAACATAGATAAGATTAACACCAACTTAAGCAGTAAAGAACTTATGGCCTAGGAGGAGAAGTGGCCTTAAAAAAAATCTATTATAGACAAGTTTTAAGGTAATAAATTGTAGAGAAATCTTGACTATGTCTTGAGATGTCTTCTTCATTTGAATCTTAAGAATAGAGATGAAAAATTAGTTTTATTTGATCCAATATATAAAGTCTATTTAATAGGGACAATAGATGGCAGGTTTTTAGATACTAAAAACTGTAGCATGAAGATTAATAATATTAGCCCTTCACATAACAATTTGAATAGACCGTAATTGAGTAATTTTTGAAGACGAAAACTAATGTTAAAAACACAACTGATTTGACTCACATGGAAACAGAAAAAAAAAAAAAAAAAAAAAAAAAACCCTGCCAATAATACACTACAAGTTGTATTGAGGACCAAGAATTCTACTACCCCAATGGATAAGATACAATGTGTAGTAACTTACCAAGAAATCAAAGATGGCTACAATTCCTTGGAATTAAGCAATTCCAAGATATATAAACAATCTCAATGGTGTGGGAATAGGAGACATATGTATACTTATCTCTCCAACAATTAAATACTTAGTTAATAATGTAGATACTCTTATATATAATAGAGCGCTATAGATTATACTCAATAATATCTTTAGAAATATTATAAATATCTATTATTAGATATATCTAATAAATAACAAAAAAGATGCTAATTTTTTAAAAAAATTAATAGACATACTACTTTCTAATATTTCATTCAGATACTTTTACATATTAAATAATATACTAAATTCTAAGGCCAATTACATACAATCCATCACACTTTACAAGCTAATCTTTAAGATACTAGCCTAAAAAAATATCTTAAATAAATTCAAAAATTTTTCAATCAATTTAAGGATTGGTAATAGAAAGAGAAGGTAATTTGATCTTGTATCAAATAGAGACAAATATAAGACAATACAAATAAAAAATTCTATACAATTGTCAAAAATTACCTCTCTAAACCTATTATCACCAAATTAAAAAATTCTTATGGTGAAGTATAAAAGAATCCCAAAGACCTTAAAAATATTTTTTCTATAATTTTTGTTTTTTACCAAAAACAATAAGGATCCTTAGAAGCTATAGAAGCCACAAATACCCTTTTCAATAATATTCCATATAAATTCACAAAGAATATGAATATTGATTTATCTAAGTCTTTTAATCTATATGAAATTAAGAAAAATTTAGAGGACATGGCTAAATGCAAAGCACCATGTCTAAATGGAGTTGATATTGAATTTTTTCAAATATTATCATGTTGTAACATAGCTATAAGGTGAAAGAAAAAAAAATTACAAATATTATAGAGAAGCTTAATTAAAGACTTAATAACAAAATTACTTTAAAAAATATAAATAAAAAATAAAAAGATAGAAAAAATATTTAATATTAATACTATTTTTTAATTAAAAAAACTTCTATTTACTTTATAAGATTATAAACAAGATAAAATAAGGTAGATTAATAAAAATAATATTATTGGTATCTTTAAATTTAAAAAAAAGAAAGAAAAAAGAAAATTTTTCAACAAAAATTATTTAAGAAAACCTTGGATTGATATCCAAAGAAGACCAATTGTGAACCAAGATTGAAATTAGATCCCAAGGCACAAAACCATACGCCTATAGCAGAGAAGAAGTTCTTTTGTTGATTAAAGAATAAGATTGGATAGTAAACTTAATAGGATTTTTTTAAGCATTATTTTCAAGGTATTTGAGTTTATAATGACTTTGTGAGAGCTATGCAGAGTCAAGGTTCTATTTGGATAACTTTGGTTGTTGAGAAATAAAGTGAATTCATATTTTAGAGAATTTTGTGAGTTTTGTAGCAAATCTATAAGTGAAAGTTTGTGGATTTGTAAATATAGTTGTGTTGAATGTGTGTTGTGAATTATAACTTGATTGGATAGTTAGATCAAAGATTATTGGAATTCAAGTGAGTTAGGATCTCAAAAATTAGATTTTAAAGATCAGTGAGGATTTTTGTGATTTTTAGTAATCTACCAATTAGATTAGAATGGTTCTTTTTTGAGTTAGTAATCAACTTAGTTGACTATATAAATGGTATAAAAAGAAAAAATAATGAATATATAAATGGTATAAAAAGAAAAAATTGATGCTAGAAGATTAACATCAAGGTTGGAGAAGAAGAAAGATCAACACATCAAGTGGATTAGGAGCTTTTTTTTCTCAATTTGCAAGTTCAAATTCCTTCAAATTTGTATGCTTCTTTTTAACTAATAGATTAAAAAATGTAATAAATTTTAAATGAAGATCAATAGTTAATTTAATAATTATTGAGATTTTAAAATTACTATAGGATTTGATTAAAGTTTGATTAAAATTTGATTAGGATTTTATTAAAATTTGATTAAAATTTGATTAGGATTTGACCAAGATTTTATTGAAATTTGACTAAAATTTTATTAGGATTGATAAAGATTTGATTAGAATTTGACTTGAATTTGATTAGCATTTGATTGAAATTTGATTAAAATTTGAATATAATTTGATTATGATTTATTTAAATTATCTTTAGGATTTTATTAAAATTGGTTAGGTTTTCTTTAAGATTTATTTAGGATTGTATTAAAGTTTTTTTAAGATTGACTAGGATTTGATTAGGATTTTTTAAAGGTATCTTTATGATTTCTTTATGATTTCTTTAAAATGCCTTTAGAATTTCTTTAAGATATTTTTATGATTTTTTATGATTTTTTAAAGATATCTTTAAAATTTCTTTAGATTTCTTAAAATAATTTCTTTATGATTTTTTTAAATATTTCTTTAATATTTCTTTATGATTTCATTAGGATTTTTTTAATGATTTTTAAAGATTCTTTTAAGACTTTTTTAGAATTTGATTATGATTTTATTAGAATTATTAGGTTTTTAATTAGTTACAAAATATAATTTATCTTCTATAGCTAAGTGCTTGGTGTATTTTCAAACAAAATAACATGTAATATAACAACGTTTTAGTATATCATTAGCAATAACTACATTTCAATGATCAACCAATTCTTAGTTAATAATTGATTTCCCTACAACATTGTAAAAGGCCAAATTGCACTCTTATACAAAAGAAATAATAAGACTTTTTTGAGTAATTGGAAATCAATAACTTTATTCAATACTTTATATAAAATCTATGCAAAAATTATCTAAAATAAAGGTTCCAATCAATATTCATGGAGATAATTCATCTCAATCAAATTACATTCTTCCTCCTTAGATTTACCTTAGACAATGTGCTTATCACTCAAGAAACCATAAATTGGACTAAAATGTCAAAACAATCCCTTTTTCTTTTAAAAATTGATTTTTCTAAAGCTTATGATAAAGTCTTTTATAACTTTATATTTAAAGCTTTAAAAGAACTTGAATTTAATGATTCTTTTTGACACATGATAAAAATCAACCTTAAAGAAGTGAATACTATAGTTGATATTAACATAACTTTTATTAATTATTTTTTAATAGATAGAAAAATAAGATAAGGTTTTCTTTTGGCTCTATATTTTTTTATATGGATCAATAAAATATTCATTATTACTATTAAAAATGTGATCTAACAGCACCATCTTTAGGATATATATATATATATATATATATATATATTCTTTAAAGATCTAATCAACAAGTTATAAGTCAATATGTACATGTCTCTAATATTACTATCATAAGAGAAGGAAAAAATATTTGCTATCTTATGAACATACTCAAGTAATTTTTCTCAGCTTTAGCCCTTGACATTAATTGGACTAAGTGCAATATATACTAGTAATTTAAAAAATCTAATAGACTAACATAGATTAATTAATTTGCATGGACTTAGGCATTATACAAAAATATTAATAAACTCCTTGGTACTTCTTTTGGCATTTCTTTAAATATAATTAATATTGATCAATTCTTAATTAATAAAATGACATTCAAACTTGACTATTGATATTCTATCAAAAACTATATGGCAAATAGAGTTATTATAGTGAACATCTTACTTTTGTTGCTATATTTTTTATTAGCCATATAAGCTAGGTCTGTGAAGGCTATTTACAAAATTGAATCTATGATCAAAATTTTTTATAAAGTACCATTGTCTTCTTAATTCAATCCAAAGTAATATATGCAATTTGTTGTAAGACTTGTGAAGATGGTGGTCTGGACATCATTGACCTAGAAGAAGCCACTAAAGCTCTTTTATCCAAATAAGTGGTAGAAGCCCTTCAATTAAATTAAGCTAATATTTAATAATTTTTTAGATTTACAATAATGAATGTTGTCATGTTGTGGTTTGGCTACCATGTAAAAAAAATTGTACAAGTACATTTAATGTACAATTTACTACACAATTAAATGAGAACTATATCAATAGATTTTATTGGTTATAGGATGTGGTTAGGTTGTTAATTTAGAAGGGATCTATTAAAAGGATTATTATTAAGATTTATACAACCTTATTTTCTTTTTAGTAGTGACTTTTGAAGTTAATTTTATATTGATAGTAACTTGTATATATCTTAAGTCACCTATGTTAGACATTGGTGATCCTTAAGATCTTATTTACTTCTTTTATTTGGTGCTTAAAGCACCAAGTATGTAAATCTTATAAGAAGAAGGGTTAGAAAAGGGTTTTTAGTGTAAAAAGGGTAGTTTGGCCATCCATGTGGATGAATAGAGGTGGATGATAGAAATCTCTATTCTAATTGGCCAAAAATCATACCCAATGGGCTTCAAGGAGGCTGCCCGAGGGTTTATTAGGAGTTAGGGTTTGTTTTTCGAAGGGAGTCAAACATCAGAGGCTAGAATCATAAGATTCAGGTTTTTGGATCTGGTTTAGGTGCAAATTTTGTGTGATTTTCACTTTTTATGAAGAAGTTATAGGCGCCCAAAGTTAAGGTATTGATTTTGGATCTATTGTCACTCTTCTGAGTATAACTCGCGCATACAAAGAGCAATTGAGGATCGGTGATTAGGATTAGAGAGAACACTTTCGTGGATACACTTTTCATGTATAGCTTGATAAAATCCAAGCTAAAATAAAGGAGATATTGGGAGTTGAAGTCAGTGCTTACAGACTTAAGGGCAATAAGTGACCCGCTTATATAGTGGTAACATTTTGAGCTACATCTTATGCAATTTGATAGATTTTTGGCTCAAAGTTTTCAGGAGTGTATATGCTTATGTCACAAGACTATGTAAAATTTTTTTGTGGCATTAGGATTTTGGATTTGTGAGATATAAGGAAAACAGTGCTCAAATGTCTCTAAGCTAGGGTTTTAAGCACCTGCTAGGGGTTTTGAGATATCAAACGATTGGAAACAAATTTACGGTTGATTCTTTCTTGTGGTGAAACTTAAGAAAATCATCTACACTTTGAACTAAATTTTATAGAAACTGAATGGTTGGATCAAGAGTTGTTGGACTCTAAAATTCAACAAGAAATAAGTCCTTGCGAGTGAATAAAGTTTTGAAGGGTTTTGTGGAAATTTGAACCCTTTTAGTACAAACTTACTTGAATACAAGAGGGTTTACATATATAACTTTTCTTTTGTGAGATTTTTATATTATTTGTCCTTTTTATTGAGGACAAACCACCTATTGGATTTTGCCATCAAATTTCAAATAAACTCTCTATAGCCAGGTACCCAATGTATTCCCAGATAGAAGGCCACATCATACGACAATGTAAAACCAACTGCTTGTGGATCTTGGATACCAGATCTTATTTAGTCATTTATTCCAAATTATAAATGGAATATTAAATTAAAAACTTAGAACAAAATTAAAAGAGTGTAGATACAAATGTGTAAGTTTCTTTGATTTAATTCTCTAATTTCTTTCTATAATATTTGGAATTATTTTTTATAGTGGGATCATCAATTTGCATTAATTGATATTTATTTATAATTCCATTAAGTTGCAATCTTACATTCAAATGGTCTTTATTACATTAAAAATCTTTTTAAAGAGCCAATGGCTCTTTTTACCATAGAAGAAGCTATCACCTTATATAAAAATTCTACTCTATTATAGTTTTATGTGAGACTTTATTTATATTTATTTTTTTAATTCTTGAAAATACTTATTACACTATGATAATGCTTTACCTAAATTCCAAGATTGAATTAGCTTATATAAATTGGTGACAAATCATCTATTAGAAGTAGTATTCTAATTTTCTATCAAATATGTAAGAGTGAAAGAAAACAAGTGGTTTGTCTTATCTAGATCTATTGATATAAAAATATTTTGAATTGGCATGGAATCTAGAATTCTCTATTTTGATGAAAAATTATCTCTTCAATAAGTCAACAATAACTTAGTAGGCAATAAGAATCAAGTAGCAGATATTTTGAAAATTGTTAGAATTATTCCAAAAACAAAACCAACCAAAAAAAGAATATTGAATATTAATTTTTTCTTCAATTTAATTAGTAACTTGACCTTTAATTCTTTATCATATTATTAAATTATAAGAGAAGATTGTATGACATATTTTGCCAAACTAGGCAAAAATTTATTTCAAAATAATATATCTTTTTTATTTTAATAGCTTATAAATAGAATTTTTTATTAGTTCAAAATTTCTTTTTTAAATAAAATAATATTTGGTCCAATTCTTGCTTCTATAAACAAACAATGTTTATATGGCTCATATGGCATAAATGTGTGGCAATTGATACTTAGAGGAGAAAAATCAGCCTTGAAATTAATATTCATTGTGTTTTGTGTCACCTTCAAAAGCAAGAATCTATTTTCCATAGATTTTAGAATTGTCAACAAGTTTGTAATATATAGGATTGGACTACCTCTATACTATATAAATTATCATAAAATTGGTGGAATTAGGATCCTTGAAAATCCTTCTCTTTGAAGCAAGTTATTTTTGTTGATCAGCTATTCTATAGATTCAAACGTTTTTATAAAATATTGTCCTTATTAAGAGGATTTTGCTTATGGACTATTTGAATTTAGAAAAACAAATTTGTTTTTGAAAATAAAGTATCGAGTAAATTCTATATTAAAAGCTTGATTTGAAAAGTCTTAATAGATATGGACAAATTTGTTGAAAATTTGTCAAAATAAGAATTGTAAAATAACTTAAATATAGATCCTTCCTATTCAAGAGATAGAATAATTCATGGATGGCAAAAAGCATACTAGGCTCTAGAGAAGAAAATGTCATTACATGGAACTTTAGAATCCTTCAGCGTGATATGATCTTAATCAAAAGTATAAACAAGTTAGCTTTAATAACTCTTCCATCTTCTTAGTACTTTTAGCTTTGACTTCTGAGTATAAAGAGTAAATAGCTTGATGTACTTTTACTATTCCATTAATGTATCAAGTATACTTTGTTTTTGTATCAAAATATAAAAAATAAAAAATAAAATATGAATAATAGAATATAAATTATTTAAACTCCTTCATATATTTTTTTTGTAAGAGATTATATAATTTATATTTAATACCTATATTATTTATAAATTCTATTTTTAAAATTAATATATTTTAATATTATATTATTATTATTTTAAATATATAAATATTTTAATTTTAAAAATAAAAATAATTTATTTTTTTATCAAAAATATAATTTTAAAAATATATTCTAATTAATGCATGCTTAATTTATATTATTTCACCATGTATATAATAGATTTTTTAATACTTCTATGTGTGCCATAAATCTCATATCAATGTGCCAAAGACCACTTTACTCTATAAAATAAGACCAATTTAAATCTAACAAAATATAAAACATATTTATTCTTATTAATAAAGGATTTTTTTTAGTTTGAAGTTTTTTAAAAGCACTTGAAAAATAAAATATCAAGCTTTTATTCATATATTTTGATATATATATATATATATATATATATATATAATATATCAAAGAATTTTCTTAATCAACTCCAATATATATTTACATATACATATACATGCAAAAATAGTTATATATATATATATATATATATCAATTTTTGTCTCATTTAAGTATCTTAATAAATAAATAAATAAAATAAAAAGAGACTCAACATCAAAGTATGATACCAAGAGTCACAACCTATGGATTTTAATTGTATTGCATGTTGTTCAATTTGTAAGAGACTCACAACATTCTTTTATTTCAATTTTATTGCTATGATTTTATTTTAAAGAACAAACTCCATGTAGCAGTTAATTTCCACCTCTTTAAAAATATTTGAAGCTCTGTTACTTTAACATGTTCCTCCTGAAGCAAAGCAAGGAGCCTCTGCTAGTATAAACAAATAGAGAGAGAGCCTTCTAGTGGCTTCAAATTTGATCCCTCCTAAACCATGGAACCAACTCCCACCATTCCACCCAAACGGGTCCCGTTCACACAGGACCATCGGGCCCCACGAAGACAGAGGCTGACGAGGCCGAGTGGGTCCCGACACGTGGCCCCAGTTTCCACGTCACGGAGGCCACCTGCCAGCTAAGACAGCCCCTATCGCCTCGTGGGCTCCGACTCAGCCTTGCCCGTCGTCGCACAGCCTCGTCGGAGTCGGCCCATCGACGCAATCCGCCCTGCCAGCGATCCATGCCTCTCCCTTCGATCCCATTCCAAGGAATCAATTCACAGCTCCGTGCTTCAATTCGGGGATACAAGTGCCGCTGTGGTGGTGTTTTCCAGGACGTTCTGTACCAGGGCTGGGTTCGCAGTTTGTGGATTCATTGTGGACACAGGGAATCTGAAGGCGTTTGGACTCAGATGAGTTGCAGAAAGGAGAAGAAGGCCTTTCAATTTGAATAGAAATCCCGTTTTCGAAGAATTTGGTAGTTTCGTAGCTCTTATTGCGTTTCAACCTACCGCGGGAATCGTTTTACAAACCAGCCCTGGCCTTGGTTGCTTCTTCCGAACTGGATTTGAATTCATCGGCTTTAGGATTTGACCTGCAGTTATGATTCTTTGCCCTTCGCAATTTTTGTTTCGCTTTTGAGTTTTTGAGCTTGGAGAATTGCGCGATTAGGTCGACAATGGTCTGGCGAAGGTTTTCTTTTGGTTTAGTTTCGAGGCTGTCGTCGCCGATTCATGGCCGAAGCCCGTGCTTGGGAGGCATTTGGACGCCATGTTGGGGCCAGAAGAGGTCTTTCATGACAGCGAAGGATCTTGTGGAAAGCGAGGAGCCGGAGAAGAAAGCCACGAACAGGATAAACATGTTCTCTGCTATTAATCAAGCTCTACATACAGTCCTCGACTCCGATCCCAAGTACTGTACTCCCTATTCCACTAGATGGCATAATTGTTAATTTAATCTGTTGAACTAGATGTGTGATTGGTGGTCGAGTTTCGTGCGATCAATGGGGGGCTTTCGTTTACGTTGTGGGCGCTCTTCACAGATCATACGTCTTTGGAGAAGACGTGGGATTCGGCGGCGTGTTCCGGTGCACAACAGGATTACGTGACAAATTTGGAAGGCATCGAGTCTTCAACACTCCCCTATGTGAACAGGTTCTTCTCATATTTGGTATTCGATCAGGAATCTTTTTAGTAGAATTTTACATATCCTTGAAATCGTGAGCGAGGTCGCTACGGCACTCGGAAACTCACCTTTCCCTGAGCCACAGAAACCAGGCAAGAGACTTGAGTTGAGAATCCTAAGCTTCCTATTGATTGCATTCTCAGTATTCAGTTGCCTTTTTATTGTCGTGTGCAGGCGATTGTAGGTTTTGGGATCGGGTTGGCCTCCATGGTGAGAGCTTGTAACCTCTCTCTCGCTCTCGCTGGCTTCTTCGCTACCTGTAGGAACTACTTCTGATGTTTTCTGAATGTTTCATTTAGTTTAAGCTATCCGATTTTTCTGCGAACAGGGCAACCGCGCCATAGCGGAGATTCAATTCGCCGACTACATCTTCCCCGCGCTGGACCAGGTAAAGGGTGGGGTTACCCAGGGCGAATTTCTGTTGAAGCCACTTGTTGCTCATTCAATTAGCTTGTGTCTGGTCTTTGACTGCGGCATTGGCTTCTGACGTGATTGCTCCCTGTGGAACTTCAGATTGTGAACGAAGCCGCAAAGTACCGGTACAGGAGCGGGAACCTCTTCAATTGCGGAGGTAACTTCTCCATCCACTAAACACAATTGGCTGCAACTTGTCCAGATTCCAACAGCTTAGTCGAATATTGGCCCTAACGGGTGCTTCGCTACATGCAGGGCTTACGGTTAGGGCGCCATACGGAGCGGTGGGACACGGAGGACACTACCACTCGCAGTCTCCCGAAGCCTTTTTCTGCCATGTCCCTGGCATCAAGGTTAGTCGTATCCTTCTCGTCTTCTGTAGCAAAGTGAGTAGCAACAAAAGCAATTGACACGGTGAGTCAATCATTTTGAAGGCTTGAGCTGAAGGAGACAATGCTTCGTTGGAATCCAGGTGGTTATTCCGAGGAGCCCGTCTCAAGCGAAAGGACTCCTTCTAGCTTCGATTCGCGACCCTAATCCTGTCGTCTTCTTCGAGCCTAAGGTTTCTTTTCTACAGAATTTTGCCACAGATGACGAATTCTAACACCATGCGGAAGCTGTAAGGGATCTGAAATAGTACTGCTAAGGTTCTGTTGATTCTGCTTTCAACCTCCTGAGCTCTTTCACGGTGGGACTGTTGTGCTGGGGAAGATAGTGGCTGTACAGATTAGCGGTTGAGGAAGTTCCAGTGGATGATTATACGCTTCCTTTATCAAGCGCAGAGGTGAGGTAACCCTAAAACTCGCTGTCAGAAAGCTCGAACTTCGCATCGGTGGTTGTATATCGTGCATACTAATTAAACTATGTGTGTGAATTTTTTTGTGGTTGCAAAACAGGTCATGAGGAAGGGAAGCGATATCACTCTAGTCGGATGGGGCGCGCAGCTGGCGATCATGGAAGAAGCTTGCGACGAGGCTAGCAAATTGGGCATCTCATGCGAGCTCATCGACCTGAGGACGCTCATACCATGGGACAAGGAGCTCGTCGAAGATTCTGTCAACAAAACAGGGAGACTGTTGGTAAATCACACACTCAACAGACACGCATACCGCGATTCCAATCTCATTCTAGTCGCATGTCAGCTCTGCCGGGTTTTTGGGTTCCTCTCGAGCTTGGAAACTTTACGTTCGCAATACTGAAGTTGGTTCGAATATTGTAGCCTAGCAAGCTAAATTCCCCCTTTAAGAAACTGAAAGAACTTTAAGCGTGACAGGTGAGTCACGAGGCGCCAGTCACCGGAGGATTTGGAGCTGAAATAGCAGCATCCATTACCAACAGCTGCTTCTTGCGAGTACAGTCTCTCACATACCTCAGATTTCAACACCTGCTTTTTCTTAGAATCCCTTCATGGGAAATCTAGATCGTCACTTCTTTCATTTGGCTCCACATAGACATTCTTATGATTCGACTTGCGCTAACAAACTCAATCTCTTCCGTTTAGCTCCTCAAGTCTGAGGTTTTTCGTCTCAGTTCTTAATTGACTTTTTTTGCTTGAGCACAGTTGCAAGCTCCGGTGTCGCGCGTTTGTGGCCTTGATACCCCGTTTCCGCTGGTGTTCGAGCCTTTCTACATGCCGACCAAGAACAAGGTAAGCATAATACAATATTCCAAGCATGCAAACTGTAAAATCAGCTTCCAAAGCATGTGTAGTTGAGTAGATTTCTCGATCTTTTAAACATCTGCTGTCGACTTCAGATTTCCAATTGGGGAAAACTGCTATTGTGGCTAATTTCTTGCATCTGTTGTTTCTTTCTTTTTGGGCTATAGATAGTGGATGCCATCAAGGCTTCTGTGAACTTCTAGCACTTGAAGAAACACCCAACTTGTTCGTGAGCGGCAAACTTGAAGCGTGGCATGCTGGCAACTTCTTTCCCCTTAGTCAAGAGCATGAGTTATTAGGGCAAAATACTTCCAGTGGATATCAGGAGACATGATCAGATGCTGCCTTGTGATTGAATTGTCAAGTTCAGAATGAGATTTCTGATAGTATCAGCTGTATAGAGTTTCAGCATCAAGATTGTATCAATAGGATGCTAGACCTATGTAAATGACATTTGTGAGGGATCCTCTAAGTTTTTAGCAATGCTGCTGAGAGCAACTTCAGCTTGGCTTCTCTTACCTACTCTGCAGCTTCATACTTGTGTGCGATTTATATGAAATGTTGAAGACCCCCTGGATACGTGATTCTCAAGGCCTAATTCCCAAGGGTCATCTCATCGCTTGTCCTTTAGCTTTGTCTTTATGATGTCTGATATTATAAATCTAAGACGAGATTATAGAGTCTTCTGAGCCCATTCTTCGATTTCTGACCTCGTGCACAGGAACATCAAACTTTAGGTTTATGCGTGAGTTGATTTGGTAGTTCTTCCGACAGCCTTGTTCACGTGAGAACCATAATTGCTTAACTGATACTTTGAAGATGGGAATCCAAATCCTACTGATTGGGTGTCATATATATATATATATATATATATATATTTTACAGTTTCTAGTGATTAGCTTAACAACAGAAAGCATTAAGTATATCATGAAAAAATATGTTGACATCCTTCAAAAAGGATTAGAAGTATGATACAACAATATATTGAAACATTTTTCCAAAAATTCTATTAATATTAGATAATTTGCAAATGGTTTAAATTTAAAAGTGACATGTAATTTATTGTAATAAAAAAGAGATGGGAGATTTTCATGCCCCACAAACAAATCCATAGATTCAATCCATATATAAATACTACCTATTGGATTATCATCTACAATGGTTAAATTTGAAACAAGAGATTTTGTCATATGTCCAAGCCTCATTATTCTAGGTGTATGGCTATTATGGCACCTAAATTATCTAAAATTAGCTCTCAAGGTGCACCTAGAATAAAAATGACTATAGTATTGTGGGATGGTGCCGCAGGAGAAGCAAGAATGGCTTGCGCATTATTTCATTATTTCTTTTGATTAATCAAAGTATATGATATCAAATGCTAAGGATAAGCCGTCAACAAACTTAGCAACATAGAATGCATTGTTTTGCTTCGACAATGTTGAGTCTCATCTTATTGACTAACACACTATGAAATAGAATACCTATCAGACTCTCAAGTCAAATGAGGTGCATGAACAATTCTTTATCAATCACATTGAGACGTTGTTTATGAACTCGATCACCGCTCACTTTACTTTTGCTTAAAATAACAAATCGTTATTAGTATTCAACATTGACCAGAAGATTGTTGACAAGATAATTGGCGATATAATGTATCGAGAAGACAATAACATTGATGACAATGATGGTCTACAACTTGATACCAATGCCAATTTTTTTGATGTCTTTCAAAAAAAGCAAGATAAATTGCAATGTTGAATAAAAGTCAAGGCTCTCAAAATTTTCAAACAAAGCAATGATGATCAAGATGATGCTATAAATATTAGCAAGTATATTGCAACAATTGCCAAGACTAATGTGAAGTT
This sequence comes from Physcomitrellopsis africana, assembly GCA_036785485.1. Classification (NCBI taxonomy): domain Eukaryota; kingdom Viridiplantae; phylum Streptophyta; class Bryopsida; order Funariales; family Funariaceae; genus Physcomitrellopsis; species Physcomitrellopsis africana. The sequence goes on along the minus strand of JAWRVF010000014.1, from coordinate 510,615 downwards.
GTTCAAGTTAGCAATCTACTACGTCATATGTGGTGCTTCTTTTTGTATAGCAAGCAACATCATTGCTGCTACAAATGACGCCATTTCCATAGTGTGCTTGAAACCTTGTAATAACCATCTCGTTACTTGCTTTGTTTGCATTGTTGATGTTGTCAACCTACAATGTATATTAGACTTGATGATGCCCTCACGGATATTCTCACTTGCGCTTGACTTTGCCACACACCAATCTACGTCCTATCTTGACATGCAAGTTTGTGCATTTGTGGGTGAGCTCAGCTCTAACAAAAACCTATATTTCATTATTCTATTAATGTTTGAGCGTCATACTACTAGCTTAGTGATGTACTCAATGTTGGTCAAGCATCTAGACCTTGTCTGCCCATCCTAGTGTGTGAAGTTGCTTGGATGCTCAAGTGATGATACATACAACATAATAGGCCATTTTTAGGGCGTTGTTACTTGCTTGTATTCAACTGTAACTGAATTTGTATTCCAACTTTATTATGGGATTCATTAATTGGATCTTATAATGGAATACATATTGAATGATGTATTGAAAGAGAATTTCTCCTTTATGCTAATTGGCTTTATATTACACCTCAATTATCAGCAAAAGCTTATCGTAGACATAGAATCAATGTGCCCTAAGCTTGTAAATTATTTGTAATTAATATGGATAGATAGAAATAGATAGAAATAAGTTAATTTGATAATATCTTAGAAAGAAGCTTCACAAATATAGTTTCACCTTCATACATAGCTATAGGTGATTGGTAGGCTAGAAACTTAGCCAATAAATTAGCCATGTGTCGTACATGTTGATATCTTGTCAAATAAACTAAGTACGTGGTGCACATATGGAAAACTTGTCTTGCAAGTTTGACACGTGTCTTACAAATTAGACACGTATTAGAAGTCCTATAGAACACTGCCATATAACTCTTAGGTAGATAGTATATATAGAGATAAGAATGAAGCCTTCTTCAATCTTATTAATTCTTTTTTTGCTTCTAATCTAGTTCAAGAGTCTCTAGTCTTCTTGTCTTTGATAATAGCCATTCTAATTTTAATATAATTCTATTTTCTAGTGATTTTCTATTCTTTCAAGTGACATAAGAGTATATTGATATTTTGTTTTTTTTACAATTCATCTCCTTGACAATTTGACAAACGTGAAGAATTCATTATTCTTGTTTTGTGTTTAAAAAGTGATTAGATTATTCCACTTCTATTATTATATATGAAGGTTGTGGACTATCCATCTTTAAATTAATATTCTTTATTTTTTAATCTTAATTTTTTTCCTTAAAAGAGAGTAGATCACCCCTCTTTGTAGAGATTTTTATTTGATATTAGAAGTTACAGATTACCCTCTTCTAATTTGAATTTTGGAATTATTAAATTATCTAAGATGGAAGAAAAGATCATGGATGCTACACTTAGTGGAAGTGAGAATAGATTTGCAACTATCACAAATTTTTGAGAGCTTATCAACACTGTTAGGGTGGAAATTTCACGAATCATTTTACAAATCATTAATATCAATCATGGAAGCATTATTCCTACATCTACGGAAGAAGTCTAGAGCCTATGCCAAGAAGTTGTACAATTGAGGGAAGCAAGTAAATTGACCTCACAATTAAATCCAAGAAGCCTTGTTTCTACAAGCGTGAAGGAGACAAAGATTAGTATATTTGAAAATTTTAATGGAACAAGATTAAAATTTCAAAGATTTTTGCTACAAGTTAAGCTATATTTAAGGTTGTATCCTTTCTAATATCCTAATGGATTTACTCAAGTTGAATTCATAGGCGCACTTCTATCTAGAAGTGCTCTTTCTTGGTTTGCACCTTTGATGGAAAAATATTCATGACTTCTTTATGATTTGAATTCATTCTTTGAATTGTTTATGGCCACATTTGGAAAAAAATAATCAAAAGAAGGTAGTAGAAACCAAGCTCTTATTTTTACGACAAGGATCATGGTCAGTCACAATATATGCTGTAAAATTCCAAAATCTTGCTTGTAATGTGGAGTAGAACAACAAAACCCTTATCAATTAATTTTGTTATAGGTTGAAAGATAATGTCAAAGATTTGTTATTAACAATGCCAAAAGCGGATTCTTTGGAATAATTTATTACTCAAGCCATTGCATGCATCAATTATTTGAAAGGTGTTAGAAACATAGATTCAATAGGAGAGGAACAAGTCAATTGATGATAGTAATTTCTAAGTTTTCAGAAACTTATTTGAGTAAGTCAAAACCAATGCAAATTGATGCAATATGTTTCAAACCTCTCACCAAATAAGAAAAGACTTAATATCATCAAGAACGTTTGTGCTTATATTATGAGAAGCAAAGCGTATTGCTCAACATTGTTCAAAAAAACAACGTAATCACAAAATAAAAAATATGTTTGTTAAAAAAAATAATGTGTCAAAAAATAAGTTTTTCCAACTACAATAGGGATCATACAGCTAAAATCATGTACAATACCTTGTAAAGGTCTTATTCCCTTCTTAGATCCTTTACCTTATTTTATAATAGATGTATTTTTAGGACCTAAAATTTACAAAGTCTTTGCCTTATTAGATTCAAGAGCCTCAGCTTGTTTCATAGACAAAGACTTTGTAAAAAAACAAAAAATATCTTTAATTAAGAAAATTAAATCTGTACATGTAGAAGTTATAGATGGTCATTTATTATCTTTTAGAGATATTATACATAGGACTGTTTCTTTAGATATAACAACTAAGAGACATAATAGCATAGTAATATTTAATGTGATTAAATCTCCCTCCAACCTAGTTATTTTAGGATTACTATCATTAAAAAAATATAATCCTCAAATAGATTGGACTTTTTATAACCTTGATTATTCTTATAATTTAATCTAAAAATTGATTAGTCAAGTAGACATACATAATTTTAATATATTCAAATCCTTAGTGATAGGTGCAAAAGCTTTCATATATGCAGCAAAGAAGAATCATCTTAAGTTACATATGCCACATCTATTTTGGATATTGAAAAGAATACAAGTAATATTCTTAGCCAATATTAAGATTTTTAAGATATATATATATATATATATATATATATATATATATATTCTTTCAAAGCATTAATCTTATAATTATTCAATCAATCTTCAAGAAGGAGCTCAACCACCATTTGGACCAATCTATAATTTATCATAAAATAAGTTAGTTGCATTGAAGGAATATATTGATAAGAACTTAATTTAAAACTTCATATGTTATTCAAAGTTTCTAGTAGGAGCTCCTATCTTATTTGTGAAGAAAAAAGACGGATCATTATAAATATACATAGATTATTGAGGACTTAACAAGATTATTATCAAGAATAAGTATCTTTTATCTTTGATTTCAGGACTTCTTGATCAACTCAATTAAGCAAAGATCTACACAAAAATAAATCTGCGAGGAGCATTTAACTTGGTTTGCATCAAAGAAAGTGATGAATGGAAGACTATATTTTGAACTAGGTATAAGCATTTCAAATATAATATCATGTTTTTTGGACTTATAAATATATTAATTGCTTTTTAACATCTTATAAATGATATTCTTTATAAATTTTTTGATGATTTTATTGTCTATTACTTAGATGATATTTTGATCTACTCTAAATAGACAAAAAAAATATGAATTTCATATTTATCATGTGTTATAAAAACTTAGAAATACAAGATTATATGCCTATACATCCAAGATGGAAAAGTATGTATTTCACACTACTTAAATTGACTTCTTAGGATACATCATTTTGAATGATGGTCTCAAGATTGAAGTTCATTATCATTTATTGACCAAAAAAACAACAAGATCTATCTAATGTCCTTTCTAGACGTTATTATCTTGTACCAAAAGAAAGACATTCAGCTTTTGATCAACAAAGAATGATCCTCTTAAAGCTAGAGTAATTTCATCTTTGAGCAATGATATCAACATTGACTGTTGATTCAATTTTTCTCAAGCAAGTGCAATCAAGTATGTCTTTAGACTCTCTTGTTCATGATATTAAGAATAATTCATCTAAGTTTCATGATATTTTGAAGTTCAAATTCAAAAATGATCTATTCTATTTTGAAGGATGCTTATATATTCCAAAAAATGAAGTACAATTACATACTCTTGAAGCTTATCACAACTTCCTTACAATAGGACATTTTGAAAATAACAAGACTTTGGAGCTAATATCAAAAGATTTTTGGTGGCTTCAAATATAGAAGACTGTTAAAGAGTGTGTATAATTGTGCAACATTTGTTCAAGATCAAAAACTCTTTGTCATCAATCTTACAAACTTCTCAAATTATTATCTATATCAGAATAATCTTAGTATTTTGTTTCTATAGATTTTATCACAAATCTTTCAAATTCAAGTTTATATAATTCTATATTTATAATTGTAGATAGATTCACCAAGATGACCTATTTTGTATCGTATATAAAATCTATCATATGTGAAGAAATAGCTAAATTCTTTTTTAATAATATCTATTGCTATCATGGACTATCAAAGGATATTACATCAAATACAAAGATACAATTTGTATCAAGATTTTAGAAAAAAAATTTCAAAATATTGAAGGTAGATATAAAACTATCTTTATCTTTTTATTCTCAAACTAATAGACAAACAAAACATGTAAATCAAGTTTTAGAGCAATATTTGAGGTATATCATCAATTATCATCAAGATGATTAGACAACTCTTTTACCATTGATAAACTTTGATTATAATAATTTGATATATTTTTCTATTCAATAAATTTTATTTTTTGTCAATTATGGTTATTATCCACGACTTGATATTTTTTACTTTTCAAAAGCTAATAATCCTATGAGGGAAGATTTGACAAATTGGTTGTTAGAGCTACATACAACAATACAGGCACAATCAAAAGAAGCTCAAGAATGACAAAAAATCAATATAGATGTCTATTATAAAGAACAGTCCTAATTCCATATTGATGATAAAGTATGGTTACTTTGTTCTAATATCAAAACTATTCATCCTTGTGATAAGTTGGATTATCATAGGCTTGAACCATTTTCAATTTGTGAATAGATTAATTCAGTTGCTTATTGATTATACCTACCAAAATCTATGAAGATCCATTGTATATTCCATATGTCATTACTCAAATCATACAAGACAACGGATATACAAGGAAGAAGACAAATGCCACTGCTTCCTATAGAAATGGACAATAATAAAGAATTTGAGGTGGAAGAGGTCTTAGATTCAAGACGCCATCAAAGTCAATTGGAATATCTTGTACATTAGCATAGATATGATATTAGTGAATAAACATGTGAGTCATTCAAGAATCTAGCAAATACATTAGTAAAAGTCAATACGTTTCATTGATGACATCTATCAAATTCAAGATGAAGAGTCAAAAAAATCTTTGTTATAAAGCAAAGCATGTTCAATAGAGGTTTCATTCTATCTTGTATCATTGTTTGCTATTTCTTTGAATTTTTTTGTGCCAAAGAAATGGAGAATCAACAACTAGCAAATTCTGCTCAAGAACCATTGTTTTTTGACTTATTGGGCTAGACATTACAACTATCACAACCTTTAAGATAATAGAATAGAAATGAAGATCCTCAATAACAACATGTTCTTTCTTGAATTGATGGCAAGATACAATGTGTTTGGTATCACAACCTTGAAAGAGACTTTTGGTGTTTGATAATATTTTTTAGAAGTAGGAATTATTTCTGATGGTGTTCCAAATATTTTCTTTGAAAAAAGTTATGAAGGCCTCAACAATGATTAAATAACAGGGTGGTCTTCTTGCCCTGATACAAGATACTATTAACGGCTGAGAGAACCTATCAACTACCTTTAAAAAAAATAAAGATCAAAATAAGTAGCAAATATAATTTGATACATCTTAGACTTTCTCAACATGTTATCGTGTGGTGTGATTTTCTATCTAGGAATACATTGGATACTTGGCTATGGAAAATTTACTTGAAACTTATTGGCAAGAATCAAATAAGTAATTTATCTTTAATAAAAAAGACAAATAATACAAGAATACTACAAAAGATAATTTTTATTGAGAAATCCTTTTATATTTAAGTAGGTTTATACAAAAAGGCTCAAATTGCCACAAAACATTTCAAAACCATATTCATGCGTAAGGACTTATTTCTTCCTAAAATTTAGAATTCAATAATTCTTGATTCGATAATTTAGTTTCTATAAAATTTTCTTCAAAGTGGAGATAATCCTCTTAAGTTTTGTAAAAAAAGAATCAACTATAAATTCACTTTCAATGTCTAATATCTTAAAAATCCTAGCAGGTCCTTAAAATCTTAATTCAAAGACACTCGAGCACTATTTTCTTCATATCTCACAAATCCAAAATCTTAATACCACAAAAAATTTGCACATAATCTTTTGACATAAACATATATACTTTTAAAAAATTTGAGCCAAAAATCTATCAAATTGCATAAGATATAGCTAAAAACATAACCACTAGTTAAGTAGGGTCACTTACTACTCTTAACTTATAAGCATTGGCTTCAACTCCCAATATCTCCCTCATCCTACCTTGGATTTCATTGAACTATGTATAAAAAGTTTAGCCAAAAAAGTGCTCTTTCAAACCCCAATTGTCAATCCTCTATTGCTCTCTGTATGCACAAGTTATGCCCAAAAGAGTGACAGTAGATACAATTTTGACACCTTAACTTTGAGTGCCAATATCTCCTTCATAAAAAGTCCAAATCATCCAAAATTTTCACCAAAACCATATCCAGAAAACCAAAATTGCTAATCCTAGCCTTTGATGTTCAACTTCCTTCAAAAAAAACCCTAATCCCTAATAAACCCTCAAGCAGCCTCCTTGAAGTCCATTGGACATGATTTTTAGCCAATAGGAATAGAGACTTCTATCATCCATCTCCATTCATTCACATGGATGGCCTAATTACTCCTTTTTACACTATAAACCCCTTTCCAATCCTTTTTCTTATAAGATTTACATAATATGTGTTCTAAATACCAAATAAAAGAAGTAAATAAGATCTTAAGAGTCACCAATATCTAACAAAGGTGACTTAAGATATATAAAAGTTATTATCAATATAAAATCAATTTCAAAAGTCACCACCAAAAAAAAAGTAAGGTTGTATAAACCTCAATAATAACCTTTTGAAATAGATTTTTTTAAAACTAACAATCTAATCATATTTTGTAATTAATAAAATTGATTGTTATGGCTTTCACTTTATTGTATAATAAATTATACATTAAATATATATGTACAATTTTTTTCACATGGTAGCCAAACCACAACCCAACAATATAACCACTACTCCTTATAGAATTCATCCCTAGAAGAAGAGATAATGTCATGGACATAAGATTTACTCTAATAATTATTTAATTAGTATGTATAGATAGAAATAGATAGAAGTAAGTTAATTTGAGAATATCTTAGAGAAAAGCTTCTTGGAAGCTTTGCAGACTCGGTTTTACCTTTATACATGGCTATAGGTTATTGCTAGGCTAGAAACTTGACCAACAAGTTAGTCACATGTTGCACATATTGGTAACTTGTGGAACAAATTAAATAAATGGTGCACATATAGAAAACTTGTCTTACAAGTTTGACACATGTCTTACAAATTAGACACGTATTGAAGGTCCTATAGAATGCTACCACGTAATTCTTAGATAGATAGTATATATAGAAAGAAGAATAAAATCTTCTTTAATTTTATTAATTTATTTTTTACTTCTAATCTAATTCAAGAGTCTCTAGTCCTCTTCTCTTTAGCAGTAGCCATTCTAGTTTTAATATTATTCCATTTTTTAGTGATTTTCTATTCTTTCAAATGACACAAGAATATATTAACATTTTGTTTTGTTATGATTCATGTCCTTGATATAAGATTTGATGACACTTATCTCTCAATAAAGTACTAAGCTGAACGTACTCATTCAATATTTTTTTGCTAATATGAAAGATGTCAGACCATAAATTGAGGTGCACCTTGAATTGCTTGACGATTATGTATATATGAAAGTTAGATACTTTATTAATCATCATTTAAACTTTGAAGAATTTTTACATGGATTTATATCATAGATGTCAGATGTTCTTCAGGCAGTGACTACTGATAATTAGCGTGAGCTAATTGTTGATATTGGCATGGTTTATATGAATACTTGCCATCAAATCAATAACATTATTGTGGATGGGAATTCAAAATAGTAGACTGAATCAAATCCTAACAAGCTGATGCTTATTGGCCTACAATACAAGCTCGTCATGATGATGCTCGCCTGCTTCTTCAACATTGTATGGTAGATGGTGTTGGTACTTGAGAGGGTGTACTTTCTTTTGCAGATAGATATTATTGAAGACTACCACAAAGATGCTCATCAATATATACTGCAAGAAGCCTATGCTCAAAGAAGCTCTTAACAACTATCACAATTTAATATCATTTTTTAAGGCATAGGCACCTCTCGCATTGTGCTACCTATACCTCAAAGACTACAATGGTAGCATTGCAACTATATTTTTGAAAAGTTGGCTATCAAGTCTAACTTTTTGATTCTTAGGTGGATGAAGAACAAGCACACAAAATTGCTATTGCATGCAATTAAAGATGTCATGCAAGTAAAGCAATACCCTGACTTAGAAGCAATTTTTGCAGCTCTCTAGTAGCTTTATTAACCTCTACAATAGCGTGCTTAGAACATCTTTAAATTAAATCTCTAAGGTGTAACTAAAATAAGCCATTTTAAATGAATCAAGCATGTGCCTAGAATAACAAGATCCTTGCTCCTTGCGTATGTCTATTGCTTGTACATTGTCTACATATTGCCTTAAAATTCAAGGATAATAGGTAGGCAAAGAGCAACAATCAAGGAGTAAAATTCCTCTTTTAATAAATTTTTTTACATCTCAAATCATAAACATGTGCCAAAGATGCTATTCTATATGGAAAATATGATTTTTTACAATGATAAGGTGTCTAATTTAAATATAATATGCAAGCACTTAATTTCTAATGATTTTTATTTTGTTATTTTTTTTTAAGTATGTATTTTGAATAATAAGTAATTTTTTTAAAGTTGTATAATCAAAAAATAGTTTTTAAAAATATGTGTATATATATATATATATATATATATATATAGCTTTTGATTTGTTAAACTATTAGTATAGTTTGTTTTTTAAATAAAAAATTATTATTAATTTTAATATTATAAATATATTTTATTCTATTATATAATTTCCATAGAATAAATTTTTATTTTTTAACATAGATTTTTATTTTTACACATACATTATATAACAATATAATTTTTATTTCAAATAAAAAATAATTTATAAATTTTAGACAATATTAAAATTGATCATGTTTTCATAAATAATTATAGATATATTAAATAAGTATAAATAAAATTTTCAATTAATTACAGCATAATGTAAGTTTAGATATTATATATATAAATATATATATACACATGTATATTCCTTGTTTAATAATTCTTAAAATATGTAGTATTAAAGATAAAATTATTACATTATTTACAAAACAAAGTTGTAATTGTATTCTTATCTTTAGAAAAGAAATTGATAAAACTATCAATTGATACAAAGCAATCTATAATTACTACTCATATTGAAAGTATCAGTAGTTTATCTCAGATTGTTGACATTGTCAATAGTCCATACATTATGTTGACATGTAGATCTACAAATCTTGGCTAAGATTACTATTTAAATAATATTTTATATTATAATGAATATTAATATATAAAATTATATTAAAAAAATATTGTATGTGTGTATAATTTTTTTATAATTTAGCACATGGTAGCAAAGTGTGTATAAGAATTTTTATAATTTATTTATAATAATAGTTTTAAAATTTTAAAATTTTAAATTTAAATAAATTTAAAAATTAAATATTCTTTAAACCTTCTTCATTATGGATTACATTGTACAACCACACAAGTACTTGCAATCATCCTTAGAAAATGTCTTAGTATTTAATAAATCTCCATGTAGCATTGCTATTTAATTATATGTTTGTCATTTTTTTATCATCCACAATCTTTTTTTTTTAATCTCAACATCCCTTTCCTTCTCCCCCCTTCTACATGCAATTACACCACCACTTATAAGACAACCACAATTTTATAGCAATTCTTACTTTGCCTCAATTTTAAATAGCTTGATATGTCTTTTTGTATTGAATAATCCATTCTACCATATAGCACAATCACAATGAAGCTAAATATAATGCATGCTACTAAGAAGTTGTATTCTACTTAGTAGAATAGAAATTATAAAATAAATACAATGCATGCTTTTACCTCTCACATCACTTACTATGCTACAATCTATTTTATTTTTCATGTTGTATCATAGTTTAATATGACTTTTTAGTGATTAAATAAACCAAATAATATCAATAAACAATTGTGTATGATATTACTAAGCATAATTTTATTAATTACAAAAGAAGTATAATAGAAGGATAGTAAGAAGTTTATAGACAAAACATAATAAAAAATCATAAAGAAGACATAAGCAAAAGCACAATCAAAGGAGAAGCATAGACATTGTAGTAAAAATGAAAGTGCATACAAAAAGACAAAATATATGACATCAAATAAAAATAATACAATAAGGAGTAGATTAAAGAAGAGATGTACAACTAAACAATACTACAGACCATAGCAAAGAAAAGAATATGAAAGAACCAAACAATATATAATTAAAAAAATTCATTTAAAAAAATTTAGGATTCTATTAAAGTGAAGGTAATTTTTTGAATAGAAAAATTTATTTACCTTAGTGATATTTTCTTATGAATTGTTTTTTATTTTTAAAAAAAAATACATATATATATATATATATATATATAGCTTTATATAGAGTAAATAACTTTGAAATCTATCCTATATATCCTTAATTAATATTTTCTAAAAATTATGCTTTGTCTTCTTTGTATTCTACCAAGAAGTTATATTCTTTAATAGTTTCCATTATTGCACTTTCAATGGCTTCTTTATATTTCACTAGACTTTCACATACCTCTTTGCTTTCATTGACACTTTTAATATATTATAAAAATATTGAAATATTATGTCCAAATAAAATGAAAAACCATATTATTTAAATAATTTTACTTTTATGATTTAAAATGACTATTGTACAAGTAAAGACTGTAAATTTTCCACATCATAATTAAAATGCTACTATTGATCTAACTTCTCAATACAAAGTATTTAAAACATTTTGATTATAAAGTATTCATTTTATTCTAATTCTTATGATTTAAAAATAAGAAGCTTAATTAGATTATCATATTTTGTTTTTACTTTAGATTTTATACATACACATTTCATTTGACCAAAAAAATAAATAAATAAATAAATAATAAATATAAAATAAATAATGGTTCTACACTCAATCACTCTCACATTGGCCTTGACTTGTACTGGAATGCAGTCATAAATAAAAATGTATCAATGTTTATCAATACATTAATTACTATTGACACTTTAACTTGATATGACATGATATTAACTTAAACTTGATATGACATGATATCTCCTTCCCTCTCCTTTTCCAACTGGTACCCGGATTTTTCTACGACAGTCTTGTAGTTGATGACTTGATAAATTGGAGTAGTCCTAATTCGTTAAGTAGCTGCGTCACCCCCAATTCCCATTTGAGACATCTGTAGTAGCGGAAGCAAATCGAGCTAAAACTCAACATTCGCACAGAGATATTAAAATAAAAATAAAAAAAGACAGGAGAATAATTAGGTGGTGATGGTGGAGGCAGGGAACTTGTGAAGCAAATTGATTATGATGCACCTCCACTGCATATAGCACTCGCGCCCTTACGAGTTTCGATGCTCAGACGCCGCTTTGCAGCTTTGGTTCGGAAGCACCACACCTCAAATGCCTCGCTTAGATCTGGAAATCTGCCCACTCAAACAGAAGAATCAATCACAAACTCTCTTCAAGGCTGATACCGAAGAATGTACAAGACAAACACAAGCTTCATTGGTAAGAAGCATGCACCCAACATCTTTTGAAGGTGCAGACCAAGGGTGGTAATGAATGTTATGAACTACGAAGAATGTAGACCGTGATGGGATTCCTAAGATGGGAAGTGATATTTTTAATATTCGCCGAAATTTTTTACCTAGCATGATAAGATGGAGAGGCATTCATACTGGCACTAGATAATGCCAACTTCCCCTCTCCCCTTCGGCATTTGCAAGAACAATTAGTAGCTTTTGACTCTTTTGCAACTGATCCTTTGTAACTTAAAGTCTCCAAAACAACTCAATGTTCCAGAAGAGAGAAAGAGGAGGTAATAAAGTTTTAATTTACGATAATGATAATGATTTTAGAGAAGAAGAAATAGAAGGGGAGGGAATTGATTTGATAACAAAAACCTGTTGCAAAAGAACCAACTCTACGAACTGAAAATAGTGAAATTCGTTGCTGCTTCCAAAAAATGATAATGTGGGTGTTTTCTTTCGACTTCTCATTAACCAACACACTAAAATTATTCAAAAAATTGCGTTTCTTTAAAACAACATTGTTCACAAGCGACTAGTCGCAACAGATTCATATTCTACATCTCTTTTTAACTGTGCTTGAAACGCCAGTAACATTACAGATTGATTCATTTGGAATGGCATACCTGGCGTGATCCCAGCGAAGCCAGTCTGCGAGGATTTCAACCTGATCTACCGAAGGCAACGATAACACAAGCGACACAAGTACATTCTCGATGCTCTGACACAAGTCTAAATCCATCTCCAAGCTCATTCTCTGCACCGCAAACATCTCCTCCAGCATTGGCGTCGTTTCGCGAATGAAAGGCAACCAAATCTTTACCAGCCGCGTGCGCTAGCCAGCACTCAAGATCACATTCCCATACCCCACCGCCTGGAGCACCATTGCCGTGATCTCAATCACGCGCAGCTTCGTATCCCACAAAACTTCCCGCACCTTCTCGTATACATTAGCTGAGAAGATATATTCTAACGCTCTACAATAAAGAGTTGGATCGAGAAATACATTATCATCTCTAGCACTAAGCAGTATCTCATCTTCTGTCAAGTACCACAGTTCTTGGAGACATATCTGGGGAGGAAAGCTTAATTGCTTTCTTGGGATGTTTCTTGATGCAAAACGGAGTATACAAGACAGTGCTGAAGATTTGTCCCTTCTCACACCTACTCTTATTAAACTTGTTGAACATATTAACTCTTGAAGCTCCTTAGGGGCCTTACCAACAAAGCCGTCTCCTAGAGGATGCAGTGGTTTGAATCTTACTATTGTTTTATTATTTCTACCAGCATCAAGTACACCATGAACATATTTGTAGTAGTTAGATTCCGATCTTTTAAGATGATCTGTAGCATAACAGCAAGGAAGGAACTCAAACATATTCTTATTAGATAGCCTGTTCTTTCTAAGTCCAGGATAGAATCCAGCATCACATACATATATTCTCGAATACTTACCATCTAGTGGATATCTCATGGTAGGTCGTCCTTCGGATTCATACTTTTTTTTCTCCAGTTCTGTAATTATTATTGGTTTTATAGAGCACTCTCTCGCATACCCGGCTACAAATAGCTCTGGAACTTCCTCTTTAAGAGCGAATGTTCGTGTACGATGTTTAGATGCTTTCTCCTCCTCGGATATGACGTTGTACAGTCTACTGAACTTCTCTCTTACTTCTTCATATACATCAAGTAGTAATAATACCTGTTCTATAGCACCATCTATGTGTTCTTCTTTTTTGATGTTCGATATTACAACAGATTTATTCTCTCCCCTTCTGAATGTTACTACCCCAAGCTTAGTGTATATAGAGTATTTTATCTTCATGGATACTGGGACATTCTTTTCTCTTAAACAAAACAAGCCTAGTCTAGGTTCATTCATTATAATGTCACATAGCAGCTCAAGATCTGGTTTTTCCTTAATTATAGCAGCAGATAGTTCTATGTTGGTACATTTAACTTCGTCCGAGATATCTATGCGGATGGTGTTGCTAATCAGCTCAACAAGTTCAACAGTAGAGATTGTGTACGATGATAGATGCTTTGCCTTCATGACCTTCGATCTAAAATCGAAGAATACCTTTACAGGTACTGCTCTACCATCATTCTTTAAAGGTGAAATCATGAATGTTATAATCAAGATGTTATCCTCTCTTAACAGGTTGTCAACTTCCATAGTAGGATAGAAGTGCTTATACCATACGTGACCTTTGATATACCTCTCTACAAGAGGAGTATTCTCTGTTACACATATAGCGTCAAAAAGGATATTTCCATCCGTGTTGCTGATTGGCCACACTAGAGTTACTTCTTTCATTCTAAAAGAGTCCATTGTTTATAGCGATCACGACATAGTAATAAAAAAAATGTTGAAAGTATATGAGTGTACACTAGTCCTTTGCATCATTATCTTTTTTTTTATACTACTATTCTATAGTATACCTCACTGCAATAGTCCCGCTCTATTCTTATTATATTATCCTTCTTAAAACCGTACCACTTGCACATACAATCTTTAGAACTTATCTTTGGTAGATCGCCATATGTTATTCCTTTTTCCTTCATCTCCTCGAGCTCACTGTTCAATGCTCTCCTCGAGCTCACTGTTCAATGCAAGATAATGCTTTGGTACAAGTAGATTAAATGTAGGATTAAACATTAACTCCTTTTCGTTAAATACCGTTATACCATGTGGTGATATGTCATCTTCGAATATAGAGGTGTCAAGGGTATTCGATGGTATGACTAGTATGATAGCAAATTCCACGATGTCCTCTTGTACAGATTGGTAATATTCAAGTGTGAAGTTTGATATATCTGACTTCGTAAGAATATTTGTGCTTACTCCAAAGGGATGTTTATCAACAAAATTTCTTGCTAACAATACTACGAGGTTATTATCCTGTCCAACATACGGACCCATCCTCTCATCGCTCTCAACAGTATTTTAGCATCAGCTTCGTATCCTCTATTCCTTACCATACTTTTTACTACCGAAATCATACTATCTGGACAATATAAACCTGCAATATCTAAGGATATTTTTCTTGATTGTGATTTTATCGTAAAACTTAGAACTAGATATGTTTGGATCTGGATCAACAACATCACTAATAATTTCATCACATATAGTAGAGAATCTATTGTCTATTTTCAATCTTGATATACAAAGCTATAGATACATCGCTCGAAACCCCCAACCAAAACTCCACGAACTCTGGGTTGAGCCCCACATGAGGGAGGACGCGAGACCCTCACCGAGCTTACAATCATAACTGAAGACGCTGAGCGAGGGTTCGACACCGCCGATCTCGATGTCTTTGTCCATATTAGAGGAACTTGGCATGTGCTGGATGTTGCAGCAAACGGAAGGTGCGACAATTGCCGTAAAATGAAGATATGTTCTTTGAAATGTTTTCAAGCGGACGAGTCCAAGAGGTCGGGGTCGAGATCAAAAGTGGGCAGGAGAGAGCGAGAGGATTCAAGAACTTCAAGGCGGCATGGGAAGCCCTGAATCTGTGTCAAAAAGCTAGCGGCTGCGCATATACGCTCTTCATCGCTCTTCTGGCACCGGATGCTGCCTATTGAAGCTTTGCTGTCGAACTCCACGAGATCCCAATTGAAAGCGCCTCCGATTACGCCGTAGAGCGTGGTGATGACCGTGTTTAAGGCTTCAGTGAATAGGTCCTCGGACGACTTGAGTTTAGAAGAATCTAATATCCTGCCCACCAGACACACAACCAAAGAATAAGAAACCAATAAATGACCTGAATTCCATACGAATGTTTCAATCCTAAAATACCAAAAACATAAAAGAATAAAAAAAATGAGAGGAGCTTCAAGGGGCAAGCTGGCTTACAGATTGAGGCGTATCAAATTATAACCCAGCTTGCGCCGCCCTCGCGACTTGCTTGCCGGCATTCTCAGGCCTTTCCCTGGATCTCACCGGCTGGAGGATGGATTTGCCTGACAACCATTCTCACACAAAAACCATTGTCAATTCTATTAAGCTAACCTGCACCCTGACAGCGGCATCACGACTCGAAAGCTAACGCAAACTCTTTGCTGTATTCTTCAAAAAGTGTGACTATTCTTCCGATAATCCGAGTTTCTCATACAGTAAAGGAAACCATAGTTGCCATGTACTTGGTCCCTGTTCGTGAACTAAATCGAGCAATCCTTCGCACAAACCACGAAAACTTGTACAAACTGAGGGCGTGAATTCAAGCGGGGCAAACTATGTATTCAATTATTGGGAGAAGCAGCATAAGAGCATTCATGTCATGTAGTTGAGCATCAAAGGTTCAGCGGAAAACGAACAAATCTCGTCAAATACTTCATCCCGTCTCATTCAACAAATTCAAGAACGTGATCACTAATCCTGATGTACACTTCCCACTCACGAGAACTTAGAAACTCTATTCACAATGTTCAACACGCCGCCGCCACAGAAAATAACTAAAAAGCAAACAAGCTATAAAGCCAAACCCAAAATCAATCACAAGGAAGAGAATCAACCGCTTGAGATGAAAAACACACCTACAATTGCGTCCTAGACAGTCCCAACACTCCCTTCGCGCGCAATACCTCACGCCTGCCTCCACCACGCACGCACTATCACAGTAAACGAAAATCCAAACCACCCCGAAAGCCTAACCCATAATCTTCCGCTTATCACAGCTCCAGAGATCATTCAACCGCAAGCTCCTCCTCCTCCTCTTCAGCTCCTGAACATGTGATGCCCCTGTCATGCAACCTGGACTGTACCAGATCGCGAGAAGCGCAATTTGAGAAACTGTATGCTAAAGTTGCTTCGACGACCACACCTAAAACATCAAACTGCCTAAAAGCATATCACATTCCGGTCTCCCTCTCTCGCTCTGCCTAACCACAACAATTCACTCACACGAGGTGACGGGTTGATTTGATTAGCAAAGGGAAGTAGGTGAAAGTGGGTGTGCAATGGAAATCGAGCATACCCTACTAACGATTCCATCGGTGTGATCAACACTTGGCTCTAAGCATCTTGCTCTGTTTTTAGGGTTTGGAGCTCGCCCCTCGTCCCTCGTCCCATTCGCATCCGATGCTTTGATCATATTTAACCCAATTTTATATGCTTTATAATTTGGATGAATCAATTCACTTGGTCCTTAAACTTGAAATAGGTACTAGCATGATTGTACTGCAATCAATTCATACCAGAATGTGTATTCATTAAGTAAATTATTTGATTAAATTAAGTTCTCAAATTGGATGTGCTCAGTGTAATGGATTCCCACATCAGCTTTTGTAAAGTGCTGTATTTGTACCTATTCATGCTTGAAGATTCCTAAAGCAATAGTGGAACCCTAAACCTGGTCTGTACACGTCGGCATCTGGTGTAGGCTGTCCATTGGGCCAAATGGAGGAACGGGGTTGATATTCTATTTTGGCATTCTTATTGATTTTTTTGATGACGTGGACTTTTGGTGCAATGTCTTTGTCCTGTTGAAGGAACCAAATGGCCTACACAACCTTTGGCCCAAAAGTCCACGTCCTCAAAAAAATCAATAACCCTAAAATACCAAATTATTGTAAAATGTATCAAAAATATATATTTTTTTAAAATTGGTAATTTGAATATTGCATCATGCCTAATACATAGAAGTAAAAGGATGTGACCACCTCTTGTGCAAAAAAAACAAAACAAAAACAAAAACATAGTTGTTTTTAAAGGATGGGCATAAGTTTTGACAAAAATTTATAAGATGTACATAGATTTATATAAGATATTAGCAACCTATATAGTCCCTTTTCACATCTTATCCTTATATTGTATATAGACTTGTAAATATATCCACCATCAAGCAGATATTCAAATAAAGTGTTGTCTTTTGGCACATAATATTACTTACACAAATTGTTTGAAA
Source organism: Physcomitrellopsis africana (assembly GCA_036785485.1). Taxonomy (NCBI): domain Eukaryota; kingdom Viridiplantae; phylum Streptophyta; class Bryopsida; order Funariales; family Funariaceae; genus Physcomitrellopsis; species Physcomitrellopsis africana. Next base: position 492,586 of record JAWRVF010000014.1, on the reverse strand, counting down.
TTCATTTCACATTATCGCTTATAGCAAAAAAACTTCTACCTTGTTTTATAATTTCTAGTAGTTAACCACTTACAATTACTAGTATCTGTTATTTTTAAAGCACAAAGTTGAGCATTGTACATAGCATATATATATATATATAAATTATGATTATTTATTTAGATAAAATTATAGATCTAATTTAACATTCTATTTTTGTTCTATTAAACTTAATTGCACATCAACCAATATTTACTTGTATAATAGATTGACTTATTCAAAAGAAAACTCCATCATAGACATGCAAGATGTTGGATAGGAAATTACTTAATTATTTTTTTAGTTTTAATATATATAAACTATAAGGCCTTGCCACATTAGATTCAACTAAAAGACAACAACTATTTATCCATAGTTGTACATTTTGTGACTATATTATATATTATTAGTATTTATTTAAATATACCACAATTTAACAAGCAACTTACATATTATTTTTAACAATTAGCTAATAAGTATTAAAGGAGTCCAATGCTAGAGTTTACTAATACTCCATATAGACACATTCTTAATATCAATAATATAGACATTTCCAACCAAAAGGGTTATAGTATTGAATTGATGTATATCTTATATGGCATGCTTAAAGATTACAACTTTGAGCTTCATCTCTTTGCATAGCTTCAACTCCTTTAATTTACTACAAAGTTAAGCCTAATAAATTTATTCTTAAATATTTTTTCTCTTATAAAAATCTTGTCTTACAAAAGTGGTCAAGTGGTCAAGTGGTCAAGTGCTTTTCTTCTATTTTTTTTGTACAATTAAAAAAGACTTAAGAATAAGACTAGAATTTGTAAGAAATTCATATTTATTTGGCTTCTTTTACACAAAGATATTGCAATTTAGTAATGGCACAAGAATTGATTACTATTAATAGTTTAAAAATATATTTCATATATACAAAAATAAAAGAGCAAGATATGAAATATAAAAGATGAAAAAAAAAAAAAAAAAAAAAAAAAAAAAAACTAGAAACAAAATAACATTTCAATTGCTTCAAAACTTGGGATGGTAACTTTGAGGTATTTCTTGACTTGCTACCTTACTTTACTATAGTAATAAGGTCATTTAAAAAAATTTAGGCAAAATTTTAAGAATTATATAATATCTTCTGAAACACTATGTGAGGTTATAGAGTTTTATTGAAGATTCAAGAGGCTTTAAAAATCTACAAAAAATAGTACTAATATTATATATCTATTAATAAGAGTTTTGGCAAGGAAACTAAATATTTGTTGTAGTTGAATAAAACTTGGATTTAAATGATAATTTTATATAATTGAATAGGATATAAATTAATTTAGAATCTTACTCCCCCTTATTCAGACTTTATGTTTTAACCCATAAATATCCAATAATCACACCTTTTATTCAAATCTATCTACAATACTTGTGATTTTATCTTGCATAGCAAAAAATATATTCTTAATGTATCAAAAAAATAAAATAGCGTGAGAACTTTTGACAAAGACCACCTACATTACACCACCAATAAGGTAATTGAATACTATGTTCAAAGGCTTTAACCATGTGCTTAAGATTGGTGGGTTTGGAGATCAAGCACAAAGTGGTAGCAATCTGGCAGTAAAGGTGGCTGCTTTGAATCTTGAATGCAAAGTTTTGTGGCTTACTCCAATTTGCATGTTTTGCCCAAATGCTTTGCATAGTAATATATGATAATAATAATTTTTTTAAATGAAAAAAAAAAAATATATATATATATATATATATATATATGTGCACACACACACATAAGTGCGCACAAGCCCACGTATATGGGTGATGAATAGGTGATGAAGTAACCAAACTGCCTGCTACGTCACCTTCAAACTAATATTGGACCCTCCAAATGAGACGACAAAAATAAAATAATACAGGCTCTTGTAAGACAAAGAAATCAAATAAGACGGAGAAATGTTTGCAAAAAATAGTTCACTACGAAAAAGCAGGCAGCCTTGTCAACCAACATTTGTTTCAAACCACCTGGAAATTCAGTTTTGTTGAAACCTTTCCAAGAATCCGACACTGGCATGCGTTCCTTCATCCTTCTAATTTACCACTTTGTACGCCACTTACTAAAGGGCTATTCTGTGCTGCCAGTGTAGTCACTCCACACTTCACAAATGCGACCTTAGGGTACAGCCCCTACCGCGGAGTGTCAGAATCGTTAACATCGTCATCGTCCTTCATATACATCTCTTGAATGGCCATCGTCGTAGAAATTAAACCAATATTAAGGCAGACAATCCATGTCAATGTGCTTAGGCTGCAGGATTAGCAACAGCATAACCAACAATGATACAAGTCATAACGTTCAATCATGATGCATCAACAAAGAATCTTAACTGATGATATGTAAGATCATAAAAACAAAAAAAAAAAAGGATATCTATCGTAGTCCCACTTGGTGGGGGCAGCAGCCAGCTTGTTGAACTCGTTGATGTTACCCTCAATTCCTCTGAAGACATAGCCGTTGCTTTTGTCGATTATCCTCAAAAGATCCATCACGCTCTCCTTATCCTGAAAATAAAAAACCACAGAAAATCCATAAGATGAGAAATGCAAAAGAAATTTCGACATGATACCAAGGAACCACCAGAAAACACGACTACGATTTCATGACGTGCACGTTATTGACAGCATTACAAGGATAAGAACTACACGACTCCAACGGATACATGAGCACAACGAATTACATTAAATAGTGGCTTAGAGGCCATTAAATTTGTTACTGATGTGGGAAAATCTTGCTGAACCGAAACCCTAATCCCAAATAAAGCCTGCTCAAAAGTGAGGGATAATTACAGACCTGTATATTTAATGTTGTAAAGCTCACTAGACCATAGTCCTCTACAACCTCACATAACTCCTTCGTCAACTTCCTGGAACGGAACCAATACACAATTGCACTTCACAATATCACCAAAGTATGCCAAAGATGTTTACGCTTTGCATATGCTAACAAATCTACAGGGAGTATTAACAAACGAAATCACAAGTTCAAACTTCACAACCGACAATCCTGAATCCACAACGACACCGCTTTCGAGGTGTTGCCAACCTAGAAAAATGCAATACAAAGGACAGAGATGTACCTACCTATACTTGGCCGATCTTGGATCACTATCCAAATACCCTTGGAGATAAGAGAGATCTTGAACATCAGTGTAAAAGTCCAAATTAAAAGCTGCCATAAACGATCCCACGTCATAAAACGATCATTATGATATCAACACATCCTGTTAATAACTGAAAAACCTAGTCTGTACAAAATTCACACCAGGTATACATTGACGCTCCAGTAATGCAATTAAAAAGAAAACACACTACCGTCTCGAAGTCATCAACCCTGTGAACTGGGAGGCTAAACTAAAAAGACTTGGTGTAAATTCGAAGGCATCTATCTTCTGATAAAAATATAGCACATGCTTCCTACTCTCATGGTACTGAAAAAGATCATGGATAGTACAAAAGTGTGAGCAATAGCAACAATAAATGGACAAACAATATTGCTAAAAGTGTATAAAACACATGCACAGTGGAAAATTACCAAGTTTGCCGTAGCTTTCAATCAAATCAATCTTCGACAACACGTTGATATGTGGAAGCTCTAAGTGCAGCATAGTAGACAGAGATACCAGAAGCGCAGATACGTATTTCCCAGGATCGCTGCATAGGTGGGCATCTACTAGATGAACCGCAGTGAGCTGCAACCAGCAAATTCAAGGCTGCATAAGGAAGGCAAAATCATCAAATTACAGATTTTTTGTTTATGAAATCATGCATTATATGTACGCACAATCATTACTTACATATCTTCCACCCACAGTAATCATAGACGAACCAAAAAGAAAATAGTCATATAGAAGTAAATAATGATAGATTGGAAAAGGAACACACCCGATAGTCCCACTTATTCGCCATTTCTAAAATCACGTTCTTTGCATTTGAATGTAGGGTAAAAAGCTCCACTTGGCCAGGGAAGTCGAATAGAAGATAATGGTCTGCAACACCAGACCCACTAAAGATGTTACAGTAACCTCAACCTAGAAATGCAACCTGTCAGTAAAATAGCAATAATATTACTGAAACCTCCATTATAACCACTAACCAGAACTTCCTAGCATGATGGGGAAAACAAAAGCTGTCTTAAAAAAACGTTCAAAAACTACTCTATCCCTGTTGCCATACACACAATTCCAAAGTACTTCCATTGACTTCCATAACTAGAAATGCAATTAGTTACAAACACCAACAATGAATAAAGAAACTTTGACACCACACAAGTCAACTGATAGAAGAGCTCAGATCAGTGCGTTACCTTTAATAAGCGGTCGAAGCTTTTCCTGCAGCCAATCTAAGTTCTTCTCAAGATAGTCCATACAAAAAACAAGTCCTGCAGTAGGCCCACATTCGTAAGTTCATTACACGCAAGCTACCTCCACTGAAAAGAAAAGATTATGTTAATTTGTGCCACAAGGGCGAAAGTTTAACGCTTAACTTCTCCACTGCCGACGCAAACTCGAACCCTAAACAGCTTCAATCACGATAAATACTGCAAACGGATATTATCCCTTCACACCTGAAGATTTACTTGCCGAGATCACTAGATCAATGAAGCTTTGCTAGGATTGCTAATGGCATGCATGATTCATCCGACCATATTTTGGTCCTCGTATAACCGAATAGATTAGAAGTCACGTTTTGGCTTTGAAAAAAATTACCTCCATTTGGTCCAAGATCGTACTGAGACATCACATCCTCCAGCTTGACAAGGTCTTCAATGTTGACGGCACACTCGTATCTAACTTGGTCAGGGATCTAACTAAATACTCTCATAACGTAATTAAGAAAAGTACTTCAAAACTACACAACGCCCTTGATGGAATACAATACTTATTCTCTACACTTTCAAAAACTAGGTTGCCAAAGAAAACACTCGACGTTAAAAACAAGCTCATATTCATCATAAAAACATAAGGATACGGGAGATTATCATTTGCCGGATCCAGATTGATGACTGCAGTCTTTCTGCACGGAGAAGCAGCAGAAAAATATTCAAAACTCAACCATCCCCTCCAAATGCTAAGTTTCAAACTATCATATATCGCAAACCCAAAACCCAAAACCCTAATTCACAGAGAGGTTGATAAAAACTCAAATCATCAGAATCTTGCACCAAGAAATCTAAAAAACCATACAGGCACACGTTTAAGTTTATCTAAGCGTTTGTTCCAAAGCAGAATATGAGGCATTGAGTTGCAAACCTGCCAATCAGGTTAAGGAATTGGGCCATGCCATTGCAATAGGTAGTCTTCCCGGAGCCCGCGGGCCCGATCACAATCTGCCCAAACACCATAGCCTTCAAACTAGTAACGCGATTGAGAGATCTCGATGATAATTCTCAAACTTGCACACAACCACCTGAACCACCTCGCTTCTGCTCAAAACATATCCTGCATCCAAATTGAGCAGGATCAACTCATTGACTTCCTGAAATGCTCCTCACAAAGATCAAACCTGTCTGCTCGAGCTGAGTTTCACACACCTCGTTCCTATTCACAACTAAACACCACACTAATCTGTAAAGCTCTCCCGTACAGACAGCTAAAGAAGCAGAATAAATCTTCACCGAAACCCACTGAGATAACCTCCACAGATTAGAGATAGAGAAATTCAAAACATACGGGAAACAAATGAAATTTCACGTACCCACAGCATATAAACACTCGTTTCTGCCAGGGAAATGTCGCAGTTGGTTGATTGGGCTGTGAAAAAGGAATCAAGTGAAGGACAACGTCAGGTTCTGTTCCACTAAACATTCCGCGGTCATGGCATCCACCACAATGCTGCGGCCGTGATAGGCAAGACGTGGTGGTAGGCCCCACTAGCTCGCCACCGTGGCTGGTCCACCTATGCACGTAAGTAAGCATCCGAAGTGCATCAGTGGCAATCGCAAAATGTAGTGGGAAGTTGTCAAATTTGGGAGATTTCGACTTTCCCTGATTCAGGAGCACGCGGAGCCACAACGTGTAGTCACGTTGTACCTGTGGAGAGACAAAATTCAGTTTGAATGGGGAAAGTGTGTTCTTCACGCGAGACCGTAAGATGAAATTACACAATCACCTATAAGAAAACTGTCTCAAGATTTTGCAAAACATGCGCCCAAGTCAAGAAAGGTCGACACTGCTGAGAACAGCAGCACGTATGCTTTGATGTGAAACGCTAAATATCTGTTCACAGTATAGGGAAAGACAGAGAGGGTTACTACATGAAAGCGCTCTGAGAGCTACCTCTTACTTTTTGATAATTACTATCAGTGCAGAAATGCTTTGAAATCATAGACTAAAAATTCCAAGAATCCGCAGACGAAAACAATTATGGAGTCCCCAGACTAGATGCTGTGAGACGTTGAAAACTTCGAACATTCCTTGACATATACCACTTTATTTCTTAGCAATTAAAAAACATAAAAAGAAAAATGGTGATTCTAGAAGCATGGAACGCCTCCTGATAACCCTACAAGGTATACCAAACATTGGATCTTCATACACTTGAATAAAAAATTGGCTATGTTCTACAAGATTGCTTTCTAAATAAAAGCTTTTGCATGAGCTTAATCATATATTTGAGCTACATAAATACAGAAGATCGTAAATACCTCCCTCACAAAGAGAAATACTTGTTAATCTAAGTAGAAGAGAGTGACAATTTTCCGCATACTCTTGGCTTCACTGCAGGTCTCCATTAACAACTTACTGTCATGAAAAGCAAAGCAAATGACTTGTTGCACATGCGATAAAATGTCCATGTTACAAAATCTGCAAACAAACCAATTAAAATAGTCAGCAGGTGATAAAATCGTCACGGGTTTAATATCATATTATTGCAAATCACACTGTAGGGACCGCAAATGTCGCCAAAGTTTGTCTTACTGTGAGCAATTATGAAAATAATTATGATTCTCTGTACCTAATCAAACAATACAAAGGGATTAGCGCACTCAGAATCTAGGACAATCTGAAACACGATTACCTGCTAGCCTCAATTAACGGCAAGTGGTCATTGTGAGGCATTTCCACAACATTTTTAACCTGGGATGCAACAACATGCAAAATGGGCGTCAAAGCAATTTCATCATGCACAATACTCCCGACACTTTTCAGCCAGAAATATAACAGGCAACAGCTGCAACATCAATTGAAACGTTAATATAAATCTTCACAATGTGAAGTCCATCTCAACAAAATTTCACGTACGTAAATTCAGGATGGCGTCGGCTACCTTGGCTAGTAAATCTTGGCTTTCAGGTGGTTGCATCTTCAGGCTCTGAGGCAAAATTACTGTCAAGAGGTCAGGCCTTTCGGCTCTCAATGCTCCTCTAATGACGGCAGCGTTTGTTCCCGCTGCTCCTGAAGTATAAATGTGATTTCTCTGAAAATGAGAATAGAGTTAAATATGCCAAAGTTGAATGTGCACAGAGTCGAGACAAAACGAGAGGATTTTATGTGCCATTGAAAATGGACAATTCCAGGACCCTGAAAGCTTGAGGTAAAACAGTTGCACTTCTCTCCCATTGAATACTCAAGTAGAGAACTCCACATAGATAAAGAAACATTCGTAAGATGGAAGTTATACATAAACGACAGTAGGACATGCATACTCACCGTGATCACCATTGCATAGCTAAGAATTTCAATAAGTTGCTGGTGCATAAACCCCATGTTGCGTGTACCGAAAAACCCGATTGCCCTTGGTCCATTCTGTTGAATAGCTAGGAGTTCCTGAGAACAAAGCACATGAATGAGGGTGCTGCAAAATAGAACCTATCTAAATAAACATAAACAAAGAAGAAATTTCGTCACATACAAATAGAAATCCAGTTTACAAACTGCAAGTGTACATTGACACTCTCGGCTGATGGATTTATTTTTTACCTACAACTTGTGATTTCTAGAAAGAGAAAGGAGCTTTCACAGGTCGGATGCAAAAGAGGTAACAGCACTGACCTGTAAATAATCTAAATCTGGAGTCGCTCTGTACTCCGTTTGTACAACCTGCGTGCCTTGAGTAACAGCATCGGCTTGCGTGGGAAGTTCGTCGCCAAAGGCGTAAGCTCTCCACAATTCATCGGGTCTTTTCGTACCATCGAAAGCCTGAACATCACCATCGCTTCCTTGCGCCCGGAACTCCACATGCCCCTATTGAATTCCACCACAGAAAAGTCCTGAGACCGATCGACAGCTGAAAACTCCTCGGGAACAAGTCGACCGCGACCATTCCATCTCTCACATCTTGTTTTTAGGGCCAGACAGCATTCTACCACTGTCTCGCTCCCTCACAGTTATATCTCTCAACATCCACCCCGAGAATTGATCCATTGTCAAGTGGCACTTGACCTATCCACGAGTACTAAACCCTTCTCAACTCCAGCTCCAGCCAAACCTAATTCTCCACAGAGAATTTCATAGATGCCACACGCATAAGCATAACCTCTCACGCACAACCAAATCAAGCTCAAACTCGGAATTGCGATTGGCGCCCGAAAACGCAAACATACCCGTGGCCGCGACCATGAAGCGCCCCTCGACGACGAGCATCTCCTCCTCCCACTTGCACGCGGCCTGAGCCTACCAACTATGTACCGAGAGATGGATGTAGAGGCCGAGGAGCAGCCGGGACCAGAATGCGACTGCGCATTCGCAGCGGCAACAAGCGGGGGTCTACACAGCCCTGGAGAGGGCATGATAGTTCCAAGTCCTGACTAGCAAAAAAATCAGAAAAAATCAAAAAAAATAAAACATGAACACCGAAGAACGATAATCTCTTTCAAGCTCTCGCCCTGTCGCCCGAGGTCAATCCGCAGGCAAAGAAGAAGAAAAACCTCGGACGAACGCTGCAAAATTGTGAGTGCAACGATAGCTGAAGGCTGGAAATGAGTCCATTTACAACAGGCCTCCTGTCCCTCGCTCTAACCACCTCACTAATCATATTATCAGATTTGAGTAATCGTTCCATTCATCCTCTTACGTATTCGCTCTGCGCCTCCCTCTTCTCAATTTCTTAACTAATCACTCTTGAAGCATAATCACTCTTGGGCAACCCGTTAATTGAGTTTACTGGCGCGATTACGCCTCTCACTTTCCAGCTGGTCTGTGAGACCTCCTGTGAAGGTGCAGGCATGCTGCAGCCACGTCAGATAATTTCTGCATGCTGACTGTACGCACTGTAGCTTCGCGCCGGATATTCTTCAGTTGCCCTCAGATAAATGTTAGCTTAGAATAAAATAAAATAAAGTAAAATTGTGGAAATAAATCATAATACGATTATTTTTTTCGTTAAAGGCACTGCTGAAAAATGTTTTAGATGGAATCTTGGGTTGATTTGTGGTTAAATTTATTTATAAGAAATTACTAAAGTTTAATAAAGATGTTTTCAAGGTTCATGGAAGATTGAGAATTATTTCTCTCTTGCCTAAATTTATTATTACGTTCTTTTACAGCTTGGGATCGACACAATTGCTTTGTTCACATGCACTTCTAACTTGGTAAACAATTATTAGCCTTGCATTTTTTTTAATATTGAAATGAAAAAAAGTAATGGCCATCATGTGTTGTTGTTTTTGGTTCCAAAGTGTTTAAAAAAATCGAAAAACTACAAAAAAAAACAAAGGAGTTATGGTAACAAAAATGAAAATGACGTTATTTTAGGTATATATATATATATATATATATATATAAAGATCTGTTAAAGATCACATAGTACGTAATGCAATTTCTGATTTCTTACACTGTATATTACTTGAATTTATTAAAGGTATGTAGATAAATCATTTTATAAAAATGTAAAAATATAAAGAATCAAGAGAAATAAAAAAAAATAACTGAATATCATTTGGATCTCCATGAGGACTTCAAAATTGAGGGTGCTTTGATATGACATGCATGCACGGCACCAACGGAAGCACGGGGGCCGGCGTCGGGAACATCGTTCGTCGTCATGGGTACTCGTTCGTCCACAGATTGGGTTGAAGCCAAGCCTCCACAGGAGAATCAGGGTCGCAGCATATGCTTGGCCGATGAGTCTGTCGCTTGCGAGGCTTGCATCGGCGTCATCTTCGTCGGTGCACAGGATCAATTTCCAAGCGCCGACGCCTCGCGTTTCCTTCCTCTCCTTGTTCACCACTCCTCCACACGAGTAGTTGCCTCACCAATTTCCACCCAGTCTTGTGCTCTTGGTGGCGCGAAAGGCGCTCGTGTCCTGCGGTTATATTCAGGGTTGCAGTTTTTTTTTTTTTTTTTTTTTTTTTTTTTTCTAGTGCTTCGCGTATTTGTTTCGGGCTGTTGGATTGCTTCGAACTCTGGTGCATACCTGAGAAGAGTCTTTTATCACTGTCTTTGAAAGGAGTGTTTGGAAGAGAATGTGAGCTTTTTAGGGTTTCACCTTTGATCGGGATTCGCCAAGTTGGTCGAGAGGGGAGTTAATTTTAGGTTAACGCTAGCTTTTGTGCAGAGCACTGCCGAGGAATTTAGTAGGAATGCTAGTAAGGCATTTATGTTGTGATTCATACACTTTCGTTTGCACTCTGCATTAGCTCGTGAGCTGATCACTGTTTAGCGTTTACATTGCCGGTCGCGAGTTCATTGAATGAGGCACTTTAAATTATGCTCTTATCAGTATTTCGGGAGCTTTTGACGTCGTTTTCAGTCATTAAAGTGAAGTAGAATTGCTGTTGCAGCAGTTTATGTTTGTATCTTTTAATGCGGAAAGTCATTTTCCATCGGAAAATTTGGCCACGCTATAGAAATGCATCAGCTGCGATATTCAATTATGCATCTCCAGTTGCTGCCCTTGAAGCTAATCAAGGGCCCCTCGTTCATAATTACAATTTTCTTCACCAACGCTCTGTACAATCTTTGCGAAAGGCACTTTTAGGAGACTCTGTGCATGGCCTGCGGTCAGAGCTAGGTGTAGCACATTCCAGCTCTTTGGTGCAGTTTTCGCTTGCAACTTCGAGGTCTAGCAAGAGTGTGCAATGTCTACTCCCGAGCTCAGCCTCTGTTTCAGATCAGGTGCAGCCAATATCTGTTAAGGCTAACCATTCTGACCCGACCCCTAATGCGCGGACCTCTCTATTCAAAGTGGAGAGGAATTTCATTTCGGCAGCGATTTCCAGTTATTCTAACGGGGATGATCATCGTAACAAGAAAGAAGGGAACTTTGAAGGTTTTATTCCTGGCAAGTTGCTTTCGTCTTGGAATGATGAGCGAATCCCTATTGTATCTGAAGAAGTAGACGAAACCGGGCCATCAGCTCGTGCCACGATTCGGAAGAATATTGGAAATGGGGCATCTCGCTTCTGGGATTGGGAATTTGGAGTCCACGCGAACAGAGTGCTCGAGGAGCGAGCAGGATTGGCACTCCAAACTGGCATTGGAAACAGACTTATGGAAAGTACTCATAACCATGTTGGTATTGATCTCAGCTCATACCAGACAGAGCCACAAATGATCTGTACTGGACGAAGACCACAGGACGCCGAAACAGCTCTGCAGTGGAGCTTGCATTCGAATCGACAATCGCGAGGGTTGAGGCGGCACTTGTCTGGGCCCAAATTGTTGAATAGCATTATGTCCAGTTCTTCGTGCACTAGACGTAAGCTCCTTCTCCCCGGCATCGCTACATCATTATTTTTTTCTGGATAACGTATGAATTATGTAAATCCTTATCCTATTAATGTCTTCATGCCTAAAACATCTTCACATGGACGTCGACAAATGTTGGTGTGTTTCCATGATGGACTGGTTGCGGATCGGTAGTGACCAATCTATTGGAATGCAATGTACTTAGTTTGTATTCGAAATCACAAACTTTTTCATGATTCGAACATCAACAGACAGGATCTTATTTGGTAAGATGCATGTTACATACGTTGTGTAGGGTGTGTGATGGAATCAACGTCATGTTAATGTTCTTCCAAACCGTACCATATATACTAACATTCTAATTCGAAAAATGACTGACGAAATAATACAATTTACTTGGCTGGCTTGAAAGTATACAGCTCAGATGCTACGCAGGACGTTGCACGGAACGCTCCTGAAGTGGTTGACCACAGGTTATACCTATTTTCTTTCCAATACGTCCGGATAGCCCGTCCACGTTTGAATTGAATGTCCTTTACTCTTCTTTGAGGCCTCTATCGTGTATTCTGTTAGTTAATTTTTTTTTTTTTGTAGCCCATGTTCACGATTGAAGTGCTTCGGTATAGCAATGAAATTGACTTTCAGGTGTTTGCGCAGTCAAAGAGCCGTTGTAGTAGCACTTGTGTGCAACTTTTTGGTGTTCTCCATGAAAGTTGGGGTGTGGTTCATGACTTCGAGTCATGTTATGCTGGCAGAGGCTGTTCATTCAGCAGCCGACTTGGCAAACCAGGTAACAACGTCATTGACTATTATATGGATAACAACTTCATATCATCACATAATAGCTGTTGGCGTATATCTCTTCGTTTTTGTGTGGCTGACTTTCTCTTACTGTCGCATGTGATGACTTAGGGTTTGCTTGCATATGGCCTAATCAGCTCCCGTCGTGCCCCAGATGCTCTTCACCCGTACGTTTGACAACCTTTCCATATACGCTCAATTGTAGAGAAAATTTCAGAGTGTAGATTTTGCTCAATGCGGCAATTAGCATGAATGCAGATGAAGGTTTGCCAACCTTGGCAAATTTTTATTAGAACATATAAAACTTTGCAGGAGGCCTTGGGGATCATTCCTACCTGAATGATCCTGTCTGATAATTCAATTATTAGTTCTTTATCTAGTTCGTATAGCTAAGAAATGAAAAACTTCATTTAAAATACCTTTTGCTGATTTTGGTCTCTTAACATTTTGCTCAATATTTTCGCAGGTATGGCTATTCAAGAGAACGATTTGTCTGGTCACTAATTTCAGCCGTTGGAATCTTCTGTTTGGGCTGTGGTGCAACCATCGTACATGGCGTGCAGAATTTAGCGACCGCTGAGGTATTGATTATCGATGCAGTGACAGTATTTTTGAGCTGTATTGTTGGAATTCTTTACATGTAATCTTTTTGCTTCTCAGTTGAACAGCAGTTTTTGAATGACATTGCTGAATTTGGGACAGCTTATTTAAAATCTAACGTCTGCTGATTGCAGCCCTTGTCAAATGTTACGGTAGCAGCTGCAGTTCTTACTGGATCAATGATCATGGAAGGTGAGTTTGCGATCCTTCATCCAGTTCTTAAGGTCCTCATTTATATTGTGCATGTTTGTACCTGTTGGACAGCTTTTCTTGTTGCTGTGTTTTATTCTACAAATCTTTTGGTATAAACGCAGGTGATTATCAGTTCTGTGATGGATTCTCTTTCCTTTGCTTGTCCAGGAGCATCATTGTACGTTGCGTTTGGCGCCGTAAAAAAAGGAGCGGCTGCTGAAGGGATGTCTCTTCGAGAATATCTTTGGCGTGGCCATGACCCAACTTCAGTTGCTGTGTTAATGGAGGTTTTCTGCGTGTTAACCTTTAATACCAATTTACGCTGAAATAGTATGAAATTTCTCCCGTTTTATATTAGGCATTTGAGTTGATTCTGCATATATATATATATTGAACTGGGATTGTGAGGATATATGTGAACTTCGGGGACCTCGGTTATGAAATTAGATTTTGATATAGATTTGTTTTGTTATATCAACAGGATGGAGCAGCATGTGCGGGATTGGGAATCGCTGGTATTGCTCTTACAGCTGCTGAGATAACTGGAAATCCAATGTGGGATGCACTTGGTTCAATAGTTGTAGGCGGCTTGCTCGGTGGGGTAAGAACCTCCTCGGAGTTGTACAGGAGCTGATGTTGCATCTTTTTTACAATTTGTATTTGCATCAGTACGGATCCACAAAATAACCATGCAGTCCATCTTTTCCCCTTGTGAGACTGTTTTCCGGAGATTATAATTCCGTCATTTCTACTGTGCATCTGTTATGATCTTAAAGCTGTTGCATTCTGCGTACAGGTTGCTCTTTTTTTGATTCAACGGAATAGACAAGCACTGCTGGGTCGTTCTATCGATGATGTGGAGATGCGGCGCATAATTAACCTTCTCATTGCTGACCCTGTGGGCATCTTCTTTTTTGAACTCATTGGGCCTTTTTTTCCTTTTCTTCTCGTTTTTTTTTTTTTTTTTTTTTTTTTTTCTGTCAACAACGTATCTTATTGTGAACTTCATGTAGCGAATTGTGATTTTCGCATCACTCCTTCACTTCTGTTACTCTTTTGAACCCTCTATTTGTTAATCGGTCGCTTTTACACGGGTGGATGAAGTATGTCCTTTGAGTTAGTTGTTGTTCTAAAAGCAGGTGTGCTCTTGTTGGTCAGGTTGTTGAAGGACTGTATGACTGCAAAAGTGAAGTGATAGGACCTGGAGAGTACAGATTCAAAGCTGAAATTGGTATTTATCATCTTACAGTCATTCCCTCTTCTTTTTTCTTTTTTCTTTCCCAATCGAGACTTGATTAGAATCCTAAACTATAGAATGCCATTTGAAGTGTTATGGATCTTTTTCTTCAAAATGTAGCATTGTTATAGAATTGTAGAATAATTGGTATCAATTTGCGATGGTGAAAACATCCAAAGTACTATCCTTCAAGGTATCCGATGATCACATGATTTGCTGACAACGTTCACAGGAGCTGCAGTAATTAATCTGACTTGAAAATTGTGTACAGATTTTAATGGTGTTGTAATTGTACAAAATTATTTGCAACGTGCGGGTCGCGACAACTGGATGGAAGAAGTAAGATTTTCAATTTCTCCCTCGAATGTGGTAGAAATTATTTTCATAATTTTAGATATCTTTAAATTTCTCTTTGTTTTTATGAACACTGCGAGTTTCTGCTCAGGCGGGTCTGTCTCAGTTTGTAAGGTTTAGACTGAATAATAGTTATCTTCAGCTTCACGCAATAATACTCAGGTGGCCTGTGTTGTAAAGTTTCGCAAGGCCGTGAATAACCCTGATGGAAGTGTTCTTGACCGCGTGATGGCGGAGTACGGTAAGTAAATAGCTCAAATATTTCTTTGTTAATATGTGATGTTTTTTTAATGCTTTCTGGATAGCAAATGGAACTATCAGTTGATGTTTACGTCGCTCATTACACAACACATAAGAAGAACCAATATATCAATACATTTATCTCTAAGAGATTTAGTGTTTGATGAGGCTTCTGTTGTGTCCGTTAGTTCATGATGCAGAAACTAGGACTTGAGGCTAGATCAGGTTTATTTCGTGTCATCTCCATTTTCTGTTCAGTGTAACTCTGTGAATCTGAGATCAGAAAGTTTAGGTTTTAGATTACACTGGATCCGTCACACGTTGTCGAGTATCTCTCAGTTCCTTACGTATTAGGTAATCTTCAGAGGAAGTTGAGGCAGATGCTGCAGATGGTTTGCCTTAAAAAAGTGAAGCCTACAGTCATTGCTTTTTGGCGGAATTCATTTTTCTGTGTGTTAGTTTGTACTCATGTTTGTGATTGCTGTACAGGTGAGGAAGTGGTGTCGGCAGTTGGTTGCGAAGTGGATCGACTTGAGAAGGATATTCAAAAACTGGTTCCAGGCATTCGTCATGTTGATATTGAGGCTCACAACCCCAATGGTCCAGCTCCTCGAGAAAAATTTTACTTGTACTGACATCTCTACTTTCCTTTTTTATGGCTCCTTCAATTGAACCAGGAAGAAGACTTTAGTTTACTAGATGCTCTTCACAACGCTGTAAATTGCTAGGAATCCTCTGCATTGTGATTACATTAAATAATGTCTGTAAATGACGGAGCCTAAAGATTATTTTGATGCTTTTGCTAAAAGAATTTGAGCACACAAAACTTGTGTGTCAATGACATAATTTGTGCAATATTCAGTTACTAAATATAATAAGAATAACAATAGCCAACTGGAGACTATGAATGTTGCGTGTTTTATCTAACATATAATCACTATAAATAGCCGCTTATTATCCTGCTACTAACTGTGGTTCAAACATGAGATTTGCATATGTATGCAAACTTGAGTATAATTCAGTCACACTGTATATTTTCTACAGAAAAAGCAAACTCAAAGAATATCAAACCTTAGAAAAATATTAAACGAATTACTGTCGTACGCAATGTAGTTGATAATTAATGTATTTTATTTAATTTATAGAATATGCAATTAAATCATCAAAAGTTTCCTCACATTCAAATTATTTATAAACACAATTAATAATTTAATCTTAATATGATTATAATAAATACATTTACTGAATATTGCATATGTCTAAATTTTCATTAATTGGTTTATTACATTCTTGTGTGCATTTTCTATATTTTGGTTTTATTGACAATATTTCAACATAGTATTTATATCAAATCACTTTGAATATCTGTAATGTGCATTTTTTACCTGTAGAGAGTAATCTTGTTAAAATTTCATTTCAAGAGAACAAGACTTGTAATTTATGAAGCATGATGTTTCAGTGCAATATAAAGCAAAGTTCACCAAGTATTAATTAAACATTGTAGCCCACTAGATAATTTTATACTCTTTTACTTTGCACACTCTTTGATTAAAAAAATCAGTTATGAACATGTTCTTATTCTTCAATAATTGTAAAATGTAATGCATGATTCTTATTTATGACTTCAAAGCATAGAGTATCAAATTATTTGAACAAAAGTGATAAAATGTAAATTCTATTTAAAATTTTGGATTTGTGGTGGATTTGTGTTATTAATAATGTTTTTATTTTTATTAAATATGGTACTTAATTATATTTCTTTATCGAAAGGTGCTCAAATTTTGGAAAAATCTCACTATATATGTTTTAGAATCAATAAAAAACGAAAATTCTATTATTTTCTAAGAACATACATTATCAAACTTAGAAATAAAAAAATATATATATATATATATATATATACATATGTGTGTGTGTGTGTGTGTCTGTGTATTTACATTGTTCTTAAATAGGTTGGAAAAGAATTCCGTGTTCTATGACAGATGAATGTAAGTTCAATTTTTGCTATTTCAAAAAAATCTTATTGGTAATTTTAAAATTTCTTTATGTAAGTTATTGTGAACAGAGACCAGGTTCAAAATGAAAATTTAAAAATTGACAAATCAATGTTTTGATATATATATGTATGTATATATTTATATATATATGTATATATCTTCCTGCGTGTTTAACATAAATAAATAAATAAATAATTATATATATATATATGTATTGATGCATCAGTTTAGCTTTTATTGATATATTTACTGAATGACGAGAGATGAAATATAAATTTACCATGTCCAACATGGAGTAAAGCCCCCTCAGCATAGGAAACCATCCACACTGTCGAAGAAGGTTGTAACGGACAGAGGTGTGGCTTGTTTCATTCAATTTTCATTTATTCATTTTGAAGCTCGTCTCTGTTCACACTCAAGGCCGGTCTCCGTCGAGGTGTTGGTTCCATGCTCTCAAGTTTTTCGGTTTAGGGTTTTACGCGTGGCCATGAGCCCCACAAGCGTGCTCGCCATCCTCATGGCTCTGCCTCACGCGTAAGCTCGCTCCGCACGTTGCTTCTGGTCTGCATTCATTCTACCTTCGCTTCGCTTTGCTTCTCGCTTGTGCTTTCATTCGCTACTTGGCTTCGTCTTGCTGCTCTCCTGGCAAAATTTTGTAGGGGTTTTTTTTGTTGGCGTTCTTTTCTCGACAGTTTGGGAGCTGCCTTGCTGGTGGTTTGTATTTGGAGTTTGTTTCGATTTCTCTCACAGTGCTCCTCTTGGAGCAGTTAATTTTCCAATTTGCAGCTTAGTTTGGTTCAATTTGTTGGAAGATAGGTGGAGGAGTTGAGTTCGGGAAGGATTCCATACGAGGGAGTGATTGAAGCAGTGCGGAATAGTGAATGAGCGGAATGGCAGTGGGAGCTACAACTTCTTTTGAGTGTATCAATATCAAGGACAAGTGAGGATTTAGTTGGAATTATTTGCATACCCCGGGTGGACCGAGTAATAGGGTTTTCGTTCACTTGATCAATACGCGCCTGCTTTGCGGGGTCGTTTCTGAGGGAGCGCGATGGTGAGATTAACAGCAGATTTGATTCTGCGGTCACCTCAGTACTTCAATGCAGTTCGAGAAAGGGAGCTCGATCTTCGCGGTATTGTCTAGCCCCTACTTTTGCTCCCTTTTTTTTCAAGGTTTTTTCAGGTTTTATTAAGTTCTTTTTTTTTTCCCATTGTCGAGGGCTTGGCTTACGTAAGTATCCGAATCCAGCATGACGTGTCACCAGTGATGTGCTTGTAAATCAGTTGATGTGGCTTGAGAATACTACTGCAATGCTTTCCTGATTCCCTTAAAATGACTTTCACGTCAAGTGTATGCAGTAGTATTTTAAGGTAATCAGGATTGTAGAAATTTGATTTTTTTAAACCATATTCGTCGCGTTTTTTATAATACTATTTTTTAATCACCCTATAGTATTTGTATTGGTACACTTGTTTTGCTTAGCTCCTAGTAATTATACTATGAGTAATAACAGTGTTTCCTCGTCTGCACCAAGAATTTAAGAAGTTTTTATCCTCTCAATGCGCGTAACTCGAAGCATTTTCAATTTTTTTGGATGTGCCAATTTGAAATTTATCCTGAAAAGCATATGCATTAATTCATGAACTATGATTAGGTGAGATCGAAGCCTCCTGTAAATGGCTTCCTTGTCAACAACCCTTGTCACATTATTCAATGTATGACGATTTTTGTCTTGGACTATTCAGGCAATAAGATTGGAGTTATCGAAAATCTTGGAGCTACAGAGGTGCGAGTTCTGGATTGCAGTGCTTGCGTCATTGGATTTTGAGATTGTTTGGGTTCTTGTCAAACTAGTATGTTTGGATGATATGATTTTGCTTCGCGAATGTCGATGATTGATTTCGTCGTTCAAGTAATTCTGTTTTATTTGTTTGAAAACTCGTTTGGGGACTGTGCATTCATTGTTCAATCGTAACTTCAGGACCAATATGCTAGCATCGACCTATCAGATAACGAGATTGTGAAGCTTGAGGGCTTTCCACATCTGAAGCGTCTTACTACCCTGCTTGTGAACAACAATAGAATAGCACGCATCAATTCTAATATCGGAGGTATTTTCCTGAACTTGATGCCTATGTAGTAAGATGCGATTTTGAGTCCATTTCTATCTCAGACCTATGTCAAACTGCTTGGATGAACGTTAATACTGTGCTCTGCTAAGCAAAATATAAATTGTAATTCTGTAATCCGGCTGTCAGTCTCAATGTCTCTAAGAGGGAGTATAATTGAGAATATGCTTTTGTTCTTAGTATTAAAAATAGAAATCTTAACTCTAATTCCAGTGAAGGGATTGGTATGTTCTTGATGTGATAGTATCAAATCTAGTGCTCGACAATGTGCTCGAATTGCATGTGCACATGTGGGAAAAATTCTTGTGTGGACCTATTTACTCCCATCGTGCTTATTTAAGATCATCCTCATTGAAACAAGATGAACACCAATGCACGTCATGATCTTTTTGGGAATCTTTCATGGTCCATCTTCATAGGAAACGCATATCTATGTTTAGACTCTAAGTAATATAACCTATAGAGTTGTTTTTTCAAGGATTGTGATTCTATGATCCATACGTTTGGGCTGTGAGGTAATCTTCTCAGTGCACAGGAGTAATTAATAAACATGAATGATCTTAATAAGTGTTGTGAAAGTTGTGGTTGTGCAGCGGCATTGCCAAAGCTGGAGACATTGGTGCTTACAAACAATCGGCTTTCAAATCTGGTGGACCTTGACCATCTTGGGACACTTGTGAATCTGCAGAATTTGTGCCTTCTGGATAACGTCGTCACGAAAAGGTCGAACTATCGGTTGTATTTGATACACAAGCTTCCCAAGCTCCGGCTTCTCGACTTTAAGAAAGTGAAGCTAAAGGTACATACGAAGCATCGATTTTCATCTTCTGATTGGAGTAGTTGCCTCACTTCAGCAGTACATGGAAGCGTTTGGCCTTGTGTTTGTCAAGTCCATTGAACGAAGGGAATAATGAGGTGAGTTAATTTGATTAGAGTCACTTATTGTGTGGAGTGCAGGGAACTTTATTGTCGGAATTCAGTTCCTCAGCTGGAGGGTGATGGAGCTTGTCTTGGAATCAGCACTCTGAGGATTCTTGGTCTGTCGTAAATGGATATGTCTTAAATATGGTCAACCATGTTCACTTTCTCGCTAGAAACTGACTTTTGATCGTTAAGTAGTTTCGTCAAATTTGTTCTCAACTTTTTCACTAGTTATTCTTTTTGTGCTGCAGGAAAAGCAAGAAGCTAAGAACCTGTTTGCAGCCGAAAATGGTCTACCTGCCAAAGTCCCGCCTCCTCCCCCGGCAAAAACGTTTGTTCCTGGGGAAATACCTAGTGATGATGTTCCTGAGACTATCCCTCCTGAAGCGGAGGAACCTTCTCGAAAAGGGCCAACTCCAGAGCAGATCATAGCTATCAAGGTATTGTAATTTTAAAGTCAAGACTCGAATTTGTTGTTTCTTTCTATCCACAATTATGGATTTTGCAAAATGCAGAGGTGGTGTTCTTGCATCTCTTTGCATTGTGTGTATGATGAATGGGTTAGTCTTGTTGGAGAGCAGTTAGCATTACAGGTAAAGTGGCATCTTGTTTATTGTTTGGTGTTATCATGGAATTGCATATTTATATTTGTGTTTCTGATAACGTTCTCTTTTGTGGTGATTCAGACTGCTATTGCAAATTCTCAAACACTTGAAGAAGTTGCCAGGCTTGAAAAGGTAACACTGTTTGGGAAATTCTTTTTTGGAAACTGAAATCATTTATTCCTTCAGTGCAGTATTTTTATGTAGTATGCAACTTATCGTTCAGCTTCGATGGATTTACAAGTTTGTTGTGCATACATTGAAATCGAAATTATCTTCTGCAGGCGCTTAAGCTAGGGCAATTGCCCTCGGATATTGTGCTGCCCGGAGATGATGCTTCAAGAAAGTCTGTAACAGACACCAACAGTGACGGTCCGCCAAATACTCAGCAGACAGAAGAGACTACGGAAATGGAAGAGGTACTGCTCTCCTCGTCTTGATCTGTACCTGAATTGTTAATATGCGGATCTCTTTTGATTCGGTTTTATTACTTCTATAATTTGATTAAGTAACCACAAGGTAGTAGAATTTCTGGCGTTGATATTCGAAGGACATGTTCCATGCTGGAATTCTTTTTATCATGAGCAGTTCGCTTATACGTTTTCTTCCTGTCCTGTCTACCCAGGGTTAAGAGCGATGGAAATTCTTGTAGATGTTGATGTATTCAGATGAAGGCCCCTATTGAGCAACTTTGGTGGGTAGCTGGATCCACGTCACCTTTCATGAGGTGATGTTGGTACAGCAGCTTGCGGTAGAGTGCAGCATGAGAAAGTTTTTGAGTCCAAAGCTGGTGAGTGTTGATCAGTTGCATTGTAAATGCTAAATTTGTTCATCGATAACTTTGAAATCATCAGTGGTAGAAAGATTTTAAAAACAATGGAAATCCCTTTGGATAATTTGGGTTTACATGGCACGAGCTTTCTGCTAGCGGTTTTCATTATTTATGTTGTTTTTCTTGGTTTGTCCCCCTTCTTTGTTCGTTCTAATCGAGTGAACCATGATTTACGAATCATCAGCTCAAAGCGTCAGTCGAAATACCTTTGGAGGAAAAAGGTCTTAAGAATCAGTATGTTCTTGGGAACATACATGCTAAATTTGTATGCAGAGTACAATACCCTTCATATGCACTCAACATTCTATCAATTGTTATCCTCGCCTTAGATGTGCCTTGGTACTACGCATTTGCAGTTCTATTATGCTAGCATTTCAAAGCCTTTCCGAGTCTTAAATTGAGTCTCGTCTTCAACGTCCACTAATCGGTTGTATATATCATTGTGAATGACTTCTGAACGCTGAAGAAATGACAGTAGTTTTCATGTATTCACCTCATCTCTCCACTACGATTTCCACGCTTGGACTGGGGTCATCGTAGCCGCGACATAGGTCACCAAGACATTCCCGTACATGAACTACTTCTGACATTCCGCTCAAGAGGACGCAGTGTGCTCATGTACCGGAAACGTTGAGCTCCCCGAGAACGAGAGTCTAAAGGTAAGTGATCACTGTTTAGAACACACGGAAGTTTTAGAAAATTAAGGGTGTAAAAGAGGAATTAGAGTGAAGAAAACTGAGGCATCCAAGCGGAGTGAGTCGAAGGAAACACAGGCAGAGCGACGGTGTTTGTAAGAAAAAAAATGTCCCGTTACAAAACAATTTTTCGAAGATCGTCCTATTTCGATGCACACAACAACCTGTCGTCGCATTTGTTCAACTCACTTGTAGCTACCTCGGATTTCATTGAAGTTCAAAGGTCAGCTTAAACATTTAGCACATGAATAGAGTCAAAATGGTGGTAAGCTTGAACTGCACGACGTGACTTCCCTCATGAGCGCTGAGTGATGAGAAGTTCTCAGTCGAAAGTCTATGAAAATTCCTCAAGTCTTGGACTGCATCTCTTATTCATGTTACATGAACTAATTAATACAGAGCTGTTTTAAGGACTGAGGTGAGATTACCTTATTTAGTCTCAACTACTATGGTTTTTATTTATTCTTGTAGATTATTCACAAGGTAAAACATAGCAATCTGGCCAAAGAAATCAATATATTTGTGTATGGCACCCAAAGACTACAATAGTTGTAATTATGCATTGCTCTCAAAACCTCTATAATAAGTTATTTTGATTAAAATTACTAAGATTTAGGACTTCAATAAAATTCAATAAAAAGTCCATCATTAATTCTTATACATGTTCATAAGTAGCATCCTATTTTGAATCTTATGTTGTGAATTCTTTGACATATAGCTTATGTTTGATATGCACAAAAAAACATAATAACTAATTGTTGTTTTTCTTGCCAATAGAATATTATATATGCAAACTAAAATCTAATAAAAGCATTGAAGTCACCATAGTTGAGGACCAAAAATCCTAAATGAATGTTTAAATTTTATAAGACTGTAAAAGATATATATATATATATATATATATATATTGTTGCACTAATAGTAAAGTAAATTATGACACTAATAGAAATTACAATGTAACTATGTTGATGATGGCAAGTAAAGTGCAACTAAAACCATTGCACTTACTATTGGTTCCCCTTTGCCTATTTTTATGGATGGTAGATTTGATTTTCTACCTATTTGTGAATTTTGGAAGTAATTGAACAGTAAAAAAAGAAGATATTGGCATTGGGAGATTGGCATCAAGGTTGGAAAAGGAAGCTAGCCTATATCCAAGCATAGTTTTGGATTTATCTTCTATTTAGTGAATTGGATCTTCAAATTTTTTGTGCATGTTGCTAATTTAATTCTTGAAAAATATGCAAATTTTGAGTCAAAACCGATGGTTCAATCATTAGCTATTGAGGTTTCAATCTACTATAGGGTTTGTTAAGATTTGATTAGAATTTGGTTAAGATTTGTTAAAATTTGATTAGGATTTGATTAGGATTTGATTAAGATTTCATTAAGATTTATTTAAGATTTAGGATTTGATTAGGATTTATTTAGGATTTAGGATTTGATTAAGGTTTTATTAGGATTTGTTTAAGGTTTAGAGTTTGACTAGGATTTGATTAGGATTTGATTGAAATTCGACTAAGATTTGTTTATGATTTAATTAAAATTTGATCAGGATTTGATTAGAATTTGATTAAGATTTGATTATAATTTTTATTTTTATATTAATATTTTAAAATGATTTCTATATTAATATTTCTTTAAAAATTCTTTATTATTTTTTTATAACTTCTTTAGAAGTTCTTTAAGATTTCTTTGTATTTCTTTTATAATTAATTAAAAATCTAATTAAATCTAATTAAATCTAATTAAATCTAATTCTAAATCTACTTGTTATAATTTCCTTTTTATCTTCCATAAGTAGGTATCTGGTGCATTTTCAAGCAAGACCATGTAATGTGACAATGTTTATGGCACATGTTTTTTATGCAAGCATTGAAGAACCAATTACTATTGCTAAACCTATAAGAAAGGATGATACTTGAAAGTAGAAAGAAATAATAGATTTAGAATATTAAAATTTATTGACAACAAGACTTGGATTTTGACACTTTTTTTAATAAATAAAAAATCAATTGGTTGCAAGTAGATTTTAAAGATCAAATACAATGCAAATAGTTCAATAGAGTGCTACAAGGCAAGACTAGTTGTAAAAGATTATATGCTATTAAAAGGTATTGATTACAATAAGACTTTTGTTCTAGTAGCAAAAATGATTTCAATTTGTATACTTTTTATATTAGCTGCAATTATAGATTTGAAAGTTCATCAAATGGATGTCAAAACTTTATTCTTTAATAGAAATCTTGAAGAAAAAATATATATGGACCAATTAGAAGGCTATATATCAAAGAATAAAGAACAAATAATATATAAACTCTCTAAAACTTTCTATGGACTCAAGCAATCTTCTAAGGCATTGTATAAGAAGATGGATGACTATTTTGCTTCACAAAGTTTAAAAAGAAGCCATGTAAATCCTAACATTTATGTAATGTGGACTACTAATAGATTCTTCATCATCATTGCACTCTATATGGATGATTTTATGCTTGTATCTAATAATAAAGAACTTCTCTTGAAAACAAAGAGAAACTTAGCCAAAAGATTTGTGATGAAGGATTTAAAAGAAATATATTATATCTTGGGTGTGGAAATTATGAGCAATCAATGGATTTGTAAAATCTATCTCAATTAAAAAAAAAAAATGTGGAAAACATCTTTGAAAGATTTGGCATAAAAGATTGTAAATCTTTAGCTACACCTTTGGATTATAAGAATAAATTGTTAAGAAACATGAATCTACATATTCTTAAGGAAATTGAAGCAATGAAGGAAATTCTATACTAAAATATAATTCACAATTTAGTTTACACAATAATAGGCATTTAAGCCAATATTTTATATTTAGTGGAAGTTATTAATTAATACATGGAAAATCCTCGCCTACAACATTGGATAGTTGTGAAATAGATGTTGCAATATTTGCAATGTATATCAAATCATATACTACAATATGGTAGAAGTTCTTCAAATTTTATAAGTGGTTAGTTATTGCAATGTAGATTATACAAAAAATATTGATACACAATGTTTGACTACTAACTATATATTTTTATTGGCTGGTGGTGCAATTAATTGGAATAGCAAGAAGCAACCAATGGTTGTATTATCTACCACCAAAGTAAAGTATATAGTAGCTACTCATACAACAAAAGAAGCAGTTTGGCTTCAAAGGATTTTTAAAGATATTGAATTTTTACAAGACAATCTTATGACTATTTTTAATGATAATCAGAGTTAACATATCATTAAGTAGGAGGATTAAAAGAGTGAATAAATCCTATTAGATATAATATAATATGGACGATTGACATCACATTATCAGTTGATAAGTTGTAGCTGCCATATTTTGGTGGTATTAACATTTAGCCATCATAGCCTACCAAGCCGTCATGTAGCCTAACAAGTCAAGTGTCCACATATCAATTGGACCTCTTTAACTAGGCTAATTGTTAGTGTGTTTGCACTAGAAAATTTATATAATTAGACAATGGACTAGTAATATAAGAACTCAAACTTGAAGCTCATTTAGTTGTGGTTTAGTTCTCTTATGTTTTTATTGGTTAGGTCGTGAACACCTTGTATTCACATATTTCTACTTCTATCTTTGAGGAATACAATTCTCTATTGATTTATTACAACTATTAAATGTATTAACAATTCAATCAATATTTTAATTAGTCTACAACCAATATACATCACTAAAATTTATTTTTATTTCTTTTTTAAGCTAATACATTGCTACATATGGTTCAATCCTATACAATAAAAAAAATCTTTTTTAAATAATGTAAGAATTGAATCACAAATTAAAAATAATTCTAACTATTGTATTTATCCAAATCATAAATTTAATATATTTGATTGCTTCTATGATTCTTATTGGTTCTTTTAATTATTATTTTAATCACTATAAAAAAATTAATTTTATAATATTTTGAGTGTAATATTTTTGTATCATTAAAATAATTAATTGTTGGATTTTTATTTCTAAGATTATAATTACTAATATCTGTTTAAATTTATGGTTACTATAAAAATATTTGTGCTGAATTAGTCCTATTAATAATATAATATTAAATTGATTTAAAACCAAAACATATCATCATATTCAAAAGTCTGAAATAATATTAATTGAAGCCACAAAATCCAATATGTGAATATAAAAAATATCAGTGTTGATTATGTGGTTTTCAAGATTTTTTAATACTATTTTCTAAAATAAATATTACTCTCAAAACAAAAACATGTTCTTTAGGTTTTTTTAGATATTCAAAAGAATACAAATAAGTTAATATTAGTATATCAAAACTTTTAGTAAATATTTAATTTGTTTGTAAGAATTTTTTTAATTTAAATATCTATTTATAAATCGAAACAACTAAACTTATGTTTTTTCTTATGCTTAAAAAAACAACAAAAAAAATTTGAAACCATTAATGGCTCCTATTATATAATTTGATTGATTTTAAACTTTTAAATATATTATGCATATTCTTAGAATTTTATGTGTATTGCTCAAGTGAATTTTATTTATGTGATATTAAATCAAATCAATATCTAAGCTTAAATAAAAAACCAATAATATAAATATAAATATATATATATATATATATATATATATATATATAATTACTAAAAATATAAATTTTAAGAAAAAAATATAATTATTAAAATTATAAATAATAATAATAAATATAAAAAAATATAATTAAACTATTAATAATTATAAAATAATATCTATAAAAAGATTTGTTACAAAATCAATACTTCCACACCTTACTACTAATGTTAATTGAATCTATCTATAAGATACAATCTAAAAATCTAAGTATATGCATAATATAAAATCTACTTTATTTTATTTTATATAAACCAATTAATTATATATATATATATATATATATATATATATATATATATTCTAAAGTCAAATATAATAAAAAATTTAATATATTTTTAAAAGTCTAATTAATAAAATTAATCAAAATACTACTTTTACAAAAATTATATATGATTTTTTCTTTTTATAGTTTATAAATGAATATTTCAAAAAAAATATTTGTTGTATAATTAAATTTATTATTATTATTATTATTATTATTATTTTTGTATCAACTTTTATTATAATTTTATAAAATCATATATTATTTTTCTATTTTTTTTCCTATTGAATCTTATTAGTAACACTTGTACATTACTTCTTATTATATAAGGCTCATTTTATCTTATTTTATTTTGTTTTTTTATCATTTAAAATTTATTTAAATATTTTTAAATATTTGACCTTTATATTTAAGTATATATCACATGATCTTTTATTTAATAATATATATTTATTTTAATATATTATTTTAATGTATTTAATATATTTAATAAAAAATATTAGATATATTTATAGTCTTATTTCTTCTACACTACCACTGAAATAATAAAAATTTATTATTGTATAAATTTTAATAAAAATGATTAAAAGTTAGTACATTTTTTTTAATTACATATATATAATGTACTTTATATTCTACAATCTTTGTTAAATATTTTCTATACCATAGCATTTATATTAGAAGGATTATATATATATATATATATATATATATATATATAAGTTCAATTTATAATTCTTAACTTATATTAATATATTTGTAATATAACACAATTTTTTTTATATATAGATATATAATATTGGGAATATTTTTTAATATTAAAAATTAAATATTTATATTAGTATATTTGATATAACTATCTACTTGATTCATTTCTAAATTTAAAAATTATGATACAAAAAATAATAAATATATATAATTTAATATGTTTTGTTAAGCATTAATCTTATCTTTATGTTTTTAAAGTAATACAAAAATATATTAAAATAATCAAATAATCAATTTTAAATAAATTATTCTTACTTTAAAAAAAAAAAAAAAAAGGGATCATTATGTAGTAGTATGACCAGATTTTTAGTTTTAGATGAGATTAATATTGATAGATTGATATATCTTAATAATTTATTTGATTGATTGACTTCTAATTTATATTTTTTGTATTACTAAATCAATTTTACCTACTTTATTTTACTATTTATTACAATATTTTTTGTATAGCAATTGAAGTGATTATTGCTATGATAATTCTAAAGAGATTCTTCTTTAACTAAAAGTATTAAAAAAATCTTTACAATACTACTATTTTTAATAAGAAAAAAAAGAAACATAAATTTTAATAACTATTAATCATGTGTTTATAAAAATAAGAAAAAATTAAACATGATTTTTAAAAAATAAATATATTTTTAAAAGAAATAATTTATAATTTTATTTTTATTTTTATTTTTATTTTTGATTTTATTAAAGAACTTGTAAAATAATAGATTGACAACAACAACAACAACAACAACAAAAATTACCTATTCTTTTGAAATTTTTAAAAAATATATATATCTAAATTTTACAATAATTTTTATTACTACTTCATTTATTTTATTTTTATAAAAAATTTAAAGATATGGTAATTTTTTTCTTCAATATATTTTAAAATTTATTAAAATTTAACAAAAAAAATTAAAAATTAAAAATATTGTTTATAAATATTCAAAATTTTGATGCCATAAAAATTGCCAAAAAAAATATATTTCTGACAAAAATTCTACTAATCTTTTAATTAAAATATATAAGTTGATTTCTTAAGGTATTATACAAGAGACCAATTTGGATCCAATGATAAGATTTGGATTTAATATCAACTTTAATATTTTTTTATTTATTTTTATTTTTATTTATTTACTTTATTACTTATCTTTTAATATATATATATATATATATATATATATATATGTTTTTTGTCTCTTTACAAATAGCTTCATACATGTATGGAATATATATATATATATATATATATATATCTATATAGATAATACTCATAATTAACATGTTGTATTGTTTGTTATTTAGAAGAATGCATAATATTATTATAAATAGACTCAATCAATAGTAGTAAAATTTATTCAAATATCCTAGCAATTATTGATAGTATATGAAAATTTTTATTTAAGAAATATAACAATAAATAAAATAAAATTTAAAAAGACCAATAAAAAGATTACAACAAAATAAAAATAAGATAAAATTAATCTTACAACTTTTTAATTTAATAATAAAATATATATATTGAAATAGATTAATTTATTTTTAATAATTATTTATCTATATTAGATATTTTTTATCTGTATTATTGGTTATAATATTAATACAGATAAATGATAATAATTATTATCTTATACTAAAAGCCTTAAAGATTGTTTTAAAAATATTCTAAATATACTTTAAATAGGAGATATATTGTCCTAAAAAAGATTCTCTTCCATTCTCTCCCTTTTCTCTTTTAAAATTTCCATACATGCAATTTCATTGTATAGCAATCAAGCTTGCCGTAATATATATTAATTTAAATAAATATAAGATATTTCTATAATTGTCTCTATTTTGACTTAATTTTTTTAAAAATAAATAATACTAAGAATTAATTAGATATATAACACATATTAATATATGTTCTTCTATCAAATATATTTTATACTTATTAAGCTCAAATACAACTTGAACTTCTTAACCATTACTAGTTTTGTCAATATATCTATTACATTTACTTTTATATTTCTCTTTTTTAAATAGACATTACCATCAATAATAACATTATAAATATAATGATATTTGACATTTATATATTTTGTTTAGAAATCATATACTTGATTCTTTGTGTTATATATATATATATATATATATATATATATTATAATTTTAATTATCATAATATAACAAAATCTAATCTTGTATTAAACTATATTTACTAATAAGTCTTTTTAACAATATTATCTTTTTAATTGCTTTTGTATCTACTTCAATATTTTTTAATATTTTTTTCTTAGAATTATTATATATTTGCTAATTATGCTTATGACATGAAATATTTGGTCTTATATACAACATTGCAAATATAAAAGTGCCTACTACACTTACATATGAAATATTAGATATTTTTTCTATTTCATCCTTAGTATTAGGACATTGCATGAAAATTAATTTAGATTGAGGCACTAAAAGATTATTTTAAAAAAATTCTTTTTTCATACCTAAATATATTATTATTTTTTCAATATATCTTCTTTGTATCCAAAATCTATATTCCATTTGATCTTTATAGATATCATACTTAAAACCTCTTTGGTATAAATAAAATATTTTATAACAAACTATTTATTCAGTTTTATTTTTAATTTATCCTATCAATTTTTTTTTTCAATTATAATTATAATTTTTTTTTAATTGTAAATATGTTAAGGACATATATTTTGAAAGTTCACAAAACCTTCTAAAACATTTTAGAAGCTTTCAAATTAGCGAAAGTTACTTGAGAAGCTTCCTAGTTGGTGGAAGTAGCTTGAGAAGCTTCATAGTTAGTAGAAGGAGCTTGTGAAGCTTCTAAGTTAGTTGAAGTTGCTCAAAAAGCTTCTTAGTTTGATGGAATCTACTCAAGAAGTTTTTTAGACAGGGATATATATTGGAGTTGAGGTTGAAAACTTCTTTAGTCTTAATAATGCATCTCTTGGAGTTCCAACTCACATTTCTTGGTATTATTTGTGTACTCATCTAGTTAATTCAAGTCTTTATCAATTTCTTCTTGAAATATTTTTCTAGTTCAAATTTTTTATTTTATATTCTTGTATCCTTAAAAGTTTGTGAAGATTGCTTTCATCTTAAATATCAAAGTTGGATCCTTCTTGTTAAATAGAGGATTATCTTTCTTCTTAAAGATATATTAGTGCTTTAAAAATTGAAGATTATCCTCTTCTAAATTGATATTTTTTTTTATCACAATATTATAGCTTTATCTCTCTTGTGAGAGAGTGGATCACTCCTCTTTTTGAAGGTCTTAAATATTATTCTCAAGCTGCTAGTATTGTATTATATGTTATCTTGTTTAAGAATGCTTTGAATACTTGGCTATAGGAGGTATACTTATATTATAAATAATCAAAAATCTAATTTTTTAATATAATCCTGAATAAAATTTAATAAAATTTTAATAAAATCCTAAATAAAATCTAATACAACTTTAATTAAATCTTAATTAATTTTAGTTAAATTATAATAAATTCCTAAATCAAATCTTAGTCAAATTCTAAGTCAAATCTTAATTCAAAATTCTAAGTTAAACCTTAATCAAATCCTAAATCAAATCTTAAGTCAAATCCTAAATCAAACCTTAAGTCAAATCCTAGACTAATCCTTAGTCAAATCTTAAATCAAATCTCAAATCAAATCTTAAGTCAAACCTTAATAAAATCCTAAGCAAATCCTAATCAAATTCTAAACCAATCTTAATCAAATTCTTAATCAAATCCTAATAAAATCCTAATAGAATCTTAAATCCTATATAAATCTTAATAAAATTCTAGTCAAATTTTAAATAGATCTTAATAAATCCTAATCAAATCCTAATCAAATCCTAATCAAATCTTAATCAAATCCTATAACAAATTGAAACCTCAATAGCTAATGATTGAACTATTGATTTTGATTCAAAATTTGCACACCTTTCAATAACTAAATTGAAAACATATATAAATTTTTTGAAGAAGATTCAACTCACCAAATATAAGATAAGTCCAAAATTCTAGTTGAAAGTAAACCAGCTTCCTTCTTCAACCTTGATACCAATCTCCTAGTACCAATATTTTCTTTTTGTACTATTCAATTGCTTCTTAAATTTATAAATAGGTAGAAAATCAAGTCTACCATCCATATAAATAATTTTTATCTCAATCCAACTTGTAGATGGCTAGGTATCTTTGAAATCCTCACTAACTTTTAAAAT
This sequence comes from Physcomitrellopsis africana, assembly GCA_036785485.1. Taxonomy (NCBI): domain Eukaryota; kingdom Viridiplantae; phylum Streptophyta; class Bryopsida; order Funariales; family Funariaceae; genus Physcomitrellopsis; species Physcomitrellopsis africana. The sequence continues at coordinate 460,425 of JAWRVF010000014.1, read as the reverse complement.
CCAATTTCTAAGATTCCGACCCACTTGAACTTCAATAATCCTCAATCAAATTGTTTGATTAAGTTCAAACTTATACTATGCACTTAGCACAGCTACAATCACAAATTTATAAAATTTGACTTGTAGACCTATAACCAAACTCACAAAATGCTCAAAAATATAAATTCTTTTTTATTTTATAAAATCTAGAGTCACTCTAATCAACCTTGACTTTACAAAGTTCTTACAAAGTTAATATCTATTGAAATCACTCAAAACTAATGCTTAAAGAAGCCTTATTGAATTTGTTCTCAAATTCTACTCTTTTATTAATTAAAGAAGATCCTATGTACTATAGGTGCATGATTTTATACCATGGGATTTAGTTTTGATCCTGGTTCATAATCGGCCTTCTTTGGGTATCAATCCAAGGATTTTTTAGATAATTTTTACTAAAAACTATCTTTTATTTTGATTTTAATATGTCTATAATAGTATTTTTATTAATCTATCTTATCTTGTCTTGTTTTTGGTCCTACAAGTAAATAAAAGCTCTTTTTATAAAAAAATAGTATTAACACTAAATATTTTTATTACTTCTCTATTTTTAATTTTTATTTATTTATTTATACTTTTTAAAAGTAATTTTGTAACTTAGTCTTCAACTAAGCTTATCTATAATATACATCTTGTTTTACTCTTTCATCCTATAGTCGTGTTATAATATAACATTATTCTTTTTATTTAATTGATATACAAAGATAAATTAAAATGAAAGCCTCAAGCAAAGAAGGCATTCCAAGACCTCAAGACAATGTCCACCATAGCTCCAATTTTGATGCATCAAGACTTTACAAAAGCATTCTATATGAAGATTGATACTTCGGATTTGCACTAGGTGCCATACTTATACAAATAGATATAGACAATAAACTCTATCATGTTGTGTTTTATTCTCAAAAGTTTTCTACTACCAAAATTACTTATGAAATCTACAATAAAGAGCTTCTTCCTATAGTGGATTCTTTTTAAGAATGGCGTTATTTTTTTGAAGGAGCAATGCATCCTATTGCTGTGTTATAATATGTTTATGTGGTAAAAATATAAACAAGAATGATTTTCTAATTAATATTCAATCATCTTGATTCTATAGGAACTCAAGATACTTAAGAAAGGTTTTATGAAAGCCTCTTAGATTATTTTCTTGTCTTAATAGCTAGTAGATGAGAGTTAGTTATTAATTTTTTCTTCTAGATTATAAATTTTTTTTTATTATCTTTAAAAAAACATAAATTAATAAAAATAGAATAGAAGATAAATAATTAATATAGTTGATACTAAGATTAAGTTGAGGGTAGAATTGGGCTTAAAAATCCCTAAGATAGATTGAATTGATATCCAAGGATTGAGTGTTTGCAGGACATGGTCAAAATCAGACCTCTAGCTATTAAAATGGCCACCAAGGATAAAATATAGAGTCATTTGGAAATCAACAATTGAAATTTGAGAGCTAACTTTAAGCTAATTTTAAAGACAAAAGATTTATTTTCATAGGTTTTGAAAAGAATTTACAATCATTGTTCAAAACCAGGGTTTATATTAGTGATTTGGATTTTATGCAATAAAATTAGGGCTAATACTTTTAGCTAGTTTGTACAATTGGAGTGATATCTATAGTTAAAAAATTGATAATATGTGGGTAATTTGATGTGCTATTAGTGCATAAAATTTTATCATAATCTAATAGTGCAATTGAGAGATATTTGATCATTAGTGCGAGGAGATACCCAAAATTGGCAATTTGAGATTATTTAGGGTTTTTGTGATATCTAGAGATTTATTAGTCAAAATAAGGTGAAATTTGGTATAATATTAGAAGACTTGGAGATCAAGCTATACACCAATTTTGAATTGAAGTTAATAGTTGAAGAAGGAAAAATTACTATTGGAACATCTGTATCAACTTCAAGTTGGCAACCAAGTGACATCAATGCGGTTTGTAGATATTTTCTTTATAATTTATAAGTTGGATTGGGCTAAATTTTTTTGAATATATAATAGACTTATAACAACATTTGTGTGTAAAATTTTGCATCAAGTGGACAATTAGATTAAGAGTTACAACTTCCTGAAGTTCATTGATTAGATCTAGGGCTTGTAAAGAAAAATCAAAGTTGTCTAATTATAAAAGTAACAAGGCAATTAGAGTTTTTGTATAGCTGAGGTTATTAAAAAGAGTATTTTTTAGCACTTTGTATTGAATTTTAAACACTTTTGAATTAAGATTCAAATTATATATTTTTTTAATATGGATGAAATCTACTAGGATTTTTTGTATATTTATAAAATACAACTTCATCCTCCACAGCTAAGTGCCTGATGCATTTCCAAACAAGACAACACATAATATAACATTGTGATTATATACATAGATGATAAGAACTTGAAATATTTTATGTCAGTTTGGATTCTTAATTGTCATTAAGTTTGATAGAATATATCATTATCTTGATTTAATTTTATTATTATTTATTTACTTGGGAAGTAAGAAGAATTATTTGATACTTTATCAAAGAGATCATATCTTATATCAAAGATGAGAGTCGCAATATTTGATCAATAATATGCAATTTTATTAAATCCGAAGCAACTTTGTCTTTGTACAACTCTTACATCAGCATCTATTGATTCTAGCTTCTTTGATGAGGTGTGCATTGCAACCACTAATGATACTTTGGCCCTTAATATCAACCATCACTTCAATAAAAAATGTTGACAAGTTCAAGCTTGAAGAAGACCTTTTATATTTTGAAGAATGTTTGTATATCTCAAAAGAACCAATACAAATGGACATTCTTCAATCTTACCATGACTTTCCAACTGTGAGTCATTTTGGATTTAACAAGACCGTGGAACTTATTTTTTAAGATTTTTGGTGGCCTCAAATATAAAAGGTTGTAAAAGACTTTGTGCTTTCTTATAATATCTGCTCAAGGTTCAAAAATCCTTGACATTATCTTTATAGATTCTTACAGTCCTTACCTATTCCAAAATGATTATAGTCTTTTATCTTGATGGATTTTATTACGGATCTATTGCCATCTAATTTATTAGACAATATCCTTGTGGTGGCTAACTGACTCACAAAGATAGCTCATTTTATGTTTTGTAAGAAGACTACTTCTTATGAAGAAATGACAAGGTTTTTTTTTGATAATATATATATATATATATATATATATATATATAACATCGCCTATCAAATGATATCATATCTAATTAAGGGCCCCAATTTGTATTTAAGGTTTGGAGATGCCTTTTTGAAATATTGAAAGTAAATGTTAAACTTTCTTTAGCTTTCTATCTCTAAATTGACAATCCAATAGAATGAATTAATTAAGTTTTAGAGTAGTATTTATAATGTAATATCAACTATCAATAAGATAATTGGATTTTATATCTATTATTAGTAAAATTTGTATATAATTATATTATTCATGCTTAAACTCAACAAATACCATTTTACTCCAACTATAGATATGATCCAAAGCTTAATCGATAGAGTATATCAAAGAATAATATTCTAGTAGCTTAAAGATTTTTAAAGCATCTAGTGCAATACCAAACAACCTTAAAGTTTCAATTGCAAGCAGCTCAAGACTCTTATAAAATATTTGTAGATAAATTTAAGAATCAATTGCCTATTTTTTATATTAGAGATAAAATATGGCTTCTTCAATGGAATATTAAGACCAAGTGGCCATATGACCAAATTAGACTATCAAAAGTTATGACCATTTTTCATCTAAAAAAAAATTAATCCAATCGCATATTGCTTGGAACTACCATCTTTTATGAAGATACATCGAGTTTTTTATGTTTCTTTTTTAGAGTCTTATAAAGGATTGCATTCTCTGAAAAGAATACAATAATTGCCGCCTAGTATCAAAATAAAAAATCATGAAGAATATGAGATAAAAAAGATGCTTGATTTATCGCAAAGGTGTGGTAAATTAGAATATCTTATTCATTGACATGGCTATGATATCAATGTATGCACATGAGAACCAACCAAAAATTTTGCTAATGCGCCTCAAAAAATATAGGAATTTTATTAATTCCATCTCTACAAATCTAAATATGTTTGATGATAATTTCTTGGTGAAGATTAGATTTGAAGAATATTCATAAGAAAGGAAGAATTAAACTAAAGTCTTTATTTGTATATAATCATCCATTCCAAGACAGAATAGAGTGGTAGAAGCAAATCAGTCACCATGTCAAACTTTCAAATGTTGAGAGATTTAGCAGAACAAGATTCAAAAGATTTACTTGCTACGTAAGCTTCAAATAAACCAATACAATTTTTACAGCCTTCAATTAAGTAATGTGAGGATAATATAATTTAGCAATAAGTATGATTATAATTAGAGCTATTAAAAATAACATCTAACCATGTAAGTCTCGATTCCAATGCTCAAGCTTTAATAATATTACTTGAGCTTAGAAAGGTGAATCATTTTAAGCCTCACATCTTGTTTGGAGGATGTTTTGAAGGTCACAATGAATATCAAATCTTTAGATAGCATGTTTTAACAATAGAGGTATTAGCTCAAGACTATAAGCAATTTTTTCAAGGACTAATAGAACCTATTGTCAAAGAACAAAGAACAAAATACATAATTTCATTAATACATCGTATTCTCAACTTTCTATGTTGTCATGTTGTAATACGTTTATGTGGTGAAAAATATGAACAATGATTTTTAGTTAATATTTGATTATCTTAGTTCAATAGGAACTTAAGATACTTAAGAAAGGTTTTATGAAAGCTTCTTAAATTATTTTCTTGTCTTAATAGCTAATAGATAAAAGTTAGTTAATAATTTTTTCTTCTAGGTTATAGAAATTCTTTCACTGCTTTTAAAAAGCCATAAGTTAATAAAAATAGGATAGAAGAGATAAATAATTAGTTTGGTTGATACTAGGATTTAATTGAGAATAGGATCAAGCTTAGAAATCCTTAGGATAAGTTGGATTAATACCTAGGGATTAATACCTAGGAATTAAAAAAGCAATATCAGTACCTTTTAATTTTTACTACTTTCTTGTCTGTAATCTATAATTCTAAGATAATTTATTAAAATATTTTTATTTGAGCTCCTATATATTATAATTATTCTTTTTTTCTTTCACCTAATGGCCGTTTTATTATACAACACTATTACTTAAAAAGGTGATGTTAGGGACATACACTTTGGAAGTTTACAAAACCTTCTAGAATATTGTAGAGATTTCTGAGTTAATGAAAGTCAATTGAAAAGCTTCTTAGTTTGTGAAAGTAGCTCAAGAAGCTTCATAGTTAGTAGAAGGAATTCAAGAAGCTTCTAAATTGATAGAAAGAATTCAAGAAGCTTCCTAGTTGGTAGAAGCTGCTCAAGAAGCTTCTTAGTTTGATGGAAGCCACTCAAGAAGCGTCCTAGATATATATATATATATATATATATAGAAATTGAGGTTGAAAAATTCTTCAATCTCAACAACGCATCTCTTGGAGTTCTAATTCACCTTTCTTAGTGTTGTTTGTGTAATAACATTTATTTGATCAATTCAAGTTCTTGTTGGTTTTTTCTTGAAATCTTTTTTTATTTTAAATCTCTTGGTCTATATTCTTATGTCCTTGATATATAATTTATTGTAGATTTAAAAAATTCACCATGAAGAATTGATATTTTTTGCTTTTGATATCAAGGTTCTTTGATCAACTAAGTCAAGTTAAGATCTATACTAAGATAGATCAACAAAGAGCCTATAATTTGGTATTTATTGAAATAAGAGATGAATAGAAGACTATTTTTTAAAGTAGGTATGGCCATTTTAAATATAATGTCATGTCTTTTAGATTTATAAATGCTCCAATTATTTTCTAGTATTTGATAAATAATATATTTTATAAATCTTTAGATAATTTTATTATATATTATTTTGATGATATTTTTATCTATTCTAAAAATATAAAAGAATATAAAAAGTATACTTTTATCTTATATACAAAAATTTAGATATGCAAGATTATATGCTAAGATAGAAAAATATATATTTTATACAATTCAAGTAGAATTTTTGAAATATATCATTTCAAATAATAATTTACAAACTAATTTTAAAAAGGTATAAACTATTATGAATTAGATAACTCAAAGAATCATACGTGATCTTTAATGTTTATTAAAATTTCCAAACTATTATCACATATTTATTAAAAAAAATTCTTAAGTAGTTATTATATTTATATGATTAACTTTCAAAAATAATTAGAATAGAATATAGATTTTAAAAATAATATTTTAAGATTTAAAAATAATTTTTACTTCAACTCCATTTTTGTATCTCTCAAAAAAATTTAAGCTATTTATTATAGAAATAGATGCATCAAATTGTGCATTAGTTACAGTTCTATAACAGATAAATACAAATAATAGATTTCATTGTATTACCTTTTATTCAAAAAAAATTTATGAACTAAGATTAATTATAAGATTCACAATAAAGAATTTCTTTCTATTATAGATTTATTCTAAGAATGGCATCATTACATAAAAGATACTTTTTATTTAATCATAGTTTATACCAATCACAAGAATTTTAAATATTACATATCAACAAATGTCATAAATTATTACTAAGATTATTAGAGTATGTCTTTCTTAAAATTTTTATTTAATATTACATACTATCTTAAAAAATAACAAGGCTTGTAAAGTGCCTTGTTTAGAAATCTTATCTTGTACTAAAAGAAGAAGGATTTTGTGTATGATCAATAATTTTAGTTGACATTATAATTTTATTTGGACCATTATTTTGAAACCAAAGCAATTATATCTTGAGCCATTAAATCAATAATTTTAATTAACACTATTATTCTTAATAAAATTCATTCAAGTACTTAAATAGACCTTCTTATTTTTTTATATTAAAAAAAATTCTTATGATGATTGTAGCAAATTTGATTTCAAAGACAACCTTTATTATTATAAAAGATGTTTATATATTCAAAAAGATTGAGCACAATTATAGGCACTTCAAGAACAACATAAGTTTCTAAAAATCAATATTTTTGGATATAACAAAAATTTGGAGCTTATTTTAAGAGATTTTTAGTAGCCTAAAATATATAAATATGTCAAAATATTTGTTCAATATTATAACACTTGTTCTTAAATAAAAACTCTATATTATCAATTCTATAAACTTCTTTAACCTCTATTTATTTCAAAGTAGTCTTAATCATTTTTTTAATATGATTTAATATAAATCTTTTAATTTTAAATTTTTATGACTTTATTTTTGTAATAGTGGATTATCTAACTAAAATGGCATATTTGTTTACTTTATACAAAACCTATTACAAGTGGAAAAACATCTAAATTTTTTTTGGATAATATTTATCAATATCTTAGACATTTAAGTGATATTATATCTACTTGGAAATCTTAGTTTTTTCAAGGTTTTAAAAGACATTCTTCAAAAAATTAAAGATAATTTGGTTTAAACTATTGAATAAATAAAACATATGAATCAAATATTAGAGCATTATTTGTAACACACTATCAATTATTATCAAAAAAATTGAATAATTTTTTTATTATTAATAAAAAATTTATATAATAATATAATATATTTTTTAATTCAACAAACTTTATTTTTTATCATTTATAGTTATCATTTATGATTTGATAGTTTTAACATTAAAAAAGTTAAAAACTTAGTAATAAAAGATTTGGTACAAAGAATAGCAAAGCTTCATACAACAATAAAGATATAATTAAAAAAAATTCAAGAATAAAAATAAATTAAAAAAAAAAAAAAAAAAAAAAAAAAAAAACTAATATGGATGTTTTAAGAAAAGAGCATCCATTCAAAGCAAATGATAAGATATGGTTATCTTGTTATAATATCAAGACTAATTGACCTTGTGATAAATTCGATTATTAAAGACTTGACTTTTTTTTTTCGAAAAAATTAATTAATCCAATTACACATTGGTTATAACTATGACATTGAATAAAGATTTATCATATATTCTAAATGTCTCTTATTGAGCCTTACACTACAATTAATATATTAGGAAGAAAGCAATTACTTCTACTTCTTATTGAAATAAATAACCAAGAGTTTGAAATAGAAGAAGTCTTGGATTTCAGGCAACACTAAAATAAATTAGAATATCTTATATATTAGCATGGATATGATGTTAATAAACGCACACAGAATCTATTTAAAAATCTTGCAAATATATCAAAACTTATTATTTTTCATTCACAACATCTATCAAAATCAAGGACCAACCATTAGTAATATGATGATATAGATCAAAGAGAAATAAGTTCAAACATCAACTTCTAGAACTTCTTTGTAATATGAAGAATCAACAATCACCATATTCATCTCAAAAGTTTTTATTTGCAAAATTGCTAAATGAAGCACTTAGGTTGTCTAAACTTTCATAATATTGGAATTGTAATAAAGATACTCAAGAGAGACATGATTTTTTTTTGAATAAATGGTAAGATATAGCATATTTGGTATCATGATCTTAGAAGAGACTCTTAATGCTTAGTCATACTACTAGACTTGGATATTATATCTAATGGCATATAAAATGTGTAATGGATATCCATATTATTTAAATAATTAGAAAAAAAAAATATGTAGAAATAAAAACATGTTAGGAAGATAATATCTTCTTTAAAAAGCTTCAAAGAAGTTTTTTAGATGTGGATTAGATATTTAGACTTTCATAGATAAGCCATGTGGCTATTGAAACTTATCCTATGAATTTTTTATTTTTAAAAAGTTGTACTAGAAGCAACCTACAATTTGATGCTTGGGCCATAAGCCTTATGGTTCCTAGGAAGCTTCTTCAATGCATTGATGTTAAATTTATATATTTAACATCAATGCTTGTAAATTTTTAAAAAATCTTGGTAAAGCTTTTTAAATGAATTAATATACTTGTATTTTCTTTTATATATAAAATATATAAATTTTTATCCAAATATAGTTAATATTTTAATAATTTTATTATATAATTTTTTTCTAATTTATCCATAGTTTTAGTATTAAACTCTTATTTATAATATCATATATGATATTATTCCTAAGATTCAAGAAAATTGTATTTATTACTATCAAGCTAATTTTTTCAATTCTTTGTCACTCTTCTTTATAAGGTTCTTTCTTAAAAATTTGTGTAGTACTTGTTGTATAAGAAAATCTTTTGCATTCAATTGCTACAACCCAAATTTTTCTTTTTAGTAATTTTTTTTTTTTAATTTTTTTATTTGAATTCTTTGTTATCTTAGCATAATCTCAATTGTAATTAATACCGATTATTAAAAAAATAGATACAAAAGCTTATACATAAAGAAATAAATAGAAAACAAAATTTTTATTAAGATTTGAAATAACATGCATATAAAATTGTGATTCTACCAAGTTAAGTGCCAAAGCAGCTAAAATCCTAAAAAGCTATTCAAAAAATATCCTTAGTACTTATTTGTTAATTTTTAATTTTATACTAACTAAATAGAAATTTAATCAAAAATATTTTTTTACTTAATGTTATTCATTATTATATAAAATGAATAAAAATTATTATTTAGTAGATCTAAGATCTAAATTTTAATACTTCAAATATAAGTAGGTCCAAAATTTGATGGATTCAAAGATTCTCTTTAGACATAATTTTAATTTAGAGAAGATTTGTTGATCACTTCAAATCACCATTTAATAGTAATTTTTCTTATCAAATATCAATCTGCAAGTATTAATCCAAAAATACTCTCTCTTATATCAAAGTTTACAAGTTATAGCCAAAATTTATATTAAAAGTAATTTTGAATCAACTATTAGTTTAAATTAAATTCCATATAATTCAACTTTAATCAAATTATAAGCACTAAACTTAAATAAAAAAAAATTTAGAAAAGAAACAAAGTAGTGAGTTATAAAATAATCTTTATTTATAATCAATTCAAAGAATTTTTTTTATTTTAATAATAATAGTTACAACACTTTGGTTGTCCTTACTTACTCTCCTTGTGCCTTCATAATATTTTACCTTTGTAGTTATGTATATTACTTTGATTAATTACAAGTGTGTTAATATTGGATTATATATTAAATTTTTAATATTTTTATTTATCTTTAATATAGAAAAGATCATTATTAAATAAAATAAAGAATGATCAAGGAAAGATCTAATATAAATAGATTAGAAAAGAAGAATTTAAAAATAATTAGTGTGAACAAGGAGGTAATTAGCCGCCCTTGTATTTAACATGTACTTAATTAGAAAAGGCAATTAAGCCACCTTAGGTAGTTAAAAAAAAGATAGTTTTACTAAGACCAAATAATAAGAAAGAAAATTTATCATAAGATAGCTATAAATAGCTTATCTTTTATTTTATAAAGAAAAAGAAAAAAATATAAAAAGATATATAATTATTAGCATATAATCTTTTAGGCATGAATAATTTTAGCTTTAGATTATAAGATGTCTCAACAATAGAATAGATTAATGGAGACTTTTTAGTTTTTCTTTAAAAACTTAGACATCAACATTTATGAACTGATGTTAATATGAATACAGGAATAGATCCTATGCAGAGACATAGAAGGAATATCTGACACTTCTTGGAGTATGAGAAGTGAGGTGTTCAAAGTGACTAATCATTTTTTTATTAGTAACTATAATTTTCTTAATTAAATCTATTCTAATTCAAACTTTAAGATGTTCAATTCTTATATGGACTAGATATCTTTCACCTACATTCTATTATTTAGATCCTATTGGACTAATTCTTATGTAGGTTGGATATCTCTGACATACTTTTTATTATTCAAACTTCATACTTTTTTTTGGTCAAACCCTATTGGTCTAAGTTTTCATATTAGATCAATTCTTCCAAACCGCTCTTGATAGACCAAGCTACTTAATACCATCAAATATGGCACAAGTCATGCTACAAGGAACAATACTCTCAACTCCCTTATGCAAAAAGAGGGTGTAGAATAATGTCCCCTACTCTCTTGGAATTTCTACAAATGAAGATTAATTATATAGTAAGTAAGCTTATAATAATATATAAATTAACTTAGATAAAATATAATTTTTTTTTATAATATATAAAAAATTAGTTATTTTTATTACTATTAAAAATAAAAATAAATCTATTATTATTTTATACTAAATATCTTCTATTTTATTTTTAACTTATATTAATTATTTATTTAAAAAATTTATAAAAAATTTATCTTTCTTTAAAATAAATATTAATAGATTATCAAATTTTTATATTGAAGTGCTCAAATATTTATTTAATATACTTGTGCTAATGTAATATATAATTTTATTTAATATAATTATATCTAAATTTAATTCTAATATAACAATATAATTTTTTGAAATGACTAATGTTATATTCTTTTTTAATTATATTTATTATTTATTATATATTAATTGAATTTATTTCTAAAATAATAAAATTATCTACATATAAAATCACAATCAAAAAATTATTCTTATTTTATAACATACAAATATAATGATTATTAAAACTATTTAAAGTCTTCTTAAAATATATTATTATCTTAACATTAAGTTCTTGGTAATTTCTTAAAGCTATAGAATAATTATTTTATCTTAAATATAAAATATCCTTTGTTTTTTGATATAAATCTATTAAATTGATCTATATTCAAGTTTTTTTTATTTTTCTATTTTAAGATTTTTTTTTATATCTATTTGATGTACCACTAAATTATTTATAATCTTAATTTTAAGAATCATCATAAAAGTGGTGAATTTGATAACATATCTAAACATCTTATTGGACTTTATATTTGTTATTTATAAGTATTTTTTTTAAATTAGTCTTATTTTATTTTTTTATTTTTAATCTAATCCATATTTATTTTAAAAATAAAACATCTAATGCAATCAAGATATATATAATTTGGAGGTAATTAAGATAATTTTTATCTTTTATTTTTTATAAAATTTATATTCTTTTTTAATATTTTTTTATTTTTTAAACTAACTTATATATATATATATATATATATATGGCTTTACTTAATACCAATGAATAAATAATAAAAATCACATTGGTAAGATTTTAGATATTTTAAAAAAGATAAAACAATTTTAAGATATTTTATTATATTTTACATAGTTGTTATTCTTTTGTAGGATACTTATTAGAAAGTTAGTATTCTTAGTCCATAATTTTAAATGTTTAAACTTGTTTATAATGTCTTTATTGGTTTTAGAAGATAATGAGATGTTATTCTCTATAACATGCTCTTGGTCTTTCTTATTTAAACCAATAACCTTTTTTTTAATCTAAGTTAGAAGAATTAAAAGACTTATTAACAATCACACTATTATTTCTTTAAAAGCACATCTCTAAGTTCTTATAAGTACTTTTATGCTTAAAAATTTTAATATCTTTATTTCTAATGATTTTCTTGGTTTAAAAATCTATGAAGAATTTTTTTTAAAAAAATAATTTTTTATTTTTAATAATTTTGAGACATATAAAATAGTCTTAATTACATTATTTTTTTTTTAAATGGGTTATGGTATAAATTACAAACAACACATATAATAAGTCTTTGAATTTTTTTATATTATATTAAATTATTTACATTAATTATAATTATAAAAGAATTTTTATTATTTCTAAATGAAAATACTAAGAAGAACTTATAAAAATTCTAGTATAGAATAAACACTAAATGAAAAAAGATAATCTACAAACTCTAAAAATAATTTGTATTATTTTTAAACCAAATAATTTGTATTATTTACTTATTTATTGCAAGTACAAAATAATATTTACTTACTTATTGCAATAAATAAGTAAATAAATAAATAATAAATAGAATATATATAATAAATTATTTTAAATCAGGATATAAATATAAGAAGTTTTTTGATAAGGTTAAATATAATTATAGTATTTTACTGATTACTCAAGAAGAAGACAACATAAAAGTTTGCTAAGAATCAAGAGACTTAGAAGATAAGTTGTGGAATTCTTCTATGATAGCTTCTAAGAGCTAAGGAACTTCTAAAAAAACGTTTCTACATCCACATGATATTTTAAACCACATCTCATAAGGTTTAAAAATATTCTACAAAAAAAATATAAATATAATATATTCTATGTATATCTATATATTTATAATTATTTATATTTACTTAAATATTAAGGATTTTGTAACTAAAAAAGTATCAAAAAAATATTTATTATATATTTAGTTTTAATAAAAATAGATAAAAAAACCAATTTCTTATAATATTTAATTAATAAATTAAAAATATAATTTTATATTAAACTTTTGAATTTCTTTAACCATATAATATTAAATTGCCTATGGAATCATTTATTTTGGTGCAAGGAGCCATTTGGATTTTCTGTTCATCCAGTACTAGGTACCAATGGGTACACGGCCATAGTTTAACAGCCTTTTGATTTTTACTTGTTTGAGCATGCAAGGCTCACTGTCTGCAAAGGCAGCAAAGTTTGTTGCCATGAAGGCAAACATGCGGTGATATTCTTCCTGTGCATGTTACATTCAATATAAGATGCAACATATCATATATATATATATATATATATATTAATGAAATGTGCTACAAGTTCAGTACAATGATGGCATGAAACACAACTCCTCCCAAAAGGTATACCATTTTTATTATTGTTAATCCCTTGCTGCCCTCCTAAAAGTTCTTAAAAAATCTTTTCAATTCCAAGGAAATCATCTCCACATGTTGGAAGCCAGTGACTATGTAAAAAGCCCATGCTAAATTGCTCACTTCTCAGTGTTAGAGAAACCCACAAGGGAAGGTAGAATGCAATTACTAGGTTTCTATTGCCTGCTGTGAGAAGATCCACAAGCAAGGATGTTGTGTGGTAAGAGGGATGGGTGAGCTCAGATGCCTCTCATGTTTTTTCTCTGGGTACCCATGTTCTCATTTCTGAGCTCCCATGAAGTAAAACCCTGTAATCCTAGTGTTCTCCTGATCAAAAAAGTTTCACTTCCTGCCTTTGAAGCCCTAACCATTGTCCATAGCAGCTGCTGGCTCCAATCCCAGAAGTCAGCCATCAATCAAATCTTGCTCCATCACATCTCTCTCTATACACAAAATAAATGTTTCCCACTTCCATGGGGTTGATAGTAAATGACTTTCAAATGTACAGCAATGCTGCAAAGGCATACATGTTTGGTGATTCTTAACAGGTAAAGAAGGAGGAAGATGTTATACTATACTGCACCTTAGTAAATTGGCCAACCATGAACAAGAAATATGATGATAGTTTGTGATTATCAGAGTGAGCCAAGTATTGAAAGCATTAAATGCAACCCCACTTTTCATATCATTCACTCCAATAAATAGTGAATATTATAGCTATAATGTTAGAATTTACTGGAGAGTTACTGTTTATCTTCTCCCCTTCGATATGTATGTAATACTCAACCATATTAATATAGACAAATTTGAAGCTCTATCAACTCTTTGTCAACATTTCTCTCAATTCTTTCTCAATATGTTATCAGCATGAATCTCTTATACTAAATTTTAGATCTTTTTTGTTTGTTTCTTCCTTGGGGTTTTTTCATTCTTTTTTGGATCTATGCTCTTTTGTTTCTAATTTAGATTTGTTCCCATTCTTCTACATCAACTTGAAGATATCATTCCTAATTTTCTTATTTTGTGATTTTGTCTTCAAAACTATTTTTGTAGTATAAATTTGCTACATTAATACTTTGATACCTATTGCAACCTTGCCTAAATCATGATCTTGTAACCTCTAACCTTGGCTTTCATTTTCCTTCTTTGATTTTGTTCTTGTAATATATTTTTTTAATTTTGGATATATTATTATTTCTTTCAAATTATCTATTGATAATTTCTCTTACTTTATTATTCACTCTTCAATCTTTTGATCTTAAATAATTTCTATCTTATTATTTTTTTATTTTTCTATAATTTTTTAATTTCATCAAAGTTTTTATTTTATCTTTCTTTGATTTTAATTGTAACTATCCTTTCACTATATATCTATCAAAAATAAATACTTTTACATCATCTATTGCTTCTATTGTGATTACCTCCACAGAGACTTCTTTAGTTATTGTAACTAGTGAACCTCCACACCTTCAAGCTCTTCTTTTTCTACCATTGGCTATTAATAGAAGTATCTATCTCTTGTGGATAAAAATAATAAAGGCTAATTTATTTGCGGAGCAACTTTTTGATGCAATTCCATTTGAAAAACTTTTTACTGTAAGTACTTCTTCTTTGTTGTCACTTTATTCTTGCTCTCCAATACCAATACTTAGAACTAGAAGATCCTGTTGAGCTTAGAAAAAAATTATGATTTAAGTTTGATTATTAAAAGACTATTTTTCTTCCATAGATCTATTATGATTAGATATGCTTGTTAGTATTATATTTTCTAATTTTAAATATTTTTAATAATAAATTATATTATATTATCTTATAATTGAGATTATATAAATAAGCCATCTCAAAAGAAAAAATGATTGAAAAAGTCCTTTCTACTTTTTTTCTAGTATCTATTGTGTTTATACAACAATATCAAAACATGAAATTTTAAAGCCACTTTGAACTCATGTCTCATCTGTTTCTTACGAAAAAATAAAATAAATTCTTCTTACATTGTACAGAGGCTCGCCTTATTTGAAATGTAGTTTTAGAATCCTATGTATTCAATACATCATAATCTAAAGATAGATTATAAAAGCATAAAAAAGATATTTACAAGCACCAAGGCAATTATGGTCATGACTATCATTATCTATAAGGAAAGAATAAGCATCCAACCACTCATCATGATGATAGATGCCAATTAAAGATATGTTCTTGCCACAAATGTAGTATGACTAGACATCTAGCACATGCGTGCTAGACTTCTAAATATTTTGTTAGGATATTTGAAGAAAATAAGAAACTTTAGACTATGACCTATGAAGTCCATACTATAGATGTGTCTATAAATTTATTTGGAAATGATGATCTAGAGGCTTATATGATTACAAAAACTAATATTGATAAGTTTCATGATGTGCTCATAGACTTTACAACAATACATACTATCTTATAGGATAAGAGATTTTTTATTATCAATAAATTTTTAAATTAGCAAACTTAAAATTTGATGATTATAGCTAGATCAAATGCATTTCAATTCCAAGAGAAATCAATGATGGTAATATTGCCTAAGGGCTCCATTATTAAATACAAACATGAAATGTTTGCTCCCTTTGTACCTCGGAATCAGATCAACTACCAAGATATGCATGCTAATAGTTTTTATCTCTCAAATGCCATTCTAAATATGAAAGAGGCTTTGATTCTTACAAAGAACAATAAAATTGCTGAAAAATTCTTTATTACAACAAGTAGCTTATATTAGATTATAATCTAGCCTCTAACTATATCTTCTTTTGTATTGTTTACTAACAAGAGTTGCATTTCTCTCTGGCATAGACAATTAGAACATCCAAGATCTATATTATTTAAAAAGATAATTCTATGTTTAATTGGACATAATTTAAGACTTATAGATGGAAATTCTATGGAATTATATTAGACATGTGTGCAAGGCAAAATGATTGCTAGGCCCTTAATTTGAAAACTCTTGCAAGAATTACTACCAATGCTTGAGCAGCTATATGGAGATATTTGTAGTCTTGTTAATCCATTCTTTTGTCCATTCTACTATTTTTTAATCCTTGTTGATGCATCAAGCAAATAATCACATTTTTCATTGCTATCAACGCAAAACATGGTATTTGCTAACCTTCTTTCTATGCTTATTTGATTTTGGATACATTTCCCTAATTATCCTATTAAGACATTATACAAAATAAATACTAAAGAATTTGCATCAAAATCTTTTGAAGATTATAGTATTACAACAAGGATTGAATTGATATATTGTATTCTATATGAATATATACAAAATAGACTTATAGAGTCATTTACTAAGAATATTCAATTCATTACTTGATGACTTCTCCTTCAAATAAATTTACCTATATTTATATAAGGCCATGCAATTTTATATATTGTGGCATTAATATGCCTTTATTCTTCTTTTCTTAAGACTGCTTCATTGCAAGAGCTCTTTTTGAGCCATGTTCTTAATGTCTCTTACTTATAGATATTTGATTGCCATATGTAGATTCCAATACTAAAATCCCAATAACATACTATTGAAGCTCATTGACAAGAAGGTATATATGTTAGATTTAACTCATCAAGTATTATTCATTTTTTTAATCCATCAATTGATACATTATTGCATACATATTTTACTAATTGTTCTTTTAAAAAAGATGTTTTTATATTTCTTCAAGGAGGAGTCGTTGATCAATAAAGTATTGCAATATTTATATTTAAAGCATCAAAAATATTCACAATGAATCTCAATCCTAGAACATCTCTAGCTAAAATTGAAATTGCTAAGATTTTCTATTCAAAGGGGATTATGGACCAAGCACCTAATGGCTTTAATAATGCACCACAAATTACTAGAGTTCCTATCAATGAAGCTTAGAATGTATCTACTCATATTGTAATGCTTGAGTTTACTATACCAACAATAAAAAAGGACTTATGAGCCAAATAAAATACCACCTAAGAAAAGGGTCATAACAATTATTGATCTTGTTGAAAATAATATTATTTCTACAAAAACTACTATTTATCTTGCGAGGCTATTAATTATTAATATTCCATCAATAAAAATCATTTCTTCTACTTTTACAAAAAAAATCCTTGAGATTGAAAGAAATAAGATAAAGTTGAATATAAAATTATCTATTTTGTATTACAATATAAATGATATTTGGGACTGACAATCTACTGCAATAGTGAAATTTTTGCTTATATGATTGTAAAAGTTCTTTCTTGCAAAGAAAAGGATCTCAAATTTAGGACCATCTAGGAAGCAATACGTCACCCTAATTAATTAAACTAGAAAGCTTCCATTAAAGAAGAATACATTTCTTTGCTTAATAAGATAGTTTTTGGTCTAATTGTAAACACTCTTATTTCTTGCTTTTTAGAGTATAAGATAGTATTGATATACAAGTGTGATGCTTAAGGTCTCATAATCTGCTACAAAACTTGCTTTGTTATACAAGGCTTTATTGAATGGTTTGGAATTGATTATGAATCTACATAATTTTTAATTATAGATTCAATCACTTTTCAATATATTATCAGAATGGCGGTACATATTGACTTTAATATGTATCTCATGGATGTAATAATTGCTTATTTATATGATTCTCTTTATGTAGATATTTACATGCACGTACCACCTGGAATAGATGCAAAAAACTTGTATAACCATATTTTAGGATGATACTATGGCATCAAATTATAAAAGGCCTTATATGATTTAAAACAATTTGGACATATGTAATATCAATGCTTGTGGGATTACTTAATTGTAAATAATTTTGTAAGTAATCCACTCATTTCTTATCTTTTTATTAAATAAGACAAAAGTAGATTTATCATCAGTGTAATATATGTTAATGATCTTAATCTTGTGGATACTAAATCTATATATATTGCAGCTATTAATCTTTTTATTTATGAATTTGAGATGAAAATATTAGAAAAAATAATTTATTGCATTGGTCTTTAGGTTGTATATATAAAAGATGGTAGTATTTTTTTTTATCAATTAGTTTATATTAGAAAAATCTTATGAAGATTCAATATGATTTATGCCTATCTACTTTCAACACCAATAGTTGGTCATGGTTGTAATAAGGATGATTCCTATTGCTCTTGTGAGGAAGAGAAGGAATTACTTTGAGAATAGTATCTATATCTTGCAGTAATTGAAGCACTTTTATACTTGGCCATATCTACAAGATCAGATTAATATTCTTACAAGACATAGTACACATCCAATACTACTACATTGAAATGGTATTAAATATCTCTTACGTTACTTGAAAAGCATTGAGGACTTGGGATTACATTATTCAAGATTTGTAGATCCCAAATTGATTGGATATATTAATGTTAACTATAAATTTGATCCTACAATAACTAAGTCTCAATCAAGATATATTTTCTTGTAATATGGAATTGTAATCTCTTGAAAATCAATAAAATTGACTATAACCGCAACATCATTCCACCATACAAAAATTATAATCAATTGACAAGTATCTTGGAAATGCATCTAATTATAATCAATTGACAAGTTCATCCAAATAACATATAGGCTTTTGTATGATGATTCTCTAACTATCTTACATGAAAATAATAATACTTATGTTATACAAATGCAAGTTGACTTCATTAAAAGCAATAGGACAAAGCATATAGAATCAAAATATTTTAATTACACCTATAACTTGGTGACCAACCAGACACTTAGTTATAGGAGGTATACTTAAATATTATAATTAATTAAAAATCTAACAATTCTAATGTAATCTTAAATAAATTCTAATTAAATTTTAATCAAATCTTGAATAAATTTTAACAAAATCTTAATCAAGTTTTAATAAAATCTTAATAAAATCCTAATATAATTATAAGTTAAATCCTAGTCAAATCCTAATTAAATCCTAGTCAAATCCTAAATCAAATCTTAAGTCAAATCCTAATCAAATCTTAAATTAAATCCTAAATCAAACCTTATTCAAATCCTAAGTCAAATCTTAGTCAAATCCTAATTAAATCCTAATTAAATCTTAATATTCTAATAAAATTCTGACAAATTTCTAATATTTTAATAAAATCCTAATAAAATCTTAATATCTTAATAAAATTTTAATGAAATCCTAATATCCTAATGAAATCCTAATAAAATTCTAATATCCTAATAAATCCTAATGAAGCCCTAATCAAATTCAATAGTAGATTTAAAACCTCAATAATTATCAAATTAACTATTTGTCTTCATTTAAAATTTGCACACTTCTTAATCTTCTAATTAAAAATAAATATATAAGTTTTAAAGAGAATCAAACTTACCAATTGGAAAAAAATGCTCTTAATTCTTTTAGATATTGGTCGCCCTTCTTTTCTAATCTTAATGTTGATCTTTCAATAATAATATCTCCTTTTTGTACCATTCATATATTCTAAAATTTTACAAAAATGCTAAAAAATAAATTAACTACTAGTTTCAAAAAAAACTATTCCAAACTAATTAGCAAATTGTTCAAAATCATAAAAAGCCTCATTGATTCTAAAATTTCAATTACTAAGATCCTAGCTAATTTAAAACTTCAATAACCTTTGATCTAATTGTTGAATTAAGCTCAAATTTATAACAAACATTCAACACAATTATATGCACAAACCTATAAACTTTTATATACAGATCTACTACATAACTCTTAATATGCTCAAAAATACAAATCTACTTTGTTTCTTAATATCTAGAGTCACTCAAATAGAATCCTAATTTTATATAGCTCTCACAAAGTCATTACAAATCCAAAAATCTTAAAATCAATGCTTAAAGAAGTTTTATTGAGTTTGCTCTCAAATCCTACTTTTTGATTAACAAAAGAAAATCCCATCTGTTATAGGCACATGATTTTATATCTTGGAATCTAGTTTTGACCTTGATTTATAATTGGCCCTTTCTGCATATCAATCTAGGATTTTTTTAGATAATTTTTAGTAAAAACTATCCTTTGCTTTGATCTTAAGATACCTATAATATTATTTTTGCTAATCTATCTTATTTTATTTTTTTATAGTCCTACAAAATAAATAAAAGCTTTCTTTATAAAAAGACAATATTAATACTAAAAAAAATTATTACTTTTTTTATTTTTTTATTTTTTTATTTTTATTTTCTAAAGTAATTTTATAATTTAGTCTTTAATTAAGCTTCTCTATAATATATATCTTGTTTTGTTCTTTCATCCTATAGCTGTGTTATAATATGATAGCAGATAATCTTGTTGATTTTTTCACCAAGGCTCTTCCATTATACATCCATTGCTACCTTGTCCATGGCATTGGTATGCAACAACTTATTTTTCTTGAACAAGAGAGCCAATGAGTATATCAAAGAAGAGATTGTTCAAAACAATTGAGCAAACTTTTTTCATCCATTCAATTTTTTATCCATTGGATTTTTATCATGAATATGGATGGAAAAAAGACACTATGCTCTTTTTCCTTCATCTGTGGTTTTGCCTTCAACTACGGTTAAGTTTTTCTAAATAAGATTTTAATGAGGTAGTAGCTATAGATCTTGCAAGATTACAGAAAAATATAGATCATAGTTCTATGCAAATTTTATATTATGTCAAGTGAGGAGGAGTGTTGAAAGCATTTAATGCAACCACACTCTCCATACCATTCATTGTAGTAAGCAATGAATATTATAGCTATAGTGTCAGAGTTTAGTAAGGATCTATTGTTTATTTTCTCCCCTTCTCTATGTATATAATACACAACCATATTTATATAGATAGACTTGAAGCTCTCTCAATTCTTTCTCAACACCAAGAATGTTAAATGTACCAATCAACCAGGTTTTCCGTACCTCACACTCCCATCAGCATATAGTTTGACTCACTTAACCAGGCACAGAAGGTAAGAAAATCAAAAAACAGAAACAGAAAAAGAAGCACAGACACACTGGAGAGGGGGTACAATGTGATTTGATTTCAGTAGCTTTTGCCTACAATGGTAATACCTCTCCACTGCATGATCAATCTCCAACATGTCTAGTCCAGGGTGGGGCAAACCCATCATGTGGACAGATGATGAATAAAGCTGGAAAATCTCCATGTAGATTGTCTGCAGCTAGCATGACCCATTCAACCCTTTCAGCAGTCAGCAACAGCACTGGATTTGGCCTTGCCACCATCTCACTTTGTACAAACATCAAGACTACAAGTTAAGATTTGGACTTCAAGGTTTTGACTTGTGGGTCATTGCTCCAACTGCTGGATTAGGGTCTCCCCCCAAACATACTTAGAACTGAGAACTCGAGGCTTGATGCAAGCAGTACCACAACCCTAACAGTTTACTGGGTCTCTACAATACCCTCCTCACAGCCACATAGGCTCCTTCAAAGCATGTGTGAGCTGGAAACACATGGGCTCTGTCTTTGCCATTGTCATGTGGCAGCAGAGCAGTGCAGAACTGCCTCTCATCAGATCCATCCACAGGTGGGTTCCTTAAACTACACAATGGGCTGAAGCATGAGAGGTGAGCAGCAGTAGCAGGCAGGCAGGCAGGCAGGCATGCAGGTAGGTATTAGTACTTAGTGCCACAATTAAGCAAGTTTCTGTGATGTGAGAGAGAAAGAGAAAACAGAAGAAGAAGAAAAAGAAAGGGACCCTTTAGCTCTGGGTGTTTTGTGGCACTTGGTTGTTGGGGCCTTTTCTCATCATGTGCTGGGAAAGGCACATCTCAGCTTCTTCATGTGTAGGGATGAGTGTTTGCTGGGCCTTGGCCTTTGAGACCTACAACATGGTCATGTTTTAGGCTGTGATTCTGGAGGAGCCACTCTGTATGCAGACATGAAACCAGTTTGCTGAAAAAATGGGTGGTGATTTCTGGTCCAGCAAGAAACTACCCCTGTACTGGGTGCCAAGGAGGAACAATATTTGTAGTAGATCTCTATCCAAATGAAAATTTCAGATCAGTTGGAAAAAATTTCAATGTGCCTGTTGAAGTTGGTAGCCCAACTGTGATATGAGCAGTTCAAGCAGAGATGCAATATTACAAAATAATGTGTTGTGGGTGATATAAATTAATAAAATTATTTAAGTCAATCTATCACACCATCCAAAATCAATCTTAGAACTTCCTCCACTACCCTTCCTATATCTTATAGAACTATGTCTTGAAGATTCTATAGCACTTGTTTGCATTGAAAAATGTAGAAATATTTATTTTAGGAAGGATTATGTCCCTTGCTTGTTGCTTGTCTATTACTTCCAAGCTTGAGGACAACAAACAAGCTACATGCAAGGGACAAAATTCTTTGCCCAAACTCAACCTTTTGAATGATAATGCATATAACATTATTCTTCCACAATGTCAAATTTGGAAATAGTTTTTGCATTATTTCTTAGAACTTGTTAGGTTAAAAAGTTTACTTTTTATTAGAACTACTACTCTATTTTGCTATTATCTGGTCTTAAGTCTTTATTTTTATTTTGTAGGTGCATTGGTAGAGTACTAAACTTTCTTTTGTGTTTTGTAAAAGTAGGCAAATATGTTTTATGTTGCCATCTTTGTAACATTACCATTTGTGTGTTGAAACATACAAATATTCTTTGTCCACACCAACTTAATTGAAAATATTTTTTGAAATAAAATAGATTATGTAACATAGTTGTTTCAATCTAACTCATGCACTATTAAACATTATAATTAATGATTGGAAAAAATAATTTTTTTCTCCTTGCTATATATTTGGTAGGCCTATTCTTATTATATTTATTGGTAGTAATAATATATCCAAGCAAGGACTCCTCCCAACCTTTTACTTCCAAGAAATAATGTTTGATGCAATTCTATTCTTCAAAATACTTTCATGCCTTAAACCACTCTTTTTAGTGCATGTATATGGAATTTTTTAAACCTAATTCAATGATAAGGTCTTTAACAATCCTAACCAAAGTGGGTTGAGGTTACACAACATCTTTGGAGAGCATTCATTGATTGTGGTAAATTATGCTTGGAACTCAAAAAGCATCTCTTACAATCTCCATATTTGAAACCATTCAACTGAAGGATTTGATTGACTTTGATCTGAAAAAGCAAATTTTTTGTACTAGATCAAATAAGCTAACCTATGTCATCAAAGTGCAATGAGATAACTTTGAGCTTAAAGGAGCTCTGACCAAAGGCTTCACTACAGACAGTGCTTCCAGAGATGCAGTCAAGGGGCAACAATGTTGGACTCTTCCAACTCACTGATTACTTTATATAGACCATTTGAAAAAGAGTGCCTATTAAAAACATGAGCCACGTGGCATGATCTTGGGGGAGGGAGGGTCAAATGATTTGTTAGGCAGGATATATTTTGTTGGCAAGAGTGCCTGCCCCTTCACCCAAGAGATAAGAAAAGGGGGGCACATGAAGCCCAGGCCCCCTAGTGAGATCAGATCCCCAATTTGGTGATAGGGTGTGGTCTTTCTTCCTGGCATTGTAGGCAATTTTGGCGCCAAAAAGGTGACGTGGCCAAGTGGGTGGCACAAAATATGGCGGGAAATGCATGGACCCAGACCAAGCAATGAGATTTATGCTGTGTGCTGTTGCTGGTGATGGGAACAAGAAGAGGATGATTCTAGTTGGAAGAGACTTTAGGGGCATTGATGAGCATGAATGCAACACTCATTGGTTTAGTGGATGAATCATAGCTGTTGGCTACAAGCACATAGCAGTGATTATTATAATCTTCTTACCTTTCAAGAATCCTGTGTTTCGTCAGAACATCACAGTGTTGAAATTTTGTGAAACTAAGTCCTGAGATATAATAGGCAGTAGTTAACACAGGAGCTATTGATGTACTGCAATTTTAACATAAAGACAAGTTATATGTAAACAGAAACATGTATTCAAAGAATACAAAGTAAGGGGGACTTTGAACCTAGAAGACAAGGTGAGAGGACATAACTTTTAAATTTTTTGATTGGCTGAAATTGAGAAGTCCTTAGATCAAAGGTTTAAAAAGTTATGGCCTCTCACCTTTTCCCCCAAGCATTAACATCCCATGGTTGCACCCAAATTTATATTGATAAATGTTTCAAACTTTTGAGGTTTGTTGAATATCTTGTTTGATGTGTCTGCAATATTGTTATTGTCAAATCTATGATGTTCAACTTCTGCTTTATTTTACTTCAGTTTTTATTCCTTTTGTGTGATTCTTCACCCAAAATGTCTAACATCCAATGAGATGAAAAACTCTGTCATAGAGTTAATCACTGTTTTCAATGGGATTTGAGGTCTCTAAAGCCTCATTGGAACATGGACTTTTGCATGGTTGTTACAAACAGACAGGCTTGTCTAGTTGCTTGAAGTGCAGAATTTGAATGCATTTTATCAGCTCAGAGTGCTTCTCCTACCAACTCTCAACTTTTGTAGTGTTGATTGTTTGGATATGGTTGAACAAGAAATTTCAATGTATGTACCATTTGATTTAAAAAAAAACAAATTGTATGTCTGTACAAACACACAGACATACATACATGTAAATAACAACAAACCAAAACACAATTTAAGTCTTTACTATAAATATGAAAGGTTAAGTTCTATTATTTTTTTTTTGCAAACAAAATATTGTTTAAAATATCAGTACATTAGGTATGTTTTATGATATATCCAACAACACAAAGATTTTTGATGAGTTACAATTGGTATGATATTTAGGCAATTTGAGTTTATAAATGATTTTCTCAAATAAAAAAAAAATTAGAACGTGTATTTAAAGAAATGAAATGATTTATTTTTATTTTTATTTTTTGTATAAATCACCAACCAAATAAGGGTTTGAATCAAAAGAAATTAAATTTACTAAATTTGATGTTGAATCTTTTTAAATCATATTATAATATTCTTATGAATGTTATTTTAATTATTCTATTTTTATAATTTCTAAGCTATAAGATGATTTTGATAATATTGGTTGCATTGATGAAGTTCTACAAACATATAATATTCTATAGATTAAATTTAAAGATGTATGTATATAAATATGTATATATTGAAGAATATTAAATCAACCCATCTAAATCTTAGATCAACCTACCTAAAGGTAGCAATTGTATTTTATCATAAGATATTGTTGGTTAATATGGAAAGGTGGCTAATCCATTGCCAAGCTGTATAAGAACCTAGTTTTAATTAATCAAAACAAATACTAAAGATAGAAGTAGTGAAAGAAAGCTAAGACTAAGCTAAGGTGTAATACAATCAGCATAATAATTAATTAGCTTGGAGTGCAACTGGCTTATAGAAAATGACTAATTGGACTAGAGTAAATTAATGCACATGTGAAGGAAGAAAGAAGCAAAGATAACTATGGCAAAGATAAGGAGCAATGCAACCAGCATTGCTCTAGTGATTATTCAAAAGTCATGTGGTGGGTAAATTTAAGATTTAGGTAGGTGAATTTAATATATATATATATATATATATATATATAGTATTTAAATATTATATTTTAAAATATTTAAAATATTTGATCATAATCAAATTTATATATTTTAAAAAAATTCAAAATTTAAACTATATAAGTTATATTTTAAAAACATAAAAAGAGTAGTATGTATTGTTTAAAAATTATTTTAAAATAAAAGTTTGTATCATTTTATAAAATAAAACATTTAAATTGAAATTTATTTTTTAACTTATAAATCTATTTTAATTATTAATTCATTATTTAAATAAGTTGATTTCTTAAAAAAATTATAATACATCCAATATAATATCTTTTATTACATAAATTTTTCTAAAATAATATATAATAAATAATAATAATAATAAATTATCAACATAAAATTTTATTAAAAATATTAAAAATACAAAATTACCATAAGAAAGTAATTTAATATAAAATCACATACACATAGAGAACCTATATTAATTCAATAGCATTTCTTAATTAAACATCATACTAGATTGAAAAAAAAAACATTTAGTTTTTCTTTTATTTTATTTTTTTATTAAAAAATATTGTTAAAAAAATTTTTATTTACAAAGATCAATATTGTTTTTTAATATACCATGATTTGGTTTACATTGAACTTAAAATATTTATTTTAATAATGTTTTTGGTATTTTTATAGTATATTGATTTTCTTCAAATAAACTAATATATATATATATATATATATATATATATATATATTAAAATTATTAAGACAAAAAAAGATATCAAGTATTCTTTAAAATAAAAAATAAAATCAGAAATTAGTATTATTTCATATTAAGAAAATTTACTATTTTAAAATTTTTACTGACCTTATTAAAAAAAAGTGGTTAACTTTATCATCTTATGTCAATGTTTTATTTTCCATCAATCTTGTTGATAGAATTATAAATTTAAAATAGTCTTCAAATTTATTTGTTTATTTATTTATTTGTTTTTTCAAAAAATAAATTAAATAATTTTTAATAAAATAAATTTGTAAGTCTAAAATTCATAAATATTATATTTAATATGCATAAAAATATATTTTTAAATAATATATGTATTAAATATTAAATCTTGTGTATATAATATATATTAAATTTTATATTTAATATGTATAAAAGGTTGGCTTCAATTGCTTTCTTTTGTTGGTTCTAACAAGGTTGCAAATACTTTTTAAATAAATCTTTATAAAGAATTTTGTTTAGGTTTTAAGGTTTAAAATTAATAGTAAAAATTGATATGTTTTAAAATATACTTATTTAGTCTCCAATAATACATACATATCTGCAATGATCTATAAGTTTTTTTGATTAAAAATAAAATATTTCTTTATCAAATTAACTGTAAAAAATCTTAAATAATATATTATTTTATAAAAATAATTAATATTTAGATTTTATAATTAATTATATAAATACTAATTAAGTTATATAAAATATATATATTCTTATAAATTTTACAAAGAATATAAGCATTTAAAAGCATTCTAATAGTCTTTTAGCTTTACTATCAAAAAATAAATATTATAATAAGATTTCATTTTTTTATGATTTTAAATTAAATACATTTAATTTAATTTAATTTAATTTATAACATATCTTGAGTATAACTATAAGCTATCTAAAATTAACAATCATCATAACAATTATTTAGTTTGATTTGTAACTATCTATAAGTTGCAATAATTTATATATTTTCAACAAATATTATACCAAATATGAAATACAAAGTTAATTTTTTTTTTTTTATAATTTCTTAAATTCTTCTAAAATTTGTATTAATAAGAATCTTATAGTTCTTATTTTGACTTGATATTTACATTGTATCAAGTAGGTTGTATGTAAGCCTCTAGATTATATTCAAATAGTCATAAAATATCTTAGAAGTCAAAAGAATCTTTTTTTGGAAATTTTTAGAAAACTATAAACGATATTAGATGGTTATAAAAGTTTATAGAAACTTCGAAACAATTATAGAATAGTATTGGTAACTTCTAATCAACTATGAAAGATTTTAAAATCCTATAGAAGTTCTAAGAAGGCTCAAAAAGGTTAAAAGATTTGGAGAAAATAAAATATATTTTTAAAAGGTTCTAAAAAAATTTAAAACCTTTTAATAAGTGTTTGAGGTTGTAATTTTTTGTTTACATGTAAAAATATCAAAAACAATACATATCTTAAAATCTATTTTAATATGATTTTTATACAATTATTTTTTTTAAAATAATTTTTAAAAAACTGATTCTCAAAATATCAACAACAAAAATAAATAATATCCAAATTTTTTTGCTTTAACTTTTACTAGTGCATTTTCTTATTGGTTTAAATAATAGTTTGATTTAACTATCAAAACTTTTAAATTTTTAAAAATTAAGTATTTATATTTTAAAAACTAAGAATTTCTTTAAAAAATTGAGTTATCTTTAAATAATTATATAAAAAAATATAATTTAAATTCTTTAAAATCTAAAAGAAAAATTTAAATATAGTTTTCAAAGATGTAAAAAAATATAAATTATAATACAAGAATTTGTGCAAGAGATCTTAAAGGCTAAGCTTAAGATTACTAAATAGAAAATGCACAAGAATCACAACACATGCTCAAATATTAAAAAAATTAGACTTATTATCTAAAAATACTACTTTTTATAAAATAAATTACTTACTTATGTTCTATTAATGTTATATTTTGAGCAATAGATCATCTTACAAAGATGGCATAGTTTATTTCTAGTCACAAAACAATCACATACAAATATGTTTTATAGTTTTTTAAAAATCATTCCAATGGTCTAATTTTTTTAAAAATAAAATGAATTTAATTGGGAATTTAAAATCTTAAATAATTTTCAGTATTAAATTTATAATAAATAAAACAAAAAGATTTATTTTTGTATTTATAAAGTAATGTTTTAGTGAAAATATTTGATTGAGAGCCAGATTTTATTTAAATAGTTTTATCAACCATTACTTAGAAAAATTCAAACATCATATCTATTTTTTTAATTAAACATACATAAAATAAAAAATTGTGCAAAAAATTCATGTTTTGTCGTTTTTATGATACTTTTAGCAAAATATTCTTTAAATTTTAATAATCAACATTGTAATTGCAACACAAAATTATTTTAGCCACCTTGAACCTTAGAAAGAGAAATTCAATGATGTTATTAAATTCCATTCAATCAACTTAAAAAAAGAATATAATTTATTTTACAATAAAAATATAATAGGTCTTGTAAGAATAAAAAAGTGTAAAAAGATATTTTTATTTAGTAAATTTAGATAAAGCAATCTTGTAATTAAATACTTATATAAATAATTATATAAATAATAAAATAATATTAAAAATATTTTTATCAAAATAATATTTTATTTAACATATTTGAATAAAATTTAATATTAAAATAAGTTTTATATTTAAGATAATATAAATTATTTTACTTATTAATACATTAATACAGTAATAATACCAATAATTGCATAGAGAAGCTTTCAATATAAATAATGTATTAACAAAGAAAAAAATATGTATATATATATATATATATATATATATATATTGTAAAATATAAAAAAATAAATGTTTGGAAATAAAATATTGTATTTAATTCTTTACTATAATCTTCTTTTATGATAGCTTTACTTTTTAATTTTTAAGTACTGATATTATTAAAAAACTATAATAAATTATAAATAGTTAGATAAATTATGAATTAAGTAATATTTTTGTAGTTTTATAAATACTTATGTATTTAACACATAATTCAATGTATTACTTATTTATAATAAATATAATATATTATAATTTGTAGTATTTATTCATATCAATTATAAATATTATTTATTAATAATTATTAATAATTATTAAATATATCTATTATTATTCATTTTGGTTATGATAATAAGTAAAATTTTAGCATTTCACAGTTACTCCTTCTACAACCATAGCTAAGTATGTTTCTATAAACATGACCAAATATAATAGCTTTTAGTAATTTTAACTAATTTAATTATTTATTGATATTTAAATGCACAAATTTCAAATAAACACAAACCAAATTTATTGGTAATCATTTAATTCACTAAACAAGTATCCTGATTTGCTTAAAAGATTTACATGTTTGATATATATATATATATATATCCAAAAAAATTCTAACATTGCAGTGTATATAAATTCTTAACAAATATATAACAATCATTACCAAGCTAGTACATTATTTTTTTAAATCTTTTAAATTTATAATTGAAATAATTTATTTTATCTTAGTGCAATCAATCATGTACTTGATCTTAATTTAACATATTTATGTCTGTTTTAAATTTTTGAATCTCTATACCAAGTGTCTTTTATTTTTGCATCAAAAAAGTATATCGTATTCTAAGTATTTAGTTAAACTGCAAAATATAAAAAATAAAAAATAGAAATTAAAAATATTTGCCACATATTATACAAATACCATCATACAACATACATAATAGGAGTAATCTAAGAATTATACAAAATAAAGCTTATCTTTTATATATATATATATATATATATGTATACTTTTTAAAAATAGATTAAAAATCGAAATCTTCATTAAAGGAATATAACTAATAGTGAAAATTTCATTATTTTAACATTGTAAAAATTTTCTTTTAGAATTAAATATAATTTCTTTTAAAATACAATTTATAATAGAATATTATAATTTACACATGTATGATTTAAACAAAGATTACAAAATAATTAATATAATTAAATATTTTTTATTTTTAGGAACTATAAATTGGATTTAAATTTATTTTTAGTTTTTAAAATTTTTCATGAACTGATTTATTATTTTAATCATAAAATTTAGAATTATCTTGATATATATATATCAATATTATTTACTAAATATAAAAAAAATTATAATTGATTTTTATATTATATTAATATAATATCCATATATTAATTTTTATAAATATTTGTGTAAAATCATTTAAATTTGTGAAATATGAAATCATATATATATATATATATATATATATATATATAATTTTATAAAAGACTTTTCTATGAATAATTGCTTAGAAATTAACGTTTTTAGTCAATTTTCTAACATTCTGTTTGAATTTTATGATTAATCTTAAGTTTATATTAGGATAAACTTAAAATTTAACCACGTTTTATGTGAGAATGAAAATATAAAACGTATCAACCAGGTTGTGTTTTTTAAAAAATAAATGAATAAAAACAATTTCTCTCTGTGTATATAATCAAACTATAACAAATAATGGAAGCCAAAATTTAAAACAGAAATAAAAATATGAATAATACAACAGAAATAATAGAACAAGAGTAAATTTTGCAATTGCATCTTTTTGTCCCTCAATAGTACCCATAAAAATTAATACAGATAAGGTCACATCTATTTTTGGGGTATTATTGTTTTTTGTAGTATAGGATTATCTATAAATTTTTAAATAAAAATGAGTAAAAGAAAATAAAAAAAATTAAATTAATTTGATTTTTCTCATGCTATTAAAAAATGTTTTCATGTACTTTACTCTTTAATACATTACTGAATCAATTTTGAGGTTGTACAATTACTACTTGTAAGAGCATCTTGATGTATATTAGATAATTTTCAACATTTAGTTAGTTTATAATCATTTCATGTTATAGTCCAAAATTTTGTCTTTAACCATAAGAAATTTGATTTCTAGTATATAAAACAAAATAGAAATGTTTTAGCTTTTTGTTTCTATTTAGTTAGTATAGATTCATACCTTTCTTATTTACATACAGTTTTATTAAAGTAATGATATTAAAGTGTATATCAATAAAACATGTATAATAGATAATGATGATGGTTATTTAATGTCAAAATGGTCATCTGTATTATTTAATCTTCAAGCTTGGATTCAATGATTCTAGTTAGTTGTAAATGTACCTAAAAATTACAAAACACAAAATAAACTAGGTTGAAAATGGATTCTATCACAATAAAAAAAATAAAAAACCACATTAAATATTTCAGAAAATAGATCTCACTTACACACTGTAAATATGTATTTTTGTATATGTGTATATATATATATATATATATGAAAGAAAAAACAAAACATGTCATTATTGTGTACTGAATTTCTTAAAAGAAAAAGAAAAAGAAAAACAAACACAGACTTGCAAATAGAGATTAAAAAGAATCAATGTCAAGCTTTCCCCAAGTTCTGGTTCCCATCCACCACCCAGTCTAAAGAGCCACACAATTGTGTGGTGATTGGGTACCATGGGAACATGTCCCCCAACAGTCACATGATACACAACACATATCATTGACTTGCATACTGAAAAACAAAGAGTAAATTAAAAAAAAGACAGACAGGGTCAATTAGAGTCTCACACGCTTATGTGAGTGTGGGGGGGACATGCCTTGTGTGTCTCTCCAAGCTCCACCCATACAGAGCTTGGGCTGGCTTTGTGGAAAATATGACCCAACTTCACACTCAAGGTAGAAACCTTTTTTTCACTATCCCCTCAGACTTTTTCCCCTTTCCTGTAAGACATTTATCATGGCTCAAACTTTTTACTACGCTGTAGGGTAGAATCCGCTTGAATATTCCACCTATCTAGAGAATGCCCTAGTAAGAATCCTGTAGGGAAGTTACGGCAGGGGCATAAACTTACCGGGCACTGTACACTGTGGAGGGCACCAGGTAGCAGTAAAGACAAAGAGGCCAAGCTGGAGGGCAAGGCTCCTTTTCCCACGGAGGTAGGCCAACAATCATATAAAATTTAGTAAGACATGGCGCAACAGGAAACTGCAGCGCTGCCACTAAAGTATCAAGCTATTCGCGGGAACAGTTTCCATTAGTGCACCCGGAAAGACCTCATTGCGACTGGATGCGTTGTCGCGAACGAGCCACCCGGAACTGCCAATCAGACAGTCGCGATGGGTCCTTATGGCGGGAGACTAGCCCGTAGGTTTCCTTTTGGCAGATAGCGGGGTTTAACCGCGGGAGAATTCGGGTAGAGCGGATAACATAAAAGCGCGGGATTAGAGCCGCGTGCTGAGATGGCCTGGGGGTGATGGGGTTCGCATGGGAGTACCAGTCTCGCCCGGCCCGTGATCTGGCTCGTCTTCTTTCCCGTTCCTTTGAATGTCCACTGAAGGAGGCCCCGGGAGTGGAGAGAAGCTCTGTTTTTGAGCAGTGGTTGCATTGTGGCAGCCGATGTGAGCGATACATTCCACCGCTGGTGATAGATGAGTTGTGTGCACTTCGAGGTAGTCTGAGTTAGCTTCCGATCTCATGATCTCGAGTTGTGTATCGTCTGGAGTTGTGATTGTTAGAGGCATCTGAATGAGAGGGTTGGGAGTGGTGAGCGGGGGTCATCGTGGTGTGTGTGTGTGTGTGTGTGTGTGTGTCGAGTGGCTCAAGACCAAGTCCTGCGTTGTTGTGTTTTGGTGAAGGTGGAAGTGGACCTCGAAGTTGAGTTGAGGAGGTGGTGCATTGGAAAGTGATGACGATGGTGCCTATGTGAGGGTCGCTGCGAAGGTCGGTTGTTGTTGTCCAGTAGAGATTTGTGGCATAATGGTGTTTGAGGAGTGATGTGCTGCGTGGAGGGGAGTGTTTGTGGGCATGTTCGGATTGCTACTGTGTGTAGCGCGTTTTAAGATTAGCGTGTGAAGGATGTTTCGTTGTTTTCGGATTGGATTACCGTCAATACTTGTGTGAAGTGACTGGAACTCCTTGCCAAGTGACATTCTGTATACCTTCAATTCGAGTTGTTTCCGTTGGAAATTTTCACTTCTCGCCCGAGATTTTGGTTCCTAGACGAGGTCACATGTGAGGTCGTTGCGTAATTTGACCGACAGAATACTATTCGAAGGTTATGTGTCGCTCGTGGGCTTGTTCTTCTCGGCGGCTCTGTTTGTTTGTGTTTGTCTCTCTCGATGATGGCTTCAGGAGCTTTTTACGTCGTCTCTAATATCAACCTTCACGGTCTTGGCCGTCGTCATTTCTAATTTGCGGTTGAGAGAAAATCCGGGGTTGAATCATATATAGTTCGATGAATGGTGTGGTTTTTCTTGTCTTGCTCATTTTTGTTCAGCAGCGATGTAGCAGCATCCGCGTGTTCGCCGACGATTGACGAAAGTTTGATCGATCCGCTATTAGCACTTCTATGGTTTGTCCAGCAAGATATTGGACTCAGGATTTTTGTTTATTTTCTTGCCCCTATTTTTCTTTGTTTTTATTTTTAATCATGCCATCGAGTGGCCACATTTCGAGTGCCGTCGGGCACTCTCAATGTTTCCACCCTTCGAGGAGATGCATGTTGTTGGTGAAGCTTCAGAAGTGCTGCTTAGGTCTTATCTTCGCATCAACTTCTTGCAGAATGTTGATGCTCATGCCTCTTGTGAGAGGCTATCTACAATCATTATATACGTAGGTGGTGCATAGTACTGTGGATGCAACTTCCTGCGGAAACTCAAAATAGTGATCGACGTGAGGAGTTAGCTGCTTAGAGGGTTAGGACGGCCGTCACCTATTAAACTCTTTGGGAGCTCGTATTTATCGCATAGACACTGTATTGGAACTTGCTTATCTGCTAACTGTCTGATGGAATCGAGATTGCTGCTTCAGGGTAACCACTAGGGTTCTGCCTCCACGTATTCGTTCTCATTCAACTAGAGCGGACCTTCTGTCAAATTGACTTCACCTCTTGTGTCCTTTGATGTTCAAAAAGTCTGTAACCTAGTATCGATTGATTCTTTTGCAGCTCCGCTTAATTCTTTTCGCAAGATTGGATCTCGGTGAAATCCAAGTTGGAAGGAGGAGCTCCAAACTTTCAGCATTCCACTTAAAAGAATGGAAAACGCAGCATTCGATGAGCTCGTTGCCATCGATGATCAGGAAATTGTCCGAGACGACACCGATTCTTGGCTT
Organism: Physcomitrellopsis africana; assembly: GCA_036785485.1. NCBI lineage: Eukaryota > Viridiplantae > Streptophyta > Bryopsida > Funariales > Funariaceae > Physcomitrellopsis > Physcomitrellopsis africana. The sequence goes on along the minus strand of JAWRVF010000014.1, from coordinate 425,270 downwards.
TGGCGAGATGACTCGTTCAAGATGGACTCAGAATCTGATATAGGTGAGTGCATATTTACTCGCAGGAAAATGTCTATCGTGTACGAGCTGCTATTTCTACTGCATAACTGCATATTCTGAGCATTGAAACATCACGTAAATTCAGGCATGTGTCGGCTGTAACAAGGAGTTACTGGTAGAATTTTTTCTGAGACTAGATTGTTCTTGTATTACAGCTATCGCCAAGTCCTTCTGGGATGATTTGACTCAAAATGATGAAGAGATATTCGCCTCGACACCGCCAATTGTGAGGGAAAGGGAATCAAGTCCATCCTATTTCTCTCTGCGTAGTCAAGGTATTCACTAATTTTCCTCAACATAACATTGGTACTGGTGCTAACTCTACAAGTTTACGTAGTCTATGGAAACTTCCTGGGCTGCTGGTGTTGGACCAGGTTAGTTTGGTTATATACAACACACATTCTTCCAGTTGAGTCACCTGCTAGTACTTCATGCTAAGTCGTACCGAAGTGGAACATTTGTGCTCATTTGTACTGACTGTTGAGTTTTTGCTAACAGAAAGTGACAATGCTAGTCCTACCAGTTCCGCTGCGGAAAATTGTGGGCGACTTAAGAGGCGACGAATGTTGCAGTTCTCTGGTACTGGCGAGGAATGCGTCCCTGCTTCTTCACCAGCTTTCGAATCTACCTCTGTGAACGACTCACCCTTCGTGGTACGTCCGTTGTGCTTTCCTGCGCCCCGATCTTCCAGCATTGTGTTTTCAGTGGCCTAGCCTGCTTAAGTGATGGTCTGCTGTGGGTGCTGCTGCAGACGTCCGTGAATTCACTGGTTTCTGGAGCTGACGAGTTTCTGATGCCAGTTCCCTCATCGCCTAGTGATAATTGGTACTCTAAAGATGGTATGTACATGAAGCTCAGTTTCTGTGGTTGTAAGTAGAGTTCTTTGTAGTGAGTTGTGCACAATCTATAGTTCTATTGCTCATTTTTTTGCCACCTATGCCTCTCACTGCAGCTTCAGAATGTGGAAAGGTTGCTGATGACAAATGGCTATCGAAGTGCTTAGGACATAAGGAGGCCCACAGTTCTCAAAAAGAGTGGGTGACAAAGCCCTCTCAAAGTTCATGTTACGTCTTGCCTCAGTGCATACAAGTAAATTCTTCCTTGACTGACTGCATCGACTCTGACTATTATATGTGCTCTTAACACTGGACAAAGATCGCATTGCTGAATATTCCTTGTGTTCTATTGTGTGTTTCAGAATGGTTACAGTGCAAGACGCCAATAACACCAAAGGTAATTCTCATCATGTCCTGAATTACTTGAGTGTAGTGACATTAATACAGCTAGCTTGTCATGTTCGGACTTAGGGCGGAGAGATTGAAGCTATTCTGTGTATCGCTTGCAGGTTCATCCGTGCAGTCTTCACCATCGTCCGAAGGAGAAGTGTTACAGGGGCCTCTAACACCGTTCTCCAAGGGATCTACTCCCGGTACTTCCTCCACGAAAGCAACTCGTTGATACCTCGGACGTTAATGGCGAAGCATTTGTGATAGTTCTCTTTCCTATTGCTGAGCATGTTGCATTTGCGTCTTGCAGGATGGAGACCCAGCCCGCTTACAAGGTTTCGAGTTAAAGCTACTCCTGTAGCGTACCCATTTAATTTACTGAAACCGAATAGTGCTCATGGCGATGTTACTTTAAGTGACATAAATCGGCGAATCAAAAGTCCGTCTACTAGGACTTCAAGCCGTCAGGCTTTAAGAGAAGATCATAAATCCTCAGCTCAGTCTGGATTAGGACTTTCAGGAAAGGCTGTGGTGGAATGCACCAAGATTCATACTGAAGGCAATGGTACTATTACCATCATGAAAACCCGAGGATAGAACTGTAAGATCGAAGGTCTGTTACCTACACGCTTTAAGTTTCTGCTCTCAGAACGTATAAATGTCAAACAGTCATACAAAGAGGAGCAGGCTAAATCGAGCGAAACTCAAGGCCTGATGTCTTGCAGTTAGCGATGTGGATCGAGTTGAGTGTAAAATTACAAGCCGTACGTTAGATAGAGAGTCCTTTTTAGCTACTCAGAGGCTTAACAACCACATTGTGTAATATACAATGAGCCTGACAGCAATTTCCAGCTGTGGTAGAGCTCTGTGACATTTGTACAAAATGATGGGAACATATGGATCAGACGTTTCTTCTTGTCCCCGGAATATTATAGATTATGCATTTCATGCAAATCACTGTTATCAATCCTGCGCCTCTTGATGTTTAATATCGAACAGCATACTGAAAAAATACCATGAAAATATTAAGCTTGCATTTTGACCTTTCTGAGTGAAAGTTAGCCTACTGGATCAGGTGTCCTGGTACTAGCAAGTCCAAGTCCTATTGATCTAACCCATTAGCTTCTCACGTTATGAGTTGATAAAGAATGGCCAAAACAACAAGCTATCTCTTCAATCATAGAATACGTTACTCAATCTAGGACGTGTAGATGGAATTGTTTTGTAATGGACATGTAGTAGAGGCCCTCCTTAATGTTTTTTTGCATATTGTTTCTTCTTGTGCCATGGGAATGACAATATCTGTTGCCCTGTCATCCCCATGGCAAAAGAGTTTCTTCTTCCTGCTGCTTTATTGCTTGAAATTCTTTGAAGAGAGGGAAAACAATCTTCATGACAATTGTCAAACCTAGTCATGTCTAACCCATACCCTTCCCTGCACTTGCCCTGCATAAACCTGAACATTCTAGTTAGGAGATGTAATGTTTGCTCTTTTTACTTCTGTCAAAAGCCAGAGTTATCACACAGCTCTTGTAATTTTGTGCACTATCATGAAAGTAATTTGGCTGAAAGTGTGGCCACTTGTTGAGTATGTATGTATATATGTATATATATATATATATATATGTGAATAAAATATGGGTCCAGTTTGTTGTACTTCATATTTGCATGTTTGAAAGCAATCAATTGTCTGATGTTGTAAAAGTTGAACTATGTGACAAAAAAATATATTACACATCATATTGAGGACAAAAATGTGAATAGGAAACATTGACACATCATAATTTTATGATTCTTTGGTGTTTGATTAGCTATTAAAGTTAAAAAAAAAACAAGTAGATGAATTTAAATATCTCTTTCCTTGCCCCAGACTACTAGATTTAAGTATTGCTAATCATTCATTGAAGAAGCTATTAGATCAATCCATGAACAACTTTATTTCAGTACATTTTACCATGTGCACAAGGGTAAACATCAAGGAGGTGAGTTATTTGAGAGGGCAAAAGGAGAGTGGGATGCATGACTGCCTCATTAGAAATTGCAGTAGAAATTGGCATAATGAAGATAAATTCCAAACCTTGAAATTTTGATACTTGGCAGAGGTTGAAGGAGCAAAGTTTACTTGAATTCAATGATTTTTGTTTTTTGGAAATGTTTTAACTTCTTTCTTACTCTATTGGTGGAAGTAGTTAACAAGCATTTGATTTGGTGATGTGAAAATCAACTCCACAATTGTAATGTAGAGTTGGGTGAATATTATGGGAAGCTGATGCAACATTTACCTGCCAGAGTTGCAACTAAAATATAAAATCATCACTCTATGTCTGTATGTATTTTATTATATATTTTATTAAAAACAAAATGATTAATATGAAAAAGGAAGAAATATTAATTGATTAGCAAAGGAAAATTCTGACAGCCAAAATCTACAAAAGTACAATAAAATAAAATAAAGTTATGCTCTTTAGTCTTTGGTGGCTACATAAGGACTATTTTAGACCTTGATTGCCTTTCATGAGGCTTTTTTTGATCTACAGTGGCTCTATAACAAATTACTTGAGTTTAGTAAGAAGAATGAAAAAAGTTGTTACTTGTCTGAAATTTTGAATCCATTCTTCAAAGTTTAGTATAATTGGTATAATATGATGGAAATCTGGGGTGGATTTTCATATCAGAGGTGAAGTTCATTTGAAAATTATATGTTATACATACAAAAAAAGTTATTGAATAAACAACAAAAAATGATACTAAATTTACATACATACATACATACATACATTGTGATGTAGTATTTGTTAGAAAGAGTGGTTTTGTAATCCTTTGCAAAAAAAAAAAAAAAAAAAAAAAGGATTTGAGGAGCTGCAAAATGGTTGGAGTTATGTGTGATAGTGACATGAATTTTTACATACTGTAGAGATAAATGAAGCTATAGGAAACAAGGACAGAAAATCAATAGTTGTTTTGAATATAAGGTACTTTGGTAGTGGGATGCAATGCAAGGCAAAAAAGAGCATGATACCAAAGATTTTGGCAAGAAACAGGGTATTGCAGGGCACAATTCAATTGAAAAACAAGACAATTGCACATTCAGTAGCTGCAAAGACAGAAGAGAAGAAGCAAGGAGGCTACATTATTGTTTCAATTTGGAGTTTCAGGGTTGAAAAATATTTGAAGAAATTTGAAGTAGTTGAACTTACCATAATTGTTTTACTAGGAAATGAGTTTTCTGGTCTTATGTGATTTCCCACAGTGATTGGACTTGTACTTAGTTATGGTTGTAGACCTTTGTCTCAATTTAAATTAAAAAATTTAATGGTTTTTATGATATTTTATTTATTTTATTATATATAATAAATATGGAAATAAAGAACAAAAATCCTTTATAACAAGGTAGAAGATTCATGGGTGTTTTGTAATTCATTATCCACAAGGTTGGAAAAATTAACAATATATATATGTATATATGTATATATACATTCATTTGAAATAAAAATCTAGAAAGTACTTCATAAAACATATTTTAAAATCCAACCAAAATAAAAATTAATTAGAATAAAAAAATAAAAAAGAATCACATTTACCTCATAAAAATTAAAAAAAACTGTTTATTTAAAAGAAACTATTTTGTTTATGTTTTTATGTTATTAAGTTGCAATAAATTGAAATATGATACAATACAATTTTACAAGTAGTAATGACCACTTACCAAATGTGCTGATTAATTCTTCACTCTAGTTAATATTTTGTCACAAATGAGATATATTTGAGCTTGAACATGAATTTTATTTTATACTTAATAACAAGTATGTGTGAATATTTAATTCTCAACATGTTAAAATGTCAATACTTTTGATTTTTTTTTTTTTGATTTTTTGTTTTTTGTTATTTGTATTTAAGTTTTAGTTTAGCATAAACTCTTGTGAAACTTCAAAAATTTTCTTGTATAACTAAATCATGAATTTACATGACATTGATTTTTTTTAAAACAACTAGTTCAGTGATTATGCTATAAAAACTTTGGATTTTTAGACTTCAAAAATTTATCTTTTCAAATCTTGCATTTAAAGAATATATATATATATATATATATATATAATAATTTTAGATAACTATCTAATTTTTAAAAAATAATACCAAAAAAATTAACTTCATTAATTATATCTTCATTTCGTTTTCAAAATTTTACCTCATTAGCCAATAGTTAACACCCAATAGATAACATCTAAGCACAAATTTGCAACAAAAAACTCATCTTAAATTCAATTTTGTTCCAAACAAAGTACAAATGGATACATTTTTTCTAGATTAGGAAAAAATGATGGGACTTAAAAAACTCGTCCCAACAAAGTGAGACAAAAGCAATGGCTTCTATTTGAAACAAGACAAAACCACACTTTGGCTTCCTCATCGAATAGCCCTATCTTTCGGGCAATTGCACTGACCAGCGATTCCATTTCATAAATCAATAGAAAAAATTAAAAATTAAAAAGACATTTCTAACAACTAATTCAGAACGTGAAAGAATACGCGGAGACGTCCACAAAGCCCAACTCCTCCATTAGAGTACCCAAAATCTCACATCCAAGGTGAGAGTTTTAGGGTTTAAAAAATGGGGAAAATGGGCAAAAGCAAGAATAAAATAAGTGAGGAAATGGCATGGACTGCGGAGGATGACGATGCTGGTGGAGGCCCGGGGATGTTGCCGATTCATGACGAAGGGAATCCATTTGTGGGTTGTTGCATGAGGAAACTAGATTAGCATCGCATTCCCTGCACTTGTTTGTTGCGGCGAGGTTCAAGCTATGCGAAGAAGCTCGACGTCACCCTCGCGGAGAGCATCGGCCACGATGATGGCGGAGCTCAAACAGTTCTCAATCCACGTTACAAGTCGCCTGTACACTGCGCCGGCGAACCATTGCAGGAAATTCCACCCTGGCCTCATCCCTCGCCGCTCCTCTCTTCGCCCACCTTGTCTCCGACCAGTGGTTGCTGCACTGGCAAAAGTTTCTTCGATCCCAGTTTGTTCAATCGACGTTACCTGGGTAAACCTCGGTACCGTCACAAACTATTGCATGGAATTTCACCGGCAAGCTCCAACATTAGAGTGAGAGGAAAACCAAAGGCGCCAGAAGGATCGGAAGGTAAGCGCAGCTACCAATCCCTGGGCCACCGTTATCTCTCAAAACTATCAACAATCCAAAAACATCTCCCTTCGGTTACTCAGGAAATGGTTTCCGAACACTGGAGTGAAATGCAACAGAGTTGTGCAATCTGTGCGCAAAGGGGTACATTCTACTCAACGTCAAGTAGACTCCTACTCCACCACGCCAATTCACCCGCAGCCAGATTCACTAGTCTTGGAACCACCACCACCACCAGATGGTACAATGCTAGAATCGCATCGACACAACCCAAGTGTGAATGTCGACCTCCTTGACCACACGCGCCTGAATCTAGACTCAGTGCGATAATTCCATGGAGGTAGAATCCGAGATCGAAGTTTTGCGGCAAGGCTTGGTCTCGATCTGCACAGCTCGAAAGCTGGCCCAGATCACTGGGATAAGTGGGTCGACGAGCCTCGATTCATTGCGACGCTCTCGGGACAAGTCGGGAATCAGCGCCGCCGCAATCCTCTCGCGCCCGCTTGGATTGTAAATCGAAGCTTCATCACCGACGAACTACTCGTAATGCTACTCGTAAAGCCCGAATCCGAGCGTGTAATTCGCCGCGACGGCGTCTAATTCTTCGGTCCGGGATCTGATTTCTATCCTCTCGCCGCCGTCGATTGCGTATCTGCTTTAACTTAATTTATCACAATTAATTGGGATTCATGTTTTAGTTTAATACTCTCCATTACCGTGTGATGCTTCATGTGTACCATTGCATTGATTTGCGCGTGTGTGTGTGTGTTGTGTGAAGGTTTTTGTTCATTGGGTTGTTTTTAGGTTGACATCATTGCATAGAAATCATGTTTTTTGTATGGTAAAGTTTTTGGTATCTTTTTATATTGGGATAATGATTATTGATTTTTTTAAAAAAAAAAGTTAAAAAGGTTTGTGTTGGATGTGTTTTGATGAGCAGATTGACTCTTATGGAGAGAAAAATGAGGGTGGAATTGAATTGATGTATTATTGGGTTGGTTAGAGAAGGTCAACTTGTTGAAAGTGGATAAGTTATTTGTGATGAGAGGTGTCTTTTACCTTTATTGTTGTTTGATGTTGCTTGAAACAAATTGTTTATTATTTATTAATGTTGCTTGAAAGAATATCATTCATATGATGTTTGCATCCTAGGATAGAACTTATGGGAGATTATAACTTAGCAAGGGATAACTTAGCACCATAGAACCAGGTCAATTCTACCATTTTCTCATAACTTAGCAAAGACTATAACTTAATAGGAGATAACTTTGTAGAGGTAACATATATATATATATATATATATATATTGTTTTCTTTTTTCTTTTTTCTTAAAATTAGATTATTTTGTTCTCATTGAATTATCATTGTCTTACTACAAATACTCTTTGAGCCAACAATTTTTAAAAAAATATCTAAATAATGAGAATAAAAAATTATATATGTATGTATGTATTAATTATTTCAAAAATCAATCATTTCTTTGTATATTTATGAAGTCTTAAAAATTTAGAAAATTTGTACAAATCAAACATTTTTTTCTTTTTTTCTTTTTTTCTTTTTCTTCTTTTTTCTGAATTATCATTGCTATTCTAAATAAGCATGGTCAAATCTAGTGTGTGTGAAACTAGCATGGACAACACCTTTATTTTGATACAATTTGTTTACTTATTGTTCAGAGAACCAAATGTAAGAAGCTTATCATTGATAGATCAATTGGAAGCAATTCATGACTTATTGACAAGAGCCTCTCCATCCAGTCTAATGAAATTATAACAAGGAATGTTCATTTCAGAACATTGCATGCTTACTTCAAAATATTCTTGAATCAATTTGGTGATACCAAAGGTGACAAGACCTAAACCCACATTGAAGTACAGACAAAAAAACCAACGATGTGCAATGTAATGACAAACAAACAGAAGTATCTAAGAGATGAGCCACAACAAAGGGTAGAGTGGGCATTGGATTCCAGCCACAGTGTCAAGAGCAGTCTCAACACGTCTTGTTCATGTTTTTCATGTTGTTCATGTCGATGTCCCTTTCCAGATGGAGTCTACATGAGGCTGCTCCCCACCCCACCAAGTTCATGCCAGTTCTGCACGTAAAGCTAGTTCCTCATTTCGAAACAGTCCACTGCACTCCAGTCCACCATGTGCCTGCAAAACATGTTGCTTTCTCTGATTTGCAAAACTGGGGCTACAAGAGTCGAACTATTGAGCACGTAACACATCCTACTTCGACGATGAGAAGGCAAGCGACTCATCGCCAAGTTTCCACCACTAGAATCAGTGTCGCTGTGGAGGAGGATTTATAGATGCAGTCGTGTGCCAGTTTTGCATGTTGTTTGAAGTAGCCCCCTTTTGTGACGTCGCCGCATTCGGAGAGAGGATTCAAGTTGATACGGTGAGTGGATCTTTTGCGGCGATGCTGTTGTCGGTAAACAGGTGCGATCTAAGTAATGCACTGTCGATGAGCTTCTTTCGATTGCATCTGGCTGCTGAAATCCTGCACTATTTTCACCACTTTCAGGATGTGGAGAGGACGTTGTGAGTATGTGGGTATCCCTGCATGCTCACCATCCTGCTAGTCCTCAGGATCCATGTTGCAAAGCTTCTCAGACACAAAGGAGCTGTAGTTCCTTGAACATGCAGAAACAACCCTCTTTGTTTCAAAAGATTGCTAGTTTTCTTCAACTTCGGTGCTTGTACACAAAACTAGAGCTCAACGCGTCTTGCACTTTTTTTTTTTTTGTTTTTTGTTTTGTTTTTCTTCTTCTTATTTTGAAGGTAATTGGAAGTGTGAATCGATGAAAACTGGGTACTTGATTCTGGGTGTAACATTAAAAGTAAATTAAAATAGTAGTAATAATTATAATCATAATAATGAAGCTGATTTTTTCTTGTAATGAAGAATGTTCCACTTCAGTGTTTTCAATCAACAAGTTCACACCACATACTCGAGATTTTCACATCTTATTTATTAAAAAAATTACGGTGAAATTTTGGTTTGAATCTTAGCAAAATATAGGCATCAATTATGGTGTGGTCATTAGCCAAGCTCATGAACATATGCAGACTATTTTTGATACACTCATTTGGTCAATGAAAAATATGATAATAACCAAGATTTTATAAAGAAATAAAGAAGTAAAAAAAATAAAATTTTAAAAAATTATTTTTCACAAATTGGAAATGAAATTTAGTATTAATTAAATAAGTCTTATGAGTTTTTTTTAAAAATCCAAAAAAATTCTATGCAAACTATTGAAAAACCATTTTGATATGAAGAAGATGTTTAAAAAATGATTTTTTTAAAATCAAGTTATTATGAAAAAAAATTTAAATTGAATTATCATGTATTTTAGTTATAAAAACCAATAATATGATATTTGTTTGTAATCTTCAAAATGGCATAAGAAAAATACTACAATGTGTATTAATTTACACATTATATTATTATTTTTTTTTATCATACTTATATTGTTTAGAAGAAAGACAATAATTATTTTAAAAACTGAAGTTTTAATCTAAATATTATCATGATATTAAAAAATCAAAAATCAAATAATAATTGTATGTAAACTTCAGTAAAAAATTAATCAAAATTTTAAAAGTTTTAAATTTAATTTTTCATAAAAAGAACACTCAAACTATGATAAAATAAAAATTGCCAAACAATATAAGTTAATAGACATGGTTTGTATTCAATGGTGGTGCCAAAGTTCCACAAACAGATTGTCTAAGTGAATATTTGGGCCAATGGTGATGGTTATTCACTTTAGGAAACACCTTAGCAAAAGGCTCATACATTGAAAAGAGGAACCCTTGAGCAACTACGGGAGTCCAAGGAAACTCTTTCATCATGGGATAGTCTTGAAGCTCTTGAATAGCAGCCGCTTTACGATTTATTTCAGCTTGGTCATAATGCTCTGCACATCGCATTGTGGGTTTTGTATCTTTCCATGATGTTCTTTTCTTCTTTGCAATGGTGTCAAATTTTTTATTGCTAATATTTAACAAACTCTTCCATCTTTCATATTTCCTTCTCTCTTCGTATTGTGACTTGTAATGCCCATCAAGTCTTATAAGAGTCCCGGGAGATTGTACTTTCCGTGATGCTTCTAACAATCGTCGATGTGTGTCTATACTCATTCGGCTATGCAAGGCTTTGCTTGATTTTACAAAATATGCATTTTGTGCTTGTTTGATGGGGATGCCATCTTCACTCAAAATTTTGAACTTTTCAAGTTCCATTCCAATGACTTCTTTGTGACGTGCATCTCGTATGTTTTCTTCTAGATAGCTACGTCCGCCACCAAATATGGCAACATAAGGGGAATAAAATGCACCTTTTACAACCTTTGTGCTACACTGAACAATGAAACACAAACATTTTCTTTTTTTTACAACTCAAAAAAATAAAAATGAATAACAATATATATATAATTTTTTGATTTTTTGATTTTGAAAAATTATTGTGAAACTTTGGTATAACTCTTGTAAATATAACCATATTTTCAAGTTAACACACTTTACTCATATACACACATGCATAGACATATATAAGAATCAAATCATTAATTAAACAAGTCACATTTTAATTTTCAAATGACAAAAATAAGAGAGAAAATTCAATACAGTTTTTTTTTTTTTTTTTTTTTTTTTTTAAATAATTGTGTCCCACCTTGTGAATGATTTACATCACTATCATTGTCATTGTTATATTTTATGATGATTGATATTACCTTGTGATGATTTTCATTGAAGAATTTATCAATTTCAGCATCTACTTTTCTTTTTGCTTCTTCTTGCTCACCTTGAATTTGTAATTTGTAATGTGTTGTGCACAATGCTTTCATCCGTTCTCCGGCAAGAAGACATGCTTTAATAAATGCTTTCCGTGCATAGTAATTACATATATGTTTACGACTCCAATAACCATGGTAACATTTTTGAATGTATCTTGCATGATAATTGAAGTAAGACATGCGTAACTCATGATCTTTTTTCCTTTTACATTCATGAAAGTGTTCTCGACCAAGGTGACCTCTATAAATGCGTTGAATTATTTTTGCACTTTTATGCCAAAGTCTTACTAATTGTTGAGCTAAAAATCTACGTGTAGCTACCTATAAAATCCAAAAATTATGTTTAAAATAAACATTCAAAGTTAATTAAACACATTATGATAAATTCTATCTTATTTATGTTATTCTGAAAATATGAAATAAATTTAAAAATCAACTTAGCAAATCAATTAGTACAAATATTATTATTGCTTTTTTTTGGATAATGAATTTTTTTGAAGCTCTGAATATAATGTTTTTAATAATATAATCACGTGTTATTAATTATGTGTGCACTTGAATTTTGATACAGGCATTGTACTCTAATAGTCTTCTTTTTTCTGCTTCTCTGTAAATTACCCAAGAAAAGAAAGTTAACAAAAGAAAAACAAAAGAAATCAAACAACATTGTATTGCTTTATAATAGGAAGTGATGAAATTTTGAATTAGTATTAACCTTCCACAAATCAAATAAAGAACATAATATTAAAATTTCTAATTTTGAAATTTTCAGCATATAAAACATTATATCTCAAGGATGGTAAAAAGATTTTAAAGATTACAAATTGCTTTCAATGTAGTCATTAAGAATTTCTTGAGCTCGCAAACCTATCCAATTCATTGCCATTTTATTGGCACTGCCCCATTTTTTTTCTGAAAGAGTTTCTAATGTGGCCATCTTGGTATTAATTCATATATTCGGGTAATCATTTCTGGAATTAAATTTTCATTATAATAGATGATATATATATATATATATATATATATATATCAATTTCTATGCGTCATTAGACAAATCATGATAGAAAATTGAGCTTATCCAATATTGGTTTCATGTTTTAAAATTACGAGTGAAAAAAATTCTTTCATTTTTTCTAATTCATAATTCTAAATATTATTTATTTAATATTTTGATAAAAATGCTCTTGTATTCAAAGCAAGCATGCACAAGAGCATTTTTATCAAAATATTAAATGAATGAATCTAATGGTAGTGCAAAAATGGATTGATTATCAAATATTTGATAAGGATATGAATGTTTTTTTATATGTTTTAACAGAAATGTAATACAATCACTTTCTATAAGAACAAAAACACAGCCTTCAAAGTTTGTTTGTTGTTGTTCAAATCTCCATAAAAAGGTGTAAGATAAAATCAATTGAATATATTTGTTTCTAAAATAATATTTTATTTTTGTAAAAAGATTACTAGAAATTTTTTATTGTTAAATTATTAATTCAAATAAACTTAAATAAAATGATTAGTAGTTTTAAAACAATTATTTCTGACTATTTTCAATGTTTTTGTATAGTAGTTCATGCAACACCAACCTTTTTCATTCTTGTACAATCTCATTATCCTCTCCTTTAGATATTAAAGTAAAAATTGACATTTACATACAAATAAATCAAGAATTCTTGAGCTTCACCCAAACGTAATATCTACACCAACATAATTTTCCACAAACTCTGAACACTCTTATTTCTAGCCAAATCCTAAAATCCATCTCTATGACATTGAATCTAAGTGCCTCCAATTACAAACCCTAAACCTTCTTCTAACAATGCAACTTCATGAATTTTCTGATGACTCATCTACCACCCTTTAGGCAAGGTTAGAGATTCCATAGCTAGGATTTAAATCATTCCAAACCACATAACAAAAGTTTTGAATGTCATAATGGACACAATTGTTTTGGATGAAGAAGCCAAAATATTAACTCAAAAGATTAAATAAATCATAGATTTAAAATTAATTCTTTATTTCACACTTATTTTGAGCTTAGTTATAAAATAAAAAGAAACAAAAATAGATTTTATTTATTATTTTTTAAATTAAAATACATAGTAAATTGACATTCATATATACATATATAGATATCTAGTAAGTTTCCATAATACATCATTTAAATTTTGAGTGAATGTTTTAAGGTTATAAAAACTATTATATAGCTACTCATACATAATTGGAGAAACATAGCCCACATGCACTTATTGTATTTGTTCATAACAATATTCATTTAATTTTTTCCAACAAATGACAAAATTCAGTGCTGAAAGGTTGGAAATTAATTTTATCACTCACTACTTACCTATAACTTATGAACCTTCAAACCAAAAAGTAGAGAAATATGGACCACAATTTTGTTATCTCTTCAATAATATATACATATATATTACCCACAATCAAAAAATAATGATATCTCAAAATAAACAAGTAATTAAAAAAAAAATGCAAATACATGTTTTTATACTTTAAAACTCTACATAGTTGATGTTAAGCATTTTTTTTTCTTTTCCTTTCTTTTTAAATTACTTAATTACTAAATCTTTGTTACAAATTGAAATAATTAGTACTATCAAAACCATCAATTCTTGTCAAATATCTTGTTGTGCCAGTGTACATGATGGCAATGATTTTTAGACCAATGGATACCAAACAATATATGGCAAGAATAGATAAATGAATGATATTATATATGCATGTGTACATTTACATTAAAATAATATTTACTCAGATGTATATACTTGATTAATAGAACTCAATAGAAATCAGTGTGAGAACTATTCATGTGCATCAATGTCAATTTTCCACTAGGGAGCGTGTGCAATGAAAAATCAGCTTTAGGATGTGAAAGCTTGTTTAGAAAATTATTTCACAGTACTTGTAATTAGAAGAGGTTAAAGATTGATTATGCATTCTGAGCTAAGGATTCTTTATATATATGAGTGTTGTCACAGCCAAATTTACAGAAAAGGCTTCAAAGATATGTCAAAAAATTTGTACAACTCATATCATGCTTAAAGCGACAATGCAACAGTATGGTACGTGGAGACAGCTGTGAACATGGAAAGGCTGTGAATTCAGAGTCACAATGAAGATACTTTGGACTGTGCAGATATCAATCACTTCTTGCATCGTCAAGATAATGGCACTCCATCTCAACCATAGATTTTCCTGTCTGCCTTTGGAAGGCATCGTCTTCTAGAATCTACAATGAAAACGGCCTGACGAGAAGACGGAAAGTAACTGCTAATGGACCATGTACTACATGCTATACAGTGTTGATGAGAGCTGATGACAAATCTGGATAGGCCAGGAGCACGCACATCACGGAGACTAATGTGAGTGCGTGTGTATATATATAGATGTATCACCTCCCCTTGCTGATTACTGCACATGGGGAAGGTATTAACGTCGGGAAGAGCCTCCAGGTCGTTGATTGATGCCATAATTAAGATTCGTTCTATTCTTCGCCAGCGAAGCCTGCCTGGTTGCCTCGTTGCTAAGGAAGGTGCAACACAGATGTCAGTTAGGCCTTCATCCTCAAAAGAAAAGTTCACGAGATCGTACAGAGGAACTAAGAAACACTACAGTCAAGGGAGGATATCGTCATTTTAAAAACAAATGTACAAGAATTAATCAATCAAAAAGGGTCGTATGACTATGCGGCACCTAGGTAAATTACCTCTTCGCAAAATCCATTCTGGACTTTTGCATCAGTCTACCCTTTGCAGGAGCCTTTGAAGATGGTCCTCTGAAGATCCCTGTTAACAAGGATACATATGCCCTGTGAGAAGCCGCCAGAGGGTCTCTCGAGCATGTGATCACAAATAAAAACCAATTAACAATAGAATCAGTGACATGCACAGAAGAATGATATAAAGTAACAAACCTCCAGGTCCTGTCCTCTTCACTCGCTTGCTCTCAGGTGGTTTCAAATCAATCGGCTGAATTTGCTTCCGCTCTTTCTCTGTTGTTGATGAAAATAACAAAGAACATATTCAAACGAATTAGAATTATTGTTTGGAAGGAGAAAGGAAATAGAAAAATACACATCGTTTACGGAAGAATAGTCATTGTAAGCTACAGCATTAAGCAACTACACTCCATCACCTCAATAACCAATGATGCACAATCCAACCGTAACCCTTTTCAGATGAGATTATCTTTGTGCAATGTTCAATTATAAAGATCCAGATTTAGCATTTGGGCGTGGTACTTCTGATACTGCGAAACTTACGGGAATTTTGCTCTTTGTACAGTTCTCTCAATCGATTGACACCCTTCCTCTGAATTTCATCTTGCTCTCTCATTTTGGCCTAAACGAAACAGTGAATACAACCCACGAATTTAGCCATCACGACATCTTTGTTGATATAATTCTAATGCCACTTTGTAAGTCAACCTAAAAAAGATACCAATGTTCCTATATATTTCACCTAGGACTTATCATCTAACTGTGAAAAAGAACTTGGAAACCCGAATGGAAAACTAACCTGGTACAGTTGCCTCCACTTGAATTTACATTTCCGGCTGGACATCCGCTCCTTGACCATTTCCACGGCATCCTCCCCAAATCTCCGGCCATAACATTTACGCCATAGGTCGTCTGTGATAGGGCTCAAATCTCGACCCTGTGGAAAAAGGGAAGTGACCACCTAGAAAGTAAAACTAGACGACCTTCGAGATGGCACATGATGAGCCCTACAACATCGGGACACATAAGCACGTGCATATTCGGAACACCATTCAGAGCAACTCAACATTGAGACTTATGTGAAACGAAAACACACCTTTGTCGACGTTTCAATGTGATTAAGCTGGTCCGCATTGCAATGCGGCAGAATTCTCTTGAGCAACTGGATGTCGGTCTCGCCGACATCGGAAAGGTATTGTAAGTTGTCAATCGCACTCCGCACACAGAGCTCCAACAAACTCACCACCATGGTTCCTTACTTGGAAACCCGTAGATTGAAAAGAGATGCAGTTGTAACTCCTATCAATTGAAACAAATAGGCGAAGGTTAGGGACAGCAGATCATTAACCCTTGTCCAATTGAAAGAAATCACAAATCCAGAGATCACAACAAATCTCTGGGCAGATGAAGGTGGACCATAATTGGCTTCATAAACCAAACAGACAACACTTTTCCAACAGTTTCACAAGGTTACCACACCAAATGTCCAAACCGAAACACAAAACGAATGAAACCTGACAAACCCAATTCGCCAGACACCTAACCGACGCAGACTTCGCAGAATTCTCCACACTATCTCTCAGCAACCTATTGATAACATCGAACCGCAAACCCTAGTGCTAGCACAGGATAAACAACCATGCAGACTGATCCACCACCAAAGGAGACCCTCACCTCACCTCAATCTACATGACCGGCCTCCTCCGATCTCCGAAAATAGACTCCTGAAGCCCCAAGCACAAGAGACCCAGAGCTCAAAATTGGACCAGGGCCAGAATTTCGACGCCATACTGCCTCACGCCTCTAGCCATTGCTGCTACCTCACAATCTCATACATGGTCTGTAACCCAGCGAGGCTTTATATACACGAGCTGGAAAGCTTGGCTTGCGAGGAGCAATCACTTAAATCGGCGCCCGGGCGGCCATTCCAGGAAAGAACGGGGAGCCGGGGACTCTGCGAAACGGGGGTCAGTGATTGATGGCGACACCGACGAGATGGCACTGGTGACGATGAATCTTTGATCGGCGTGTTCCCTCTTCGAACGCGAAGCACGCTTCCCCACGCCCAACTGAAAAAACTTTACTTGTTGTGATGGGTAGGCTTCGATCAGGCCTGGTTTGCGGTACAAACGTCAACATGTGATTGTCATAGATTATCAATTTGACTAAGAGACTTCTTTGTTAAATTTAGTACCATCCTATATTCATATTTGAAGTGTCGTTTTTGTTCATGTCATTCTTCATTGCAGACTCAGATTATACAAGATGAATACAGTATCCTTTGTTGAAGGTTTCATCACTTGCAACTTGTGAAATTCGTGAAGGTACAACGAGCAGGATCTTTATGGATGCTAACTTTCTGATTATAGTATCGTTTTTCTGGTCATTTAAAGTAATGCACCTGCGTCTAACATCTGCGTGTATAGGAATATGTGTACAGCATCTTTCCTGGAGTTGGTGTTCCAATCCCTCCACATCATCCGGATAAGCAGGAGAGTTTATCCAAATTAGGACCGATTATAAGGAACCGTGAATTCTTCTGCACGACAGTTGGTAGTTCTCATGAAATCCGCGTCGTCCTAAGGAGAACAACCTTTCAGAACCAGTTGAAGCAGTTTTCTGTAAGACGTGTTGAGGGGACATCGTCCATTCTCAAAGCTTCGTCCTTGGTCTCTTGGCATTCATTTGCGAAAAGACGACGACTGTCGTAGTTACAGGGCCTCTCCTCTCCTCTCCTCTCCTCTCCTTCCCTCCCCTCCCCTCCAAAAGTTATCACTTATTACATAACTGATACGGTACTCGGAAAAGCTGCTGCAAGTCTGAGTGGGTAAAGATACTCTAGTTCTTTCTTATGACTACCTCCGTAAGGTTCGAAATCAGCTTTTGATAGTCTCAAATACCGACTTAGGTCGACTCTGCAGCCATAAGAGACACATTTCACAAAACACCTGGGCATGTCTCTTCAGGCTTCAGATAATTGATTATCCAAAAGTCGAAATTGACTGTATTTTAGACATCATAATTTAAAGAATCATGACAGATTACGATACAGTACTGAAGATCACTGCAAAAAAAAAAAAAAAAAAAAAAAAACGTTCCAACAACGAAACAAAAGCTTTGCGTGTTGCTTACACAAAAGATAAACCCTTATCGACCACGTCACACATCGCTGAGACAGCGATTTCATCGATGTACAGAGGTATATCTTCTAAAACGAGAACAACGTGCACGCTATTGCAAGGTCAGAAATCGAGGACCATGAGGTACAAAGTTAAGGCGAATTGCACTACAGGGCGTTCAATGACTGCATAACATCATTGAGAATGTCTTCGTAATCCTCGATACCACAGCTGAAGCGAACAAGATTATCCTTGATTCCCAGTCGAGCCCTCTCTGCTGGGCTTTGGTCCCTGGGATGCAAAAACCACCAAACTGAGATGCTAAATTCATTGCAGCTCTCACAGAAAAGATAAATGTATCGACACGAAATCACCTTCTCAGTAGTTCTGGAAGAAAAAGAACTTAAAACCACACGTTGAAGTGAAACAATTCGAAGTCAGCAGAAAAACATAGGAGAAGAATGACCACACCCTACGGAAGCCACCATTAGCAAATCCAGATATACTTGCGCAGTACATTGTACGACAGTGACCAGGAAATACTTATGTTTAACGCGCTGAAAACATTAGGGGCGAAAAAAAAAACGTACCAGTAAGATATGATAGTCGGCTGTTCGACCAGGCTTTCTACTCCACCAAGAGAAGGCGCAATGTAAGGGATTCTGAGCCCATCAATAAACTTTGATGTGGTCTCCAGATCTCCATCTATCTGTAATTGGGAAAGAACTGGTGTTAGTTCATATATGAAAGGACGAGTCGAATAGCAAGACAGTGAAAGTGAAGTGGCTAATACTAAAATCGCAGGTGCGAAGTACATGAAAAAGAGTGACAGTACCTCAAAACTAATAACACCGCCAAACCCGCTCATCTGTCGCTTGGCAATCTGATGCTCTGGATGACTTTCCAAACCAGGATAATGTACACGTGCCACCTGTAATGAAGGACGATACCATGAACACCAGGTCTCTAGAAATTTAGGAAAAAAAAATTAACTAGAAATATACCTTACAAAAAGAAACACATTTTCCGATCCTGAGAGTACTTAACGTGGTATACCTTAGGGTGGGCTTCTAGTTTCTGTGCAAGAAGAAAAGCAGTTCTGTTCTGCTGCTTCACACGAAGATCCAAAGTCTTCAAACCACGCAAAATGAGGTATGCAGCATTCTGTTCCAATGAGCCAGAAAATGGTATCAGGGAATGTGTGCTAGCCACAGATGTAGAACCCAGGCACTTCGATCAAGACACGCTAGAAAAACAAATCAAAAGAATTACACATTAACATGCATCGAAATAGCCCAGCGCACTCCATCTCACATTTCACAGCCGCCATACCAAAACAGCAGAACACTCATCCTTTAAGAAGAGCTGTGAACTCTTACTGGGTCTACGACACCCCCGAGAATATTGTGCAGAGCGCGCACAGCAGAGAGGCACTCTTTGGTCCCGCTGAGACTCCCTGCCAGAACCTGAAAAAAAAAATTCTACGTAAGAAAATGCGGGAAGTAAATCAAATCATGCAAGCATATTATTACGATGAAAATTGTTCAGCGCTTCCACAATGTGACGAGGAAACTGCATCATTCGCAAACCCCTCTAGTAACTCGCTGAAAACAATAGGAATCTTGGGACGAACTGAAACCCCCCAATGACGAAAATGCTAATACATTGCTAGTTAAGGCAGTAATCCACCCCTTTCGGATAAGGGAGCTCAGTTCTTTTCTAACGGCACATGTTTCATAACAATAAATTTTTAAGAAAACTGTGATTAACTCACATCATTGTGTCCAGCGAGATACTTTGTTGCAGAGTGAAGTACAAGGTCGGCCCCCAAAGCCAAAGCCTGCTGATTTACAGGAGTCGCAAAAGTCCCGTCAATGCAAACAAGAGCGCCATGCTCGTGGCACAGTTTGGATACTAATTCTACGTCGATACACCGCAGGTAAGGATTCGTAGGCGACTCAGAAAAGAATATTGATACCTGAGTAATGCAAAGACCAACATCAGCCACACACCACGGAGGAAACAAAATATACGCAAAACGGAAAATAAGTAACTTTTCCACCATCATAAAGCCGGTTAGTTATAAATGACATCAAATTCATGTTCTCTAAACTCCCAGATGTAAGTTTGAAGCAGTTAAGAAATAAGGAACTAAGATTACAGGCAGCGCTGAACCATGAAACTTGCAACTTACATTATTCTGCTCAAGTGCAAGCTGAAGAGAAGAGATATCCGCAGGATCAACCACAGTTGTCTGAAAAGACGGCAGAAAAGATGATAGATCAGTTCACGTTCTACTCATCTACACGAGATTGTTACATTTACTATGTAAAAACGGCAAAAGACTATCACTGGCGCGACATACCATTCTCTAATTTCAAGTATCATATGTCCGTGCATTAAAAATTCTTCATCTCTGCAGGTGATAAATAGTCTGAGCCAAGATAAAAACTAAAATACAAATTTGTAAAACTAACGATAAGATTCTCACCGTGATACCCATTTTGGGAAGCACGGTCTGGATAAACTGGCGAGTCCTTCGATAACAATCGGTAGTAGTTACAATATGTCCGCCAGCTGGAACCAGTGCTAGGAGCATAGTGGTAGCTGCACACATGCCTGAAGCAGATAACAACGTCGCTTCTGCCCCTTCCAAAGCGCTACCACAGCAATAGAAAACAGAGACGAATTGTTAACTGGGAATTTTTCGTGTCTCAATGTAGGACATCAGTGTAGATATTCACCAGTTACAGCAGAGCTACCAAGATAAATAATGTACTACGCCGTACAAAGAATCACAATGAACAAACCTGATATCTCTAATTAGCACAAATTCAAATAAACAAACTGTACATCAGGCATCAGAACTAACCTGATTTTCTCTTCGACGGCATTAGTTGTTGGATTACCATATCGCCCATACTCAAAACTAGTGAACGTTCCTTCCTAAATCAGGTAAGCAAGCTTGGTCACGACGCGTTGATTAACCACCGAGATCTGATTGCACTTCTGTAAAGTACTTGTAAAACTCGTAAACTAAGAAACATCGTGTACAATAAAAACCCTCTGCAATTTTCAGTCAAACAGCTCAAATCAGATACCTGAAACGCAATCAATTCAGCTGTATCCTTAAACGTGTAAGTAGATGTCTGACAAATTGGAATTGTCAGAGTGTCTTGAACCTTTGGACGTCTAGTTCTTTCGCCTACAAAATAGCCAACGAAATCTTTAACGAAAACCTGCAGCGTGAAAACGATAAATCCAAATTCTGTAGAGAACCAAACTGTAGAATCCATAGAGATAGACATTATTTCTAAATCTGAGAGGAATTACACTATCGTTGCTTAACCCAGCATTGGACTCTTAAACTTCATTGAAAGGCGCGCACACGCACACATATAAGTAGAATGAATGCGGAGAAACGGTACACTGAAACACTAAGTCACTGTCTAGTGAATCGCACCAGGTGTATAGACGACGTTTGCGAAAAGCAAAGGAATAACAAGCAAACTCCTTTGACTCACAACCGATCGTGCCCAAGTCCTCGTTTTACCACAGGAAAGGCGTGAATTTCTAACGTAGTTCGCGGGGATCATCGAACTTCTTGAATGTGTAATCACTTCAGCATCATGTAGAGAAACCGAATTTTTTGCTCATTCATCGGCATGGATTGACTTGGCACTAACCACATAATGGGATGTACTGAAACAGAGATTCGCAGCTATCGCAACACTTTGCACATATCGAGTACGACACTCATTTCAAATCTCAGGAAAGGCCACTAATTTTTTCTTAGAATGAAATATAATAGAAGGCCACAAGGTTTGCAAGTAGAAAATGCTGCTCACCACCATGGACAGCCAGCGTGCTTGGTTTACTTCGACTAGATTTCTTGGCCTTAGAAGATTCTTCACGAGAAAGAGTGTCGCCGGAAGAAATAAGAGAGTCCAGGAGAGCCCCATTCGCATCCGTGGGAGCAGCGGCACTGCCATTACCAAGCTCGTCGACGACTTCCGCGTGAGCCGACGATGACAGCGCCGTCGCCGAAACTGCAGCGGGATTGCTACGATCCGTAGCAGAGGCAGCTACAACCTGCGCTACACCAATGTTGCTGCAGTTGCGACGCGCCTTAATACTGGACTGACGAACAAAGTTTGGTGGAAACCGAGTGATGCAAGGAGGGCAAAAGAAACCCTTGCATGCTACGTTCAACGGGATTTTGTCACCACCTCCACATCCGGATTTCCCAGACGCCGCACCTCCTGAGGCATCTGGACGATGCTCATAACCGACACTCGGCATTGCTGACGCCGCCGCCGCCACCGCCGCCTGCCCTATGCACAACGCTGCAGCCATTGCTCCTCCGCCTCTTCCTACAACCACTTCCCTGCCCTTCAAAGCTCAACAGCTACTCGTAAACTACGTCAAATTAGCTGTTCATCGTGTCGACAGATACCTAGTTTGATAATCTACTCTCCAGCGCCTACCAGATCCGGAGAGGAGCAACCACAGCGGCGAAATAGCCGAGCGAAACAGGAATGCAGGAGGGCCGCGCAATAGAGAAGACTAGAATACCCTCGCCCCCAGCTGCTGCAGTTTAATTCGGCTAACCACGGTTCAATTCCAACTAACCGCGGGATTTGTCTACCCCTGTTCGGGTTAATATCACGTAAAGCGGCAACAGGATCTCCAAGTAGCTTGTTGTTTCCGAGCCTGCCCAGTCAGCCCGTGGGGAACGCTCAAAGATGCTTTCGTTCCCAATGCCAACTTGGCCTGGGGCACGCGGGTTCTCTTCCTTGTTAAGCGTGCTTCCTTTCTTCTTCATTGTCCTTTTTTGGTTGTTTTCACCTTTAACTTCATTTTATTTATTCGGCTTTATCCATCGTAATAGCTGCTTCTAGATTGCAGCTTTATCGCTACAATAAGTCGAATATGTTTTTGTATCAATTTGATTTCATAATTCTCGTATTTCCATCAAAAATCGAGCTGGAGACCTTCAGCATAGAATGATGTAGTCCGCGTTTCTCCTTGATGAACGTGGCTGCTAACGTGGAAACGGTTAAAAATAACGTCCTTAGGTTTTCAAAGAGATGTGGAGGAGGAGATATTTGTGATTTGGTTGTGTTTGTTAGGAGCGCGTCGTCTTCCTTCGTCGTCAGGATGAGGATCCTTGTGGAAGGCCCCGGAAGGACTAGGACAAAGCTGGCACGAATTCATCCATGAATTAAATCATCCATCTAGTCATTGCCCATGTCCTTTCTCCATGATCCCAGCATCAGCACCAAGTTGGAGGTCCTGTCGTCCTGTTCCAAAGCCAGTTCCCCATGAAGAGAACACCACAGAATCTGGTTCCCAGGCGTCTTCTCCATCTTGTCCCCACATCCTTCCAAGCCAGGCGAATTTCCCATTTATAGACCGCTTATTGGGGCTTCGCATATTCCACTCCCATGTCCTTTCTCTCTCTAGTGTTAGTCTCTAACTGCGTGGCACTCGATCTAACTGCAAAGGGTGGAGTCCACGTCAAAGCTTTTCAAAGCAGCTCTGAAGGAGTCATAAACTATTCTCGTAAGACCAAGGATTGATTGAACTTTGCTCCAAGATGCCTCTTTATTTTCCATTAAAATATATTTTTAATAGTCATTGTTATAATGATTTCCATCCTATTCTAGTACAAGATCTTGATTCTTGAGAGTTTTTATTTTTTTGTTGATAGTTATATATATATATATATATATATAGTTGTTGTTGTTGTTGTTGTTGTTGTTGTTGTTATGAAAGTATTTTATTGTTGAATATTGTTGATACTAAGCTAGCAATGGCACTCCTTCATCCATAGCCACCTTAGTTAGGATTTTTTGGTTTTTATACTTACATTGTTATTCTTCCAATCTTATGCTATACTAACCAAAGTATTATAATTTACTCTAATTAATAGTTGGAGTTTTTGAGTTGTTAAGTCTAGAATTGAAGCTTTAAGTGGGGCTTTAGATTAGAGTTAGGTCATTTTACAAGGACACAAATTGGTATTTAAAACTTATTGGAGAATAATTAATTGATAAGGTGTTATATAAACAAAGAAAGCCAATTAAAAAGTTATTGTACACAACAATTATTCATGGTAATCAAGTCATGGAACCTCAAAATATACACATGGTAGAAATATATCCAATGCATGATTATTTTTACAATGTCAATAATATTACAAGGATAAGCAAAATGGACATTGAAAGTACAAACATGAAAAATAGACCAAACTTCTTAAATTAAAAGAATAATTATATTAAAAGAATAATTATTAGAAGGATTCTTCTACAATTTTAGGGGTTTGTATCTCAAAACTCTAATTGCTTCTTTAAATTTAATAAAGAAGTGGTCAAACAAGAAATATAGTATCTAAAGCAATTGTTGTTATTGATAGTTTTGTTGGTGACAAATCTTTAATTGCTATAGTTGAACATTCTTTCAAGCTAAGTTGCTCAATTAAAAAAGATATTTTTATAATTAAAACTATATATTTTTAAATATATAATATATTATAATTATTAAATTTATATAAGAATTTAGCAATAATTTATACCACACAATAATGGATACTAAACTTTGCTCTATTCTCATCTAATTCTATTTAATCACAAGTAAGAATTCCAACTTGGATTACATGTAAGAAATTCTTTAATAAATTTTAGATAATTAATAGTATAATAGAAAAAAAAAAAAAAAAAAAAAAAAAAAACTAAGAATACTATTAGAAAAAAATAACAAAAAAATAATAAAATCATTTTCTTATTTTTACATTATCATAGACTTTTA
Organism: Physcomitrellopsis africana; assembly: GCA_036785485.1. NCBI lineage: Eukaryota > Viridiplantae > Streptophyta > Bryopsida > Funariales > Funariaceae > Physcomitrellopsis > Physcomitrellopsis africana. Next base: position 400,368 of record JAWRVF010000014.1, on the reverse strand, counting down.
AAAATACATAAAAGCCCTCTTTTATAGTCATATAGAAATATTGCCTTAAAACAAGTCATGGGATCAAATATTGCCATGTCTTAGCAAATTAGACTAAGCCAAAACTCAAATCATTGAGTCTAATCTTTAAAATAAATAAAACTTAAGATGCCTTCTATTTTTAAAAAATACAATAGATTAATTAAATTAATATCATTAAACAATATTACACATATATATTTTTGCAATAAGAATTGGAGGCACAACCAACATTGCAGATTCTAACAATCTTTGTATCTGAAGCAACACATAGTTTTTCAATGCACAAAAAATATTTCACAAAAATCTCACTTCTTTGCCTTCTATCACCACTTATGTTGGTCAGCTAGTATTGAACTAAGAAATTCACTTTGCAAGTGAAGATCTAATTGTTAACCAAACAAAGATCTTATTGTCTTTCTCTATTGAGGAATTTGAATGAAGAGTCTTAGCAATTATAGTGGAGTTCTAGAACAATATATTTGAATCAATATTAGCACATAGCATAGATCTATATCCAAAGTTGGATCCTCTTAACAATCAAATGGACATCTTTAAAGTAAAAAATATATGGAGATAAAACGGTGGCAACTATCTTTGCCACTTAATAACAATATTTTGATTTGATTAAAATGTCCAACTAATAATTAGTTTTATATCAAATCAAAATTTGGCAAGGTAGTTAGATATCCAAAATAACTAATATCCAATTAATCCAATATCTACCTATGATCTACAAAGATGACAATATAGAACCAACAAGACAATCTTAACAATCCATGTATTGTAACTAGGACTTATGATCTTAAAAGAATGGAACCTATTATAATAGGTACTTAGGAAAAGATTATGGTTGTAGTAGTTTCTAAACTCATATCCAATACTTTTTCAATTGCTTATAACTTAGATAGAATTATATGCCATCTTAACTTATTTGAATACTTTTCTCTAATCAACAATGTAAATTTTTTCTAAAATAAGAAAAGAGATAACACTCAAATCTTAATACAATTGAATAATTGTTGTACTATCTTTCTAATATTTTATCAATTTCATCTACTAGAATGCATGATAAAAGAAGATATAACATTATCAAGTTACCTTTTAATTAGCTTTGCTATACAACTCACTCCTTTATATAGATATCCCATTGTTTATAAGCTAAATGCTAGATATTTAGAAAAAGAAATAGCAAAAAAATTTCATCAAAGATATTTAAAAAAGAAACAACTAAGATTCTTTTACAATAAATTTTAGAAAAATAATTAGTATTTATAAATACTATTAAAAATATATAAAATAAAAATAAAACTTAATAAATTTTAAAAAATGAATGCACTTGAAAAACTAGTTTAAAAAATATTTACATTGACTTATAGAACAATCTACAAATTCTACATTCATAATAAAAATTAAAACATCCACTAGAGGTTTTTTTTAACTTTTGATACATCAAAGCATTATATCAAAAAGTAAGAACATGGATTAAATGGATTATAAAGGTGTTTCTTATATATATAATTTTTAAAATTAGTCTAAGAAAAAAATTTAAAATCTACATTCAAGATTTTAAAAATAAATATAGAAAAATAATATATAAAAAATAGGACTTGATAAAAATTGAATATGATTTATAATCAAGCTTTTATTGTAAGAATAAGTATTTTCATTCCAAGATTGATGCATTCACTAATACAATCAACTTTGATCCTAAAAAATTAGATGAGAGAGCTAGGAATTCATTAGAAGAGCTTTAAATCTTCTAAAAATGTAAAGATGCCATCAAAGTATTAGTCAAAGACCATGTTTTAGATCTTGACAAAGTTTACAAATTCTTAATCCTAAACCCTAAATCCTAAACTAAGAAAAATCTTAAGTGGTTATGAAAGACTATAAAAACATTAAAAAAATATATTGAAGGCTTTTGGAAACTTCTACACAATAATTGAAAATTATAGAATTTTAAAGTATTTTAGAAAACTCTAAAAGTTATTAGAAATCTACAAAATTTTGTTTAAGAATCTAAAAAATTCTAAATATCTACAAAAAGTGGTATAAGATTCTAAATGATTCTAAAAGATTTTAAAGTACTTATAAATCTTCTAGAAAATACTTAATATATATATATATATATATATATATATATATATTTATCACCAATATAAATATGTATTTTTGTTTATTGAATCATTTATCTTATATTTCTTACATATATAATAAATTTAAATATTTATATTTAAATTGGATATTAGAGTATATATATATATATATATATATATATATATATATATTATTTAAAAAATATATTAGTTTTATATTTTTACATTTCTATTACTGATTTCATATGTTTTGTTAAATTTGAAGATATTTTAAAATTGTGTCAAAGAGTGAGATGTCTTTGTATTAATTTATAATCAAAAAAATAAAATATTAACAAGAAAAATTAAAATAAATAAAGTCACATAGTTAAATAGATTTTTTTAAAGAGAACAACATGCTTCTTTTTTGGGGTTTTTTATTTTTTATTTTTTATTTTTTATTAAACACAACTGCATTATTAAAACATAAAATATGAAAAGGTTGTATAAGATTTGGTTAAAAACATATGTTGTTATAATTCTTAATCAATATATGCAACTTCAATTATGTTTTGTTAATAAATTAATTATACTATTACAGCACTGCTAAATTATTTGAAATTATTATTAAAAATTAATTTTTTTTAATAGTATTATTTTGAAAACATTGATTCCTTTAGTTTCTGTATTGTAAATATATATGATTTCAGTGCATTAATCGAAATAAAAAGTATTTGCATATTATTTTAAAATTAAAGTGTTTTCAACAATTGCTTCCAACATGTTATTGCAAATCAATATTTCACCTTGTTGTTTCAAGTTTCTTTCGTTACTAAAGTGTATTTGAATACTTTTTATGTTAATATTTTATAGTGGTAATATCATTATATCGCTTTCTTATTCCCAAATTTTGGATAATTTTATATTCTACCACGTAAAAACGCAACAACTAGCGAAGAATAAGCTTGTTGTTCAAGGTAGCTCTCATGAAGATTTATGCAGAGCACACTTGTCTGTGTGTATGGAAAGGGAAGGGCGAAGGATGAGACGCAATGGATGCATCCGGCCATACATACAAAGCAAGCAAGAAAGAGTCGCCGCGGTGTTTCTTGTGTGACGGCTTTGCAAGTCCACTGCACTCATTGGCTTGGCTCAGCGCCACCACGAAGACAGAGGACGGAGTCGCCATGGAGGCATGAGCAAGCACCACGACAGCAACGCCATGGACGTGACCTGCAACTCTCCCCGCACGCTAGAGTAATGAAGCTCACCTCATCTCTCTCTCCCCCCCACCTGGAATCCATCTCCAACGAAATCTACGCCTGGAACACAATCGCACAAGGTTTAGGATCCGTTTCCACTATCAGGTGGTGGATTTCACAACTTTGAGCTGAATACTCTCATTGGCGCCAACCAATTGTGACCAGTAAAATTTGTTCCATGGAAAATTTGGAAAGGTAAAGCTAAGAAAGGGGGAAAAAAAAGTTTCTGGAAGGAGGAGTCGCTGTTTGCAGCACCCGCGAAGTGTAGGTATAAGTGAAGAGTGTGGTGCAAGTTCGACGCCATGTTCTTTGTGTGTCAAGCGCAGACTCCTGTTGTACGATTCCAAGACTCGATTCGAATGTAGAACAGGGATCGTCCTTCACCTGCTTCTGACGTAACTTGTGTCTACTGCGACGAAGAACACGGCGCTCACAGGAACAATTTGAAGGTCTTGGAGCGATCGCTCAACAATTGCGCACGCAGAACTGCTTGGGCAGAGTTGGGAGATCCGCCGATCCTGAGGTCGCTCGCTCTCAAGGATTCAAACCTCTCGGCGTTAGGACTGCCATTGAAGACCTAAAACGGCACATGAATGAGGCTCTCAATGAGCACCTGAAATTTGAGGACCTGGATCCTGGTTTCAGGTCTAGGGTTTCACGCTTCTCATCACGGACATTGCGATGGTGAGGTCCCTCCGTGCAAGCGCTGCATGGAAGGCGCTGATGCTGCCTTCCTCTTGCCGTTTGTCATTCGCCTTGTCCCTCTCATTCGGGAGCGAACGCCACATGCTTAAGCTTGGCGGTGCTATGTATCTGATGAGTTCGTAGAAACCAAGTCGTAGGAGCTTGAAGCGAAACTTCACATCATCTCTCTGTTTGAAGACGTTTCACAGCAGTAAATTGGCAAGTAATGTGGAACCATAAACTTAAAGAGTTGACTCGGCGTTAGTGGTGACGTTTCGGCTTTAAGTCCCAAGGAATTTGCTAGGGTTTGGGGATGGTGTGGTATTGTGGACTTGAGAGTATTTGGAACAAGTTGTGGCGTTAACGATCTGATTATACATTGATGTGGCGAAGATTTTTGGTGGTTTTTGGTGGTTGCGGAGGTTTGGCGACGATGTAGAATCGTGTAGTGACGATGTGCAGCATCTGCTGCAAGAATCGGTTTACTTGTGAAGTAATTGAAGAATCACGTAGAGCATAGGACATCTAGGAGATCACATCTAACGCAGGGCGGGTAGGTTGGATTGTCGCTGAAGTGGCTTTCCATCGGAAGCGTTGTTCAGCATTCTTGCTGTTTCAGCCGTGGGGCTAGGCATTCATGAAGAATACTGTAGTGCCCTGCAGTGAGATTGTGTATACGGTCGATTTGTGGAAGGTTATGCCGAACGTTTCTGCTAGGTTCTAGGCAAGCTTGAGATAGACGGCGGAGCGCTCTGTAGCTAAATCACTGACACGAAATGGCTTCTGAAGCAGACGAAGATGTAATTGTTTCTACTGTAATGAGCGGCGAATTGCTAGAAATGGTTGTGGATCGATCTGAATCTGCAATGGTTTCTGTTGATGGTCCCCGCGAAGATCAAGAGGAGGGAGAGCTTTCAGAGAAAGAAGAAGTGTGTGAAGAAGAAAAATCAGCCGAACACGACACCGAGGCTGATGATGCAGAGGTTACTGTCGAAACTTCAATGGTGGGAAGTAAGGTCAGCTTGGACGACCTATCCAGGAGGGCGATTATGGCGTCACGGGGTGGAGATGATTACACTCAACGGAGTGGCATTGAAAATGTGGGAACAGATGAAGAGAAAGTTTGGTTGAGGGATAAGGTAGCTTATAGACCAGCCTCAACTAGCTACGCGCCCAATTCCAACTTGTATAACTTCGCTTGGGCGCAAGCCGTACAAGGAAATCGGGGATTTAAGCTTGTCGAGAAACAGGACGGGGATGGTGAGACGGAAGAATTGCTAGATAATGGAGCAAGTTTTGATGAGGATGATGAGACAGAGAATGGACTTCCAGAGACAATGGTGGATTTGACACTGAAGATTCCGGAAGGTTATGATATGCGACAAGTGTTGTATGATAGGAGGTTAATGAAAAATGCCTCATGGAATTCTAGTCGCGGAGATCCTCGAAGAGCAAAGAACTGGATTGAACTGGAAGAGAACACAGATTCACGACGCAGATTTGATAAAGACGAGAGAGGAGGCACTCGTAACAGTGGGGCGGGAAGAAGAAAAATCAGATCGCCTACAAGAAGACGAGATTCTAGAGCTGAGAGGGCGAGGAGGAGTGAGAAAGACAGACTGTTTGAAATCGAACGACAAAGGGCGAGAGACAGAGAGAAAGAAAGAGAGAATGGTAGGGAGAGAGGAAATCGAAATGATAATTCTCTTCGTTCAACTTCTAGTGATGAATCAGACCATTCTCGCCGCAGTGCCCCTTCAGGTGCCAATGGAAGGCAATCACAAAGTGGCGACAATGCTGCTGAAGTCCGAGAAGAGGGAGAGATCGAGGAGGGGGAAATTGAGCTCCCAAATGATAACTTGAGGTCAAGTTCATCCTCTCAAGGAAAATCCGAGTATCCTCGTGCAGATAGCCCTGTCAAGGACGGGATATCCAGTGGCGATTTCAAGAGAACATTGTCTTCTCGGCTAGATTTTAGAAATCCGTCCTCTCATACTATTTCTTTATCGAGAGAATCTAGTTTTCGACGACTCCCGGACGATGATTTGCGACACCGCCTCACAAAGGATGCCGAGCGAGACAAATCAAGAGAGGAGACTATGTTGCGAGAAGATCGGCGAGAGCAAGTCGCACATTTGACCGCATTAATGAAGAGTGTGACTGTCAAAGACGCCCAAAAGTAAGAACTGAAATATAAAAAAAAATGGCAGTTCCTGTATCTTGCATCGAATCTGAGTAACTTGCCAACCCTATCGTCATTCTACTATGTATCAGTCAACCGCAAGAGGTCCAAGGACGCATTTTCTCCACATCAGTGAAATCCGTACCAAAGTGCAGCTGGTGTAGGAGTATTTGAAATGGAGCTTTCTGTTGCAGGTTTAATGTAACGTAGAGTCACTTGCATCCTTCTATGCCCGGCATCATACTGTCATATGTGAGTTACTGAGTGGACTCATTTCAAAGACGAGCTGTTGGGATGGTTCACATTTAAATTTAGCCAAATTTGAATGGTTCTTTCGGATTTACTCACGTCAAGTATGGTGTTGACAGGGCCTTCATCAACACATGTGCTCGACTTGATAATGCGGCGAGAATTCTTAAAGCATTTGCACAACAGAGAACATCCTCAAGTGTATCACCTGCAGATCACATGCCTCGTGATGTTTCTAAGATGGCAACGAAGGTGTTTCAAGGACTACGGGCCGTGTATGCTGTGAGTAACCCCTTTAATGATGTAGTGGATATTGAGTTCCGTTGATGTACCTGTCAGATACATCATATCCAGAAACTAGTTCCTGTAGCATTTCAGCCACCTCGTTCTAGTTGCTTTCTCAAACTTTTTGATGACGTGCAGGTTTGGAACACAGCCAGCGGAAGAGAACAAGAACGTGATAGAGATACCTTTCCGAGGTTGGGCGTTCTTGCAACTGCTTCCCTTTGCCCTTCAATTTCATTTGCTTCATAGGTAACGTTAACATATATCTTTATTTCAACATTTCTGTCTCACTTTTATTTTGTCGGCTATTTTTAACAGGTTGCTGCAGTTTGTCACTGGATCCTGCCTGAAGTTTTTCTCATCTAAGCAGGCGCGGGAGGTGAGAGTTTAGCAGATATGCTTCATTGTTGATAGACTGATTACTGTTCCTCATCTTTGGTTGTTATCTTAATCTTAACAACCAGGAATAATATAGGCTTGCGAGTTTGTAAGAGATTATCGTTTATGCAGAAATGTACGTAATTGGATCTAACATTCGCAATCTACTCTTAAGACTTTTCAACATTTCGTGTGTATAAGTTCGTCTGATTTTATTCCACGCCTGGTCGGAGTTCATGATGAAGTGTTTCGTGGTGAACCTTGCAGCTTGAGGAGTTTATGGATCATGTTACCAGAATGTCGCGAAAGAACCAAATGGAAGGAAGTTCACGACAAATGCAAGCAGCGCCGAAATCAGTAGAGACTATGCAGGAACCCGGAGTTAGGCAGAGGGATATATCTGCAGTTGCTTCAATTTCAAATTCGAAATTGGAGCCTTGTGGAACAAAATTTCTTGAAGGTAATTCAGAACATGGTTCTGACAAAAAAGATGTCTTGGCTGAAGCAGCTATTGCTGCTGCTGCCTTAGCATACGCCCAGAGCTCAGCAGCTGCCTTCGCCAATTTCTCACATGGAAGCAATTATAACCAACCTACGAAAGACCACCCCACCATTGATGTGGGGGGTTGGGGTTGGAACGGGTCGAATTTATCTCTTGAGCAATCTATGTCCCCAGGATTGCCACCGGGCTATTCGGGTATCAGCAATACCGGAAGATCCTTGATGGCCCATGGAGTTGCTGCACAAACGAGTGGCAGTTTATTTTCTGACGGAGTTGGTGCAATACCTCCTTACTCCTCAACTAATGGATGGACAAATGCTAACAAGAGGTTGGCGTATGATGTGAAATCTCCATATGGACCTGGATTTCTTGAAGAAGATTGGGAGGAGCTGAGTCCTCCTCCCTCCCAAACTTCTTACGCGTTTACGACTCGAAAAGTTGTAAGATTAGATGAACGAGGGTTTCCAATTTCAAGTTCTGAGACAATTAGCACAGTGAAGCCGCAAAACAAAGTGGGAAATGTACCTGTGTCTCTGAACTTTCGATTGGCAAGTCCTACCCCTTCAGAAGACGACGATGAGCCCGAGAATCAAAATACAACTACTGCTGCCGTAAATGGCCAATTTGGATATAAGCCGCTTCATCTGCTCCCAAAACTATCAAGCACGATGCCTCCAGTTAGTACTCCTTTCTACATGACTTCAAATTCTCATATTGATGACACCGGACGTGTGCGTTACGCATCAGCCTCTACTGTCCCTTCAATCGACCAAGATTCATCTTTGAACTTTGAGCAGCTAAAGAGCCAACTAGTTTCTGGTCCAGTTACATCGATACCAAGGAGTCGTGACCCACGGAAACAGCCAAAAAACGGCTACACTGAGGTGGAAGTACCACTGCGACAATTCACTACCCAAGCAGAGTACTCATGGCCGCCTGCAATGCAAGCTGTGGTTAATAAACGAGTAGGGGAAAACTTCGCTAGTGAGGCAGAATCTTCTAAACGAATGAAGATTTCAGGTTCCAGCAACGATATGCAGAACATGGATTCAACTGCCGGTACATTTGCTATGGGAGGTTGGTTGGAAGAGGGGTTTGTAATGTCGCCTGGTCACGAAAATCTTGGTGTACAGTCTATGGATATAGACTTGGATAGTCCGACTCCTTCAGACAGAAAACAGAATCCGGTCAATGTGCTCGCAGGAACTAATTTTAAGAAAATCGTTTTTCCGATTGCCAGTGGGTCATCTGAAATGTTAGGCTCAGGGCCTGCCACGAGTATACAGAATAATCCACCTTCAGATCTTTTCGGCATTAATTCAACGAAATCTGAGGGACAGGCTGGAGAAGAGGTGATTGGAAAACCTGAAAACTGTATTGCTGCAGCCATACCTAGGACTTGTAATGCAGTTCTAGGCTTGAGTCCTGCATGCAATGCCTCTTTTTTGATCTTTTGTTGAACATCATTCCACCGCACACCTGTATCCATGCAGAAGATTTTGACGTGATGTCTAATATTGTTGTCTGTTTTCTGAATGCAAAAGGAGCAGGATACTGGCAAACACCGAATGAGGCCTCGAGATCCACGTCGTGCCCTGTTGGATAGTACTGCTGACACTGTGCAAGTTAATCACAGGAGTCCTCCGATCAACGAGGTCGCAGATTCTGGAACGACTCTCCAAATTAAAACTGGAAGCTTACCACCTACTAATACTTCATCTGATTTGGTCAAGCAGCCATCAACCAACACCTTGGAAAATCCACTCAATCTGAGGGATCCTCGCTTGAGCCCTAACGACAGCACTCAGTCAAACAGTGCTATTTTACCTCCTGAGCAACTGTCTACTGAACAAAAGAACATGACAGTTGAAGGGGAACCTGTCGTAGATGAGAGAAACGATGCAAGAGAGAGAGAATCGAGTAGGAATCAAGGAATTGACGCTCGTGAAGTGTTCTCTGGGGAGTCTACTCTGGATGAGGCAGATCATCTACACCCCTGGGACCCTGTGTTGCGTAAACCTCGGTTCGGACCGAGTCATTGGGGTGGTAGCAATTTACATCGGGACTTTGAACAGTTACTAGAAGATTTAGATGAGGAGCAACGTATTGCTATTCAGAATGAGAGGGAAAGACGAATTCAAGAACAAGATCGAATGTTCAGTGCAGGGAAGCTTTGTCTCGTTCTGGATCTTGATCACACTTTACTTAACTCTGCCAAGGTAATGGCCACTACTATTTGCACATGGCGCAACTCATGATTCTAACACAACTTTGATTATTGCTCGCCACTAAAGTCTGATAAGATGTGAACGTGGGTTTAGTCGATTTTGGACTAACTAGCGTGTACGTGCAAGTTGCATTTCATTGAATCAGTTCATGTATTGGTCCAGGTGGTGATTAACAACTTGCACCTGTGTTCGAAATAGTTCTCAGAGATTGAACCTGAGTTTGAAGCACGCCTACGACAAGCTGAAAACATGGAGCGGAGCAGGTCCACTAAGGACCCGAACATGAAACAGGAGTTATACCGATTTCCGCATATGAGCATGTGGACGAAGTTGCGCCCTGGAATATGGAAGTTTCTTGCAAAGGTCTGTAGTGTTGGGCATTCATATGGTCCCTGCCCTTTGCCTCAAACTACATCGCTAGATTGATGTTGAAGGACTTTCTATCTGTTAATGGTTTTTGCTTATTTTTAACAGCTTTTGGAACTGAAATAGCGACTAATATACCAGGTGTCCTTCTGCAGGCAAGCGAATTATACGAGTTGCACGTGTACACAATGGGCAACAAGGCCTACGCAACTGAAATGGCTAAATTGTTGGATCCCACGGGTGTATTATTTGCTGGCCGAGTCATCTCTAAAGGTGACGAAGTTGATGGTTCAGATAAAAGCAAGGATCTCGATGGTGTTCTGGGAATGGAGTCTGCAGTGGTTATTATTGATGATTCATCTCGAGTGTGGCCACATCATCGAGAGAATCTCATTGTTGTTGAGCGGTAAGTCCTTGGAAGAAGTTTCGAAACTGCATATCCGTAGAAACTCTCAGTACCTTGAACTCGTTCATGAATCTGATTTGTATAAGTGCCTCTGCGTCCAGGTACATGTACTTCCCAAGTAGCAGACGACAATTTGGGCTTCTTGGTCCATCACTTTTAGAAGTGGGTCATGACGAAAGAGCAGTAGATGGCATGCTGTCATCAGCTTCGGGGGTTGGATTCTGAACGTTGCTACTACTATTGATCTTATCTATCGTTCTCCGAAGTTTCTGTTTTGATTAAGGGCTCTGCTCTTATTGTTCTATCCCGTGATGTTTTATGCAGGTGATAGATAGGATTCACAGGAATTTTTTCAGTAACAAAAAATTGCGAGAAGTGGATGTTCGGGCAATCCTTGCTGCTGAACAGAGAAGGGTGCTCGATGGGTGTCGTGTGCTATTTAGTCGCATCTTTCCTGTTGGGGAAGCGAATCCACACCTTCACCCACTTTGGAGACTGGCTGAGCAGTTTGGAGCGAGCTGTTGTCTCCATATTAATGATAAAGTCACTCATGTAGTTGCCATATCTCTTGGAACTGACAAGGTATCTTTGGATTGTGTTGAGCCTTCCGAAGTCCAAGCTTTTTCAGCTATGAGTAAGCAATCTGCACAAAACGTTTCAGCGTAGCATGTTTATGATGTCCCCTGACTTGTGAACTACTTTTGCAGGTGAACTGGGCTACGGCAACTGGAAGACCTGTTGTTAGACCTACATGGTAAGCTAGACAGTGACAGCATTGTTGCATTCATTATTTGAAATCCACTGTGCTGATGGTGGGAAGATGTGCAGGTATTTCATTGTTGAAACTGGGCTGACGCATTGTTTCTACACTGCAGGCTGGAAGCTTCAGCAATATTGTATCGACGTGCAAATGAGCAGGATTTTCCAGTTCCTCCTTAGGTCATGAATGATGTACTCTCCTTTGGTACCCCCCCCCCCCTCCCCCCCCCTCCCACACTTGCCCCACTTACCTGGCAAACCAGGTTCCCGTGCCTTTCGCTCCGACCCTCTCATGCAACGCCTCATACTCCCGCAATCCTGTCCTATTGTATTCCCTATATACCCCATCCACACGGCTACTTTGACAGTGGGTCGCCCATGGTAAAGTATATTCCAAATTACAGAACAGGTTTCCTTGTGGTAAGCAACGGAGGTCCCTTAGCTTCTGCGCAAGCCACAATGTGCAGTCTGAGGAAGAGTAGAGATAGAACTACTCAGACTAGGTGGCTAGTTACGCGCCTGGAATCATATATAAGAACTGCGCAATAGCAGAAACTCACCCGGTTGTACCGAATCCCCCCAATTTCAGTTTCCCAGACGTTTATTCTTTTTGCCCAAGATCTCGGGAAAACTCCAATTTCATGTCACCATCTTAGTGAACCTTGTGTAGAGGAAAGGCATTACGAGCTTGCAGAGCTGCCCTAATACCGTCAACCACCTCCCCTGCACAAGTTCTCCAGCCGTCCTGAACGGGCTTGATCATTCCTGGACCTTCAAATAACTCGTTGATTTGAGAGTCGAACTTCAGGATGCAGCATCGTCCAGCGATAGGATTTAAGATTCCAGCACCATGCATCAGAGCTCCAGGTCTCCGCCACAGATTGCCATTAAGCAGCAACGCTTTGCATCTATCGGTTTCCAGGTTGCTGCCCGTCAATCGTGCGGCTGACAAGCGGCATCAACTCGTGTGCCCGCGGGCTAGAAACCAGCATTCCTTGACAAACGCATCACCGACAAACAGTCCAGCTAAATATGTGAGGCAATCGGCATTCGTTCCATAACCTAGAGTGAGCTTTTTGCCTTTCTCCTGAGCAGAATGAGGTCGGCACATGGTGATGATTCCTGTTGGGTGGAATGAAACATGCCTGTCTGGCACGTAGACACAGATTGTTTGTGGTCTGTCCTGGGGCCCAACATATTCCTGTTTGTCCACAAACAAGCTCATGGATGCTTGTGAGTTCGTCACCCTGCTCTTCAGTATTCGAATCAGAGCCCAACAAGCTGGTGGTGCCCTTCTCATCAACCTCGAAATGGGTGGTTGCATCTCCACGTGTATGCTTGATTCCTTGACCGCCTTCGTCAAGTGCCCATCTAGCTTGTGAAATCTGTGCAACCGTTTCTGACTCTTCTAATCTTATTGAAGGGAACATTGGGTATGATGTTCTTTATAAACAGCTACATTTGAAAATCACACCAGCATGGTTGTCAAAAAAACATTAAGCACATGCCGCTTCATATCCTTTTATACGGTTACTAGATTTTGTTCTTTTTTACCACAATATAATTTTTTAAAATTAATGTTTTATTGGGGATAAAATATAGTAAAAGATGAAGTGTCAAAGTAATTTTTGTGGCATAAATTGTTCACATTGGATTTTTTTTTCTTCAATAATTTTTCTTTAAAACATTTTTGAGATAATAATATTAATCAATCAATCAAAGATTAATAACACTTTATAATTATTGCTTTGTTTATTATATTTAAAAGATATGTCATATACAATGTTGATTATTATAAATGATAATGAGTATTTATAAATGATAATTAGAATCCTTTGTTTGCTTTGTTTGTTTAATTAGAAATAACATGTTATAGTACAAGTAAGAGAGCAATAAAATTGAGATGGATGTATGGATATATATATATATATATATATATATATGTATATATGTATGATTTTAATTAAGAATATATATATATATATATATATATATATATACATACATATATATTCATATTTTACTTTAAGATATAAAAAATTTATTTTATTATTTAAATATTTTATAATAAAAAATATTTTTAATATATTCATAATATCTATTATCAAAGAATAAGGTGATGTTTAGTTTGGATTTAGCTTGTGATACAATAATATATTATTGAAATTAAAAAAATATCAAAATTTTAATTTTTTTTATTAGATTTTTTTTATTAAATATAAAAATTTAACTTATCAACACATGTATTAATAGTAGATAAAATTGTATAATTTTGATTTATTATTAATGATTATTTATAATTAGTAGAAATCTATGCTATTGGATACAAAAGATGTAAAAATTTTAATTTGTGGTTGTTAAATCACATATTAATAATATATATGTATAATATATTTTTACAATGGTTTTTTGTACCAAATTGATTTAAGCTCAAGTAAAATCAACTACCATTAAAAATAAAACACATATTTGTTCATTGGAAACAAAAGAGATATATGGCTTTGCTATTAAATTATATTAAATAATTAAATCAAAAAATATAAAATATAAAATATCACAATTATATTAAGATTAAATTTAGCCATTAGCCAACTATACATAACATGGAAGCCCCTTCTTGTTACTTTGGCTAAATCACCTCTAGAATAGGACCAATGGATAGAAATATTGCTAAGGCATTAGTAGAAACTTGTGCCATTGTTGTGTTATATGAAAATCAACCTAGGAATATATTAGGTATCTAATTGTGGAAGAATTTGATCTTATCTTGAAGTTGGATTTACAATCAAAAACAACACATAAGGTATTTAGAAACATCTTTTTGGCAATCTTAAACAACTTAAGTAAACTTTTAATTATCCTAAGTATATCCTATTAATCTTAAAAAAATCCTAGATATATTTTATTACACTCTAATCAACTCCAAATAAACTTTAAATAATCTTAATAATCCTAATTAAATCCTAAAGAAATTGTAACTAATCTGAAAGAAATTTAAAAAAAATCCTAATAATCCTTAAAAAATCTTAATTAAATCCTAATTCAATCCTAACCAAATCTCAAATAAATGCTAATAAATCTTAATGGAACCTTAGTCAAATCCTAATAAAATCTTAATCAATCCTAAATAAATCCTAATAAATCCTAATAAATCCTAATAAATTCTTAGTCAAATTCTAATAAAATCTTAACCAATCCTAAATAAATTTTAATAAAATTCTAATCAAATCTTAATCAAATTTTATTTAATTTTAATTAAATATTAATTAAATCTTAATCAAATTCTAATGAAATCCTAAAAAAATACTGATTAAATCCTAATCAAATCTTAACCAATCTTAATCAAATCTTATAGTAGATTTAAAACTTTAATAATTATTAAATTAATTATTGATCTTAATTCTAAATTTTTATACTTTACAATCTACTAGTTGATAGCAAGCATACAAAATTTGAAGAAAATTAAACTTACAAATTGAGAAGAAAAGCTCATAATTTACTTGAATGTTAGTCATCTTTATTCTTTAACCTTAATGTCAATCTTCCAGCATCAATAGCTTCTTTTTGTACCATTTACTTGCTTTAGATTTTTTTTATTAATATTAAAAACTAAGTCAACTATTAACTCAAAAAAAACCATAGCAATCTAAGTTGTAGATTGCTCAAAATCACAAAAATCCTCACTGACCTTCAAAATCTAATTTCTAAGACTCTAATCCACTTGAATTCTAATAACCTTTGATCTAAAAGTTTGATTAAGCTCAAATCTATAATACACATCTAATGCAATCTTATTTATAAACATGCAAATTTTCACATGTAGATTTGTTATAAAACTCATAAAATTTTCTAAAATAAAAGTCTACTTTATTTGTCAAAAATTAGAGTCACCTGAATAGAATCTTGAATTTGCATAGCTCTCACAACATCATTACAAACTCAAAAACTTCAATTCTAACTTTCAAAAAAATCCTATTAAGTTTGTTCTCTAATCCCACTCTTTGATCGACAAAAGAACTCTACATTTGCTATGGGTGTGCAGTTTTGTGCCTTGAGATCTAATTTTGACCTTGGTTCACAACCACTCCTCTTTGGATATTAATCTAAGGTTTTTTAAATAATTTTTGTTAAAAGCTACTCTTTACTTTCACCTAAAGATGCCTATAATATTATTTTTGCTAATCTACTTTGTTTTGTCTTTTTTATGATCCTACAAAGTAAGTAAAAATTCTTTTTATAAAAAGGCAATATTAATACTAAATTATTTTTTTACCTTCCTATCTTTTTCCTATATTTTTAAAAATAATTTGCTATTAGACTTTCAATTAAACTGTTTTATAATATATATATATATATATATATATATATATATTTTATTCAATAGTCATATTACAATATAATACCATTAGACACAAAAAGGCTATAAAAATTTTAATTTATAATTGCTAAGTCACAAATTAATAAGTTTTTAATAAATATCAAATTTAAAAATAAATAAATTTAAAAATATACATAATAATGGAATCATTTATATTTCTTTAGTATTATTAATAAATAAAATTCTTATTTGTTATAACAACTAAAATAGCTAAGATAATAAAATTTTAAAATAAATTATATTTATGATAGTATTTTTATCTTCACTTTCTTAAGAATAAAAGATCTTAATTGTATTTTAAGAAGTGCATTGTGAAAGAACAACAAATAATTCTTCTTGTATAAATACAAAGGTTCTAAGATCTATTCTTATGTTTTTTAATAATATTCTTAGAATTTATTAATTATTATTGTAAATGCTACCTTTATAAAAAGTTACCTTTACTTGAATTTGAATAAAATCTATGTAGATGATGGATATAATGGAATCCTTGGAAGAAAAGCCAATTGTCTCTTATTGACTTCTAATTAAGAATCTTGCTTCTACAACTTAATTAGTTAGCTACATAATGACCAAGCATGATCTAATACAAAGTCTTTAATATAGAGTAATATTTTGCAACAACATAATCAAATATTTGACCTTCAGCTCTAAATTAAATGGTGGCAATTCAAATGTTTTAAAAGAATCATTATATTTTTTATAAACTATTTAGATACTTGATTAGATAACAATTGCCATTATCAATATTATCTTCTATCACTACTATATTTGTACTAACATAAATATATAAAACTTCAAAAAATCTTGCCATAGCATGCTTGTTTAGATCATGAACATCATCATTTCATGTAGATAAAATTGATTTTCCAATCAAATATTCATTTCTATATCTTGCTTCCTTGTCTAGTTTCAAGTAGATAGCTTAAATAAAAGCTTTTAATATTAGACCTACTTTCATATATTTTAAAAGAATCATTATATTTTTCAATGAATCAAAAATTATTAATTCATTTTTAATCTATAAATACAAAAAATGAGAGAATTGAGTATTAAAAAAAATTCTTTAATAATATATTAATAATATTATCAAAAGCAAAGATCTTCTCAAAAATCAATAATATGCTAAGATATTCTATAGAAGATGAATTATATTTTTAATTTAAGAATAAAATATAAAATAAAATAAAAAATCCCTTTAAAAATCAATAGCATGTTGTGGCATTCTTTGGAATATGAATCATGTTTTCAACCCTAGGATAAAACATATAATAAAAAAAATATCTCCTTCAAAAATCAATAGCATGTTAAGAAAAATTGAGGAAGCTTCCAGCTCCAAAACAAAATATATAGTAATAAAAAAGGCCCCCTTCAAAAATCAACAACATGTTGAGAAAAATTGAGGAAGCTTCTAGCTCTAGGACATTGATGGAAGATGCATATAGGCACAAAATATTAGGAAATGTTATTACAAAGGTACATGCTATGGAATTCCAAAAACATGGTTTTTTTTATCTATAGGGGTCATGAATCATATAAGTAGTAATAATCTTAAAATAAATATTATAATAGTTTTTTTAAAAATAAAATCTATTATAATAAGTATTTAAATTTGGTTTTATATTTTTAATTTTGTACATCTCCAACAACATCAATTATTCTTTGATAGACAGTACCATGTAGCCTATCTTAATTCATACTCAAATATCTCAATCAATTCTATTTTGTTATAGTCCAATCATCCACCATAAATTCTTGCAGTAACTTTTTATTATATTTAATATTAGAATATTTTTTATTTTTTTTAAAAAGCCGATATGAATAGAAATCCATTAATTAATTTAAGCAGATGATTTGTTTTATTCTTCACCATCCTATCCAACATTAATATTCCGTTAATATAATTGATCATGCCAATCACATTCACCATATAGAAAAAAAACAACATAATGTAATAGAAAATATCCTTCATGGATTCTTTATAAAGATCCACTATGCCGTCTAATAATTCTATTCTACATTTCTTGTACTTTCACTCCATCACCAAACAAGATAAATGAAATTTCATTAAATGTCAAAAAATTGTATTGTCTTCTATTGACCTCCTTGCTAAAATAAAGGTGTATACAAACATCATCAGTTTGTTTGCTATAATCTCTTCTTTTTGCTAATATATCATGCAAATACCAACAAAGAAGATAAAATTTGTGATTTTCTTTCAAATATTTATAAAATTTGTATATTATTTGACTTAATAAATTGCTATTACATTCCATCTTTGTTCCATGTACAATTTTGAAATCATACACATAAAACAATACATAACTTGCTTCTATTCCTCATTTAGGTAATAATGCACCAATTTGATGTCAAAGCTCACAAAATATTTGAAAATTATATAAACCGTTGTTGTATTGTGGTTTGGCTATCATGTGAAAAAATTGTACATGTAAATTTAATATATAATTTATTACATAGCTAAATGAGAGCCATATTAGTAGACTTTTATAGGTTATAAAATATGATTAGGTTATTAGTTTAAAAAGAATTTGTTTAAAAAGGCTTTTATTGAGGTTTACACAACCTTATTTTTTTTTTGGTAGTGACTTTTGAGATTGATTTTATATTGATAATAACTTTTATATATCTTAAGTCACCTTTGTTTGATATTGGTGATCCTTAAGATCTTATTTATTTCTTTTATTTGGTGTTTAGAACACATGTTATATAAATCTTATTAAAAAAAAGGATTTGAAAGGATTTTTAGTATGAAAAAGAATAGTTAGGCCATCTATGTGAATGAATGGAGATGGATGATAGAAGTCTCTATTCCTATTAGCCAAAAATCATATCCAATGGACTTCAAGGAGGCTGCCCAAGGGCTTATTAGGAATTAGGATTTTTGTTTTGAGAGGAGTCAAACATCAAAGGCTAGGATTAGCAAGTTTGGATTTTTGGATATATTTTTGGTTCAAATTTTGGATGATTTGGATATTTAATGAATGAGATATAGGTGCTCAAAGTTAAGGTGTTGAAATTGTACATATTATCACTCTTTTAGGCATAACTTGCGCATATAGAAAGCAATAGAAGATCAATAATTAAGATTGGAAAGAACAATTTTTTGGCTACATTTTTTATGTGTAGCATAATGAAATCCAAATTAAGGTGAAGGAGATATTGAGAGTTGAAGTTAGTGTTTGTAAGCTAAGGGCAGTAAGTGACCCCGCTTAACTAGTGGTTATGTTTTGAACTATATCTTAGGAAATTTGATAAATTTTTGGCTCAAAATTTTCAAAAGTGTGTATGTTTATATCATAAGACTATGTGCAAAATTTTTGTGGGATTAGAATTTTGAATTTGTGAGATATGAGAAAAATAGTACTCAGGTGTCTTTGAACTAGGGTTTTAAGCACTTACTAGGGTTTTTAAGATATCAAACGATCGGAAGCAAATTTATAGTTGAATGCTTTTTGTGATAAAACTTAGAGTATTACCTACACTTTGAAGAAAATTTACAGAAATTGAATTGTTGGATGAAGAATTATTGAACTCTAAAGTTCAAGAAGAAATAAGTCCTTATAGGTGAATAAGGTATTAAAGGATTTTGTAGCAATTTGAGCTTTTTTGTACAAACCTACTTAAATATAAAAGGATTTACCAATATAATTTTTCTTTTTTGATATCTTTATATTATTTATTCTTTTTATTAAAGACAAATCATTTATTAGAGTCTTGCCAATAAATTTCAAATAAATTCTCCATAGCGAGGTAGGTACCCAGTGTATTCCCAGATAGAAGTTTATGCCACACGACACCATGATCTTATAAAATAATATTATTGATTTTGATTCCAAGCAAGGTAAATAATTATGCAACATTATATTGTTGAATATTTTTTGAAACTCTTTGCGTAGCTTATTTTCTCTATAAAAAAGCTCTCTAAGTACTAATAGTGGAGATTGAAGAAGCGGAAGCTCAACCTTTCCATATAAACAAGATATATAAATTTTGGAATATTTCTTAACAATTATATAGTTTGCTCTTCCATCCATTAGATAAATTTAATTTCCATCCTTCCAACATAATGCTACTTTTTTATACATTGTCTTTTATTTTCTTTAATAATATTTATGTATCGCATTTATTGGCCAAATGCCATTATTTTCTATATCTATTATTATTGTTGGATAATTATTCTATATTTAGGCTGAAATATTTCATGTTCTTTTACTTCTTCATATTCTTTTATTATTTCTTGTTCGGCTACTATCTCTCTTCTCCAATGTTCTTGCTATACAATTGTTCTACAATTAGTAAAATATTATTTTACAATTTGAGTTACTGTTGCTTCTTGTGTTTATTATTGTTGTTAAAAAATTACTCTATAATTAGGTTGTTATAAATCTTTTGCATGTTTTGTTACAAACATCCATTTATGAAAGATTCTAAAAGATTTTAGAAGATTTATTGAGGTTGCTTTACATCAAAGTAATAAGAAAGTTGCTCAAGAAGTGTGTTAGTATGAATGGAGGGCAAAGTCTTCCACAAGAAGCTAATTGAAAGTTTCCTAATTCCTAGTATATATAACTATTAGTATTGAAGGATTCTTTAATTTCAACAACGCATATATTGTGGTCTAATTTGGATCTATTAGTCTTATTTTTGTTCTTGTATTATATTATCTTATAATAAGACTCATCTATTCAATTATTTTTTTTATAATCTTATGTAGTTCTTTATCCTTATCCATAATAGTTTGTCAAGACTAACATAAAATAATATTAGAGCTTGGTCTTTTTTAATAGAGAGCGGATTATTTCTCTTCTTGGAAGTACTATAATGCTTTAGAGGTTACAAATTACTTTCTTTTAGACAAATATTATTTTTGATTTTTTTAATTTTTTTTTTTTGATTAAAAATTAGTTATATTTATTTTTTTCTTTCATTTTATATTAAAAATTAAAAATTTCATATGAAGAATTTTAAAGAAGCCAAATTGGATTGAATTATAAATGCTCTTGAAGCATTAAAAATCAAGACAAAGACCTTAATTAAGAAATTTATATGACTATACATAATAATCAAAGAGCAAAACCACCTTAGCCACTATTACAAGTCATTTTAGGAACTCCATTACTAAAGTCTACTTAATTAGAAGATATATAAATTCAAGACAAAAATTCAATGTTAATAGCAAAAGAACCAAGAATTAGGCTCTTAGAGAAGTTTGATAGAACTTGTTTAAAGTTTTTTGGCTTTATAAATCAAGTAAAACTTATTATTTTATTCCAACCTCAACAATATTCTATAAAAGTAACTTATGTTGGTTTAGTTGGAACCTTACTCTTAAATCCAACTTTATCTTGATTTGCTCCATTATTTAAAAATAATTCTTTCTATATTTTATAACTTTGAAATATTTTTGATAACATTTGTAAAAGCATTTGGCAAACATAATAAGATTTATTCTTCTAAAATTAAAATCCAAGTCCTTCAATAGAGAATATGTTTTACATATATTTGTGCTTTAAAATTTTAATAATTAGCATGTAATATCAATTGAAGTGAAGATGCATTGATAAGTTAGTTTCATTGGAGATTATAAGACAATGT
Source organism: Physcomitrellopsis africana (assembly GCA_036785485.1). Classification (NCBI taxonomy): domain Eukaryota; kingdom Viridiplantae; phylum Streptophyta; class Bryopsida; order Funariales; family Funariaceae; genus Physcomitrellopsis; species Physcomitrellopsis africana. Next base: position 378,977 of record JAWRVF010000014.1, on the reverse strand, counting down.
AAAGGATTTATTATTATCTATGTCTAATCTTTAAACTTTTAATGAAACAATTAATTAAGTTGTGAGGTGTGACAATCAATTATTTCAACATTGGCAAGACAAATATTCTTTGGATGCACCACAACTATTCATTAATTATTCAATAACTTCTATATCATCCAACTTTAATAATCATTTGGAGTTAGATGACATACAAATTGATGCGATTTATTTTAAAAGTATTTTTGTACAAAAAAAAAAAAAAAAATGACAAAAGGACAAAGATTTTTGTTTATATTGTGAAAAGACTAGCCACAAGGTTAACAATCATTTTGAGAAATGCCAATGTATCCATCAAATAAAAAATATAGCTATATCAAGAAATACATTGCCAAAAAATAAAAGTGTCCAACTATAATAGAGACCATACAACCAGACTCTTTTATTTTTGAAGACAAAATAAGTCTTGTATTATTTGTCAATCTTTCTTGTTGCTTTATTATACCAATTTATTTAGTCTTTCAAAAATTCAAAATCCTTGCTTTATTAGATCCAAGAAACTATACTTATTTTATTAATTAAAGATTTTTAAGAAATTATAAATTTTTTATGATTAAAAAATTTAAATTCATCTATGTAGAAGTTATAGATAGTTAGTACTTATCATCTAGAGATATTATTCATAAAATAACTTTATTAGAAATAATAATAGAAAATATAGTAGCTAAATTATATTTAAAATTATCAAGTTTTCATCTAACTTAGTCATATTAGGACCTTTTTGGCTTAAAAGATATAATTCATATATAGATTAGAATCTTATAAAATAATATTCTCTATAGTAGAATATATTTATATAAAATCTATTATAAGATCTTATAAACTTTATAAGTTTGAAGCTATAAAATTTTTATTTATTGGAGCAAGAGCATTTATAAAGGTGGCAAAAGAGGGCTCTTCTTTTATTATTTATAGAATTTCAACATCTAAAATAATGATTACATTGACAACCATTCTAGAGTGTTATAAGAATTTTCAAGATGTGTTTGAAAAAGAAAATGTAGACACCTTGTTAAAACATTGCTTATATGACTGTGCTATTGATCTTCAAGATGGGGCGCAACCACCATTTGGTCTTATTTATAATTTATCACAAAATAAACTTATTGCATTAAAAGAATACAATGATAAGAATCTAGCAAAGAACTTTATACAACATTCAAAGTACTCTACTGGTATTCTAATACTATTTTGTCAAGAAAGACAAATCCTTACAAATGTGTATTGACTACTATAGCCTTAACAAAATAACAATAAAGAACTTTTATTCATTACCATTGATATGTAGATTTTTAATTAAATAATACAAGCAATGATTCATACATATATAGAGCTTGAAAGAATCTATAATTTGATATACTTAGAAAAAGAAAACAGATAGAAGATTGCATTTCAAACAAGATATGGATATTTTAAATACAATGTCATACCATTTGGACTCACAAATGCTCCAATAATCTTTTAGTATTTGATAAATAATATATTTTATGAATTTCTTAATAATTTTATTATTTGCTATTTGGACAACATTTTGATTTATTGAAAAATACTAGAAAAATATAAATGGTACATTTGCCTTGTTTTACAAAAGCTTTGAGATATTGGAAGAGATTCTTAACAAATTGTTCATCTAGAAAGCATGTTGAGGCTCTTGAATCTAACAAGACAGAGGCTCTATAGTTTTTTGGTCCTAAATATACATCTATTATAAAATAAAGAGAAGGTTCTAAGCAGAGAATAGGACCTTCACTAGAAATTGTACAAGATTCCAGCTGTACGGTCCTTATTGTAGCTGGACAAATTCGTTTTCCAACATATTTGTCTTTCTTGACAATATTGAGCAGTGTATTTAAGTTTATCCGATCCTCAAACATTGAGTCAAGCAATTGATTTTGCTATGAACTGTGACAATCGACTTTTTGAGTTTCAATCTGAGAGTCGTATAAGAGAGCCTCAATATTATTATTCAATGGTAACATCAATGTCGTCACAAAATGTACATTTGGAAGTAGAAGACATGCAAATTGATGCAATGCGTTTTAAACCTCTTAGTGAGCAAGAAAAGATTCAGTGTCGTCAAGGAAGATTATGTTTATATGGTGGCAACATGGATTGCATCATATTTTCCATACATAGATCAAAATTTTACTAAAAATGCCTCAAGATTATTCAATATTAGATCATGTCATTCAAGAAAAGATAAAAACCACAATAAAATAGATCCCGAAAGTAACGTTCTAATAAACCTAACTTTAGATCCTTACGTAGGATAACTCTGAGGTTGAAGTTCAATCACCAATTGTACTTGATTGACAAATCCTTGAAACTTAGATCTTGTGCCATCAAACTTCTCAAGCAAACTAATTTTTGATTCTTTAATGTTTGAATGGTGTTCCATCATATGTGAGGTAGTATGGTTTGGTGTAGATATTGACACAGCTCCAACCATCTCTATATCTTCACTTCCTATTAATCTTGTTGCTCCTTGTAGTGGTAAATTGAATTGATGCATTGCAAGCATTAGCTCTCTCATTTGTTCTTACATTTGTGCCATTGCACTCTTCATTTCCATAAGTTCTACCATGATAATATAATATGAAGGAAGGTATCTACTCTCACTTCAAGAAAAGCAGAATAACACACTCAAAAGAAAAAATTCTATAAACAATATCAGTTTAAAAGTCGATACTCCACAATTCTAAAATACTTATATCTTATCAAGAGAAAGAGATAATCCACTCTTAATCAAGAAAAGACAAAGCTCTGATATTGTATGTATATTTTTATCAATCTATCAAGGACATGAACTAGAAAAAGATGTATAATCTAATGAAAATTGTATTAAAAAAAAGTCACAAAATAGGAATCAAAAAGTATGTATATTCAAAGGAAAACTGGAATGGCTATTGCCAAAGACTAGAAACATGAAGACTCTTGAAACTAGACTAGAATTAGGAAAGGAGTTGACAAGAGTGAAGAAGGCTTCACTCTTGCTTCTATAAATACTATCTAACTAAGAGCTACGTTGTGATATTCTATAAGACCTCATACACGTGTCAAACTTGCATGACAAGTTTCTCACATGTGCGCTACATACTTGGCTTGTTCCACAAGCTATCAACATGTGCGCCATGTGGCTAGCTTATTGACTAAGTTTCTAACCTACCAATCACCTATAGACATGTATAAAGGTGATTCTACGTCTATGAAGCTTCTAGGAAGCTTTTCTATCAACTTATTTTACCTACTTTTATTGGTCTATATTACTTAGGTAATTATTGGAATAAATCTTATATCCGTGACACACTATTATACAAATAAAAGCATATCTTGATACATATTTTTTGATCAATATTGTTCTTTAAGTTTAGCAAATGTAGCCCAAATCTCTCTATTTCTTATCCATAGATTGTTTTTTAGTAATTATTGTTGGTCTTCTTTTTTGCCTATTAATTGTTGTAGCAATCTAATTCTTTTTTTTTGTTTCTTCTATAAAAATCTTTCTTGAAGCAAAAAAAAATATGCCTTTTTTCTAATTTAATTTTTTTTTTTTTAGACCAATTTACTTGCTTAATTAAGATATTCAAGTAATAACCGATATCTAATAATTTTTTTTTATAAAGTTCTTCAAAAAATAACCTATCTTTTTTTTTTTAAAGATTTGAAACCAAATAAAATTTTGTTCCAACATCATTAATGTTTTCAATCATCTCATCTTTATTATCATATCTTATTCAAAATAGTGTGTGTACTACTAAATTATCTTTTCCAGCAACATGCTTAGATTTTGGATTTAATAACTTGATATAAACAATCCAGCTTAGTATTGTAATATTTGATATTATACAATTAGTAATCATTTCTAACAATAGCAAGCAATTTATTTCAATTACTATCATTGTATCAATTAAATAGTCTTTTTCAACTTTTATAGCCAAAATAACTTTTCATAGTTTTCTTTTGACTTGTGAATATATATACTGGTGACTACTTAAAATATTTTTTTCAAATCAAATTAAAAATCTATTCCCACTTAAATCATCTTGGACCTAAAATCCATCCAATAGCAATATGACTAGTATCTATAATAAGAATTATTTGTCTATTGCACTTATAATCAACTCTTCTTAAAATTAGAGGTAATAACAATAATATCTTCAACCTTTATATTGCTTTAGTATCATTTTCTTATAATTAATTTGATAATCTTTATATAATAATTTATACAATGGATTTGCTATATTAGCATAATAAGGAATTCATATATGATAAAATATAAATATATCCAAAAACTTATATACTTCTATCAAAGAGTCATATATTTTTTTTATCCTTCTAATTGTATCAATTTTATTTGGATCCAATTTTTTTCTATAATTATTCAACAATCACAACTTTTTATATTCTAAATATATATTTTATTATAAATAGTATATAATGAATATTTTTAAGTCAAGTTAAAATCTTTTTACAATCTTACGACATCCCTTCTTATCTAAAGTTTTATCTTTTTCTTCCTCTTTACACCCTTTGATAGGAACATTATCTAAAAAGAATATAGTTATTTTAAAAATAAATTTTTTCAACACCTTATTCATTCCATTCATTATATGTGCAATTAAATTAATAGCACCTTATGGAAGAGTATGCATTTTAAACAATCCAAGTGGTATTCTCATTGTTGGTATATCTCTACTTTTATGTGGTAGTTGAAGTTGATCATAGTCCAAATATAAATTATCTACTAAATAAATTATCCTTCTTGTAAATGCTTTAGGAAGCTCATCTATTAAAAGTCCTATATTTATATTTTTAATAATTATTGCATTTATTGGTTGCATGTCTTAGACAAATTATAGTGGTCCATTTTTCTTAAGCACTAAAAACTAATGACTAAAATATGGAACAAAAGAAGGCTTCAAAATCTTCATTTGCATCTTTTCTTTCAATAAGTCTACCAATTTAGGCAAGTGTGTCCTTGGCATTGAAATTTGCTTCAAGCTCCAAGGCACATGCAATATTGTGAAGATAATTATAGGAGCTATAATAATAGAATCTATACATACTATCTTATGAGATTCAAAGGCAAATGATTTACCTCTTTTTACAAGCATCTCTTTGAAATATATAATTTTTTCTAATAATAAAAAACCATTACATCCAATCTTCAATTCTTCAAAAGTCTTTTTAATAAATTGGTGTCTAATATTACTTAGATCTCTTAAACTCTTTTCTCTTGATGCTTCTTCCATTTGTTCTTTAGAATCCTTTGACAAAGGTGTCCTAATAGGTTTTACCTTCTTATCTACTATCTTATATTTTATTTCCACAATAATCTTTGATGCTTGAAAAGATTCAAGTATAGAATAAATCTTTGTTGAATGAATTTGCACAACCTTATCATCATTTTTTAATCTAATTGATGCAATCATTTTTAAAGAATCTTCTAATCCATTTTCTTTATAAATATCAAAAATCTTTTTATCATCTTTTAATATTTTCAATTCATATAATTCTTTTTTAATATTACATAATTTTATTTTTTATTTTTTTATTTTTTTAAATTTTTTTTAAGCCTCAACTTTCTTATATATAATATCTTTATTTTTAAAAATACCAACAAAGCTTATATTAAAGGCACTTACATCTTGCAAGAATATTATAATTTCCCAATGAAGTTTCAACTTCAACCTTCTTGCCTTCTTTTTCAATCAGATTTTGATTATAAAGAAATCTTAAAGAAAAGATAAAGAAATCCTAAAGAAACAAAAAAAAATCATAAAAAAATCTTAAAGAAATCCTAATTAAATCCTAGCTAATTCTAAAAAAATCCTAAATAAAATCTAATTGAATTTTAATCAAATTTTAATTAAATCCTAATAGAATCTAATTAATTTCTAATAAAATCTTAAATATATCCTAAATAAATCCTAATCAAATCCTAACCAATCTTTAAAAAATTCTAAAGATATTTTAATCAAATCTTAATCAAATTTTAACCAATTTATAAAAAAATTAAAAAAAATTCTAAGAATTTTTTAAAAAAAAATCCTAATAAAGCCTTAATCAAATCTTAATCAAAATTTAATCAAATATTAATCAAATTCTATTAAAATCCTACAAAAATCCTAAATAAATTTTAATAAAATCCTAATCAAATATTATAATAGATTTAAAACTTCAATAATTATTAAATTAACCATTGATATTCATTCAAAATTTTCATAATTTTTGATTTGCTACTTAAAAACAAGCATACAAAATTTGAGGGATTTGAACTTATAAATTGAAAAAAAAAAAACTCTTAATCTACTTACATGTCAGCTGCTTTCCTTTTCTAACCTTGATGTCAATCTTCCAATGTCAATAGCTCCTTTTTGTACCATTCACATATTTTAAAAATTTACAAAAATATTGAAAGCTAAATCAACTATCAGCTCAAGAAAAAACTATTCCAATTTAACTAACAAATTATTCAAAATCACAAAAATCCTTATTGATTTTCAAAATCCAATTTTTGAAACTTTAGCCTACTTGAATTCTAATAATCTTTGATCTAATCATTTGATTAAGCTAAAATTTATAATAGATTCTCAATACAATTATATTCATAAATTTACAAATTTTACTTATAGATTTATTATAAAATTCACAAAATTTTCTAAAATGTGAATTCATTTTATTTTTTAATAACCAAAATCATCCAAATAAAACTTTTATTTTGCATAACTCTCACAAAGTCATTACAAATTCAAAAACCTTGAAACCAATGTTCAAAAAAATCCTATCAAATATATTTTCTAACTTGCTCTCCAATCAACCAAAAATCCCCCTATCTTTTGTAGGTGTATAATTTTATATCTTAGGATCTAGTTTTGATCTTGGTTCACAACTAGCCTTCTTGAGGTATCATTCTAAGATTTTTTAAATAATTTTTATTAAAAATTATTCTTTTTTTATCTAAAGATGCTTGTAATATTATTTTTATTAATCTATCTTATTTTATCTTGTTTATAGTCCCATAAGATAAGTAAAAGTCTATTTTATAAAAAAATAATATTAATATTAAATATATTTACTACCTTCTTATTTTTTACTTATACTTTTTAAAATAATTTTTATTAAGATGACATATTTTATTCTTTGTAAGAAAATATTTACATATAAAAAAACTACCAAATTCTATTAATAATATATATTGATATTATAAATTATTAGATGATATTATACTAGATTAAGGACCATAACTTATATCCAAGTTTTGGAAATTATTACTTGAGATCTTTTGAGTAGACATTAAGTTGTCTTCAACATTCCATCTACAAATTAATGATCAAATAGAGCAAATTAATCAAATTTTGGAGTAATATTTGATGTGTACTATCAATTATTAATAGGATGATTGGACTTTTTACTTGCCACTTACTAAATTTGGCTATAACAATACCATTCATACTTCTATTTAGCAAATATTTTTCTATGCTAACTATGGATATTATCCAAAGTTGAATATATTATTGCCTTTTGGATCCAACAATCCAAATAATTGAAGAATTTGCTATTCAATTGGTAGAGCTATGTTTAACTATAGAATTTAATCTTATAAAAAATCAAGTATATTATGAAGAATACAAGTGCCACTACCTTCTATTGAAATCAATAATCATAAAGAATTTGAGGTGGAAGAAGTGCTTGATTCAAAGATAAGATAAGGACAAGTAGAATACTTTGTGCATTGGCATGGCTATACTATTGGTGATTGTGCATGGGAGCCAACTCATAACTTAATCAATACATCTCAAAAGCTACATGAATTTTATCAATCACATTCCTTCAAATACAAAGCAACAATAAGTGTGCCAATTGCATGGTAATGTTGCCATATTATTTAAATTAAAAGGCTTCAATATGAATTTTTTTAAAAAAATTGAATTCTTTATAGAAAAGAAAGAAAATAGCTGTAAAAATTTTGAGATTAATTCCTATATATAATATAAATAGCATATCTAATGCCATTCTATTCTACCTAGAATTTTTATTTTTATTTCTGCGTAGTATATTAGCCATAGATAGTCAAGAAGATAATATCTCGTAAATTAGGCCATCTCAACTAAGCAATTCATATCATCGACCTTGAGAAGAAGAACTGCTCAAACCACAAAGGTGTCATAGAATATCTAATGTAATCTTACATAGTTCCTTGATCTTATCCATGATATATTTCTTTTGACCTTTTTTATATTTGACTCTTCTTTAAACTCCTCTTTGCTTAGCTTAGTCACATCATTGTGTGGTATGATTTTCAATTTGAGAATACATTAAATATTTAGCTGTAGAAAATTTATTTGTAATTTATTGGTAAGATTTTAATAAATAATTTGTCATTAATAAGAAAAAAAAAATAGATGTAATAATATTAAAAAAAATTATATTATTAAAATTTTCTTATATTTAAATAGATATTTAAAACTATTTTCTTCATATCTCAAAAATCCAAAATCTTAATGCCACAAAATTTTTGTATATAGTTTTGTAACATGAAAATACACACTTTTAAAAATTTTGAGCCAAAACCTTATCAAATTGCTTAAGATATAACTCAAAATACAACCATTATTTAAGTAGGTTACTTACTACCCTAAGATTGCAAGCATTGACTTCAACTTCTAATATCTCTATCCTAGCTTAGAATTCATTAAATTATATATATAAAGTATAGACAAGAAAGTATTTTTTTTAATCCTGGTTGTTGATCCTTTATTGCTTTTTGTATGTATGAGTTATATCCAAAGAATGACAATAGATACAAATTTGATACTTTAACTTTGAGCGCCTATACCTCTTTCATAAAAATTCCAAATTACTCAATTTTTATACCAAAACCATAGCCAAAAATCTAAACTTGGTGACCTTAACCTTTGATATTTGAATGCCTTTAAAAGACAAACCCTGATTCCTAATAAAACCTCAAGCAGCATCCTTGAAGTCTATTAGGCATGACTTTTGGCCAATAGGAATAGAAATTTCTATCATCTATCTCCATTCATCCACATGGATGGCCTAACTATTTTTTTTTTATATTAAAAATTCCTTTCTAATCTTTTTTCTAATAAGATTTATATAGTATGTATTTTAAATATCAAATAAAAAAATAAAATAAGATTTCAAGGATCTTTAATCTCTAATAAAGGTGATTCAAAATATATAAAAGTTATTATCAATATAAAATCAACCTCAAAAGTCACTATCAAAAAGAAAATAAGGTTGTATAAACCTTAATAATAGCCTTTTAAAATGGATTCTTTTTAAAATAATAATCTAACCATATTTTATAATCAATAAAAATCCATTGATATGGTTATCATTTAGTTATATATTAAATTATATATATATATATATATATATATATATATAAAACATTTTTACATGGTAGCCAAACCACAATAATATTTTCTTTATTGTCTTTGACTAATTGCTCTATAATTTGGTTGCGGTTAGTGAATATTGGTGGTACTTGGATTATAGTATTGAGATCTTATATTAACCATGGCTTTTGAAGGTACTATTGATTTTTAAAGATACTATTGACTAAGATTTTTTAATGATATTATTTTTAAGGTACTATTGACTAAAATCAAAATTCAAAAAGAACTCTTTAATTTTCTTTCCAATTCAATTTATCTATATTGAGGCAAATTCATTTGACTAATTCATAGAAATAATTAGTTCAAATTATGATTAATTAAAAAATCCTTCTAGTACTCTCTAGAACATAAATCATGCTTCTAATTCTAAAACAAAATACATAATAAGAAAAAAGGCCCTCTTCAAAAATCAGGATAATATTGAGGCAAATTGAAGAAGTTTTTAGCTTTAGAAAAAAAGACAAAATAAAAGAAAAGGCCCCTCTCAAAAATCAATAAGATGTTGAGGCAAATTATAAAAGATCCTAGTCCCAAAAAAAAAAACACATAATAAAAAGAAAGGCCCCCCTCAAAAATCAATAGCATACTAAGATAAATTGAAAAAGCTTTCAAACCAAAATGTGTAAAAAAAGGCCCTCCTCAAAAACCAACAATATGATGAAGAAAATTGAAAAAAGCCCTATGGTACATTCTAAAATATAACTCATGCTCTAATCTCTAAAATAAAACATCTAAAAAATCAATAGTACCTTCAAAAATCATGGTTTGTTTTCTCAGTACTATTAATGGAAATAATTGAAAATAAAAATTTGACCAATGATATGCCTCATTATCATAGTAATATCTCCTTAATGATATCTAATTTAGCTTAGTATTTTATTATTTATCTTAGTGATATGTCCTTACTTTTTCTTAGTTTATCTAATTTATGTAGTTTTTTTTAGTGTTCTTTAATTTCTCTTAGTGAAGTATTTTTAATGATATTCCAAGCAACCAATGAGAGGCCTGTTTTGTCTCTTTTGTTTATATCCTTAGTTTATATTCTTAATTTATATTCTTATAATGAGCTTGCTTATTATATAAATGTATTGTGTTTGTAGAATTCTTTACCAAATACAAATAATTTTCTATCAAATGGCTTATTAATACTTATGATTTCCTATAATAATCTATTTGCAATTTCAAAAGTATCCTTATTAGTTATTTTTTCTTTATTTCAAATAAATATCTTTATAATTTTTAATAATATTTCTAATTCAAATTCTTTGATAGATTTATAATTAATTTTATTATTCAATCAAATATAATTTTAAAAGTGGGATATATTTTTTTCCATTTAAAAATAATAAAATTATTAAATAATAAATAAATATAATTACTATAGAATTTTTTGTCTTTTTTCTAAAATATGCTAAAAAAGATTATAAGATAATATTTTTGCTATACATCTTAGTCTATCAATGAATAAGAGGTGGTAGTAACTGCTTTTGTTTTTTTATATGTTGATTGTTATATAAGGCTCAATAAAAAATACATAAAATATAAAATAAATCTTTATTAACTATGGTTGCAATTAATATGCAATTGGATTTTTTTTTTTTTTTTTTTTTTTTTTTTTTGAATAATAAATAAATTAAATCTATAATAACTCAACTTATCACAAGGTTAATTAGTCTTGATATTACAATAGACTAATCATGCATTATCACCAATATTGAATGGAGGTTTTTCTATTTTAAAAACATCCATATTAATTTTTTTTTGGTGTTCTTAAGCTTCATTTAGTTCTATTTTTATTGTTGTATGAAGTTCTATTATTTTTTGTACTAGATTCTTTATTACAAGATTTCTAATTTTTAAAAGGTTAAAAATATTAAATTATGGAAAATAACTATGATTGCCAAAAAATAGAATTTGTTGAATAAAAAAATATTATATTAATAAATAAATTTTTTATTAATAGTAAAAAAGCTATTCAATTTTTTTGATATTAATTAATAGTATATTATAATTATCATTCCAATATTTAGTTCATACATTCTATTTATCTATCTATTTGAGAATAAAAAGCTAAATACAACTAAATATCAATTTTTAATGTATTAAAAATTATCCTTCAAAATCTTGATGTAAATTGAGGTCTTTGACTAGATATAATATCATTTGAAAGTCTATAATATTGATAAATACTATCAAATAAAAGTTAAATTATTTTTTCACCAACAATAGATGACTATAGATGTTTTAAAATAAGTAGATGTTAAAAAAGTCTAAAGGGTCCATGACATGAAGTCTTTGCTTGAGATTCTTAAGATTACTATAAATTATGATTAAATATCAAGGGCCTTTTAGATAGTGATGTCATGTTTAGAATCAATTAACAATAACAACAAGTTCTTTGTTTTAAATCTTATAATTAATTTTAACTACTAAGAATTTTCTCACATAAAAAGAAATAAGATGAAATCTATTATTTATATCTATTTGTAATAAAATTACATCTAATATAAAATATGATGTATTTTTTTCTATAAGAAATAACTTAGAAGATTTTAGATGGCATAAAATAAGTACTAATATTTAAAAAAAAATTAAACCTTAAAATGTTATTTTCACATCTTTATTCTACTTCAATTTGTCTTTAGAAGTTAATCATGTAAGCAAAGCAATAACTTAAGATAAAATTTTAATAAATATTTTATAATATTTTATAAATCCTAAAAATTATTGGACATCATGTATTATTTTTGGAATTATCTAATTTATAATAATTTATATCTTCTTAGAATCTATTTGCAAATCATCATTTGAGATGATGTATATACTAGCTACTAAAAAGGTCTTGCAGAAGCTTCCTATGGACCATGAGGCTTTTGGTCTAAGCGTCAAGTTATAAATTACTTCCAATGTGATTTCTTAAAAGAAACTTGTAGGACAATTTTTAATAGCCTTGTGACGTATAAAAGTTTAGATATCTAATCCACATCTAGGAAACTTCTTTGAAGCTCTTGAAAGAAGATATTATCTACTTAACATGTTTCTACTTACTTCTATTTATTTTTATTTATTTCTATTTACTTCTATTAACTTAAGTAATATGGACATCTGTTACATATGCAATGCATTGTTTTTTATTAAGAAAATTAATGTTATTAAGCACTTGCCTTATTTCTATTAGATCACATGATATATAATTTGGAAATAGTTAGTTTCTATATGTACATATCAATTGATTAGTAATCTTGTTATTTAACTAAAATAGATATGGCAAACCATTCAAAATATTTATATTGTACAAAAGATAGGTTTAAAAGTTAAATTATACTTTGGAAATTACTTATAAATAATTAAATGAAACAATGTGTTTATATATATGTAATTTGTAAACATAATTTTTGATCATAGCTATAACATTTGCATACACAAAGTTTTAATATTTGAAGGATTTCTAAAAAGAAATATTTGTACAAATAAGAATCTTACTACACTTATACATCTTTGTTTTTTACATCTAGCAATATACAAAACTACTTTATATTACCTTCTAAATATCTTTAGGCAAGAGCCAAATTAAAAAATAAAGGATATAATGTATTATTATAATACCTAAGATCTTTAAAAGAAATAAGACCTCAAATATATAACAAAAGAAAATGTAAGTAGTAACATTCACCTTAAAAAGTATTACATCTAAACATTTGTTTGATAATGAAATTTATATTATATATTATATAGCAAAGGTGACAATGTTTGTTTGTGTATATACATCCAAATTTCTATCCATCTATTCATGTATCTCTTAAGCCATTCATCCATCTATTGATTATTAAATCATCAATCAAGTGTGGCATCTTTAAAAAAGATTCAAGTATAGGTATAATAATGAGAGAGAACCACTTTGTTCTAATTAATTTTTTATAAAAGATTTGAGTGTGATTCCAATGAAAAAGAATTTTTTTTATAATTGGCATTATAATTATATATATATATATATATATATATATAAGACAAAATTTGAAGTGCTATTTCATTTGTGGGATTTTTATGCAATGTGAGAAATTAGAATTTATTTCACAAGTAATTCTAAGGATTCAATTTAGAACTTACACAATAGCCCCTATAGGTGGAAGTGGCTAATTGGTTACAATTGGCAAAGATTTATATTCTAAATAATAAGAATTTTGTTGCACAATTCCAAAATTCTAATCTAAGAAGTTTTGAACCATGTGTATATGATCTTATTTACTCAAATCATTTGCATAAAACAAAATTGCCAAGAGCTTGCATAAAATAATAGATGAGCATTATAAAAATGGTTAATGAAATATATATTCTACTAATCTTTAAAACAAAGTGAAAATAAATCCAATTTTTTAATCCCAATAAAATTGTATTCTATCATTTCAAAGATTTAATATTTAAAATACTTCACAATTTAATCATTTTAGAAATAATGTTAGAAAAAAAAAAAAAAAATCTATAAATAAATATAAAATTAAAAAAACATGTATATGTATAATATCTTAGTTTCATATAAAATAACAAACATAAAAATATCACACTTATGATATTTTAATGCATGTTATAAATGGAAATAGTAGTAAATAAAATTTACTATCAAAAATATTTTTTCAATCTAACAATTATATTTTATTATGTAAGATTTATTTTTAAAATACATATAGTCATTATTAAATAATATTAAGTACATTTGAATTTTTGGAAATTACAATATGTTTTAGTAGAAAATAATCCAAATACTTCACTCATGGTTTTAATACTATTAGCATTCTGCTCCCTACCAACTCTTCTATACAATTTTTATTTTTATTTTTTTTGTTTTTTTCTCCCTTTGCTTCCCTTATATTGTTATTATTTCACATATCTTTTATATTTTAATTTTCTTACTTCTTGATACAAATCTTTTTAAATCATATTTATCTCATAAATTGATTAACTTGCAAATTTTAATTTTTCTACACATGCAACTGTAATTAATATATGAAAATATTCATAATATATATATACTATATATCAGCTTACACTCCATTTCTGAAGTGTACACACCTTGCAAAAAAAATTGATTTATTTTCTAGTTTTAAGATATTTTAATTCAATATCAGTTTTACATCAAAACATATCATTGTTTAAGTTTTAAATTTGAATTGAGATTACAACTACTCTCACAATATGATTATTCTGTTGAGTTCTTAAATTCCAATCCTGTATCTTTAATCTGCATGATGAACACATAACATAAAGTTTGCACCTACCATTATACTTGGTAACAGATGTAAAATATATATCATATTAGCATATACCACATTCCACCCCATTATTAAATCACCATATATTCACTTGATTTGAAATAATTTCAATTACTCATTAATTACTCGTTTGAATATAAAAAATAATCCCAGTGGTAAATATATACGTATATATATATATATATATATATATATACATTTTCATAGTCTTGATATTAATTTCAAAAAATTAGAGTATACCTGAGTCCTAAACGCTGAGCCCTAAAGTTCTTGTCTGTGCTCACATTACATTACTACTCCTCGCAGTATTCTAACTTCTTGCTAGTTTCATGTGTATTGACTTAAATTTTTGGATGTTGATTTCCATATTTTCTGTTTTTAGGTATAAGATTTGAGTAAATTTTAGATTGTAACTAAGACACATTTGAATAAGTACACACCACTACCCAGGACTGGGTCCAAAGCAAACATTCAGGACAAAAGCTTGAGCAAGACTTTCTGAAATTGCGTGAGCATGAGACAAAATATGAAGTGTAACTATTCTTTACATAACTCATCTGACAGAAAGAAACAGCTAGGAGTCTGATGTATATTGCACAAGCAGCAACTGCAACCTTCTGCCGATTCAACTCACAGAATATACACGCTCTCCAGCAACATAGGTGGCCAGCACTGATGGAGTTGTGGAAGAATGGTGCGTCAAAAGGTTGTCTGAGAACACCACAAGGTCTGCAAACTTAGTGGGTGACAAAGTACCCACTTGGGCATCACGAAAGCTTGCGTATGCGCTGCCCCATGTATACCTGAGCCATTCACACCCTGTATTAGCGTGCAATCCATCATAAACTTTCACGTGTAACATGAACAATATGTGGGAATTTGCACCAGCTTACTCGTGGTTCTCATTGAACAAGAAATAGCACCGTAAAAAAGCATCATATCTCTCAGGATCTATGCGTTATTGATCACAAGATACTTCCAACTTACGCTTTGAGTGCAGCCTCTCTGGAAATCAATTCCTCCGAATTCCAGGGTCTACTCTCGCCGCGTGGAATTCGTGTGGTCGCAGCTTGAAGTCCCAATAATGGCTCCAGCGGGGCAACCTATCACATAAGCAAAAATGCAGACTATAATTGATAGTGAACTGCCAGTACCTGAGATGCAAAAATGCTCTAATGAGTGATTTTTGGCATAACTTCCTTTCCAAGACCACGAAGTAACATGGGCATAGGGACATGTTGAACTTACCGTCCAGTCTGAACCCAACGCAATCACTGTTCCATTGCTCAAAAGTGACTTCGTGAGAAAGGAACTCTGCGCTGCTCTTTCCACCCCTATCCTCTTCGCAGCGATCAGTGCGTCATCCCGAAGATGATCAGGCTGTCGTAGGCAGTGTCAAAAAATATGATATTGCCTAAGATTTGTATAGCAATAGGTGAAGGCTATAATATGCTCCGAGAAGTACTACGTCAATGCCTTTCAAAGGACAACTCCATGAACTCTTGAAGAAAGTTAACACATTAATTAGAAAACGATTTACTAAGTAGCTTGCGTGATATGCTCACCGTACAAGAAGTTGCAACTATTGAACAGAAAAAGTTAAAGTTGACGAGCAAGTAAAGGATTACCTGCATCGATGCAATTATGTTCTCACTTCCAAAGCGTTTAGGGGCCTTGGCTGACAGATGCTGAGCGTGCTCAATCTTCATCGAACCAGCCGACACCAATGCATAGCCCACAATGAGTTGCCCTTTTAGGAAAGACTTAACATTGAAACGTGCCCTTAGACTCATGAATAGAATGATTTGAACTTGGTCGGAGTGTACCACACACAGCTAATTGTTGAACAATTTTAGATACCAACAAATCCAAGAGGAAAAAGTGCTTCATAACAAGTTGCCCACTCAAAGCTTGCAGTCGCAAGAACTTAAAATGGGACGAGACTTACCCTAAGGCGTCGGTCACGAGGACCGTTTCTGGATTTCACTGTCTCGAAAATGGAAAGAACTTGGTCATTTGCAGCGTCGCCAATAGCATGCACTGCAATCTAATTCCAAAAAGTCATTTTTGTCAAGCCGCTGCACTTTCCAGTCGTATGCTCTGTTTGTTTGTCGAGGTCAATCGAACAAGTGAAAAAGTTAAAAACAGTGATAGTTTCTAGCAAAATATATTGGTATAGTCGAACCTGAAGATTAGCCTCATCAGCGATTAACGCAGTCTCAAGTAACCAGTCGGGATCAGCCACTTGTAAACCGAAGTTGGACTCGTCATCTGCATAGGCCTGCCAGTCCCGAACTCAAAAGACTGACATGCAACCAAGCACATGCTAATTGTTCTGCTTTTATTGTTGACAGCAGAATGCTAACAATAGAAATCCTGGGAAGCATTTTCTTACTAGTGAAGACATTGAGGGGAGCCATAACCAACTTACAAGTGAGTCTCATATTTGATACCTGGTGGAAAAGAGCGGTTTGTGAGCCCAGAGAACCGTCAGCAAAGGCCTTCACACCACCCACCCGTAACCATTGGCTTACATCGTGACCCCTTTGCTTCACAAAAGCCTGTATACGAAGTACACACCCATTCTGAGTTGGTCTCCGCACCTTTTATATATATATATATATATAGTTTTTTTTTTCCTTTTAAGCAATCCCTACAATAGAATTGTAACGATTATCCAGCGACTACCAATGATGGAACAGTTAAGTTAATCATACGCTCAAGCGGAAGTGTCAAGCTCTGTTTAAGATACCTACCGCAACGGTGGACAAGATCTGAAAGGGAAAGTAGGCAGTCACTCTAACTTTCATGTGCCCGGTCGAATCAGCCCACAAATAGACATCTGAGGAAGATGAATTTTTTTAATTAAAATGTCCCTCACAAACGTGTGGATAATATAAGAAAGATTCACATTCCATGGGTCAAAAAGGAATAGAGTTATAATTAATGTTGGTGACAAACACTAACCGCTAGTGGCACTCATAAGGCACTCCGAACTCCTCTGGGCAGGAAAACGCAAATACATCTTAAATTTCAAGATGACAACAAAATGCTGCACCTCTATCCAAGAAAATAATACAGCAATAGCCACAAACTTTGTATACGTATTACAGAAATGTGCTTAAAGCATAGACATATAGTGCGACAACAATCAAAACAATGAGAGGAGGCTAAGGTAGTACCGTTTAAATCATCCCAAGGTTGCTCAGGCGGTCCCCCTGGAGTGATTCTTCCAAAATCAACCACAGAGGTTACTCCATTACTCAATGCCAATTCACTCGCCTTCAGATAAGCAGACCTCCTTTCTTCAACGGATGGTTGAGGAATACATTTTACAATACGTGTCAAGGCTGTATCGATTAATGCCCCTGTTGGATCTGAAGATAACAATTTGATTGTGAACAAGTCAGGAAGCCGATCATAAAAATTATGCCAATGCAAAAGAACAGCCAAATGACAACCGCGAACACACACCAAAATGTTACCAACAGATGGACCTTTTCATCTCGGTCTGAGAAGTTGACACAATCTGGACTGTGACGGCGAAATTCGAATTTTAGAGGATACCTCCTTTATGATCTCTCACAATGGTGCCTCCTTGGGGGTCTACTGTGCCACGATGAATATCTGCTAACGCCAAAGCAAATGAATTGACCACACACATATGGCCATCTACTCGACACGCGAAGACCTGCAACAGCAGAATTTTAAGGACTCGAGATTTAGCCGATTAGCTCCCATTAGCAAGTATGCAATGCCTATGGGTATGAATTTGCTTCAAATAAAATCCAGTATACTTTCTGATGGATTCTCAGGTCCAGAGTGATGAGTTATCGTAAATTGCAGTTGAGAATCTCACATCTAAGAAATGTTACTCGGTTACATTAGAATGCACCTCAAACAGCAGCACTCTGCAAGAATTTCATAATCAGCCGGGGTTTGTATCGTCATAACATCACAAAAATTAGCACTCAAAAGAGTAAGACTAAGAGTCTACCCTGACTGAAAAAATTAACACAATAATAGTTGATGAAGTGGCCCAATAACTCACAGGATGATTTGGAGCATCAATCCAAGAAGAATCAGGCATCTCTCCACCCCAGCTTTCATGGTTCCAATTGACTCCAATTACCCACTTCCCTTTCTCCACGGCTGTGAACAAACCACAGCGCCACCACATAAGCTCAAATTCAGAAACCTTCAAGCAAGTTTATGAACAATCTGTAGGAGCAAAATATACAGCAATCCCTCCGGTTGGCATCCTGAAACCTGATACTACAATCATGCTGTGAATACTTCAAAGCTGCCTCCAGACTATACACATAAAAACTGCAAATATATAATGTCATATTTCTAATATGAACACAAGCCAAGCAAGCTTACTTTCCGCAGCAAGCTTGAGCCTATTCGTAAAATCGGCGCGGCTGGTGACAGTCTCCAGTTGAACATAATCCATCTACCATTTGCATTTCCCAACACGACTCAGTAAGGTATGCTAATTACACCAGATGCTGTAGACCGCAGAAACCGTAAACGCTTCAAACTTCAGGACACATGCCCACAATAATAACGCTCACAAACCACAGTAATAAACCCAGAAGATTTGCATCCATAATAATTTTAAATTGACAAAGGTTCTCCATTATGTGCTTGAATTGCGTCTTTAATCTAGATGCAACATACAGTCTTGATTTTATAAATAAATAAAAACTGTTGGAAATTTAAAAATCAGACAAAAACGGTGATCCATTCTAATATGCAGTTCTAAATCACACTTTCCACCACGTGTGCCATTGTGAATCTCAAATCAGAAAATCACATCAAACCGCCACATTACACGGACCATGTACCTGGAGACCTCCACTTATGAAATGGGTATGGGAATCGATGAATCCAGGAGTTACAAATTTACCCTCTAGGTCCACAATTTTTGTGTCAGGACCAATGGCCAGGACCTGCACAGTTTAAAAGAGAAAAACGCTGATAATAATAATAATTATTATTAAATAAATAAAAAAATCTGTGAAACAAGAACTGAACAGAATGGAATGAGACTAGTTGCATTTTATATAATTTTTTTCATCTGCACCTCGGAAGAATCGCCAAGGCTCAAAATTCGACCATTGGCGACTGACATGGATCGCGCCCAGGGCTGCCTCACATCCCCGGTCCATATTGTGGCATTCACAAACAACACATCAGCAGCCTGATCTCTCTTCCAACCCGTCCTTCTCATGAAAAATCTCGCCAGCTCACGGTAAGTCTCTGATACCCCTCAATCCCCCATCCCAGTTCAAACCCCAACCATCAGCTCATGCATTCGTTTAAAACGCCAAACTAACCCTTTCACTCTTAAAGATCCTCCTGACTACCGCGATAGCCACAACGCCAACGCCAATGACATCTTTGGCCAAATCAGCAAAATGTAGACAACCAAAACACAGATTGGGCCTAAATTTGGGGAAGGGACGGAATCGCACGAGTAAACGACCCACCTGGAACGAACAACCACGAAGGAAGGAAGATAATGAGCACACCCACGGCGACCATGAGCTTCATCTGGCAACACAGTTGGCGGTCCTTCCGCCCCATCGTGCAGCTCTGCGCACTAGTGCTTTGCCGAGGGACGCGCTTAAAACGTGAAAAAGCTTCGTGTGCAACTAGTGCTAATGAAAACCCTGAAATTGTTGGTGTTCATGGAGCTGTAGCAGTGGCCCCGTTGTGGAAAAGCCTCGCCTATCGCCCTCCCTCCCTTCTTCTCTTCGTCCCTCGCTCCCTCCCTCGCTCCATCCCCTGGCCCTGAAGCCACAGCCACGCCCACGCAGCAACGCTGCACAGGCTCTGCCCCCCACCAGCGCCTCTGAGCCTGGGCCCACTCGATGAACGAGGGAGTTCTTCCATTGGTGTTTCTGTTCGCAGTCTCGCTTATGGCATAATTGGTGGGGATGCGTTCACACGAGGGGATTCTCTGCTTTCAGACGTTTTAGAATGTACTTTCAGACGGTGTTAAGATTTTGTAATTTTGGTTTGTTCTCTTTTGCTCGAACGGATGAATTCCAAAACTCCAATTTCTGGAGTAATAAAAGGCCACGCGCTTGATGGATTTTTGAGATAACATAGTTGTTATAGTATGTGGAATTTTGTATTCAATTAGCTGTATTTGTAAAAAATTATATATATATATATATATATATATATATATATAGATATATACACATATATTCACTTGGTAGATAAACAATCCCTCTCAAGTCAAGGTGCTGCATGTTATTTGAATGAAGTTCTTATGAAGTTAAACTTGAGATCTTGTGTTTTATAGAATAATTTTGTAGAATAATTTTGTGTATATAGAGATTGAATTTTTGCAATGATGTTTAAAAATGAAAGAATTTAGTGGAAGATTTTTACAATGTCAATAATGTATTCAATATTAAATATGATTTTTATTTTTTAAATTTATTTTTATTTTTATAGATTATATAAACTATATAAAGAATATCTTTTAGATTTTTGATAAAAGTTGCAATGCTTATTTTTTAAAATTAAAAATTTAATCATTAAATTGTAGTAAAAGAGAGTATCTTTGAGAAAATATAAGGCTCTTAATTCTAATTTTAAAACTTTTAAAGAAAAGTAGAATAAATATAATTAGAATTTAAAATTTTCTAATATAATTAAAAAAAAATTACAAAGTGCTAAAATCGCATTCAACTTAAATGTTTGGAATATACTAAATTCTTTCCAACTTACTCCACCATACATATGCATTTTATTGATTAGTTCTTTACATGTATATACATTAAATCTAAATTTTTTAGATTCTAATAAAATTCTATTAGAGATTTTGTTGTTGCACATAACTATTTAAAAAAAAAAAAAAAAAAAAAAAAAAAAATCCTATCTTATTTTTTAAATCTATACATCTAATTTATAAAAAAAATAAAAATAAAAATAAAAATAAAATTGAATTCAAAATTTGTTGATATTTTTTGAATTTCTATGGCCTTTATATTATACCAATTGATATTTTTAAAATATAAAATAAAATAAAATAAAATAAATTTATTTTTAATGAATTTATTTATTTATTTATTTTTATAAATATATTCTTTTTGAATTACTATATTAAATTAGTTCAATTTCTATATTAACTTTTTTTTTCCTTCTTTCTTTATTTTTATTAAATTTAACATTATTTTAGTACTTCAATTTAATTGCTTTCTTTTCTAATTTATTATTTCTTTACAAACTTTTCTATTTTAATTATTTGTTGTTCTTTCTTTTTCCTTTCATATAAAATCTTCTTTCATGTAACCTTTGCACTATTAGGTCAAATTCTTTTATTCTTTATTATATTTAGACAAAATACTTATGATCTACAATTGAATATACCAAGTATTATTCCAAACCTCAATCACCTTATAAATTAATACACTCTTTGCAATCTCTTTTTCTACTAATTCTTATTGCATACTAATGGTTGATCAATTCTTTTAGCTTTTAGGTGATCTTCTATAATACTTGAAATTACATCTTAATATCATATTGTATCTTTTTTAATTTTTTAAAATTAGTCTTTTTACATCTTTTTTTTTTTTTTTTTTTTTTTTTTTTTTTTTAATAAATTATTATTTTATCTTTTTTACTACCTCCTTATTTCTATATTAATTTTTTTTACTTTTTTAGCTTTGCTACTTTTATTGTTGCCTTTGTCTCATATTATTTTTTACTTTATGATAACCTTATTACTTACAAATTATTACTTTTTCACTTCATCTTCAAATCAATTACCTTTCTTGCAATATTTTTATTGTTCATAAGACTTGTTTTTTTGCTCATCTGCTTGATTCAACCTCCTTATTGGTTCCTTGTGTTTATGCTTCTTTACACATTTATTTTGTATAATTTGACTCTAGAATCTTTTTACTTATCACCCTAATTACTAAATTATTTCATTTCCTTATGTCACAACACCACCTTGCTAAGCTTATTTTTTTATTCTTATTGGGCCTTTGTCATTGCTCTCTTCTTTTCTCATTGTTCTTTTCTTTTACTATCTTTTTGTTCAATCTCACCCTTGCAAATTGCTTTTGCCTTTTTTACTTATAGAATGATTATAAAACTTCTTCTTTTTTTCCAATTCTAGCAACTTTAAATTGTTGTGTTGTTGTTAGTTATTACTCAATAGATTGCTTCAACCTTTTTGTTAGATTTTTGCACTTTGCACAATTACATGCTTCTTTAATTCTAATTCATGAACACCAATTCAAACAACATATATACTTTTCTTACACATATCCACTTATACCACAATATACACTAAAATACATACTACACACATAATCACCTTTTCAAATGTTCCCACTAAATAAAAATAAAAATAAAAATTCATGCAATCACACCTTATATACCTGGTACTTGGTACTTGTTGCTTAAGGTCATGGCATCTTCATATTTTTAAATACCATATTGATAACCTATTGCAAATTAAAAGGATGTATAAAAATAAACATATAATAAATTAATTATTTCTATTAACACAATCTGATAATTTTTATGATATTTATTAAAAAAATTTATAAATAATTTTGAGAGAATTCTAAATATTCAATGAAAATAAAATTACAACAAAAGACGGATCAAAAGTATATATATATATATATATATCTCAATATTTTAAAATTGGAATTTAAAATAAAATATTATATTATATTGATGCAAAATATTATTCTATATCAATACCTTAACAATAGTTTTTTTTATTGATTGTTATAAGGCTTACAACTATATTCTTAAAATGAGACTATTAATAGAAAATTATAAGAAAAAATCAAGTTTTCTTTTAAAAATATCATTGTATTTGTTGTAAAAAAAATTATTTTTAAATTCAAATGATAAAAAATTTCTTATAAACATGCATATGCAATGATTATCAATAAATTCTAAAATCAATTATTATAAAATATAGTTACAAATCTTTAAATCATAATATTCATCTAAAATCAACTATATATATAGTTCTATTTGGATTTATTTTTTAAAAGTGTACTAAACTTATTTATTAAAATAAGAGTTAAAATTTTTAAAAATTATTATTAATATAGTATATTCTAAAATCTTAATTAAATAATATATTTATAGATATAATTAGAAAAATTGAATAGAATGATTTTATGATTATCAAAAAAAAATTATATAATTATATTTTAAAATAATATATATTAAAATTATTAAAAAATATATATAATTTAATAATATTATTAGTATACTTGATAATATAGATTTATATATATATATATATATATATATATATATATATATATACACATACATACACATACAAAAAAAATTAATTATTTAGATTTTTTATTATAATTGAGTAGTCATTTTAATCATCTATTATACCTTAAATCATATGCTTTTAACCAAGTTGTGCTTTTAAATTTTTTTTTTTTTTAAAAACGTGATTTTTAGAATTATATTGATTACAATAAAAACTAGTTCCAAAATTTTCAAAAATTAAATATTATGCTTAATATTATCATATCATAAAAATCATTGAAATAATTATAATATATTAGATATTAAATAAAAAAATAAAAAACTACTTTGTTTACTCACATACTAACTTATTTGGTTCTAAAATAGTATTATATGGTATGACATTGTATAATCTTTGAGTTTTATTATATATTATTAACAATAACAACTTATAATTTTATTATTATAAAATAAAAATAATTCTAAAATAAAATAATTATTTCTATATTTAAATTTTAATAAAAAATATCTTATATAAAAATACCTTTAGAAACTATCTTTAATAGATATTTTAAAGGTATTTTTTATTCTTTTTTTCTTCCCTCTAATTTTTGTATGCTTTTAAATACATGTCATGTTTAAGAATAACCTTGATTCTTTTAAAATTTTATCTACTATCAACATAAACCATTTATTTAAATATTACTTTGCTTTTATTATAAAAAATATTTATATTATCAAATAACTTTTGAAACATATATCTTAAGTGTAAATTATATTTATACTTGTTGTACAATTAAAAATATCTTTAATCATATAATACAAAGATATTAAAATAAATTATAATTATGAGATTTAAAAAAATTATAGTATATAAAATAATGAACTCTCTCTCTCTATATATATATATATATATAAAACATAAAATATAATATAATAAAATAAAATAAAAAATTTATTATTTATAACATATTTTTTTAATGAGTAATAATTTTAAAATTTATTAATAAGATCTATTATTAAGATTTTATATTTAATATAAAATAATTATTACTCATTAAATTTTTTTGATAAGAACTATTTAAATTTTTACTTATTAAAAAACCTTAAATTCTAAAAATAAAGAATAGATCAAATCAAAACTTAAAAAAACCTAACCATTTGCAAAATCAGCTTAAAAATCAAAATAATCAAACTTTAAACATCTACAAATCCATGTACTTCTATAGCAATTGAATACATATTCAGATTTGATAATCCTAAAATGTAGAAAATGGTCTATTTAAAACTTGTAAAAGATTTAATATCCTAAAAATCAAAATCCTATAGTCTAAGTCAAAGTGCCTATATCTTCCAAACTATGAACTTGTAGAGAAAGATATTTACTCCATTAGAATCATAGATCCCAAACATAGAGGAATTAAGTTATATCAAAATTTTTAAATAAATATGTCAAAAAACTTAATACAACTATATAATTCTAAATTTCAAACCTAAATTCTAATTTTAAATTTTAAATTTTAAATCTTAAATCTAAATTTAAAATTCAAATCTTAAAATATTAAACTTTAAATTCTAAATCCTAAACTTGGTCTTTTTCAAAGCCTCATATTTTTTAAATCAAGAATATATTTAAATTCTTAATCACACCATAAGGATTTTAAGTATAAAAAATAATGGCATAGATGACTTCAAAACTCCAAAAATAATATATTAAAAACCTTAGGAAGGCACTTGTAATTCCAAAATCTATATTCTAAATCCTAAATCTTAGTTGTAATTTTAAATGCCTTATATCTTTTAAATTATAGACTTATTGAAGATTTTAAATATACCACTAGAATCGAAAATATTAAAAACATGAAAAAGAGAAATTAATCATTTCAAAATTCTAAAAAAAAAAATTAAAAAAAAAAAAAAAAAATCAATTGAAAAAATATCAAATTAAAGCATATTTATCTAAAAACTAAAAATTTATAGAATATTCTAAGTCTATTGTTGGATTTATAGATTCTAAAAATGAAAGGTGGTATTAAAGATATACACTTTGGAGATTTATAAAATCTTTTAGAATATTCTAGAAGCTTCTTGAATTAATGAAAGTCAGTTGAGAAGCTTTATAGTTGGTGAAAGTGAGTTGAAAAGTTTCCTAGTTAGTAGAAGGAGCTTAAGAAGCTTCCCAATTAGTAGAAAGAGTTCAAGAAGCTTTCCAGTTGGTAGAAGCTACTGAAGAAGCTTCTTAGTTTGATAGAAGCCGCTCAAGAAGCATCCTAGATAGGAATATATACAAGAATCGAGGCTGAAGAGTTCTTCAGTCTTGACAATGCATCTCTTGGAGTTCTAGCTCACCTTTCTTGGTGTTGTTTGTATACTCATCTGTTTAATTCAAGTTCTTATTGATTTCTTTTTAAAACCTTATTTTAATTTAAGCCTCTTGCTTTGTATTCTTGACAATTTGTCAAGATTGACCTCATCTTTAATATCAAGATTAGATCCTTCTTGTTAGTAAGTGGATTATCCCTCTACTCAAAGGTATACCAACACTTTAGAGTTTGCAGATTATCCTCCTTTAAACTAATATTTTCTTCATCACAATATTGGAGCTTTGTCCCTCTTGTGAGAAAGTGGATCATCCCTCTTTTTGAAGGTCTTAAAACATTTTAGAGGTTATGAATTATCCTCTTTTAAATTGATATTGTCTTCTTATAGATTTTTTTTTTTTTTTTTTTTCTCTTAGAATGGTTGGAGATCAAGACATTAGTATGACTGAATTTTCTGAGTCCAAGTTAAACACCATCATAAGTGCTCTTACTATTTTATCTATTAGGATTGCGGAGATTGAAGGGATTGTTACAAAACTTCATAATGATGCACCATCTAGAGTGCCACAATCTAGACTGCATCCACTTCCAACTTCTATGCTTGAAGATGCAATACTACCTATGCTATATCAAGAAAATCCACCTATTCAACAATGTAAAGAGCCTTGAGTTAGTCTTTTGGAGAAATATAATGATACGCATTCAAAGTTCTAAGGATTTATCAACCAAATTTGATTAATAACAGTCCTACAACCTAATACTGATCCGACACAAGAATCACGGGTTGGATTAGTTAGCACCTTACTTATGGAGCAAGTATTATCATAGTTAGCTCCCTTATTTGAAAAAAGATCACCAATTTTGAACAACTTTGAAATTTTCATAGAAACATTTGCGGAAGCAATTGGAATATATGATAAGGCTCATTGGGCAATAGCTAAGATCTAAATATTTTGTTGTTATGTTGTGGTTTGGCTATCATGTGAAAAAATTATACATATATATTTAATGTATAATTTATTATATAGTTAAGTGAAAGCCATAACACTGGATTTTATTGGTTACAAGATGTGGTTAGGTTATTAGTTTAAAAAGAATCTATCTAAAAAAATTATTATTAAGATTAATAAATTTTTTTTTTTTTTTGGTAGTCATTCTTGAGCTTAATTTTATATTGATAGTAACTTTTATATATCTTAGGTCACTTTTGTTAAACAATGGTGATCCTTAAGATCTTATTTATTTCTTTTATTTGATATTTAGAACACATATTAGATAAATTTTATAAGAAAAAGGATTAAAAAGGGATTTTTAGTATGAAAGGGGATAGTTAGGCAATCTATGTAGATGAATGGAGATGGATGATAGAAGTCTCTATTCCTATTGGCCAAAAATCATGTCCAATGAGCTTCAAGGAGGTTGCCCAAGGGCTTATTAGGAATTAGGGTTTTTTTTTTTTTTTTTTTTTTTTCGAGAGGAGTCAAATATCAGAGGCTAGAATCAGCAAGTTTGGATTTTTAGAGATGGTTTTGGTGAAAATTTTGGATGATTTAGACATTTAATAAAGGAGATATAGGTGCTCAAAGTTAAGGTGTTGAAATTGTACCTATTGTCACTCTTTTGGATATAACTTGTACATACAAAGAGCAATAGAGGATCGGCTATCGGGATTTAAAAGAACACTTTTTTGGCTATATTTTTTTATATATGGCTTGATAAAATCTAAGTTAAAGTGAAGGAAATATTAGGAGTTGAAGTTAGTACTTGTAAGCTAAGGGTAGTAAGTGACCCCGCTTAATTAGTGGTTATGTTTTGAGCTATATCTTAGATAATTTGATAAAATTTTGGCTCAAAATTTTAAAAGTGTATATATTCATATCACAAGGCTATGTACAAAAATTTTGTGGTATTAAGGTTTTGGATTTGTGAGATATGAAGAAAATAGTACTCAGATGCCTTTGTGCTAGGGTTTTAAGCACCTATTAGGATTTTTAAGATATTGGACAATCAATAGTGAATTTGTGGTTGATTCTTTTTTGTAATAAAGCTTAAGAGAATTATTTATACTTTGAGATTTTTTTTATAAAAATTGACTGGCTGGATCAAGAGTTATTGAACTCTATAATTAAGGAAGAAATAAGTCCTTGTAGGTGAATAAGGTTTTGAAAGGTTTTGTGGCAGTTTGAATTATTTTGTATAAACCTACTTAAATACAAAAGGTTTTATCAATAAAAATTATCTTTTATAATATCATTATATTATTTGTCCTTTTTATTAAGAACAAATCACTTATTCAACTCTTGCCATTAAATTTCAAGTAAATTTTCCACAGCGAAGTACCCAATGTATTTTCAAATAGAAATTTATGCCACACAACAACATCAAGAGGTACACTTTGCATCAATCTATATATCCAATTTTAGAAAATTAGTATACAATATTAATTGAAATGAAGAAGCTTTAATGAGCCAAATTATTAAGAATTAAGAGATGATGTGAAAGATTTGTTATTATTGCTTCTGAATCCGTAATCGCTCAATGAAGCCATTAGCTAAGCTATAAAATGTGATAACCAATTATTTCAACATCAATAAGATCAACATTCATAGACTTCAATAAGACAATTCACGATCCGATATACCCTTGCTACATCAACAAATATTTTGAATTCACACTCAGAAGTAGAAGATATGCAATTTGATGTAGTATGATTTAAATCTTTTAGTCCACAAAAAAAGAAGCGTCAAATGGAAGAAGGTCTATACATATATTATGGCAAAGAAGGCTACAAGGTTGGCAATTGCGGAAAGAAATAAAATTGACATATTACCAAAATAAGAAGTGCAATTGTTCAGAAAAACAACAATGTTCAGTCATAGTAGGAACTGTATAGTTGGACAATTCAACATTACAAAACTAATCAAATTCCTCTCTTTCTGCTCAATTCACTCATTGTTTTACAATTCTTTTATATTTTGGTTCTTAGAAGCTTCAGACAACTATTTTGTAAGATTTGAAGGCGTTTGCTTGTTTTGTAGATGAGGCATTCACTAAGCTTCACAAAATTCTTCTAGTACAAAAATCCAAACCTATTTATGTAGAGATAATAGATGGACAATTTTTATCCTTTGGTAGTGACATCCATAAAATCATGCCTATAGAAGTATTATTCAAAGATCATAGAACTCCTTCAAATCTTATTATTTTTGGGTTGTTTTGGTTGGAAAAGTATAATCTATCTATAGATTGGAGGTTGTCAAGAATAATATTTTTGATAGAGATCTTTGCAAAAAAAATTTGTAAAAAGCCACAAATTGATAAATCTTTATTTATTGGAGCAAAGGCTTTTATAAGATTGGCTGAAGAAGGTACACTATTTGTTATTTATGCAACTCCAATTAAAGAAGATATGGCTTCATTGGCAAGTATTCCAAAGTAGTATAATAAATTTCAAGATATTTTTTAGAAAAAGAATGTTGATATATTATTGAAGCATCAACCATATAATTATGCTATAGATATTCAAGAAAGAATGCAACCACCTTGTGGTCCAATCTATAATCTTTTTCAAAATGAACTTTTGATATTAAAAGATTATATTGATAATAATCTTAGAAAGAACTTCATCAAGCATTCAAAGTCTCTGGTAGGTGCATCTATACTTTTTGTGAAGAAGAAGGATGGTTCCTTATATATGTGCGTTGATTATCAAGGATTGAATAAGATAAGAGTAAAAAATTATTACCCATTATCATTAATCTCAAGATTGTTGGAACAATTCGGCCAAGTCAAGATCTATACTAAAATAGATCTTCATGGAACATACAACCTGGTACAAATTGAGGAGGGAGATGAATGAAAGACCGCATTTTGGACAAGGTATGGACATTTTGAATATAATGTCATGTCCTTTGGATTAATAAGTGCATCTACTATCTTTTAGCATTTAATGAATGATATCTTTTGAGAGTACTTAGACAAGTTTGTGGTGATCTATCTTGATGACATCTTGATCTACTAAAAAAATCTGAAGGAGTATAAGAGGCATGTCAAGTTGATATTAAAGAAGTTGCAAGATATAGGTTTGTATGCTAAACCAAAAAAATGTGTATTTCATTAATCTAAGATGGAATTTTTAGAATACATCATATCTATTGATGATTTGATGATGGATCCCAAGAAGGTAGAGATAGTTATGTAATAGACCATTCTAAAGATTGTGAGAGACCTACAATATTTTCTTGGATTTGTTAACTTCTATTGGATCTTCATCAAAAATTACTCTCAAGTTGCCGCTCCTCTTATTCAATTAACATGTAAGAATAAGTTAGAATGGACGCTTTAAATGGAGAAGGCATTCCAAGACCTCAAGATAGCGTTTACTATAGCCATAATATTGGTGCATCTAGACTTCACAAAGGTATTTTATATGGAGACTGATGCTTTGGATTTTGCACTATGGACATTACTTTCACAAATGGATATAGGCAATTCCATCATGTTGCATTTTATTCTCCAAAATTCTTTGCTACCAAAATTAATTATAAAATTTACAATAAGAAGCTTCTTGTTATTATAGACTTTTTTTTAAAGAATAGTGTCATTTTTTTGAAGGAACAATACATCTTGTTATTGTATATATAGATCATAAGAACTTTAAATATTTTATGTCAACTCGGGTTTTTAATCACCGCCAAGCTTGATGGAATATGTCGCTATCTCGATTTAACTTTGTTATCATTTATTGACTTGAGAAGCAACAAAGATTGTTTGATGCATTGTTGAGGAGATTATATTTTGTACCAAAGATAGGAGAGGCAATATTTAATCAACAATATATAACTTTGTTGAAATTGATATAATTTTATCTTTGTGCTACTATTATATTGGCACTTATTAATTCTAGTTTTCTTAATGAGGTGTGTGTTGTAACCACTAATAATACTTTAGCCCTTAATGTCAAGTGTTGCTTGAAAGAAAATGGTGATAAGTTCAAACTTGAAGAAGATTTTTTATACTTTGAAAAATATTTGTATATCCTAGAAGGATCAACATGACTATGTGTTCTTTAATCTCGCCATGATTTTCCAACTACGGATCACTTTAGATTTAATAAGACCTTGGAACTTATTTTTCAAGATTTTTGGTGGCGTCAAATGTGGAAGATAGTGAAGAACTTTGTACTCTCTTGTGATATTTGTTTAAGGTCCAAAAATCTTCAACATCGCCCTTATGGACTCTTACAACCCTTGCATGTTCCAAGATAATTATGGTCTTTTATTTGAATGGATTTTATCTTAGATCTACCACCATCCAATTCATTAGGCAATATCTTTGTAGTTATTGATCAACTTGCAAAAATGACTCATTTCATTCCTTGTAAAAAGATTGCATTTAGTGAAGAAATGGCAAGGCTCTTTTTTGACAATGTATATCAGTATTATGGCCTATCTGATGATATTGTATTTGATCAAGGATCCTAATTCATATCTAAGTTTTAAAAATATCTTTTTAAAATATTGAAGGTGAATATTAAACTTTCTTCAACTTTCTATCCTCAAACTGATGACCAAACAAAATGAGTTAATCAAATTTTGGAGCAATATTTATAATGCAGTATTAACTATCAACAAATTAATTAGATCTCGTATCTACTATTAACAAAGTTTATATATAATAATATTATTCATGCCTCAACTCAGTAAATATCATTTTATTCCAATTATAGATATCATGTGAAGCTTGATCTATGCAGTATATCAAAGAATAACAATTCAACAGTTGAAGGATTTACAAAGTATCTATCGCAACACCAAACAACCTTGAAGCTTTAATTACAAGCAACTCAAGATGCTTACAGTGCATTTGTAGATAAATTTAGGAATCAACCACCTACTTTTTATATTGGAGATAAGATATGGCTTCTTCAAAGGAACATCAAGACCAAGCGGCCATGCGATAAGTTGGACTATCAAAGGTTGGAATCATTTTCTATCTAAAAGCAAATCAATTTAGTAACATATCACTTAAAATTACCATTTGTTATGAAGGTACATGTAATTTTTCATGTCTCTCTTTTAGAACCTTATAAAAAGTTACATATTCTAAGAAGAATATAATAATTGCTGCCTAATATCAAAATTAAAGACCATAAAGAATACGAGGTTGAAAAAATATCTGATTCATAACAAAGATGGGACACATTAGAATATCTTGTTCACTAGTGGGGCTATGATATTAATGAATGTATATGAAAATTGGCCGAAAAACTTGCAAATGTGCCTCAAAAGATACATAAATTTTATTGATTCTATCTCCACAAATCCAAATGTATTTAATAATAACTTCTTATTGAAGATTGGATTCAAGGAATACTCATAAGAAGGGAAGAGTTAAACTAAAGCTTTCATTAATATGTAGTTATATGTTCCAAGATAGAGCAATAGAAGCAAGTTAGTCACCATGTCAAATCTTTAAGTATTGAAAAAATAAGATTCAGAAGATTTGTTTGCGATATAAGCTTCAAACAAACCAGTGTAGTTTTCACAGCCTTCAATTGAGCAAAGTAAAGACAATACATTTCAATCCTAAGTACGATTTCAGTTGGAGCCATTAGGAGCAAGATCCAACCATGCAAGTCTTGATTCTAATTCTTGAGCTTTAATGATATTGCTTAAACTTAAAAAGGTGAATCCTTTTAATCTTGAGATCTTCTTTGGAGGATGTTTTGAAAGCTGCAATGAAGATCAGATCCTTGGATGGGATATTTCAACAATAGACGTACTAACTCAAGGCCATAGGTAATTTCTTCAAGGACCAATAGAATCTATTACTCAAGAACAGAGAACAGAATACAAAAACTTATCAAGAGATTTTATAATAAGAAATTCAAAGTCAGAGCTATTGATATTAATAATACTATTGCTATTATGTAGATCCTTAAGAAGTTCAACTGCTATAAATATGTTCTTGTTTGTAATTTGGGACACATCATATTTGACTTTCTTATTGGACAAGATTCTTTCTGGAGTATACACGGCAGTGTCTGATACACTTGAGTCTTCAATTTTTTGTTGTGTCTGTTGACGTAGATAC
Source organism: Physcomitrellopsis africana (assembly GCA_036785485.1). Classification (NCBI taxonomy): domain Eukaryota; kingdom Viridiplantae; phylum Streptophyta; class Bryopsida; order Funariales; family Funariaceae; genus Physcomitrellopsis; species Physcomitrellopsis africana. The sequence goes on along the minus strand of JAWRVF010000014.1, from coordinate 345,569 downwards.
TATGAAAGTACAGAAGATACATACATGGTCTTTTGAGTATACATGGATGTTAACATTACTATCTTGCATGTGGTATCTATGGTAATAATATTACTTATACAAAGTGGTTGTTAACATCTACTAACCTCTCTGTTTAATCTAACACAATTGTATTAGGAATGTATATATATATGTTATCATCATTGTTAAACTTAATTATATATACCTTAGACACGTATTCTCTATTGTATCTTGGATTGAAAAACTCTATAATATTCTTCTTGGACATTACAATGTATAAGAAGACATAAGCATGTTTGTTGGAACATACATATTATTAGTGTAGCATATTCTTGATTTCTTACGTATGTAATAAGATCAAGTTTTTTTTGAAACTCGTCGCTAAAGAAAAGAGTGATGTTAGGGACATATACTTCAGAGCTTCACAGAACCTTCTAGAATATTCAAGAAGCTTCTTGAGTTAGTGAAAGTCGGTTGAGAAGCTTCCTAGTTGGTAAAAGTCAATTGAAAAGTTTTTTAGTTAGTAGAAAGAGCCCAAGAAGCTTTCCAGGTAGTGCAAGGAGCTTAAGAAGCTTCCTAGTTGGTAGAAGCTACTGAAGAAGTTTCTTAGTTTGATGGAAGCCGCTCAAGAAGCATCCGAGATAAGAGTATATATAAGGGTTGAGGCTGAAGAGTTCTTCAATCTTGACAATACATCTCTTAGAATTCTAGCTCATCTTTCTTTGTGTTGTTTGTATACTTATCTATTTAATTCAAGTTCTAGTTGATTTCTTCTTAAAACCTTGTCCTAATTCAAGCCTCTTGCTCTATATTCTTGTATCTTTGACAAGTGGATAGATTCAATCCAAATTCAAAAATAAAAAGTTCAAAAATTCTAAACTATAAATTTTAAATTTAAATTCTAAATTCCAAATTTGAAATTAAATTATTATTATTGTGCTTCCTAATACCTTTAAAAAATCATCTATAATCAATATAAAAATAATTTTTTTAAAAAATATCAATTCAAAAGTCAATTTTAGATCTAAAATCAAACTATCTATAATTTACATATAAAGATCTTATAGGACATTCCAACTTCACCACAAGAATTATAGACATAAAAAATAGGAGAGAAATAAGTTACTTCAAAATTATAAAAAAAAAATTCAAAATATCCTAGAACACCCTTATAATTTTAAATTCTAAAATTCTAAAATCCTAAATATTAAATCCTACAAATCTAAAATCCTAAAATCCTTAATTTTCTCAATTAAAAAATCAAAGATTTATAGAAGGCCAAAAATATTTAATATACAATATAGAAGGATATAGCTCATTGGCTTTTAAGCCAAAGATAAATGAATATTCAAAGTTTATTAAGATTTGTGCTATGCAATATTATTTATTATACAAAATAAATTCTAAATATTTTATCTACAATAATCCACATAATGTGCATTAAATTGAATCAAATACAAGACATATTAGCAATTTCAAAAGGAATATCAAAAGATATTTATAATAATTGTCTTTTAGATATTAGACTAAAAATCACTATTATTGTATTACTACATGTTGCTAATAAAATTTATTATTAATCTAAAGCAAATACCAATCATGTGTAGTTACATAAAAAATCCACATTAAACAAGACAATAGTGCATAGCCACATAATAATAAGTTTTATACTCAAGCTTCTATTATGTCTTAATAAGACTATTCTTGTATTACAAATGAAATCAATAAAGAAAAATCTATGAATAAGGTTTCATTTTCTACATTCCAAAAATTTACTCTATACACAAAATTTAAGAAGAATAGAAGAGAAAAAGAACAATTAAAGATTTTTTCTACTAAACCAATCTCAAAGTATTTCTTTTCATACCTCTTTAAAATCAAATATTAATAGTAAAATTTAATTTAGCCTAAATTAGCTTTTAGAACTACACTAATATTAGAACCAATCTAATCTAGATTAAAAAAAGATATCTAATTAGTACATTATAAAATGGTGTGACAATTGTCTTATCACTATATATTGCTAATAGAATTTATTGTTGATTTAAAATAAATATCAATCATGTGTAGCTACATGGAAAATCTAAATTAAACAAGACAATAGTATATAGCCATACAATTGCTTTTTTAGTTGATCATTGTATCTTTACAATTCAATTAGCAAAAAAAACAAAAATAAAAAATAAAAAATAAAACAAAACAAAAACAAATAAGTGTTAGAAACTTGATGATTTGTTACAAGTATAAAATATTAGCCATATAAATATTGGCAAAAATAATCTACTATCTATACCATTGCTAAACATTCACCTTCATAAGATAAATACTTGGCTTTTATATCATTATTGCTTTTTAAAGCATATAGAATAATATATTTTTTTCTATCATTATCTTTCTAAATCAATATTGTATTAATTTCCAACATATTCTAATTTGTATAGAATTAAAAAGGTTTTTTCAACAACGTTACTAAGCTCAATATTCTTTTTAAGACCTCAAATAATTCTTCTTAAGCAAGATCTTGTGAGTTAAAAAATTCATTGCTTCGCATTAATTAGCTTAAAAAATTTAGAAAAATTTAAAAAATTAAGAAATTTAGAGGTAGATAGATAAATTAGAGAGTAGTAAGACTGGTTAGTAAAGATAGTAGTAGGGAAGAAAAATAGGGATCTGAAAATAATTAGAAGTACCAAAAATTTATTTAAAATAATAATCATTTTGGAATTAATATTTCTATATGAAATTGGGATAGGGAAGGGCCCTACATTAAGCCCTTGTAATCTTCCATGAGTATGAGTTTGAAACTTTAAAAAAAAAAAATTCCAATAGGTGTCTAACAATGGGTCCTGACAACCGTTGATTGTGGCATTGGTAAAGAATGCATGTGGGGTGAGATCCTCATGCAATAAACTAGAGAGGATTAGTGCGGAAGAAGGAGAGATTGGGAGATGGAGGAGAAGAGAGTGTATCTGTGTATGTGTGTAGGAGACAAAGAGAGAGTTGGAGTGTGAGTGAGTCAGTGAAAATGGAATATTTAGAGAGTAGTAGTAGGAGAGAAGAAGGGACAAGGGCAACAAGGGCAAGAGAGCGGAAGACAATGAGGAGCGAGGGAGCGAGGAGTAGCCGCAGCATTGTTTTCTTTGGGCGAAGAATTTTTGTACTCCAAAGATTGGTGTAAGATGGTGTTTAGATCCTGAGTAGATAGACAGATCTAGCAACGGAGAATAGTGCAGTGAGGTAGATCACAATAGTAGTGATAGAGAGATCAGTAGACTAGAGAAAAAAAAAAAAATAGAATAGACAGGAGGGAGATCGAGGTGAGTGCGATGCCTAGAGAAATCGAAGACCAAAAAGAATAGATCACAAATAAGATCACAGCGAAGAGCAGAGCCAAGTATTGAGAAGGAATAGGACAATAATCAGAAAAGCACCGATAATCAAAGCCACGAATTGCCACTATCTTCCCGGTAGGAGGTTTGTAACACTCATCTTATCTTGATGTTGTAGTGTTGTAGTGAATGGTAGTCACCTTGATAAATTTCCGTAATTAAGATTTGGTTCACCTATGAAGTGCAGAAGCATTGCCGGATTTTTGTAAAAAACTTACAATTTAGGGTTGTTAGTTCAGGTGAGTTTATTCTCACGTAGTGCCCATTAGTACACTATTTATATGTAGGTCAATCTCTACTTCAGCTAGCTTTTATAAGGCATCTCATGAATGTGGCTGATTAAGGCATCTCATGAATGTGGCTGATTAGCTAGCTAGCTTGTTCAAATCGTCCATTTGGACGATTGAACAAGCTAGCTAGCTAAATTGATCAGACTTTAATCAATTTTTTGTTGAACTTAATTAGAAGTAAAGAAAAAAATAAGAATTAAAAAATTAAAAGTCTCAAATTAAAATAAATAAATAAATAAATAAAAATAAAATATTAATATATCTTATAAATCAACTAGTTAGATATTCAATAGTGCCAATATTGCATAATTCTATTAAATTGCAAGTGGAATTATTGGATTAGATTATAGAGGTGTAAATTAGATCCTGCCATTAGATTACAAACAAAATTGAAAGTGGCAAGATTTAGCTTATATAAATGGTGCATTTGCTAGGAGCTAACTTTGAGGTTGATGCTTAGGATTAGTAGTTCATGTTTAATTTTGTATGAAGTTGTGTGAAAGTACTTTGTATGTTATTTTAAAGTTAATTGGAGGAGAGAGGAGAGTCATAGAGTAGAATTGATATGGAAGTGAAGCGTTAGTTGGGGCCTTGTTGGAAGGAGCGAGAGAAGGTGAGTTATTAAAAATTTGGCTTAGACAATTAGATAGAACCCTTCACCACCTTGAATTATCTTGACCTATACATTAGTGGGGGATTAAAATAAAAAGCTCATATAGACATCATGAGTGAAATATTGACGTATAAGGGCATCGAGATTGTATAGAAGTACATATTTCTATCCAATTGGTTGAACAAATGAGAAGGAATGATTTTGTGACATGCTTCTTGTCGTTGCTCACACAATAGATAATTTCCTAGTTGGTTGCAAATTTAAAATGGTAGGGTGATTCCTCGGATTCTACTTTGACATTCAACAAAGGTCAGCTCCACATGAAGCTTATTTTGTATGGCAGTAGAATGAAAAAGGCTCAAAGGTGATACTCTAGTCCAAATTAGATACTACCTTTTGTTATTTAGTCTCCTTATTGGAGAGATTGTAAACCAAAGTAGGCTTGCAGGTTTCTATTAAATAATCTCTTTAATTTTTTATTTAAGTAAGTGGAAATTAGAAACAGAAGAAAGGATGGTTTGCAATATGTAGAGAATGGTGTGAGGCTCGTTAGAAGCGATTAGATGAACATTTGAACCCAATCAAAGAAACTAGAATTAATCCTAGGTGAAGACAACATCAAGAAACAAGGCTTAAAAAAAAATTTGGAAATACAAGGTGTAGCCAAAAAAACTTTAGAGGAATCCAGTAAGATAGTAGAAAAAAAAGACCATATAGAATTTCAAGAGGTAATTACTGCAACGACACTTGAACTTGAAGTAGTAATTGAAGAGAATAACCAAGGACAAGGAAGTGAAGAACCACCATTGAAAAGATTGAATAGAATATTAGAATTAGATTCCTTTTCAGCCTTTGAGATAGTAGATAACAGACAAATTTTAAAAAAATCAATTGATATGGAACCTAGGATAGATACAATTCTTCAAAAAATGGCTCAAATACCATCAATTGACCCGTTGGTGATGCCATGAGGCTTATCCATTGTGGTGCCAAGAGATTTAGCTGTAACAAATATTCCTACACATCTACCAAAGTTTTATGGCACTAAAGACAAAGATCCATCCTTGCACATGGAATGGTACATTGAAATTTTAATCACTTCATTAATTACCAATTTAGATTACTATTTGGTCTAATTTCCCACTACGTTACATAGAGAGGCATACAAATGGTACCGTAATCACCCAGAGAGATATTTTGGGGAATAGCCACAACTACAAGGGGAGTTTCTAAATCATTTTTGACTAGAGGTAGGACAGAGTACAGCATTGAGGGCAATCTCAATAGTGAAGCAAGAATGAGAGGAAGATGTCTCATCTTATGTACAAAGTTTTGAGTTGATTTGAATTTGATTTATAAAGAATATGCTAAAAAATGATACCTTTAAATAATTCTTTATTCAAAGATTTTTTCAAAGATCTACAATTAAAAGTTTATTGGAACAAAATCCTAGGACTTTAGAGGAAGCCAAGAGAGCAACAAGGAAAGTAGATGCCATAGAAAAAAATTACGAGTGGCTACAGAGAAAGGAAGATGAGGCAATTCCGCAATTTATTCCTATCAAGTCGCATATGTTAGAATTGGAAGGGAATCAACATGGTTCTAACTCTAATCTTTTGATAGCCAGATTGAACCAATCACCGATGCCACTTACGACATAAAAATCAATACCTCTATTTGTCCTACTTGCTCCAAACTTAGAGCAAAAGGTGGAGGATATGGAGAAGAAAATACGGATAAGCTAGGAAAGATTTTAAGAAGCCATTTTGAAGCAAATGTAGACTTTGACTGAACAAATGGCATGTGTGGCAAGGAACCAACACTCTAATCTACAACCACCTTAAATAGAATCTGGAAGCCTCATTTCAAAAATATGGTATACAAATTGTAGGCAGAATGGCTATTCTTCTCAGTTTTACAGAGTTGAACTGCCATTGATTGTTTGTAGGTAGGATTATCCAAATTTTTTAAGAACCTCTTAGGTATGGCAGACAGTCAAATACAAATTTTAGACCTAGTGGTTATCAAAGTAGGCCACAAGAACTAGGAGGAAATAGACCACGGAAGGAATATCATCAATTTTGTAGAAGTTGGCATATGCTTGGACATTGTTGGTCAGGGGGCCAATAGCTTGGATGTGATATTTTGAAGAAAAATCATACTTCAGATGAATATAGGCAATCCGATAAGATTATACTATTATCAAAATTCGGTAGTGAATCTTGAGCAATAGGCTTAAGAAAATATGAGAGGTCAACAAAGACTATGGGAGAATCAAAAAGAGATGAGACCACCAAATCTCTATTATAATTATGAGGAGTCTAGACAAACACATCAACCACCAGCAGGGTTGCAGACTCAAGAGGGATATACACTTTTAAATCCGAGCAAAGAAGTAGAGCAAAGGCAAGGTAGTAGAACAATAGAATTGAATCAAAAATTGGATCTTTTAAATATGCAAGATATTCGAGTAGTAGAAGAAACAAGACTACAGAGCTATATTCCATCTCAACCATCCATAGTGGTCATAGAGGAGGAATTTCTAGCTACAAATCTAATTATTCACAAGGTGAGAAAGGAAGAACAAAGAATAAATTTTCAAGTTTGATTACTAGCAATGATAACCTGTACAAAAGCAATTTTACAACCCTCTATTTTGGAGTCAGAGAATAGCTTGCCTAAAGACCTTCCACATTTTTCAGAGTTAGACAAAGTCACCAAAAAAGCTGTCAAGAAGGTTACAAAATTGGGTGGTGAGTTGTTATATTAGAACCCACTTGATATGGAGATGCCTTTGGAGGGACGGGAAGAAATTAAAGAAGATGTAAAAAAAGATGAATGGGAAGGACCAAGTATACCCTTAGAGGAGTTTAGATCACTAGAGCGTAATCATAGGAAGTCAAAGGAGACAATTAATGATCTATAGGAAGATTTGAAAAAATATAAGATAGACATTACAATCGCACAATTTTTAGAAATATCTCCAACAATAAGAAAATCATTGAAAGAAGGATTATCTGCAATAAAAATTATATAAAAAAAAAAAAAAAAAAAAAAAAAAAAAAATGAACAAGAAGATTATAACACGGGTACAATCTATCGAAAGGTTGTTGGATGTGAAGGCAATGAAGATAGAAGTATTGAGAATGAAGATGAATTAGTATTTATCCTTGAAGTAGACAATGGAGTGTATTTGATAGAGGTGGGAGAATCCCAAGGATTAGAAGTATTTGAAGAAGATGAGCTTCTAAAGGAGATGTTGCACTATAAAATGACTTCTACATGAATAACAGTGAGAGAGGACGTGGCCAACTATCCGAATGTATTGTCAAATTGGTATTACAACAACCTTGAGCAATCACATGTGGTAAAAGAAGATTGAAAATTTGTGACTATACAGATAAAAGAATAAGAGTCAAAATAAATACAAATGGAGAGTCAATTGAGTGGTGAGGAAATAAGTGCATACAATGAATTACTGTAAGAGTACCAAGATGTTTTTACATGGTTGTATAAAGAATTGAAAGGCATATCTCCAACAATTGTGCAACATCGCATTCTCCTACTACTTGATATAGTACCAATTAGACAAAAAGAGAGAAGAATGAACCCACAACTTCAATTGGTAGTAAAGGCAGAGTTGGAACAATTGTTATAAGAGGAATTTATAAAACCAGTGGAAATCACTGATTGGGTGTCATCGATGGTACTGGTAAAGAAAAAAAATGATAAATTACGCATATGTGTGGATTATCAAAAATTAAATACAAGGACTTAGAAGGACTATTTTCCTTTATCCTTCATAATTAGCATCTTAGAAGAAGTAGCTAGACATGAGCGTTATACTTTCATGGATGGTTACTCATGATATAATCAAGTATCTATTGCAGCGAAGGATAGGCATAAAATATCATTTACTATCATGGAGAACTTTTATATGGTATGTGATGCCATTTGGATTATGTAATGCATTGACAACTTTTCAATGATTGACAATGTACAGTTTCTTAGATTTGTTGTATAAATCTATGATAGTATTTATCGATGACTTTAATATATAGTCCCAAAGTAAAGACCACCTGATGAAGGTGAAGGAAGCGTTAGAGAGATGTAAGAAGATAGGACTGGCCTCAAATCCAGAGAAGATGTATTTTGCTGTGCACTAGGGTGTATTATTAGGCTATAGAGTGAATAAAAGTGGTAGAGAACCTGAACCAAAAAAAATTAAGATGATCAATACTATTAGAGTTTCAAGTAATATGAAAGAAGTACAACGGCTACTGGGACATATAGGATGGTATTGGGAACTAATTCCGGATTATGTAATAGTTACATTACCTATAACTTCATTACAATGAAAGAACACCAAGTTTGTTTGGACTGATGATTGTCAGAGGGTATTAGAGATATTGAAGATCAGACTAAGTTTGTATCCGGTATTAAGACCTCCATAGTGAAATCTACCCTTCTATGTATATTGTGACGTGAGTGCAATGGCAGTAAATAGTATTCTTTGCCAAAAGATTGAAGAAAATGAGAAGGGCGGAGATTATCCCATTGCATATGTAAGCAGACAATTTAATACAATCGAGAAGAATTATTCAATAATTAAAAGAGAATATTTAATTATGATATTTTTAATTTAAAAAATATCGCCATTATTTATTAAGCAACAAGGTAGTATTTTTTGTGGACCACATGGCAATTAAATATTTGGTCAATAAATCAGAGTTGAGTGGGAGGTTAGCACAGTGGATATTATTATTACAAGAATTTGATTATACAGTGGAGTACAAACCAGGCTCGGCTCACAAGTATGCAGATCACTTATCAAGATTGCTGAAAAATATAGATACCAATCAAATTGATGATGGACTTGTGGATGAGAATCTTTTTGTAGTGACAGCAAAGCTTACTTGGTATGTCGATATCATTGAATTTTTGACCACCTGGCAATTATCCTTAGAATTACCCAAGGAAAAAAGAAGAAAGATCATGATTAGTAGCAGACACTTCGTGATAGTGGAACATAGGTTGTATAGGAGAGGAGTTGATGGTATACTACAAAGATATATTATAGAAGAAAAAATTCCAAAAATCTTAGCAGTGTATCACAACAATGCATGCGGAGGACATTTTTTAGGACAACTCACAAGACAAAAGGTGTTAAGAATAGGATATTATATGCCAACTTTATTTCAAGATGCACATACATATGTTATGAGGTGTGATACATGCCAACGCTTTGCTAGAAATGATTTACAAATGAAGTTGCTTCTATACATTTTTTTACCATTAGTACCATTTGAAAAATGAGGCATTGACTATATGGATGAAATCCATCTTTATTCTTTTTGAGGCATGGCTTATATCATTGTGGCCACCGAATACCTTATCAAATAGGCCAAGGCCAAGGTAGTCAAGACAAATGACATAAAAAATGCTTCTATCTTTTTGTTTGAAAATATTATTACTCGCTTCGGTTGTCCTAAGATCCTAATTAGCCATCGGGAAACACATTTTTTCAATGAGGTGATTCAAGACTTAATAGAAAGATTTCAGATTGATCATTGGAAAACTACATCCTATTACATTCAAACTAATGGACAGACCGAGATGATTAATCAGATCTTAGCAAGTATATTACGAAAAACTATGCAAGATTTAAAGAGGGATTGGGACAGAAAGCTATCTACGGCATTGTAGGCATATCATACAACCTTTAAGGTGACAATACAAGTGACACCATTTTCATTGGTTTATGGTATAGAAGCAATCTTATCCATTGAGTTGGAGATTTCATTACTTAGAGTGGCAATGGAAACAAGGTTGAATAAAAAATAATCTTTGACGGATAGATTGTTGGCTCTAAAAGCTTTAGATGAGAGCCGAAGAAGGAGTGTAGAACATGTGGAAGCTATTCAACGACAATGAAAGATTTGGTTTGACAAAAAGCATAAAAAATATGAATTACAGCCAGGAATGTTGGTGTTGTTATAAGATGCAAGGTGATTAAATTTACCAAGCAAGTTTGATACAGTCTAGTTGAGACCTTATTTGGTGAAAGAGGTATTTCTAAACAATTTGGTATAGCTGGAGACATTAAATGGCGATATATTTCTCACCCGTACTATAGGAAGTCGATGTAAGGAATATTGGATTTGAAACTTCCAAATTTTTTTAAACAAAGGAAAAAATCACCATTTAGATTCTATAGATCGTATATGCTCAATAGAATTATAGAACAAGCAGGAGATTTTTGGAATTTGGTCCACTAATAGTTGCCAATTATGTGAGTTAAAAAATTCATTGCTTCACATTAGTTAGCTTAAAAAATTTAGAAAAATTAGAAAAATTAAGAAATTTAGAATTAGATAAGTAAATTAGAGAGTAGTAGGATTAGTTAATAAAAATAGTAGTAGGAAAGAAAAATAAGGACCTAGAAATAATTAGAAGTAACTCCTTGCTATGACTCTACTCATAGCAAGGAATAGAGTCAAGTATTCAAAAGGAATAGGACAACAATCAGAAGAGCACTGATAACCAGAGTCAAGAGCTGCCACCATCTTTCCGGTAGAAGATTTGCAACATTCATCTTGTCTTGATGTTGTAGTGTTGTAGTGAATGGTAGTCACCTTGATGAATTTTTGTAATTAAGATTTGATTCACCTATGAAGCATGGAAGCGCTATCGGATTTTTATAAAAAACTTACAATTTAGGGTTGTTAGTTCAGGTGAATTTATACTCACGTGGTGCCCATTAGTATACTATTCATATGTAGGTCAATCTCTACTTCAGCTAGCTTTTACAAGGCATCTCATGAATGTGGCTGATTAAGGCATTGACATTAAAATTTGAGTTTATATGAATGGTTTTGTTAATTGTGTGAGCATGTGTGCAAAATTATGTAAAGGTGAGTGGTGAATTCCACTTAGTGAGTTGTGATGTCCTATTAGTCCTCTTAATTAGTATGGTCAGAAGAGTCAGTTGTAGATGAGAAAATATTTATATTGAAGAGCATAAAAAATTAATAACATTAGATTCAAAAAATACTTCATTTGGAGTTAGGTTGAAGAAGTTATGATAATGTAAATTTTTGTCATTTACTAGCTTCAAAATTAATCTAGGGTCAAGAAAGTAAAAGAAAGGTTAAAAAATAAAAAAAATAAAAAAAATAAAAAAAATAAATTGAAAGAAAAATAAAATAAAAAAATAATAAATAATAATAATAATAATAATAATAATAAGAAAAGAAGAAGAGAAGTTAAGAGCCTAGCAAAATAATTAGGAAGTAATCAAATTAAGGAGAAAATCCATTAAGATAATTAACTAGGCCATTCAAAAGATTGAGCGAGCTAACCAATTGAATTGATCAGACCTTAATCAATTTTTTGTTGAATTTAATTAGAAGTAAAGAAAAGAATAAGAATTAAGAAATTAAGAATCTCAAATTTAAAAAAAAAAATAATAATAATAATAATAATTATTAATATACCTTATAAATCAACTAGTTAGATACTTGATGGTACTAATATTGCCAACACTTTATTAATTTCTTGTATTTTTTTTATAAAAAATATCAATTTAATTTGATTCATTAGCATTTAATTATTTTTTGTTTTGGCTTTGTTACTTTTTGTAACAATATCAAATATATATATATATATATATATATATATATATATATATATATATATTTATCTATATAAATTTTTAATCAATAGTAATGAAATCAAATATAAAAAGATTAGATTGTTGATAATTGATCACTTTTAGTAGTTAAAAGATTCAATTAATCCAAAATATAATAGTTTCTAAAAGATGTATTTTTAAAATATAATATTAAAATATTATTATGATTCTTCTTACATTGTTAATTAAAAATATATATAAAAAAAAAAAAAAAAAAAAAAAAAATTTAAATGTAATACCTCTAAAATAAATTATTTCTTCTAAAATTAATGGTTCTTTTTCTTTCATCTTTTGATCTTCTACCAAGTAGAATTAACTTTAAAACTTTTTAGTCACTTTTTTTAATATTACTATTACTTTATCTAAATATAATCTTCAATGATGTATTGATTTTTTTAAATTTATTCAAATTTTTATCTAATCAAAATAAATAATCTTCAATTACAAACAAGAATCATCTCATCTCTATAAATCTACAAAGTTATATATTCTATGTATATTCTTTCTAATTCTTGGGCCTTTATTTTGTATTAAAAAATATTTAAACTTCTAATTGATGATACTCTATAAATATTTAAGTAATAGAATCTTTTTTTTAATATAAATATTTCTATTATAATAAAATATAATATAAATATGAAATTATTATAAATTATTATTACTTCTAAGTAGCTTTTATATATTACTAACAATATAACTTTTAAGATAAAATATAGTCTAATTAAGACTTAATACCAATATAATAATAAATTAATAAAAAAAATTAACCAACATACCAAATTGTTATACTTTGTAAATTTTAAATAAATTATAAAACTTCAAAAAAAACTCAAAAAAATAATTTTTATTTTATAAAATATCCAAAACTTCAACTTTGAATTATATCATTAGTTGGAATTATTTTCAATTGAAGATACTACCTAATATTATTAATAATAGTAGTTTATAATTTTTTTGATAACTCTTTTAATAAATTTAGTTAAAGATAACAATAGCCTAATTTATTTGGCTATAATGATAAGCTTGAGCATCTATCTATACAAAAGATAGTCAAAGATGTAAAGTTGATCAATTCATTTGGCAATGATATCAAACTTGATCATCCTCTTATATTAAAGGCAATAAAAAATGTAAAGTTGTCAAATTTATTAGGTAATAATGTCAAGCTTGAATAATAACTTATATTAAAAATAACCAAAGATTTGAGGTTGACTAATTTATTTTGCAATGATGTCAAATTTGAGCACTTTCTTATATTAAAAGTAGTCAAAGATATGAGCTTGGCTATTTCATTTAGAAATGATGTCAATCTTGAACAATAGCTTATATTAAAGGTAATCAAAGATATAAGGTTGCCTAACTCATTTGAAAATGATGTAAAGCTTGAGCACCCTTCTATGTTAAAGATAGTCAAAGTTCTGAGGTTATCCAATACATTTGGCAATAATGCCAACCTTGACTACTTATTTATATCAAAGGTAGTTAAAGATGTAAAGTTGTCCAATTCATTTGGCAATGATGTCAATCTTGAATACTTCCATATACAAAAGGTAGTTAAAGATGTGAGATTATCCAATCCATTTGGCAATGATTTCAACCTTGAGCACTTCTTTATAATTAAGGTAGTTAAAGAAAGAAGACTTCCTATTAAACCTAATAATGATTTTAATTTTTTATAATCTTTTAAACTAAATATCTTCAAAAAAATCATATATTCTAATTTATTTGGTAATTTTATCAAGTTTAAACATCCTTCTAAGTCAAATTCTAATAATGTAGAAATTTCAAAGAATGAATTTGAAATTTTTTAAATAAAATTATAATTTTTTAATTATAAGATATTTAAATTTTTAAACTTTTTTCAAACACATAGCATGTACAATGCTTTGTGTATTAAATTATATTCATATAACATATCTAGTAGAAAATATTTTAAATTATAAGAATTTTTTATTAATAAAAAAATATTCTTATTATCTTTATAACAATTTTTGGTGCAGAAGCACCAATATTATGATATAAAAATTGAAGGGATGAACAGCAAGCACTTCTTATGTTACTAAAAATATTATTATTTAAGTTGTTGTAAAATAATCCCTCCAATTATAAATCAATACAATTAAATACATAAAAAAATTAATATTTCTATATTAGTGGTGTACTTGATATACATATATATTTAATTATAATATAATATTTATTTATTTACATAATAATTTTATATTAACATAAATCTAAAACAATATACTAAAAATTAGATAATATAAATAAATAAAAAATTTAATCTTTAAATATTGGTTCTTTTTTATTATTATTATTTCTAAATATGATAATAGTTAAATAAATTATCTTATTTGATAATCCATAAAATGGATCTATATTCAAATTTCACATTCTTGTATATTTATATTCCATTTCAACTTCAACAATCTTTCTATCTATATCTTATAGTTGATTATATACTTTTATAATTCTATCTTTGTCTTCTTGTATTAATGATTGGTAAATTAATGTGTCTAATATAAATTCTACATCTTATTCTAATATATTTTTTTGACTATTGGCCTATAATTGCAATTCTCTTTCTTTTAACATGCCTTTTAAACATAGATCATTATAAAAGAAATATCATATATACAAAAATATATTTCAACTTTTAAAAAAACTTTTAGATATGTTCTAAATCTTATAGTCATTATTTTTTTTATCTCTATTCAAACTACTTTTTCTTTTTCACTTTTGTAAAGCTTGCTTCCAACAACCTCAATAAGTTCACCACTCAAAGTTTTTGATATCCATAAGAATGAGTAATAAATAACTTCATACTTGTTTTTTAATTTAATTCTTTAATATTTATTTTATAATTTTTTTTACTACAATGCTCTATTGCTTTTTAATCTTGAGTTGTTATAATCAATGTGCTACCACTATTAGCAAATATATCATCCATAGGTACAACATTCTTAATTTGCCTTTGATTCTTTACATTGTCAAAGACTAAGATGGTTTGTTATTGGTTATGTATGAATTTAATATTTCTTAGACCTTCTTTAATTCTTTTGATTTTGATTTGACTTTAAATCATTTTAAAATATTAAAAAAATTGTATAGCCATTACCACCACTTTTAATACACTCAACAAAGCATGAGGTATTATGCATGTCCTTTACATCATTTAATATAATCTTTATTATTGTAGTCTTGCATATTCCACCTATTCCAACAAGATACAATGCTTTCACTTTATTTGTACATTATTATCTTACTTGTGATAAATATTGCATTCTACTAAATAATTCTTCTTTAGATAAATCATCTTGAAAATAAAAATTCAACCATATATTATTAAAAAAATAAGAATAATACATATATTATATTTTAATCTAATTTTATCAACTTGTGCTCATAATAAGGTATCTAATCTTTATTCTATCATAGAAGAATGTATAAAAATATAAAATACAATCAATTCAATTAATTTAATACATACTTACAATAGGCTTAACTAGAAAAAATCTATTGTATATTTGTTGAAATTCTATATTTTTTTTATTAATATTTTTTGATGTTTCAAAATATAATACATTTATTATATAAATTCTAAATAAAAAATCTTTTTTAATAACTTTAATTGTCACGGATTGTTATAGATATAAGATTTATTTAAATAATTATCTAATTAATATAGATAGATAGAAGTAGATAAAAATAAGTTAATTTGATAATAATTTATAGAGAAGTTTTTTAGAAGCTTTGTAGATGTAGATTTGCCTTTATACATATCTATAGGTGATTGGTAGGTTAGAAACTTGGCTAACAAGTTAGCCACATGTCACACATGTTGGTAGCTTGTGAAACAAGTTAAATACGTGGCGCACATATAAAAAACTTTTCTTACAAGTTTGATACATGTCTTGTAAATTGGACACGTATTGGAGGTCTTATAGAATGCCACTAAGTAGATCTTAGGTAGATAGTATATATAGAGACAAGAATGAAGCTTTCTTCACTCTTGTCAATTCCTTTTTTTGCTTCTACTCTAATTCAAGAGTCTTGGTATTTTTTAGTCTTTCACAATAGCCATTCCAATTTTTTTTTAATTATATTTATTTTCTTATTTTTATTTTATCATTTTTCTTTGATATATGTTTCATTAATTTATGCATCTTCTTTAATTTGTGCCCTTGACAAATTGATAAGAATATATATATAATATTAAAGCTTTGTCATTTTTTGATTAAGAGTAGATTATTTCTTTTTCTTAATAAGATATAAGCATATTAAAAGTTATAGATTATTCACTTCTAAATTGATATTATTCTTAGAATTTTTTTTCTTTATTCTTAAATATTTTATTCTATAATGAGAATGGATACTTTCTTTTCTATTTTATTATTATAGCAAAGCTTGTTAAAATAAAGAGTGTAATGATACAAATGCAAGAACAAATGAGAGAGTTAATACTTGCAATGTATTAATTCAATGTACCACCACAAGGAATGACAAGATTAGTAGAAAGTGAAGATATAGAGATAATTGGATCTATTTCAATGTCTACACTAAGCCATACTATTTCATCCATGATAGAATACCATTCAATTATCAAGGAACCAAAAATTAGTTTGTTTAAAAAGTTTGATGGTATAAGATCTAAGTTTCGAAGATTCATCAATCAAATACAACTGTCACGGATATAAGATTTATTCCAATAATTATCTAGTTAATATAGATTAATAGAAATAGATAAAATAGGTTAATTTGATCTTTCTAGAAATAATATTTTATAGAAAAGCTTTCTAGAAGCTTTATAAATACAAAATCACCTTTATACATGTTTATAGGTGATTGATAGGTTAGAAACTTGGTCAATAAGCTAGTCACATATCGCACATGTTGATAGCTTGTGGAACAAGCTAAGTATGTGGCGCACATGTAGAAAACTTGTTTTACAAATTTGACATGTGTTTTGTAAATTAAACATCTGTTGGAGGTCCTATAAAATGCCACCATGTAGTTCTTAAATAAATAGTATATATAGAGACAAGAGTGAGGCCTTCTTCACTCTTGTCAATTCCTTTCTTGCTTCTAGTCTAGTTCAAGAGTTTCATATATTTTTTAATCTTTGACAATAGTCATTCCACTTTCTTTTTGAATATATATATTTCTTTATTTCTATCTTATTATTTTCCTTTGACATACTTTTAGTTTTTACTAACTTATGCATCTGTTTTAGTTTGTGTCCTTGACAAATTGACAAGAATAAAGATTACAATATCAGAGTTTCATCTTTTCTTGATTTAGAATGGATTACTTCTTTTTCTTGATAAGACATAAGCATATTAGAAGTTGTCGATTATCCACTTCTAAACTAATATTGTTCCTAGAATTTTTTCTTTGTTCTTTCAGTGTTTTATTTTATATTGAGAATAGATACTTTTTTCTTTTTTATTGTAATATCATAGCACAGCTTGCTGAAATGAAGAATGCAATGGCACAAATGTAAGAACAAATGAGAAATTTAATGCTTACAATGCATCAATTCAATACACCACCACAAAAAATAACAAGATTAGCAAGAAGTGAAGATATAGAGATGATTCAAGCTACTTCAAGCTATACCACTTCACCTACGATTGAACACCATTCAAGCATCAAAGAACCAAAAATTAGTTTGCTAGAGAAGTTTCATGGCACCAGATCTAAGTTTTGAAGATTCATCAATCAAATACAATTGGCAATTGAATTTCAATTCCAAAGCTATCCAACCTAAGGGTCACAAGTTAGGTTTATTGAAACACTACTATCAAGCTCTATTTTATCATAGTTTTTATCTTTTTTTGAACAATGTGATCCAATATTGGATAATTTAGAGGCATTTTTAATGGAATTTTGATCTATGTATGGAGAATATGATGCAATTTGTGTCACAATCAACAAGATTTACAACTTGTAACAAAGCAATCGATCAATGATATCATATGCTTCACAATTTTGACAATTAACAATTGACACCAAGTAGGATGATACTACACTTATTAGCCAATTTCTCTATGGATTATTAATCCTCCTCATTTGTCTTATAAATAAAATGTTATGCTCTTTCAAAGTGATAGGGTTCTATCTCCAAGTCAGTGAAGTTTGAGAGAGCATATCTTTGTGATCAGAGTAGCATTTTGAATAAAATTTATTGGAATTTGTAGATATATGAGTCTATTAAGTTGTGTAAAAAATTGATTACTATTAGAGTTATGTTTAAAGAATTATGAGGAAATTTGTGGTCAGATCCAGAGTTGTTAGAATATAGAATTAAAGAAGAAGAATAGAGTCTATAACTCTAGTTCAAAGAGGAATTTTGGAGCAAAAATTGGAGGATGTTTACAACATAAAAAAAACAACAAGCTTACCAAATTTCAATACTTAGGTCTTTGTTAATGAGGAGAAATGAAGGTGTAAAGCAAAGGAGGTCTAGAATCAAAGGTAGCATTGAGGGATTATTTTGACAACATGGTTCTCTCTAACCACATAAGCTATAATCAAAAGAATTATGGAGTTTACTTTCTTACTTCCTTAAGTACTTTGTGTCCAAATTTTGCTTCAATTGATGTGATATTCTAGGATTTATGAGCAAATTTGAGGGTAGGTTTCTAAAGGCAGGATATGTTAGGATTAATAAAGTATGTTTTTATATAAATTCTTCAATTTTATGAACTTTATGAATCTCATCTTGCACTTGAGAAACTAGAGGCACAAAAGACCTAGTATTTCTTAGAGCTAAGACTCTCATCACGACACCGTGCAGCTGAAATCTTATACAGCTCCTAGTAAAGGTCCTATCCTTTCCTGAGAATCCTCTCCTTGTTTTATAATAGATGTTTATTTGGGACCTAAAAATCACAAAGCCTCTTCCTTATTAGATTCAAGAGCCTCAATGTGTTTTTTAGATAAAAAATTTGTTAAAAGTCATAGAATACCTTCAATATAAAAAACTAAATCCATACATGTAGAAGTCATAGATGGTTGCTTGTTATCTTTTGAAGATATTACTCATAAAATCTTTCCTATAAATATAACAATAGATGATCATAATAGTTGTGTAATCTTTAATATAATTAAATCTCTCTTTAATCTAATCATTTTAGGTTTATCATGGCTAGAAAAGTATAATCCTCAAATAGATTGGATTTGTCATAGACTTGACTTTTCACAAAGCATTAATAAGTTTCCCATAAATTAAGTAACAAATCATAAGTCTAATATAATAAAACTTGTACTTAGAGGTGCAAAAGCTTTTATAAATGAAGCAAAAGAAAGATCATCTTTTGCTATTTATGCTACACCTATTTCTGATTGTGGAAGGACTTCAAGTAGTATTCCAAGCCAATATCAAGATTATCAAGATGTTTTTGAGAAGAAAAATACAGACATTCTTCCAAAGTATTATCCATATGATTGTTTAATTGATCTCAAAGAGGGAACTCAACCTCCATTTGGACTGATCTACAATCTATCCCAAAATGAATTAGCTGAATTCAAGATATACATTGATGAGAACTTGGCCAAGAATTTCATACGCCATTCAAAATTCTAAGCAAGAGCTCATATCTTGTTTGTAAAGAACAAAGATGGGTCATTACAGATGTGTGTAGATTATTGAGGACTCAATAAGATTACCATTAAGAATAGATATCCTCTGTTTCTGATATCTAGACTTCTTAATCAACTGAATCAAATTAAAATCTATACAAAAATAGATCTAAGACAAGCATATAATTTAGTGCACATCAAAAAAGGTGATAAATGAAAGACTACATTTTGAACAAGATATGAACATTTTGAATATAATGTCGTGCCTTTTGGACTTATAAATATACTAGCTACTTTTCAACATCTTATGAATGACGTATTTTGTGAGTTTTTTGATGATTTTGTTGTCTATTATTTAAACAATATTCTAATCTATTCTAAAAATATAAAAGAACATGAACTTTATGTTCATTATATATTAGAAAAATTTATAGATGCATGATTATATACCAAGATGGAAAAGTGTGTATTTCACACTATTCAAATTGACTTCTTAGGATACATCATTTCAAATGATGGTCTCAAAATAGATCCGAAGAAAGTCCAAACTATTATGGATTGGAAGATTCCAAAAATAATACAAGATATGCAATGCTTTTTAGGATTTGCCAATTACTATCAAATCTTTATTAAGAATTTTTTGCAAGTTGCAGCTCTACTTATACACTTAACTTGTAAGGACAAACTTGAGTAGAGCAAAGAAGTAGAAGCATCATTTGAGGCTTTGAAGATAGTTTTTACTTCTGCACCAATCTTGTATTGCATCGACTTTTTTAAGATATTTTTTATGAAAATAGATATATCAGACTGTACTTTGAAGGTGGTATTGTTACAAATAGAAGCAGATGACAAACTCCACCTAATAGCTTTTCATTCTAAGAAATTTCCAGGAACAAAAATCAACTATAAAATCCATAATAAAGAACTTCTTGCCATTGTAGATTCTTTTCAAGAGTGATGTCACTATCTGAAGGGCGCAAATCTATTCAAGTATGTCTTCAAATCTTCTTGACCATGAGATTAAGAATAATTCATCTAAGTCTCATGATACTTCCAAATTTAACTTTAAAAATGATTTATTTTATTTTAAAGACCGCCTATATATTCCAAAAGGCACAATACAACTATGTGCTCTAGAAGCTCGTCATAATCTCCCTACGACACAATATTTTGGATATTATAAGACTTTGGAGCTAATATCAAGAGATTTTTAGTAGTCTCAGATGTAGAAGACTGTTAAAGAATTTGTATAATCATGTGACATTTATTCAAAATCAAAAACTCCTTGTCACCGACCTTACAGACTTTTCTAACTATTATCTGTACCAAAACAACCTTGGTCTTCTGTTTCTATGGATTTTATCACGGATCTTCTAAAATCAAGTTTATATGATTTTATATTTGTGATTGTAGATTATTTGACCAAAATGGTACATTTTATATCCTGTATAAAATCTATTGTAGGTAAAGAAATAGTTAAATTCTCCCTTGATAATATCTATCACTATCATAGATTACCAAGGAATATTATATCAAATAGAAGAACACAATTTGTATCAATATTTTGGAAGATTCTTTTTAAAATATTAAAAGTGGATATAAAACTATCTTCAGCTTTCCATTTTCAAACTGATGGACAAAAAAAACGAGTAAATCAAGTTTTGGAGTAATATTTGAGATATACTATCAATTATCATCAAGATGGCTAGACAATTCTTTTGCCATTGGCAAAATTTCCTTATAATAATTTGATACATTTATCTATTCAATAAACTTCATTCTTTACAAATTATGGTTATCATCCATGACTTGATATTTTTGACTTTTTAAAAGATGATAATCTTGTGATAGAAGATTTGGCAAATCGATTATCAGAGCTACATGCGACAATAAAGATACAATTAAAGAAAGCTCAAGAACGACAAAAAATCAATGCAAATATCTTTTATAAGGAACAATCTTAATTCCATGTAGGTGATAAGATATAATTACTTTGTCGTAATATCAAGACTATTCGCCCTTGCGACAAACTAGATTATTATAAGCTAGGACCTTTTTTGATTTGTAAACAAATCAATTTAATTGCTTATCAATTATGCCTATCAAAATCTATGAAGATCTATCATGTATTCCACATGTCACTACTTGAGCCATACAAGCCAATGGATATACAAGGAAGAAGACAAATACCACCGCCTATTATAGAAGTGGACAATAATGAAGAATTCAAGGTAGAAGAGATTTTAGATTCAAAGTGGCACCAAAATTGACTGGAATATCTTGTACATTGGCACAAGTATGATATTAGTGAATGCACATAGGAGCATCCAAGAATTTAGCAAATGCATCAACAAAATTTAATGTGTTTTATCAATGACATCCGTCAAAATCAAAATAAAGAGTCAAGAAAATCTTTGCTATAAATCAAAACAGGTTCTATATAGGTTTTATTCTATCTTGTATCATTGTTTGTTATTTCCTTGAATTTTTTTGTATCAAAGAGATAGAAGATCAACAACTAGCAAATTCAACTCAAGAACCATCATTTGTTGACTTATTGGATAAAACATTACGACTATCACAACCTTCAAGATGACGGAATAGAGATGAAGACCTTTAAGAATGACATATTCTTCCTTGGATTGATGGCAAAATATAACGTATTTGGTATCATGACCTTGGAAGAGACTCTTGATGTTTGGTGATACTTTTAGAGGTAGGAACTATTTCTAATAGTATTCCAAATGTTTTTTTTGAAGGAAGTTATGAAGGCCTCAATAATGATCAAATAATAGGGTGGTCTTTTCACCTTGGTATAGGACACTATTGATGGCTGAAAGGACCTATTAACTACCTTTGAAGGGAACAAAGATTAAAATATGTAGCAAATACAATTTGATGTATTCTGGACTTCCTCAGCATATAATCACCGTTCCTCATGGAACTTGTCCCTAGAAGGGAGGATAATGTCATAAACATAAGATTTATTCCAATAATTATCTAATTAATATAGATTGATAAAAATAAGTAAAATGAGTTAATTTAATAATATTTTATAGAAAGGCTTCCTAGAAGCTTCATAAATGCGAAATCACCTTTATATATGTTTATAGATAATTGATAGGTTAGAAACTTGGCCAACAAGCTAGCCACATGTCGTACATATTGATAGCTTATAGAATAAGCTAGCCATGTGTTGTACATGTTGGTAGCTTGTGGAACAAGCTAAGTATATGGCGCACATGTAAAAAACTTGTCTTACAAGTTTGACATGTGTTTTGTAAATTAGACACATGTTGGAAGTTCTATAGGATGCCACCACGTAGTTCTTAGATAAATAATATATATAGAGACAAGAGTGAAGTCTTCTTTACTCTTATCAATTACTTTCTTATTTCTAGTCTAGTTCAAGAGTCTTATGTATTTTCTAGTCTTTGGCAATAGCCATTCCAATTTCTTCTTGAATATACATACTTCTTTATTTCTATCTTATTATTTTCTTTTAATATAGTTTTTACTAATTTATACATCTGTTTTAGTTTGTGTCTTTGACAACAACTCATGATTGAACTTCAATCTCAAAGTTATTCAACTCAAGGATCATAAATCAAGTTTATTATAATATTATTTTTAGATTCTATTTTATCATAATTTTTATCTTTTTTGGAATAATATGATCCAATATTGGATAATTTGGAGATATTTTAATAAAGTTTTGATCTATATATAGAAAATATAATATAATTTATATTACAATAAGGTAATTGATTAGTGACATTATATACTTCACAATTTTGATGATTAGCAATTGATATCAAATAGAATGATGTTGTACTCTTTAGCCAATTTTTCTATAGATTGTAATATGAAGTAAAAAAATTGATGCTCAACTTATTCAATCCTCAAATATTGAATCAAGTAATTGACTTTGCTGTAAAGTGTGATAGTCAGCTTTTTGAGTTTTGATTTGAAAATCACAGAAGGGAGGCTTAATATTATTATAATACAATGGCAATACCGATGTCTTTTTAATATATATATTTGAAAATAAAAGATATACAAATTAACATGGTATATTTTAAATTTTTTACCAAACAAAAAAAAACTTGTCGTTGTTAAAAAGATTGTACTTATATTATAGAGAATCTAAGCTCACTGCTTAACATTATCCAAAAAAATAATGCAACTACAAAATGAGGAGTACAGCTATTAGAGAAGATAATATACTAAGAAACAAGTTTGTCCAACTACAATAGGGACCCGATAGTTGAAATCTTGTACAACTCCTAGTAAAGGTCCTATCCTCTCTTCACAACCTTCTCCTTATTTTATAATAGATGTATATTTGAGACCTAAAAATGACAAAGCATTTGCCTTGTTAGATTCAAAAGCCTCAACATGTTTTTTAAATGAGGAATTTATTAAAAGTCATAAAATATCTTTAGTATAGAAAATTAAACACATACATGTAGAAGACATACATAGTCATCCATTGTCTTTTGGAGATGTTACTCATAAAATCTTTTCTATAAATATAACAATAAATAATCATAATAGTTGTGTAATCTTTAATATAATTAAATTTCTTTCTAATCTAATTAATTTAGATTTATCATGGCTAAAAAAATATAATCTTCAAATAGATTGAATTTCTTATAGACTTAATTTTTTTCAAAGCATTAATAAAAGTCTTGTTAATCAAGTGAAAAGCTATAAGTCTTGTATAATAAAATCCACACTTATAGATATAAAAACTTTTATGTATGCAGCAAAAAAAAGATCACCTTTTGCTATTTATGCTACATTCATTTTTGACAATAGAAAGACTTCAAGTGGCATTCCAAATGAGTACCAAGATTATTAAGATGTTTTTGAAAAAAAAATATAGATATTCTTTTGGAGCATCATCTAAATAATTATTTAATTGATCTCAAAGAGAAAATTTAACCTCTATTTAGACCAATCTATAGTTTATCACAAAATGAGTTGACTGAACTTAAAAAATACATTGATGAAAATTTTGCCAAGAATTTCATATACTATTTAAAATTTCTAACAAGAACTTCTATCTTATTGGTGAAGAAAAAAGATAGATTACTATGGATGTATGTAGATTATTAAAGGCTCAATAAGAATACCATAAAAAATAGATATCCTCTATTTTTTATATTTGGACTTTTTTATCAACTGAATCAAGTTAGAATCTATATAAAAATAGATATACAAGGAATATACATCCTAGTTTATATTAAAGAAAGAGATGAATGAAATACTATATTTCAAATAAGATATGGATACTTTGAATATAACGCTATATTTTTTGGACTCATAAATGGACCAGTTGCTTTTCAACATCTCATGAATGATATTTTTTGTAAGTTTTTAGATAATTTTATTATTTATTATTTAGATAATATTTTAATTTATTCTAAAAATATATAAGAATATGAATTACATGTTCATCATATGTTACAAAAATTTAGAGATATAGAATTATATGCTAAGATGAAAAAGAATATATTTTATACTATTTAAGTTGACTTCTTAGAATATATCGTTTTAAATGATGGTCTCATGATGGATCCTAAGAAAGTCCAAATAATCATAAATTCAAAGATTTCAAGAATAGCAAAGGATGTGTAATATTTTTTGAGATTTTCCAATTATTATTGAATCTTCATCAAGAACTTTTCTCAAGTGACAATTTCACTTATATGCTTAATTTATAAAGACAAACTCAAATAGAGTAAAAAAATAAAAAAATAATTAAAAGCTTTAAAGATAATTTTTATTTTTATACCAATCTTACATTGTATTGATTTTTTTAAGGCATTTTTTATAAAAACAAATACATTAGACTTTGCTTTGCATACAATATTATTATAAATAAAAGCAAATAAAAAATTCCATCCAATAGCTTTCTATTCCAAGAAATTTTGAATAACAAAGATCAATTATAAAATCCATAATAAAGAACTTCTTATAATTATGGATTTTTTTCAAGAATGGCATCATTATCTAGAAGATGCTTTTAATCTAATCTCCATGTATACAAATCACAAGAATCTTAAATATTTCATATTAGTATGCATGTTGAATTGTCGCAAAGCTCATTGGAGTATATTTTTGTCAAGATTTGAGTTTATTATCACTTATTGGCTAAGATAATAACAAAGTTTGTCCAATGTTCTTTTTAGATATTTTTATTTTACACAAAAAGAAAAAAATTCAGCTTTTAATTAACAAAAAATGATCTATTTGAAGCTAAAGGAATTTCATCTTCAAACAATGAAATCAACATTGATTTTTGATTCAATTTTTTTTTAAGCAAGTTCAATCAAGTATGTCTTTAGACCCCCTTGTTCATGATATGAAGAATAATTCATCTAAGTCTCATGATACTTTTAAATTTGAATTCAAAAACAATCTATTTTATTTCAAAAGATACTTATATATTCTAAAAGGTGAAGTATGATTATGAAATCTTGAAGTTCATCACAACTTTCTTGTAACAAAATATTTTGGATATAATAAGATTTTGAAGCTAATATCAAGAGATTTTTAGTGGCCTCAAATATAGAAGGTTGTTAAAGAGTTTGTACAATCATGCGATGTTTATTCAAGATCAAAAATTCCTTATCATCAATCTTACAAACTTCTTCAATTATTACTTATATTAGAATAATCTTAATCTTTTATTATTATGGATTTTATCATGGATCTTTTAAATTCAAGTTCATATAATTCTATATTTATAATTATAGATTGTTTCACTAAAATACCATATTTTATATTATATATAAAATCTATCAAATATAAAGAAGTAGCTAAATTCTTCATTGACAATATTTGTCGCTATCATGGATTATCAAAAAATATTATATCATATAGAGGGATGTAATTTATATTAAGATTTGAGAGAATTTTTTAAAAAAATATTGAAGGTGGATATAAAATTATCTTTAGCTTTCCATCGTCAAACTAATAGACAAACAAAACAAATAAATCAAATTTTGGAGTAATATTTGAGATATATCATCAACTATCATTTAGATGATTGGATAATTCTTTTACTATTGGTATTAAGGACATATACTTTGGAGGTTCATAGAACCTTCTAGGACATTCTAGAAGCTTCTCGAGTGAGTTAAAGTTGATTGAAAAGCTTCCTAGTTGGTGAAAGTTGGTCAAAAAGCTTCTCAATTAGTGGAAGAAGCTCAAGAAGCATCCCAGCTAGTAGAAGGAGCTCAAGAAGCTTCTCAATTGGTAGAAGCTGCTTGAGAAGCTTCTTGGTCTGATGGTAGCCTCTCAGGAAGGGTCCTAGACAAGAGTATATATAGGGGTTGAGATTGAAGGGTTCTTCAATCTCGACAATGCATCTCTTGGAGTTCTAACTCACCTTTCTTGGTGTTGTTTGTATACTCATCTGTTTAATCCAAATTTTTGTTGATTTTATTCTGAAAATCCTGTCCTAGTTTCAAATTCCTTATTTTGTATTCTTGTGTCCTTGACAGTTTGTTGAAATTGACCACATCTTCAATATCAAAGTTGGATCTTTCTTGTTAGGGAGTAGATTACGTCTCTATTTGAATGTATATGAGCGCTTTAAAGGTTACAGATTACCTTCCTCTAAATTGATATCTTCTTCATTTGCAATATTGGAGCTTTGTCCTTCTTATGAGAGAGTAGATCACCTCTCTCTGTGAAGGTCTTGAGCGTCTTAGAGGTTACGGATTACCTTCCTCTAATCCTATATTTCTTTCTTTTAGATTCATTTTTTCTTTCTCTTAAAATAGCTAGAGGCAAAGATATTAGTATGACTGAATCTCTTAAGTCCAAGTTAGATGCCACTATAAGTGCTCTTATTACTTTATCTGCTAGGATTGCAGAGATTGAAGGGATTGTTGCAAAGCTTCGTAACGATGTAACAATTGAAATATCACAATCTAAACTACATCCCCCCCCAACTTTTGCGCTTGAGGATGCAGTACTACTTATACTACATCAAGAAAATCTACTTGTTTGACAATATAAAGAGCCTCGAGTTATTCTTCTGGAAAAATATAATGGAATGCGTTCAAAGTTTAGAAGATTTGTCAATCAAATTTGATTGATAACAGTTCTACAATTTGATACTTATCCAACAAAAGAATCACGAGTTGGATTGATTGGCACCTTGTTTACGGGACAAGCATTATTATGGTTTACTCCCTTATTTGAAAAAAGATCACCAATTTTGAATAATTTTGAAGTTTTTATAGAATCATTTGTGGAAGCTTTTAGAGAATATGACAAGGCTCAATGGACAACAACTAAGATCCGAGCATTACGACAAGGGGCACGCTCTATATCAGTATATGCATCTGATTTTAGGCAATTAACATGCAACATCAATTGGGATGAAAAAGCCTTAATGAGCCAATTTTATTGGAGATTAAGAGATGATGTGAAGGATTTATTATTATCACTTCCGAATCCACAATCACTCAATGAAGCCATTAGCCAAGCCATAAAATGTGATAATTGATTGTTTCAATGTCGACAAGATCAATGTTCATGGGCTTTGACAAGACAATATGCAATTCAACATATCCTTCGTACATCAACAAGTACTTTGAATTCACACTCAGAGGTAGAAAATATGCAGCTTAATGTGATATAATTTAAACCTCTTAGCCTACAAGAAAAGAAGCATCAAATGGAAGAAGGTTTGTATGTATATTGTGGTAATAAGGGCCATAAGGTTGACAATTTTCTAAAGAAACAAAATCGATACGTTACCAAAATCAGAAGTATAATTGTTCAAGAAAATGATAATATTCGGCTACAATAGAGACCGTGCGGCTCAACAACCCAATATTACAAAACTATTCAGGTTCTTCTCTTTCGACTCAACTTGCTTGTTATTTTACAATCCTTTTGTACTTTGGTCCTCAGAAGCTTCAGACAACCGCCTTGTTAGATTCGGAGGCATCTGCTTGTTTCATAGATGAGGCATTTACTAAGCTTCATAAAATTTTTTTAGTATAGAAATCCAAACCTATTCATGTAGAAGTAATAGATAGAAAACCTTTATCCTCAAGTAGTATCACCCACAAAACCTTGCCTATAGAAGTGTCATTTAACAATCTTAGAAGTCAGATTGTATTCAACGTTATTAGAACTCCTTTGAATCTTGTTATTCTCGGGCTATCTTGGTTGGAAAAATATAATCTATCTATAGATTAAAGGTTACAAAGAGTAACATTTCCGATAGAGATCCTTGCAAGAAAGATTCATAAAAAGCCATAAATTGATAAATCTTTATTTGTTGGAGCAAGGACTTTCATAAGATTGGCCGAAGAAGGTACACCATTTGTTATTTATGCGACTACAATTTCAAAAGATATGACTTCATTGGCAAGTATTCTAGAGCAGTATAATAAATTTTAAGGCATTTTTCAGAAGAAAAATGCTGATATATCATCGGAGCACCGATCCTACAATTATACTATAGATCTTCAAGAAAGGACGCAACCACCTTTTGGCCCAATCTATAATCTTTCTCAAAATGAGCTTGTAATATTGAAAGATTATATTAACAAAAATCTTACAAAGAACTTTATCAGGCATTCAAAGTTCTCAACAGGCACACCTATATTTTTTGTGAAGAAGAAGGATGGTTCCTTACAAATGTGCATTGATTGTCGAGAATTGAATAAAATAACGATAAAAAATTATTATCCACTACCGTTAATTTCAAGACTCTTAGAACAACTCGGCCAAGCCAAGATCTATATTAAGATAGATCTTTGCGGAGCATACAACCTGGTATGGATCAAGGAGGGAGATGAATGTAAGACCGCTTTTCGGACAAGATATGGATATTTTGAATATAATGTCATATCTTTTGGACTAACAAATGCATCTGCTATCTTCCAATATTTAATAAATGATATCTTTTGAGAGTATTTGGACAAGTTTGTGGTGATCTACCTTGATGATATCTTGATCTATTCAAAAAAATCTAAAAGAACATGAAGGGCATGTTAAGCTGGTATTACAAAAGCTGCGAGATATAGGATGCCAAATTGGAAAAATGTGTATTTCACCAACCAAAGATGGAATTTTTGGGATATATTGTATTTACTGAGGGTTTGATAATAGATCCCAAGAAGGTAAAGGTAGTTATGCAATGGGCTATTCCGAAGACTGTGAGAGATGTATAATATTTCCTTGGATTTGCTAATTTCTATCAAATCTTCATCAAAAATTATTCTAAAGTTGCCGTCCCTCTAACTTGATTGACATGTAAGGATAAGTTGGAATGGAGACCTCAAGCGGAGAAAGCATTCCAAGATCTTAAGATGGCATTTACTACAGCCCCAATATTGGTATACCCAGATTTTACAAAGACATTCTATTTGAAGATTGATGCTTCAGATTTTGCACTAGGGGCCATACTTTTACAAATGGATATAAACAACAAACTCCATCCTGTTGCATTTTATTCTCAAAAGTTTTTTGTTGCCGAAATTAATTATAAAATCCACAATAAGGAATTTCTTGCTATTATGGATTCTTTTCAAGAATGACGTCATTTTCTTGAAGGAGCAATGCATCATATGATTGCATATACAGACCACAAGAACTTAGAATATTTTATGTCAGCTTGGGTTTTTAATCGCCGCCAAGCTCAATAGAATATGTCGCTATCTTGATTCAACTTTGTCATCACTTATTGCCCTAGGAAGCAACAAAGATTATCCGATACTCTATCAAAGAGATCATATCTTGTACCAAGGATAGAACAGGCAGCATTTGATCAATGATATACAACTTTGTTGTAATTGAAGCAGTTCCATTTTTCTGCTACTACTGCATCAGTGCCTATGGATTGTAGTTTCCTCAATGAAGTATGTACTGCAACTATTAATGATTCTTTGATCTTTGATGCCAAGCAGTGCTTGAAAAAAAATGTTGATAAGTTCAAATTTGAAAAAGATCTTTAATACTTTGAAGAACATTTGTATATCCCAAAAAGACCAACACGACTACGCGTTCATCAATCTCGCCATGACTTTCCTACTGCGGATCATTTTGGATTTAATAAGACCTTAGAACTTATTTCTTGAGATTTTTGGTGGCCTCAAATGTAGAAGGCAATAAAGGACTTTGTGCTCTTTTGTGACACTTGTTCAAGGTCCAAGAATCCTTGACATCGCCCTTATGGACTATTACAACCCTTATCCATTCCAAGACGATCATCGTCCTCTATCTCAATGGTCTTCATTACAGATCTACCACCATCCAATTCATTAGACAATATCTTTATAGTGGTTGATCCGCTTACAAAGATGGCTCATTTCATCCTTTGCAAAAAAATTGCATCTAGTGAAGAAATGGCAAGGCTTTTTCTTGATAATATATGTCGATACTATGGCTTATTAGATGATATAGTGTCCAATCAAGGACTCTAGTTTATATCTAAGCTCTGAAAATATCTTTTTGAAATATTGAAGGTAGATATTAAACTTTCTTTGGCTTTCCATCCTCAAACTGATGGCCAAATAAAATGAATTAATCAAGTATTAGAGCAGTATTTATGATGTAGCATTAATTATCAATAAGATGATTGGACTTCATATCTACCATTAGCAGAGTTTACATATAATAATACTATTCATGCTTCAACTCAATAAATATTATTTTATTCCAATTATGGATATCATCCAAAGCTTGACCTGTGGAGCACGTCAAAGAATAATAATCCAACGGCCAAAGAATTTGCAAAATAGCTATTGGAATATTAAACAACCTTGAAGCTTCAATTATAAGCAGCTCAAGATGCTTATAAGGTATCTCCAGATAAATTTAGGAATCAATCACTTGCTTTTCATATTAGAGATAAGATATGGCTTCTTTGACAAAATATCAATACTAAGCGGCCATGCGATAAGTTGGACTATTGAAGGTTGGGGCCATTTTCTGTCGAGAAGCAAATCAATCCAGTGGCATATCGCTTGGAGTTACTATCCGCCATGAAGGTACATCCAATTTTTCATGTCTCTTTCTTAGAACCTTATAAAAAATTATACATTCCAGTAAGAATACAACAATCGCCGCCTAGTATTGAAATTGAAGACCATAAAGAATACAAGGTTGAAAAGGTACTTAATTCACAGCGAAGATGGGGTAAATTGGAATATCTTGTCCATTAGCAAGGCTATAACATTAATGAGTGTACATGGGAACTGGCTACAAATCTCGCCAATGCGCGTCAAAAGGTATAGGAATTTCATCAACTCTATCCCCACAAATCCAAACACATTCAATAATAATTTCTTAGTGAAGATTAGATCTATGGAATACTCATAAAGAGGGGGAGAGTTAAATTAAAGCCTTCATCAGTATGTAGTCATCTAAAAAAGAGTAGTAGAAGCAAGCTAGTCACTATGTAAAATCTTCAAATATTGAGAGAACAAGACTTAAAAGATTCATTTGTGACGCAAGCTTTGAATGAACCAGTACATGTTTCATAGCCTTCAATTGAGCAAAGTAAAGACAACACATTCTAGCGCCAAGTACAACTCTAATTGGAGCCATTAGGAGCAAGGTCCAACCATGCAAGTCTCAATTCCAATGCTCGAGCTTTAATAATATTGCTTGAACTTAGAAAGGTGAATCTTTTTAGTCCTAAAATTTTGTTTGGAAGATGTTTTGAAGGCCGCAATGAAGATCAGATCCTCAGATGGGACATTTCAATAACAGAGGTAATAGTTCAAGGCCATAGGCGATTTCTTCGAGAATCAATAGAACCTATTGTCCAAAAACAGAGAATAAAATACATAGCTTCATTAATACATCATATTCTTGATTTTTTACATATGTAGTAAGACTAAACTCCTCTTGGAACTTGTCGCTAGAGAGGGAGGTGATGTTAGGGACATACACTTTGGAGGTTCACAAAACCTTCTAGGATATTCTAGAAGCTTCTCAAATTAATGAAAGTCGATTGAGAAGCTTCCTAGTTAGTGGAAAGAGCTCAAGATGCTTCCCAATTGATAGAAGCTGCTTCACAAGCTTCTTAGTCTAATAGTAGCTGCTCAGGAAGCGTCCTAGATAGGAATATATATAGATGTTGAAACTGAAGGGTTCTTCAATCTCGACAATGTATCTTTTGGAGTTCTAACTCACTTTTCTTGATATTGTTTGTATACTCATCTATTTAATCCAAGTTTTTGTTGGTTTTATTTTGGAAATCTTGTCCTAGTTTCAAATTCCTTGTTCTGTATTCTTGTGTCCTTCACAATTGGTAGAATTTGCTTATTATAATTTGATACATTCTTCTACTCAATAAATTCTACTCTTTGTTAATTATAATTATCATCCATAACTTGATATTTTTTATTTTTCAAAAATAAATAATCTTATGGCAAAAAATTTGGCAAATTGATTGTGAGAACTATATACAATAATAAAGGCACAATTAAAAAAAAAAATCAAGAACAATAAAAGATCAATATAAATATCTATTATAGAAAATAACCTCAATTTCACGTAGGCAATAAGGTATGATTATTTTGTTGTAATATCAAGACTATTTATCCTTAAGACAAGTTGGATTATTATAAGCTAAGACCATTTTTGATATGTGAACAGATCAATCCAATTGCTTATTGATTATACCTATCAAAATTATAGAGATAGAAGAGGTCTTAGATTCAAGACAACATTGAAATTAGCTAAAATATCTTATACATTAATATAGATATAATATTAGTGAATATACATGAAAGCCATCAAAGAATCTAGCAAATGCATCAACAAAAGTTAATGCATTTTATCAATGACATCCATTAAAATTAAGATGAAAAGTCAAAAAAATCTTTACTGTAAAATAAATTAGGTTCAATAGAGATTTCATTCTCTTTTATATCATTATTTACTATTATTTTAAATTTTCTAATGCTAGATATATGGAGAATCAATAATCAACAATTAGCAAATTCAGCTCAAGTATTATTATTTGTTAACTTATTGAATGAGATATTACAATTATCACAACCTTTAAATCAACAAAATAGAGATGAAGATCTTCAAAAATGACATATTTTTCCTCTAATTGATGGCGAGATATAATGTGATTGATATCATGACCTTAGAAGAGACTCTTGGTATTTGGTAATACTTTTAGAGGTAGGATCTACTTTTGATGGTGTTCCAAATGTTTTCTTTGAAAGAAGTTATGAAGGCCTCAACAATGATCAAATATCAGGGAGGTTCTCTTGCCTTAATATGAGGCACTATCGATGCTGAGAGGACCTATCAACTACCTTTAAAAGGAACAAAGATTAGATTATGTGGCAAATATAATTTGGTGCATTTTGGACTTCCTCAACATATAATCACCGCTCTTTGTAGAACTCATTTTTAGAAAAGGGGGTTATATCACAGACATAAGATTTTTTCCAATAATTATCTAATTAATATAGATAGGTAGAAATAGGTAAAAATAAGTTAATTTGATAATATTTTATAGAGAAGCTTTCTATAAGCTTCATAGATGTGGATTCATCTTTATACATGTGTATAGGTGATTAATAGGTTAAAAACTTGGCCAACAAGTTAGCCACGTGTCGCACACGTTGATAGCTTGTGGAACAAGCTAAGTACATGGTGCACATATAAGAAGCTTTTCTTGCAAGTTTGACACATATCTTACAAATTGGATACGTATTGGAGGTCCTATAGAATGCTACTATATAGATCTTAAGTAGATAGTATGTATAAAGACAAGAGTGAAGCTTTCTTCACTCTTGTCAATTCTTTTTTTGCTTATAATTTAATTCAAGAATCTTTATATTTTTTAGTCTTTGGCAATAGCCATTCCAATTTTTTTTCAATTATATATATTTTCTTATTTTTATTTTATCATTTTTTTTGACATAGATTTCACTAATTTATACATCTTCTTTAGTTCATTTCCTTGACATTAATCTTTCATAAATATTTGCAAACTTTGACTAGTACAAAAGATTCAACTTCTAATAATCTTTAATAAATTCAGTTAAGTCATTACAATTTGAAAGTATGTTTGATCTTTCATCTTTTTTAATTCTTTCTAATATCTCGTCTATCTTTTGTACATTATAAAATAGATCTTTTTTTAAAAAAAAATCTTAGAAGATACCATTATAAATGAATAAACATCATCTTTAAAAGAATACATAGTCATTATTTGAAATTTATTTTTCAATGCCTTAAAAACCATATATTTAAAATTACCATAAATATAATTATCATTGTTATAAGTCTATATAAATTTGTACATTGATTTCTATTCAACAAGTCTTTTTTCTTCAATAAAAACTTGAATGATCTAATTTAGACTTCAAATCATTCCTAAATATCTCCACAAATACCTTGCATATTTGATAATTTTTTAATATCTTAAATTTGATTGTCATATTGTTCCATAATGCTTGAAGATCTTGACATGAAAAAAAAAATGTAAATAGCTCCAAACTACAAATATATATTGTTTGATTAACTCCAAAGGATATGCCATGAAGAATTAATAACAAATATTCCAATTTCACCCTCTCACCACTTACAAACAAATTACAAATTAGATTTGTTTTGTATTTCAAGAACATTCATCAAGTACTCTTTTATCTACATATCTCCACAAAGAATACAATTTTCTACCTTACACATTAAATCTACAATTCTAAAACTAATCCTTCAATCCTAAATAATCCTAAAACCAATACTTATTCTCTTCATATATTTTGATAACCTAATTTAACCTAAAACTTTAATGTTAAAAAAACTTAAATATCAAAAAATATCCAATCAAACTATATCTTATATATAATCAATCAACTCTACCAAGTTCTTGTTACAAATTCTAATAAGAATAACATTCAACCACTATTATTTCTTTCCAAATTTTTGATTCTATCAATTAAGATATCATAAATAGGACTTAGTTCTCCATTTTATGTAATTTTAATTTCAAATTTAAACTTACAAATTGGATATATGAAACTTACTACTTTAGATAAAAATATTCACAATTGTTAAGCCTAATAGTATTTATAAAATTGTCTCATCACCACACTTGTCACCTCCATCAAGATATACAAATAAAATAAAACAAAAATAAAAATAGTATTAATCTCTACACCAATTTAGAATTCTTTTAATTTCTCCTCATAGCACCACCTTTAAGTAATAACACATCATTGCATCTTCAAAAAAAAAACACAAATATCTCCAAACAAAAGAAAAACGCCTCAAAAAATCAATAAAAATCTTCAAAATCATTAATTTGTATTTTACAAATAATTCTACAACCTTAATTAAGGCATATTCTTAAGAAATTATTCAAATCTTCCACTTCAATCACAAAATCAATAATTCTAGCAACTCGGCCCTGAGGATGCTATTCTCAAATATTTGAGCTCACGCTATAGTCCAATACCACCCACATGTATTTATAAAAGATATTACTCCATTTGGTGTGCAATTTTAAGAACAATTTTGTTTAAATAATTATTTAACTCTTAATTTATCATTTCATTATTAGTATGATACATGATATCTATTTTCATTATGTAAAGATTTTTATGACAATAGTTTTTGATAAAAGTTATTTTAAATTTAATAATATGACCTATTTATAGTATCAAATAAAATAAAATAATTCTATTTAATAAAATAATTCTATTTCTATCATGTTTCTTACATGTCTTCAAATTATTTTTATTATAAAAGATGTTATATTTTAATTATTAAAATAGAAGAATAAGAAAACAAAATTCTAACAAATAATGCAGTCAATTTTTGGGTTGTTTTACACTTTATCCTTTAAACTAATACGGTTGGTAATCGTTAAGAGCACAAATGAGGCCCTTCAAAATCTGTTTGTATTGGCATTTGGTTGAGCAAAGATAGGCGATAAAATTCAAACAACTTACACAAACAAAACAACCTTCTAGTTAACAAACATTTAAACATAAACAACTATCACAAACATTAAACTACATAAAAAACTATCAGTGTCATCTTTCAATATACATGAAAGTAAAACTCAGAATCTTATTATACACGTTATAAACTGGGTTCAAATATCAGTAGAATATTGTATAAAATACTACAACTGACGCCAGAACTCTATTACTCCGCACCCACCGACGCCCAGCATTGTCCATTGTCGTGCACGTGAAACATCGAGCAATACAAGAAGAATGTGAAAAGAAATCCACTTCAGGATTCACGAAGAACAATTATCAGAAAACAGTGGGATGCGTGAACGGTGCATACTAGTCAGAAACAAACAATCAAACAAATTAACACACAAACAAAGACCCAGGTTGGATTGTTTGTGGATTCCACAAGTGGGTCTTCAGCCAGATCCGTGCTTCGAGAGTGACGGTGCGGAGTCTAGATTCTTGTGAAGCCACGATGTTGATAGATCGCGAAGCATCTGTAACTCGGAAGAGTTTCAAATGCTGACTTTCTCAATAACAAACATCTGATTATCGTGTTTCATCTGATCACAAAATAATTTTCTCGATAACATTAAATAATAACTACAAAAAACATCTTTCCACATGTGAACATCGTTTCTCCAAGCGGTGTTGCGAAGTCGACTGCCAAGTTTGGCTTGGACAGTGATCAGATCACATCACATCAGATCAGACTTTCCATGTCGATGAGGTCCTCGGCCTGTGCACTCATTCAAGGGTTGCAGCTCTTGGCACTTCCGGACCCCGTCCCTTCGACTACGTTTCCCTTTCAGTATGACAGTACCATGTTGAGGAGGTGCGGCGACGACAATTTCGGAGCATCGTGCTCTCAACCCGTTTTCGAAGGTCGAAAGCATCAGTCACAGGCCTCGAGGATCGCCTTGGTGAGTGAGAAAGCATGGGGAGGCCACTGACCTGGGCGCAACGTTGGATCATTCCCGAGGTTGGTTGAAACTCGTCACACCTGGCATTGCATGAGATATTGGGTTCATCAGACAACGTGGTTCATGCTCGAGTTTGTGACCCTTCTGAGGTTATGTTTCTCTGACGTGCCTTGGGATGCTTCGAAACCTTCTTCCACTGCGGAACATAAAAGGAAATTCTTGAATTCGCAGTGTTAGTTTGCTTGGTTGATGTTTGCCGTGTGCGCTCTGCCTGTACGCAAGCTTCTGAAGAGTCGTGAATATGCTCCCTGCAGTAAGGTGATGACCATTGTAGTTCCATAGTTGTCGAGATATCATCAATCAGTGTTGTATTCACTCGATGCACGGGCGATGGGGGTATGAATTGGACCTCTTCAATCTGTTCATTACTCCAGAGTCGAAAACATGCATACAAATTCAGGTTGCAGATTTTCTTCCATCCAACCGAAGACCACAGCGTGAAGCACTGAATCCAAGTTAACATCGTAAATTAATTAGTTTTAAAAACACATGAGTGGAAAGGCAATTAATCTTCTATCATTCGTGATGCGACGATATAACAAAAACTTGCATGGCAGGTCTACCCGATTGTACTCGTGATAGGAACTGCAGTGGGACTCTGCGGAACTGCGATTGTAAGGAACGCCAGCACAAATCCCGATGTCAGGTGCAAAACCTCAACACACCATGTGTAACCGGCCCGTTGCGGTATGAAAACGTAGACAGCCATGATGCATGGAACTGGGATTCTAGAGAATTCACACAGCGCAGAACTGGCAAGAGCAGGGAACATCGAGACAGGGGTTCTGAACTGTGCAAGTGCTGAAGTGGGGATCAGTGAGTGGGGTGTTTGCATGGCATTCCAGGATCAACAAAGAGGATCGTGCAGCTGGGTACCTGGAGAACTTCAGCGAGGGCAAGGCATACAAAGACAGCGCCCACCGCAGATTCTTTGCAAAACAATCCAGAATGGTGACCACGCGACTCAACGAAGCCTTCGGTGGAGCCAAGTAAGAGCCATCCTGCTCCCACACTTCTCGCCTCATTTTCTTACTCTACCTGATCTGGGCACTTCGGCACCTCTGCTTTCCATTCTCCGCTGTCGGTGCTTCATGCACGGCGCTATTTGTGTCACTGTTTGTGTGCTTCATTGATTATCTCGTTATTTGTTTATTAATGTTCTTGTTGGTTTGTTCAGGAAACCATGAACATCCACATCCTCGATACATCTTGCGATCTTCAGGACTTAGAGTAATTGCTGTACAGTGAGAATGTGTGTGTGTGTATATATATTCATTGCTGATGTTTTCCGCTTCTAAATGCATTGAAAGTTGGGTTGGAATTTAATGATGCTGTGGTTGGAATTCGTGACATTTGAGTAGAAAAAATATTCAACATAAAATGTTACTAAAACTGTCAGCAGATTTGAGAATATGCAGAAATATATATATATATATATAATCAATTTAAATTTTGAATGAATTTTTCTATGAGGTGAGTTCAAGGAATTCATGGAGAAAAGTTTACTAGTGAAGCTGTCATATGGTTTAAAATATCTTCATGCTCTATTGTCATAAAAAGGTGTTTTGAATTGATCTCAGAAAAATAATAAGTATAAGATTATAGTTTTGCAAAACAAGAGTTTTATTGAACACAAGTAAAAAGAAAATAGACTAGATTCTCATGTGTTATTTATAAGATATAATGCATTAAAATACAATCAGTGACTGAATATAAAATCACATCCACTTCACATGAAATATTAAAAAAAGAATAAAAAAACCATAATTTTGAAATTTTTCATATTTATTATTAATTCTGAAATGAATTTTCTAATCATGTCTTATTAAAACTATTTCTAAGTTTAAGAACTTTGATGCAAAGTTATTACCTTTAAAAAAAACTACTAATCTATCATTTATTTTTTTAATAAAAAAAGTATTTTTTTAAATAATTTTATCTAAAGTTTTGAAGAGAAAATATTATGATGAAAACCTTAAAAAATCACCAATAATCTATAAATAAAATAAAATGCACATTATAAAAATTGCACATCATCTTATATCACTAGAAGTATAATAAATTAGGTGCATAATATATAACCTTTTATTACTTTACAATCAAAAAAAATATTATCAAGAAACTTATTTTATATAAATTAATTTTTCTAACTTTATACTTAAAATTTTAATTTTTAAATACACTAAATTTTAATACATAAAATTTATAAATTTTAAAATAATTTATTAGAATTATAATTTATTTTTAAATTTTATATATAACTTTTTAAAAAATAATTAAAATTTCTATTTATAATATTTATTTAACTTAATCATATCAAAAAATATATATTAAGTTATTAAAATCACAATATAATACAATCAAAGTACTAATATTTGATATAAACATACATGGTTTTTGTGGTATATGCAAGTTTTTATAAACAACACATTATATAATTTTTATAGAATTGAAGTTGTTATAAAAAATTATTAAAAGTTATTTTTAGTTTTTATAATTACATGATTCATTAGTGTTTATATAGAAATAAACTAAATGTGATTTAATCAAGTTAAGATGATCAAATAATTTTATTATATATCAAAGACACAAGAATATAAAGCAAGAGACTTGAACTAGAAAAAAAGTTTCAAAAAGAAACCAATAAAAACTTGAATTAACCAGATGAATACACGAACAACAATAAGAAAGATAAGCTAGAACTCTAACAGATGCATTGTCAAAACTAAAGAACTCTTCAGCCTCAATTCCAATATATATTCTTATCTAGGAAGATTCTTTAGCAACTTCTATCAAACTAAGAAACTTCTTGAGCTCTTTCTACCAACTTGGAAGCTTCTCGAGTTCCTTCTATTAACTAAGAAGCTTCTTGAACTATTTTCATCAACTAAGAAGCTTGTCAATTGACTTTCACTAACTAAAAAATCTCTAGAATGTTCTAAAAGGTTTTATGAACTTCCAAAGTATATGTCTCTAACATCACCCCTTTCTCTAGCAATGAGTTCCAAGAAGAACTCATACCTTTGAAAATCTTCTTATATACGTAGAAAATTTAAAAAATATATATATACTATGTCAATGAAGTTATGTATTTTGTTCTTTGTTCTTAGACAATAGGTTTTACTAATCCTTGAAAAAATCACCTATAGCCTTGAGCTAGTGCCTCCACTGTTGAAACATCCCATCTAAGGATTTGATCTTCATTAAGACCTTTAAAACATCTTCCAAAGAAGACCTCAAGTTTAAAAGAATTTATATTTTCAAGCTCAAGCAATATCATTAAAGCTCAAGTATTAGAATCAAGACTCACATGGTTGGATGTTGTTCTTAATGGCTCTAACTGTTGGCATACTTGGCACTGAAATGTATTATCCTCACTTTATTCAATTGAAGGTTGTAAAAATTACACTAGTTTGTTTGAAACTTACCAAGCAAGTGAATCTTTTGAAACTTGTTCTCTCAATGTTTGAAGGTTTGACATGGTGATTGACTTGTTTCTATAATTCTATTTTGTCTTAGAACAGACGACTATATATTGATGAAGGCTTTGGTTAAAGTCTCCCTTTCTTATAAGTATTTTTTAAATCTAATTTTCACTAAGAAATTATCATCAAATTTATTTGGATTTATAAAAATAGAGTCAATGAAATTCCTATACTTTTTGAAACATATTGGTAAGATTTTTGGCCAATTCCCATGTGTGCTCGTTGATATTATAGCCACGTTAATAAACAAGATATTCCAATTTGTTCCACCTTCACCATGAATCAAGTACCTTTTTGACCTTGTGTTCTTTATGATCTTTGATTTCGATATTAAGTGGTGATTGTTGCATTCTTCCTAGAATATATGATTTTCTATAAGGTTCTAAAAGAAAGACATAAAAAATTGGATGTAACTTCATAGAAGATGGTAGTTCCAAGCAATATGCCATTAGATTAATTTGTTTCTGGATGGAAAATGGTCCTAATCTTTGATAGTCCAATTTATTGCATAGTTGTTTGATTTTGATGTTTTCTCAAAGAAGCCATATTTTATCTTCAACATAAAAAGCAGGCAGTTGATTCTTAAATTTATCTGTAGATATCTTATAAGCAACTTGAGTTGCTTGCAATTGAAACTTCAATATTGTTTGGTGTTACAATAAATGCTTTATAAATCCTTTGGTTGCTAGATTATTGTTCTTTGGTATATTCTATAGATTAAGTATTGGACGATATCTATAATTGGAATAAAACAATATTTCTTGAATTAAAATATAAATAATATTATTATATGTAAACTCTACTAACGGCAAATATGAGATCCAATTGTCTTGTTGATAGTTGATGCTACATCATAAATATTGCTTCAAAACTTAATTAACTTGTTATGTTTAGCCATCAATTTGAGGATAGAAAGCCAAAGAAAGTTTAATGTCCACCTTCAATATTTTAAAAAGACATCTCAAAAACTTAGATATGAACTAGGATCCTTGATCAAATATAATATCATCCAATAGGCTATGATATCAATATATATTATTAAGAAAGAGCCTTGTCATTTCTTTACTATAAGTAATCTTTTTATAAAGAATAAAATGAGCCATCCTTGCAAGTCAATCAACCACCATAAGAATGCTATTGAATAAATTGAATGGTGATAGATATATAATGAAATCCATTGAAACAAAAGATTATAATCATCTTAAAATAGGCAAGGGTTGTAAGAGTCCATAAGGGTGATATTGAGGATTCTTGGATCTTGAACAGATGTCAAAAGAGAATACAAAGTCCTTGACAATTTTTTACATTTGAAGCCAATAAAAATCTCAAAAAATAAGTTTCAAAGTCTTATTAAATCCAAAATGACCCGTAGTTGGAAAGTCATGGTGAGATTGAAGAACACACAATCATATTGATTCTTTTAGAATATATAAATATTCTTTAAAGTATAAAAGATCTTCTTCAAGTTTAAACTTCTCAACATTTTTATTGAGAGTATGCTTGGTATTAAGGACCAAAGCATCATTAGTGGTTGCAACATGCACCTCATTAAAAAAAACTAAAATCAATAGGTGTTGATATAATAATGGCACAAAAGTAAAATTACTTTGGCTTCAACAAAATTACATAATATTAATCAAATGTTGCTTCTCTTGCCCTTGATACAATATATGATCTTCTTGATAAAGCATCAAATAATCCTTGTTGCTTTTCAAGTTGATAAATAATAACAAAGTTGGATTGACATAATGACATATTTCATCGAGCTTGACAATGATTAAGAATCCAAGTTGTCATAAATTATTTCAAATTCTTATGATTTGTGTATACAATCATAAGATATATTACTCCTTCAAGAAAATAATACTATTTTTTTTTTAAAATCTACAATAGCAAGAAGCTCCTTATTATAGATTTTATAATTAATCTTGGTAGTAGAAAATTTTTGAAAATAAAATGCAATAGAATGAAATATCTATTTGTAAAAGTACGACCCCTAAAATAAAATTCAAAGCATCGATCTCTATGTAGAATGCTTTTGTAAAATTTGGATGCACTAAAATTGGAGCTGAGGTGAATACTATCTTAAGATCTTAAAATGTCTTCTCTGCTTAAGGCTCCCATTCCAACTTGTCTTTTATATATCAATCAAATAAGAGTGGAGGCAATTTGACAATAATTTTTTATGAAGATCTAATAGAAGTTGGTAAATCCAAAAAAGTATTGTACGTCTCTTAGAATCTTTGAAATAGCGCACTACATAATTGCCTCCACCTTCTTGGGATCTATCATCAAACCCTCAATAGATATGATGTATCCCAAAAATTCCATCTTTGATTGATAAAATATATATTTTTTTTGCTTGATATACAAACTTGCATTTTGTAGCTTTTATAATATCAACTTTACATGCTCTTTGTGTTCTTTCAAATTTTTTAAATAGATCAAGATATCATCAATATAGATCACCATGAACTTGTCTAAATGCCCTCAAAAGATATCATTCATTAAATGTTGAAAGATAATAGATGCATTTATTAATCCAAAAAGTATGACATTATATTCAAAATGTTCATATCTTGTTTAAAATGTGGTCTTTCATTTGTCTCCCTTTTTAATCTATAATAAATTATTCTATAAGGATCTATTTTAGTATAGATCTTGGCTTAGCCGGGTTCTTCTAAAAGTCCTAAGATTAACAATAGTGGATAACAATTCTTCACCATTATCTTATTCAATCTCCAATAATCAATGCACATACACAAAAAACCATCTTTTTTCTTCATAAAGAATATAGGTATACTTGCTAGAGACTTTGAATACCTAATGAAGTTCTTTGCAAGATTTTCATAATTATAATCCTTCAGTATCAAAAGATTGTTTTGAAAAAAATTGTAAATTAGACCAAAAGATGGTTGCGTTCCTTCTTGAAGATCTATAGCATAGTTGTATAATCAGTGCTTTGATAATATATCAATATTTTTCTTCTAGAAAACATCTTAAAAATCACTATACTACTTTGAAATACTTGCCGATGAAGTCATATCCTCTTTAATTGGAGTCACATT
Source organism: Physcomitrellopsis africana (assembly GCA_036785485.1). Taxonomy (NCBI): domain Eukaryota; kingdom Viridiplantae; phylum Streptophyta; class Bryopsida; order Funariales; family Funariaceae; genus Physcomitrellopsis; species Physcomitrellopsis africana. The sequence continues at coordinate 301,488 of JAWRVF010000014.1, read as the reverse complement.
AATAACAAATAGTATACCTTCTTAGGCCAATTTTATAAAGGTCCTTCTTTCAACAAATAAAGGCTTATCAACTTGTGGCTTTTTACAAAGTTTTCTTACAAGGATTTCTATTAAAAATATTATTTTTTGTGACCTCCAATCTATAAATGGATTATACTTTCCCAACCAAGAAAGTCCAAGAATAATAATATTTGAAAGTATCCTCATAACATTGAATATAATTTAATTGCTATGGTCTTCAAACAACACTTCTATAGGCGTTGTTTCATGGGTGACACTACCAAAAGATAAGGATTGTTTATCTATTACCTCTATATGAATAGTTTTAGATTTTTATATTAAAAAAAATTTATGAAGTTTAACAAATACTTTATCTAAAAAACACATACGCGTATTTGAAACCAACAAAGCAATTGATTGAAGCTTTTGAGGGCCAAAACACATAGGAATTGCAAAGTAACAAGTAGGTTGATGTCACGGACATATACATAGTTACTTATATGATCAGATAGAACTAGATAAAAGAAGATAAAAGCAGGTTAATTCCATAATATCTTTAGAGAAACTTCCTAGAAACTTCATAGACGCTTCTTTGACTTTATAAGTGTCCATAGTAGACTTTTGGATTAGAAACTTGGTCAATAAGTTAGCCACATGTCGCACATGCTGGTAGCTTGAAGACCAAGCTAAATACGTGGCGAACATATAGGAAACTTGCCCTGCAAGTTCGACACGTGTCTTGCAACTTGGACACGTGTCTTGTAAATTGGATACGTGTTGGAGGTCCTATAGAACGTCGCCACTTAGCTCTTAGGTAGATAGTATAAATAGAGACAAGAGTGAAGCCTTCTTCACTCTTGTCAACTCCTTTCTTGTTTCCAGTCTAGTTCAAGGGTCTCTAGTTTTCTTGTCTTTTTGGCATTAGTCATTCCAGTTTCTTTTTAATATATATACTTCTTTATATTTATTTCTTTGAGAGAGGTCTCACTTGTTTATTTGACTTCATCCAGTTATTGTCCTTGACAGATTGACAAGAGTACACATACAGTATCAGAGCTTTGTCTTTTCTTGATTAAGAGTGGATTACCCCTTTCTCTTGATAAGACATAAGCATATTAGAAGTTGTGGAGTACCCACTTCTAAACTGATATTGTTTTTAGAATTTTTTTTCTTTTGAGTGTGTGTTCCGTATTTCTTGAAGTAAGAGTAGACATCTTCCTTTCTATTATATTATCATGGCAGAGCTTGCGGAAATGAAGAAGTGCAATGGCACAAATGCAAGAGCAAATGAGAGAACTAATGCTTGCAATGCATCAACTCAGTTTACCACCACAAGGAGCATCAAGATTAGCAAGAAGTAAAGATGTAGAGATGGTTGGAGCTACGTCAATATCTACACCAAACCATGCTACCTCACCGATGATGGAGCACCGTTCAAACGTTAGAGAACCAAAAATCAATTTGCTTGAGAAGTTTGATGGCACAAGATCTAAGTTTTGAGGATTCATCAATCAGGTACAACTGGTGATCGAACTTCAACCTCAGAGTTATCCTACGCAAGGATCTCAAGTTAGGTTTATTGGAACGTTATTTTCGGGCCCTGCCTTATCGTGGTTTTCATCTTTTCTTGAACGACGTGATCCAATATTGGATAATTTGGAGGCATTTTTTGCGGAATTTTGATCAATGTATGGAGAACATGATGCAATTCGTGTTGCAACCAACAAGATTTGCATCCTACGACAAGGCAATCGATCAGTGTCATTATACGCTTCACAATTTTGACAACTGACCGACATCAATGTGACGACGACTAATCAACACCTCTACGATTACAATATGAGGTAAAAATATCAATTTCATCTGGATCCTATTATTATCAGGCCAAGCAATTGATTTTCAGGCAAAAGAACCTCATATTCGACTTTTGAGTTTTGATCCCCAGAATCGGGGAGTACGAGCCTCAACGCATAGTTCAATGGTAACATCAACATCCTCACATTTTGGGATAATCTAATTCTAAGATACTTAAATTGATAAAGCAGACGTTTTAAACCTCTTACCGAACAAGATAAGATTCGTTGTCGTCAAGAAGGATTGTGTTTATATTATAGAGAACCTAAGCACACTGCTCAACATTGTCCAAAGAAACGTTGCAACTACAAAATGAGGAGTACGGTTGACAAAGAAGACAACATGTCGGAAAACGAATTTGTCCAACACACACACAAGGGGACCTCGCCGGGACCTCAGACACCCCAAAGTAGCAATGTATTCTCGTAACCTCCTCTCCTCACATGACACATAGATGTATAATAGGGCCCAAAAATTACAGCCTACTTCTGTACATCTGTGAGCCTCATTTACTGAAGGCATGTAATACTCATGTTAATCGTAAAATACCTTTAGTACAGAAACCTAAACCCGTACATGTAGAAGTCATAGATGGTCGCCCATTGTCCTCAAGAGATGTCACTCATAAAACCCGTCCTATAAAAGTAACAATAGATGGTCATAATAGCTATGTAACCTTTAACATAATTAAATCTCCGTCTAATCCAGTTATTCTAGGTTTGTCATGGCTAGAAAAATATAACCCTCAAATAGATTGGAATTCTCGTAGACTTGATTTTTTCCAGGATATTATTAAACATCTTACCAATCCAATAAAAAGCTACAAGCCTGGTACAGTAAAACCTGTACTTATAGGTGCAAAAGCTTTTATACACGCAGCAAAAGAAGGACCAACTTTTGCTATTTACGCAACACCCATTTCTGATAGTGGAAAGGCTTCAAGTGGCATTCCAAGCCAATACCGAGACTATCAAGATGTTTTTGAGAAGAAGAATGCTGATATTCTTCCGGAGCATCGCCCATATGATTGTTCGATTGATCTCAAAGAGGGATCTCAACCTCCTTTTGGACCAATCTACAATTTATCACAAAATGAGTTGGCTGAACTCAAGGAGTATATTGAAGAGAATCAGGCCAAGAACTTCATACGCCATTCCAAATCTCCTACAAGAGCTCCAATTCTATTTGTGAAGAAAAAAGATGGATCATTACGAATGTGTGTGGATTATCGAGGACTTAACAAGATCACTATCAAGAACAGGTATCCACTACCTTTAATCTCCAAACTTCTTGATCAACTAAATCAAGCTAAGATCTATACAAAAATAGATCTACGAGGAGCATACAACTTGGTTCGTATTAAAGAAGGAGATGAATGGAAAACTGCATTTCGAACAAGGTATGGACATTTCGAATATAATGTTATGCCTTTTGGACTCACAAATGCACCAACTGCTTTCCAACATCTCATGAACGATGTTTTTCATGAATTCTTAGATGATTTTGTTGTCTGCTACCTAGACGACATTTTAATCTATTCTAAGAACGTAGAAGAGCACGAAACACATGTTCGTCATATCTTACAAAAACTCAGAGAAACAAGATTGTATGCCAAGATGGAAAAGTGTGTATTTCACACTACTCGTTGACTTTCTTCTCGTCCATCATCTCAATGATGGCCTCCAATTTACCGCCCAAGAAAGTTCAAAACAATCATGGATCGACTCTAAGATTCAAAACAGGATGCATAATGTTTTTAGGATTTGTTACATCATCAATTTTCATCGTTAACTTCAAGTCAACAGCCCACTTACACGCTTGACTCTTCAGGCGATGTCAAGCGAAGAAAGCCAGGTTATCATTTGAAGTTTTCAAGATACTTTTTACTTCGCGACCAATTCAGATCGCTGATTTTTCCAAGGCATTCTCTTACTAAATAGGTCAAGATTCAAATTTTGTTGCCAATTAATATCATTGCTAAATGAAAAGACGAACCTCTATCTAAGAGCTTTTTATTCCGTGAAGAAACTTTCGGCAGCAGAGATCAACTACTAAATCCACGATAAAGAACTTCTCGCAATTGTGGATTCTTTTCAAGAATGGCGTCATTATCTAGAAGGCGCTTCTAGTCCAGTCACCGTATATACGGATCACAAGAACCTCGAGTATTTCATATCAGCACGCGTGTTGAATCGTCGTCAGGCTCGTTGGAGCATGTCTCTATCAAGATTCGAGTTCATTATTACATATCGGCCAGGAAAACAACAAGGTCTGTCCGATGCACTTTCTAGACGTTCTTATCTTGGACCAAAAGAAGGAGATGCAGCTTTTGATCAACAAAGAATGACTCTCTTGAAGCCGGAGCAATTTTATCTTCGGGCAACGAAATCAACATTAACTGTTGATTCAACTTTTCTCAAGCAAGTCCAATTAAGTATGTCCTCAGATCCTCTTATTCATGAAATTAAGAATAATTTTTCTAAGTCTCATGATATTTCGAAGTTTGAGCCAAGTACCCACTTATTTCAAGGGCGCTTATATTGCCCGCATGGCACGACATGCTCTTCAAGTTTGCTGCAACTTCCCCGGCAGAGGTGAAGGCTTTCAATAAGCCAAGACTTGAAAGCTGATATTCGTAGATTTTTGCATTCCCCAAATGCGGAAGAGAAATGATTGGTAAAAATAATGTATGATTTTGTCTGCATTAAAACCTCATACCGAATTCCTCAGGCTACCCTCTTAAGTAGTATTATCCATTCCAAAACAACCATGGTCTTCTGTGTCTATGGATTTTATCACGGATCTTCCAAACTCACGTTCTTATGACTCTATATTCGTGATAGTAGATCGTTTCACTAAGATGGCATATTTTATACCATGTAAAAAATCTATCACAGGCAAAGAAATAGCTAAGCTTTTCCTTGACAATATCTACTGCTATCATGGATTACCTAGGGATATTATATCGGATAGGGGAACTCAGTTTGTATCGAGATTTTGGAGAACGCTTTTCAAGATTCTAAAGGTGGATATAAAGCTATCTTCAGCTTTCCATCCTCAAACTGATGGACAAACGGAGCGCGTAAATCAAGTCTTGGAACAATATTTGAGATGTACCATCAACTACCACCAAGATGATTGGACAACTCTTTTACCATTGGCAGAGTTTGCTTATAATAATACGATACATTCTTCTACACAACAAACACCTTTCTTTACCAATTATGGTTACCATCTAGGACTTGATACTTTTGACTATTTGAAAGTTGACAATCCTGCGGCGGAAGACTTGGTAAATCATTTGTCAGAACTACATACAACAATGAAGGCACAATTAAAGGAAGCTCAAGAACAACAAAAGATAAATGCTGATGCGTATCAAAAGGAACAACCACAACTCAACGTAGGCGACAAGGTATGGCTACTTCGTCGCAATATCAAGACTACGCAACCTTGTGACAAGTTGGACTATCGTAAGCTTGGACCTTTTCGTATTTCTGAACAAATTAATCCAGTTGCATATCGATTACGCCTACCAAAGTCTATGAAGATCCATCCTATATTCCACGTGTCTCTTCTTGAACCATATAAGATAGTGAACATACCAAGAAGAAGACAAGTGCCACCTCCTCCTATAGAAGTGAACAATAATGATGAATTTGAAGTGGAAGAAGTCTTAGATTCAAGGCGACGCCGAAATAGGTTGGAATATCTTGTTCACTGGCACAGATACAATATTATTGAGTGCACATGGGAACCAGCAAAAAATCTGGCGAATGCAGCGAGGAAGGTAGAGACCCTTCATCAACAACATCCATCGAAACCAAGATGAAGACTTTTCCTATAAAAGAAACAAGATGTAGGCAAGATAACATTCAACTTCCTATCCTTGTTTGTAACTTTTTTGTATTTTGTGACGCTAAGGAGATGGAGAATCAACAGCCAGCGGATTTGACTCAAGAGCCTTCATTTGCTGACCTACCGAACGAGACATTGCGACTGCCACAACCCTCAAGACGACGCAAGAACCGAGATGAAGATCTTCAAGAAACTACACATGTTCTTCCTTCTTGAATGTATGGCGAGATAAACGCGTTTGAGATCAATGACCAAAGAGATTCTCACGTTTGCGATTTTATTGCAGGGAATAACTCCCCGATAGGTTCAAATGCGACATTGCATGGAAGTTATAGGTCACAAATAGATCAAATAGCAGTGGTCTTCTTCGCCTGAGCGACACTATCACCATACCGAAGCACCCATCAATTACCTTCAAGAGAACAACAAAGATCAAAATATGTGGCAAATACTATTCACAGATCTTAGACTTTTCTACATACGTATCACCGCCCCTGAACTCTTGGTTTTAGCGTGGGTAAATACATATACATAGTTACCTATATGATCAGATAGAATTAGATAAAAGAAGATAAAAGCACGTTAATTCCATAATATCTTTAGAGAAACTTCCTAGAAACTTCATAGACATTGCTTTGACTTTATAAGTGTCCATAGTAGACTTTTGGATTAGAAACTTGGTCAATAAGCTAGCCACATGTCGCACACGTTGGTAGCTTGAAGACCAAGCTAAATACGTGGCGAACATATAGGAAACTTGCCCTGCAAGTTCGACACGTGTCTTGCAACTTGGACACGTGTCTTGTAAATTGGATACGTGTTGGAGGTCCTATAGAACGCCGCCACTTAGCTCTTAGGTAGATAGTATAAATAGAGACAAGAGTGAAGCCTTCTTCACTCTTATCAACTCCTTTCTTGTTTCCAGTCTAGTTCATGGGTCTCTAGTTTTTCTTGTCTTTTTGGCATTAGCCATTCCAGTTTCTTTTTAATATATATACTTCTTTATATTTATTTCTTTGAGAGAGGTCTCATTTGTTTATTTGACTTCATCCACTTATTATCTTTGACAGTTGAGCAGAAAGAAAAGACCCTAAATAAGTTTGTAATGTTAAATTATCTAATTGTATAGTCTCTATTGTAGCTAAATATTTTCGTTTTCTTAAATAATTATATTCTTGATTTTGATGATGCATCAATTTTTTTTTTCAAACAATTGCTAACCTTATGAGCTTTCTTGCTACAATATAAGCATAAACCTTCTTCCATCCAATACTTCTTTTCTTGTAGACTAAAAAATTTAAAATATACTACATCAAGCTACGTATCTTTTATTTTTGAATGTGAAATTAAAATACTTGTCGATGTAATAAGAATGTGTCAAATTATATGTTGTCTTACTAAACTCCATGAACATTGATCCTAACGACATTGGAAAAATTGATTATCATATTTCACAACTTAGTTGATAGCTTCATTGAGCAATTGTGGATCCAAAAGATATAATAATAAATCTTTTGCATTGTCTTTTAATCTCCAATAGAATTAACTCATCAAGGCTTTTTCATCTCAATAGATGTTGTACACTAATTGTCTAAAATCAGATGCATAAATTGATGCAAAGCATGCCTTTTGTTGCAATGCTTAGATCTTAGTTGTTGCCTAATGAACCTTGTCATATTCTCCAAATACTTCCATAAAAACTTCAAAATTAATTAAAATTGGTAATCTCTTTTTAAACAAGAGAACAAACCATGATAATGCTTGTCTTTTAAATAAGGTACCAATCAATCTAATCCATGATTTTTTTGTCGGATAAATATCAGGTTATAAAACTATTATCAATCAAATTTGATTGACAAATCGTTAAAACTTTGAACGTATATTATCATATTTCTTTAAAAGACTAACTCGAGGTTCCTTACATTGCTGAATAGGTGGATTTTCTTAGCGCAGTATAGATAGTAGTGTATCTTCAAGCGCAAAAATTGAAAGTAGATGCAGTCTAGATTGTGGTACTTTAGATATTGCGTTGTTATGAAGTTTTGCAAAAACTCCTTCAATCTCTATAATCCTAGCAAATAAAATAATAAGAGTGTTTATGATGGCATCTAACTTGGACTTAAAAGATTTGATCATATTAATATCTTAACTTCCAACTATTCTAAGAAAAAGAAGAAATAAATCTATAAGAAGATAATATCAGTTTAGAAGAGGGTGATTCACAACTTCTAAGATGCTTTAAGATCTTCAAAAAGAGTGATGATCCATTTTTTCACAAAAAAGATAAAATTTTAATATTATAATGAAGAAAATATCAATTTAGAGGAAGGTAATCTGCAACCTCTAAAATATTGATATACCTTCAAGAAGAGGAATAATTTATTCTTTAACAAAAAAGATTTAATTCTTATTTTTAAAATGAGGGCAATCTCAACAAGCTATCAAAGACATGAGAATACAGAATAAGATACTTGAACTAAAAAAAAGGTTTCAAGAAGAAATCAATAAGAACTTGAATTAATGAGATGAGTATACAAACAATATCAAGAAAGGTGAATTAGAACTCCAAGAGATATGTTGTCGAGATTGAAGAACTCTTTAGCCTTGACTCCAATATATATTCTTATCTAGAAAGCTTCTTGAGCGGCTTCCATCAAATTAGGAAGCTTCTCGAGCAGCTTCTATCAAATTAAGAAGCTTCTCAAGCGGCTTCCATCAAACTAGGAAGCTTCTTGAGCTCCTTCCACTAACTATGAAATATCTTAAGCTACTTTCATCAACTAGGAAGCTTTTCAACTAATTTTTACTAATTAAAAAACCTTTAGAATATTCTAGAAGGTTTTGTGAACTTTCAAAGTCTATGTTCCTAATATTTTATAAGATCTATATTTTATTTTTATTTTTTATTTTTTATTTATTAATAATTTAAAAAATGATCATATTATAAATTAACATCAAATAAAAAGATATTAAATATTTATATTCAAAAAATATATCCAATTAAATAAGTAATTATAATATTAATTAAAATATTATTCTAAACAATAACAATATATTTTTTTGTAGAAAAAGTAGGTTTGATTTAGTTATACTAATCCAACAAAGTCTACTACCAAACCTAATCTATATAATCTTCTATCTTTTTAAAAGTAACTTAAGCTACTATAATCTTAATTAAACCAACTTGCTTCAATTTATAATATATTTTTAAATACATAATTTTATAATTTTAAAAAATTATTATTTAATATAATAATATTAAAGATAATTCTAATTATTTATAAAGATAATTTTAAAATAGTCAATAATAAATTTACATCTTTTAATTATATATATGTAATTAAAAATAATTAAATAATATAACTTTTTAATTTATATATTAGTATTTTTATTTTTTAAATCAAAAATAAAATTGTACAAAAAAATATAAAATCTACAAGATTCTTAATAAATATTTTATTCTCTTATCAATAACATTAATTTGGTAACTTGCCAAAGAAAAGTCTTCACTATCCTTGATTGGATAGTACACTTTTGAATAGTAATAGATTGTTCTATCAATCTAATTGGTAGCAAAGACTTTTAGAAGATATAGAGTAAAATAGAATTGATTTTAAGTTGGTAAACGAAATGCCTTTTATTAATGAAAAGTAAAAAATATTTTTACAAAAAAAATTAAATTAAATTAAATTCTAGGAAGAGAGATATATATCTTAAATTTTTTATTAATATGAATTTATTTATTTACTTTATAACAGTTAGCATTAAACTTGTTGCAATAGGATTATTATTCAAAATTATATTGGATGCAATTTATACACAATGGTTTTTATATATTAGAAACCTTTTCTTTCTTTCTTTCTTTTTCTTTTTTTTAAATATTTGTTTGTGCCTTTGATAAATTGCTATTAATTTTTTTATCTTTAATAAATTTTTATTAATATTAACTTTAATAAATACTATCTTTTTTTAGTTATATTATTTTTAAAAAATTTTAATAAAAAATAATTATTAGAGATAAAAATAAAAATTTAAAAATTACTTTTATATTTTTATAAAAACAAATTAGATCATTTATATTATGTTAGATATGTTTAATAGATTTAGAATTTTAAAAAATATATATTATCTTATATACAAAATAATCATATTATCTTATATACAAAATAATCATATTATCTTATATACAAAATAATATACCATCAATGTTAAATGAATAACTAATACAAATTTGGAAGCACTTTTAAGAATTTTATAATATTGTGGTATTAAAATTTATAATATAAGATACAAAATAAATATTTTTAAATTAAGTAAAAAATTAGTTATAAACTTTTTATATTCAACCTATTTATGTATACATACTTTATTGTTGTATAATTATTTATACTTTTAGTGTTGAGAATATCCATTCAGATTGTAGATTAAAAAATGTGGGCATGCATTTTATTGACAAAAAATTTACTTTTTATTTTTTAAGATTATACATGTATATTTTATTTAAGTGTTCTTTTTACAATAAAATATATAATAATATACACAAGAAAAAATATCTGAAGGCATATAAGCTTAATTGGCCCTTGTTGCATAACAATTTGATAATACCACAAAGGATAATAGTACAAAAATTAATATTACATTATATATATATATATATATATATATATATATTTCAACCAAAACTAAGAAAAAATACATACCAACAAAGTAACAACATTGTGGCCCATATATATACACAAACAAAAAAGCCAATATCACATATTATACTATAAATCTAATAATACATGTACAAAATTAAAATGACTAACTTTAAGTTCTAAGAACTTTCACAACAAGCAATTGAAGACTAAGTAGCCATGCCCTATTGCAAAATCAAGGTTTAAAGAATCACTTTGTACCACTAATTTAGATTTAAGAATTTACTAAACAAAATGCATATACTTCAAGTGCCATGAGAAAAACATGCTCTAAAACACACAAATACAACATCTACAGGAATGTGGAACAAAGCTACCAACCATGCATGAAGCTTGCAAACCCACAACTTCAAAATCCTGGCTTACAAAAACCGGATACAAGACAGGTTCTCACAGATGGTCATTACATATAAACAAAATGAATGAATAAACAGATCCTAGTAGCAACAGCAAGAAGGGGAAAAAACTGCCCCTGGTGTGAACGAGATGAAAGAATCGTGAAGTAGTGCAGAGAATTGTTGCGGAGTCCAAAACTGGAAGGCATTCAGAATAGTGTTTTTTTGTGTTATTTTTTGGTTTGTGTTGCATCAGGAGAGGCAACATACATCCATGTTGTTAAAAGAGTCTTGAAGAATAGCAGAATGGGGCTGAGGACCGAAGCGTGGAGAGCAAGCATGAGAGGGTACAAGGCCAAGGCTGGACCCATGGAAGTGAGTGCAGGAGAAATACAGAGCCATGGCGCCACTGGGCTTCCAATCCTCTGTCGTATCGCAGCGGTTTGCTTTGGCACGGCACTCAGAAACCGCCGGTTTGACCATCCTGCAAATATAATATATATCATGCTACAGAGTTGAATACAGACAACCACGTGATCCAACAGCTCCTCATCCTTGAAACATGGGCGCATTTTTTTACTGTTTTCTTTTTTTGTTTTGTCAATCTGCTGGTCACATCTGCCAAGTTATGGTCCACTTTTTCGGACGCAAGCAGTCAGATTCCGGTTCTAGTTTGCAAGAGACGAACTTTTGGTCAGGAATCGGTGTTGTCTCCGATCCTCCACCCGTTCGGCAGTTTGCGGGAAACTGGTGTTGAAGGATGATATCTACGGTGGCTTTGTGTGCCGATTCCTTGGCAGGTACCTCCAGAATTTGCAAAGGCCTAAACCTGGATGCTGTAGACATTGGGACACTGGGAATGATCCGACTGACTTGCATCGTGCAAAGACGACGGTCTTAATGTGATGCGTCTGAGGCGTTGTCAGAAGATTGAGCTTCTCCATTGTTTGCTCAGATATGTTAATCTGATTCTCAGTCTGAGCAGAGTTCACAGCAGCCATTGCGGCGACTGATTGGCGTGATTTCAGGAAGTAAAAAAGCAAGGTTTTGACGATGAGTAAAATTTTGCGGAAGAGGTGCAGCGCAAAGCTGACCGTTGGAATTTCGAGAAAAAAAATCTGTACAGAACGCGAAGTGGGGAAGCTCAATGCCTGCCTCACACTACTACCTCTCAAGAATTTACAAAAAAGTGTGACGCTAGTCTATGCGAGGGTGGGGGAGCAGTGCTTTTGACTTCAAAGCGTGAGCTCCCCCATTCAGATCAAATCATGCGCATGACTGATTCTCCCCTGCTGAGTGGTCCTGGCTGCATAACCAATTCTCCATGAAAATGTCGCTCGGATCCTCTAGCGTCATTGGCACGCTCGGAGATTGATCGGGGAACTTGGAAAAGTAATCCAAAGACATCGACTCACTTGTCATACTCCTCTCTGCAAAATTGTCATTGAGCCTGCACATGGACAATCTGGGGTTCGAGATGATCCCAGAGGATTCGGGATCTGTCCACCATTGTTCCGATGGCATGGAGGGTGCCGGCATGACGAGCGACGGATCGGATGCATCGGATTCGAAGAACATCGGCGGAAAACTTTCCTCAGGCTCTCGCTTGGGTAACTGCGGCATGACTTGCTCCGATGCGATTCGTTGCAGGTGCTGCAGGAAGGATATGTGCGTTGCAGGATTCGTTGGAGGAACACGGCGGTTCATGAACGGGTTCAGTGGAGGAGGCGGGGAGGAAATTGGAGGCAGTCGTCGGATGGACCGTAAGGCATCCGGTCTCAAGAAGGTGCCAGGATTGGGTCGCTTTGGTTGAGGCCGCACAGGTGCAGTGTTTGGATTTGGCACGGATGGGATGCCGGTCAGTCTCTGGACTGTGTCGCGGAACTCACTCGGATTGGTCTCTAGAACCGTGGTCGGCGTGCGCCGTGAAGCTCGCGACCGCCGCTTCGATGCTGGCTTTGTGGGTCCAAGGGGCTTCGAAGTTGAGCCACCGCTTCTTGATGTTGTGGGCGTGGCGCCACTTAGATTACTTGTTGATAGACCAGCGCTGTCTCCTGTGTGGGTGGACTGAGGCAGCGACGTGAGGCAATTTTGTAGCGTCTCAACAAGAGTTCTGGTCCTTGCGGGACAGCTAGTCTCCATCGCCCCTTCTCTGCCTCGCATAGCACCAAACAATGGCTCCTGCGACACATGCTCTTGATTGAGCATTCCATCGCTGCTTGGGGATCTACATGACCTCAACGGGGAGCCTCGTAATGGCGATGTATGCTGGCTGCCTAACGGAGTGGTCGATTCCCAAGACAAATTGGCCATGCTCGGATCCACCTCCAACACACTGATGGGGGAAGCCGCCAGACGGCCGAATTTCCCCGCACTCAAGACGTCGTCGACTTGGAACATTCTTGCTCACCTTCTCCTTACTGTGCAGCTATTGTCGAGAATCTGTGTGTCCGTGAGAAAGCAACGATGAGTGCACTGAAATATAGGAGGAAAAAAAAAAAAAAAAAAAAAAAAAGCACACTTCCAGACAAACAGCCCGAACTGCAGAAAGAACGAAAATCGGACCAGTAATGCGCAACGCGGATTGTTACTGCGAATGCCACATTGAGTTCACAATATTAAGTCCGGTTGCGGTCGCTATGCTGACCTATTTGAAGTAACACAATTGAGTTTCGTCACCGCTAGATGTGAGAGATTCGAGCGCTGACTATTTTTTCTTATAAATACCTCAAGTGGCATGCCGTAAATTCCCCAAAATTTCTTAAACAACTGTTTTGCATTAATACCGTCTCGACTGGGTTGCACTATGTACACTAAAGATCCTCGGTTCTGCGTTCGTTGAGCACTGACGAGGTGGAGCATCGAGGTTAGTCCATTGCGCTTGACCGGCGACTTGTAAATCACACATACATACAGACAGAAAGACGCTGATATTGTGAAGCATGATCGGTAAAGATAAACAAACTAGAAGTGGAGCAATCGCAATGCACTAATATCCCCAATCAACTCATGCAGAAGCTGAATAACGACTACCTGCCCGCGAGGTGCTTGCGAAGAAACGGCCTCCTCTTGGATTGTTTCACGACGTCTCCCGGTTTCAGAGAATTTCCCTCAATCGCAACGGCGGAGTTGAAACACTGTATGCTATGACTCCTCAGAAAACTAAAAGTCTTAGTAGAAAGCACCTCCCACGCGCTGTAATTAATGGACAAGCTACAGCAGCCAACCAAAGCTAAACCCCCTTCCTCCTTCTCCTCCTCCAGGCCGTTCTCTGCTCCGACAGTAACTCTCTTCTAAATGCTTCGCTGTTTTGTTGAGCTGCACCCAACTCGCAGCTCTTCGTCTCGCCACAAACTTAAGCCCACTCGAAACAGGCTCCTTCCCTTTTGACCCAAGTTCCTTGCCACTGAGGACAATGTCCCAAACAATCCTGGGGAGAGACGACGCAGAATCTAGACAAGCACAGACAATGAAACTCTCAGAGATTACAGACGGATTTTGCACATACCAGCATTGGACCTCCCAAAGTCAAACATTCTCCACTACAGATCGATCGATCACGAGGGAGACTCCAACGTCAGATGGTCATTTGGATTGGGCTCCTAAGAAGCTGGAAAACAGGAATTCTGATGACAACAGACTGAGTGTGCATCAAAGAATCTGAGACGCGAGGGGGTAAAAGTACTAAGCGCCAGGATGGGCGCAGGCTAATTTAAGCAGGCAGTCTCGATGGGAGCCCATCACGCATCCGGCATAAGTGGGAAAGGGTTTCATCGTGCTAATCAGGGGGGTGGGGGGGGGAAGCTATGGACCCACCGTGCCTGGGCCTCGTGCAAACGCTCATTGTCGTCCCGCTGTTACCACGCTTGGTCAACACAATGAGTGTTGACGCCGTGTTGACGCACCATGGATCACTGCACCGCTGTTTCGCGATACCGACAGCCCACACTCGTAATGAATCTCCACCACGACTGTGTTGAGGTGGCGCTGAGTGTTCCAAATATCATTTCGTCTGGAAAAACGAATTTTCAGGGAAAAAAAAAAAAAAAAAAAAAAAAAAAAGGAGGACGAATTTATGGAGCCAGCGGCGCTTTGATCGACCTCCAGACATTGGTGGAGGGCGTCTGTCCTTGATCGTCCGTCATTCATCGTCTCCGGATGTTTCGATTTCACCGCGCCGGACGGTCCCCGGATTGTCCTTAACTTTCTGTGTGCGTTCATGGCCATCCCAACGCTGTCGAGGAGGCTTGGTTGCCGACTGCGGGGGTGTCAAAGCCTTGAGGCCAATTTCATGGCAACAGCCTTCACGCAAATATTGGCAAATATCTGCAGCGTGATCAGAGATTTTCTGTTCGCCCCACTACACGACGAAATATTCCATAACATCATTGTTCAATCTGAACCTCACTGTTAGAGAACAGCGACGATATCGGGAAGTCATAAACATCCCCTAAAAATATGGAAAGCATCACCCATGGTCGAGGTGTGCATTTATTCATTCCTCCCGAGGACCAAGAACAAGTCCATTAACAAACAATTCCCCTCACACAAACGGTGGTCCCTCCTCTCCCAAAATTCTTCGAAAAGCTACCCCCTTGTGATGCAATCCTGAAAAGCTGAAAGAAAGAAACAGAAAAGAACAAAGAAACAAGGGGGTCTCCCGTCCAAGCTGGACCACTCTTTCATTTTACTCCCCTCGTCTTTCTTTTTCCCCTCCTCCTGTTAGATTGTGGGTCCAGCTTCAGCAGGACAGGGTCCCGTGTTTCCCTTTCGATTGCCTCGTTTCTCTCACCCAAGATTGCTCACGGTAGCTTGCTCCCACAGAAACCCAAGCTCAAAGCTCTCTTGGGAATGTGAAACCGGTGCTGGAATAGGGAATCCAGGGCCACCACCAGCTGCACGGAGCAGGAGGCCACCTGTTGCGATTTGAGGGGTGGAAAGTGGCTGCAGACAAATGTGCAGCTGCGGTCTGAGGTCCCGGAGGGGTAGGAAGAGGAAGGATTGGGAATGCTGCCCCTCCCCACTTTCTGTCCTGCTTGGCTTGACTTTGCGTCCCCTTTCTCCGCTCGCTCGCCTGGCGTTGCCCTTTTCTGTCTGGAATTGGATTCTGCCCCAGCCATCACCACCCCCATCCCCAGCAATAGCACCAGCAGGCAGGCCCACTGCTGATGAAGATGCCCATATGTGTTTGTTTCTGGGCGTGTCGGTTTTCTGTTCTCCGAAAGGGCCCTGAATCGTGCAATCGCTCCTTGCCGTAGCTATTGCGATGCTTGCCTTCGAAGGCTTCTTCAGCGTGATCCCCACTTCCGCCAACTTGCTCATTCTCCTTTATATATATAGAATCTAATGGCGCTTATATCCACATTTTTAGACGCGTGTCTCCGTGTGAGTGTGCAAGTGAGTGTATGGATATCAATTCTGTTTGTTGGTTGAAGAAAACGTCACCAACAACAAAAAAACGGAAATAGAAACGGTCTGTTGGAAAATAATTTTGAGATGGCAGAATGTAAAAGTTCCTATTTTGAAAGGATGGGTCATTTACCAAGTCTTCAGTAAAAGGTGTGAGAATGGAATTTATTCACGTTTATAATGCTTCAATGCAATCTTGATGAGTTGAAATCGTCTTCATCGAGATAGTCAAAGAATACTAGAATGCCTTCTTGCTTACCTACTCACTGCTTTCATGTACAAGTCGTTTCAAAATGAACTTAACATGAGTTATTGGAGACTACTTGCAAGTTGAGTTCACCATTCTCAGATGGATAAGAACTCAGCCGAAGACAGTTTCAAATTTTAAAAGATGAGTGAGTGAGTGGATATATATATATATATATATATAAAGCCCAGTGAAAATGAAAAAAAATATAGTTAATCCTAAGGCATACCTAAGAAGACTGAATGTTCATTCTACATTCAAACTTTTATCATAAAGAAAGTAATGTTAAAATCTGGTGTGCAAATGGAAGCCACCACTTGTCGGTATAATTCTTCACAATACCTCCGCTGACCACCAGTGTGTCTGTGAGTTTGTGTGTATATAAATATAGAATATAGTTTAAAAACATCTATAGTCTCTCTTTTTTCTTAGTGAATAATATAGAAAGAATATAGATATGTAAGGATTGATTATATATATATATATATATATATATATACACACACCCATACCTTTTAAAACTTACTTACATATGTTAAACACATATGATTTCATTGGGAATGATTGTTTAATACAACAATTACATTTTTGTTTTAAAAAATAAGTAAATCAATATATTTGTTTTTGAAAGCTTATTCTGGTAAATGTGTAATTCTTATTGAAACCTTTAATTAATTTAGACTTTTATTCCTTTTTATTAAAAGAGATTAAACCTTGATATACACATGTTTTCATTATAAAAGCTAACCATGTTTAGAAACAAAGTATAATCAAAAGTTATTTCGAGCTATCATAAGAAATTTAAATGTGTCATTGTATTATTCAAAAGCTGCAGGTGATGTGATCATAAAAAAATAAATTAGGAAAATATTTAGAATTTTTAACATAAAAAAATATTACAAAAAGGCTTGCAATACATTAAAAAAAAATAATCATGTATATATGTGTATACTTTACAGAGTATATTGAAATGATCACAATCTCAATGTAGTTGTAATTTTAATTGAATACTTATATAAATATTATGATATCTTTATAATTAGCAATATTTGCACATTAGTTTAGATTGTTTCAATTTACATTTTTGTCAAGAATTCGAGAATTCGAGAAAATTTAAAAGAATGGTACAAGTTTTAGAAGAACTGAGACTGAGCAAACCTGAAATGTGTAACAGTAACTAAAATTCATTGAAGTTTGAATATACTAATATTAGTTTATTTTACCTGAGAAGATACCAGTTTGAAAAGATTGTAGTTCATTCAGACATGGTTTGTTTTTGTCATATAAAATTCAACTGTAATAATTAAACAAAAACAACCAAATAAAGAAGAAGGAAAGAGCAACAAGAATGAACGGGAAGAGAGAAGGGGATGTCCGTCTTGTTGGTTCGATGTGCGGTGTGAATAGGACCAAGAAGCCTCACATTATTGTAAAACGTGTGTATTGACACCCGTACAATTGTACGTACCTGTATTAACGCGTAATTACGCCCTATAATAGGGATGTTACGTGCGAGGTCCAGACGGGAACACGCCAACGGGTCCTCCGGGTCCACGTCAGCGAGAATCGCATCCACGTTGCAGCTTGTGCTGAGATTCCTCACGTACGGTTTTAGTCTTCAGTCCACGCCCAAAGAGCCTAAGGCTTCGAACATTCCAGAGCCTCCTGAGGGTTCTGGATGAATGTGGATGCAAAACGTTCTATTCTTGTTATATGATCATTCTGGTGTACATTAATAGACATCTCTTAGAACATGGAAATGTTGCTGGCTGTACCAGATGAAGTGTAAGTGATTAGAGTAGATATATTAAACTGGAACAGTGTTGGATGTCATCATATTGTTTGCATGGTAATGTTGAAAGGAAAATGTTTGACAAGCATTTTTTTCTTCTTCTTTTGTGTGAAGAAGTAGGAGTGGCTATTTTTATTTATTACTATTTTTGGTTGATGGATAATGAAGGTGCATAAATTAGAAGTGTGTGGTTTTGATTGATAAAAAAAAGTAACAGGATTGAACATATACAGCAATTGTAGTATTCATTTTTTAAGAAAAAATATGATTAAAAGATTTTAACATTCCTTTGAAGAAAAACTAGGATATAATGGATTAAGTTTTTTTTTGTTCTAATTTCAATCTTACAAACTTATGTGTGTAATAAAAGTTTAAAAATAAATTTATTAATTTTAATAATAAATTAAGTTTCTCAAATATTATTTTTTTCTTTTAAAAAAGATTTCATACAAAAATATTATTATGGAATGATTTGATATATGAGTAATTAGATAAATAAACCAAAACAAAAAGACATCTTGTAATTTATTTGATACGTTTTTTTTTTTTTTTTTTTTTTTTTTCCCCTTTCTGTTGATTAAATTCAAGGTGGTGATTAAATTTAGAAAATCAAATATGTATCCAATAATTAGTTTTGACAACTACTTATTCATTTGAATATATTTGTTCCTTTGAAAGCATCTATAAATATAACTTAAAGATTGCAGACAAACTTAAAATCAAATTTCAGTTAAAATCACTATAAAATGAATACATGATATAGATTCATCTTTAAAAATATAATTTGTTATTGAGTTTGACTATAGAATTAGTAAATTTTTTAGAATGCCCTATAAGAAGGATATTAGTATAAAGAAGATATAAAAATTTATAATAAATAAATTAAATAAAGATAATTATATATATAAATATAAATATTTATATTTTTAATATATTTATATGCTTTTAAAGTTTTTTTCTTTTTTTCTTTTTTTTTTTAAAAAGAAAAAGAAAAAGAAAAAGAAAGATTAATAATAAAAATTATAATATTTAAAATAAAAATTATCACATGCTTTTATGTTGATATAAATTTACATTATTAAGATAAAAAAGATATTTCTTATCACTATTCTTATATTTTTGTATATATTTTTTAAAAAGAAAATTGATATTTTTTATACACACTCTTATTAATTCTATCTATAACCAAACTACAACGTGGTACTACAAACGTGTCATTTTCACTTTTATTATTTCCACCCATTATGTAATTACCACTATAATCCCTTCTTTGCTCTTTTTGTCTACTTTATTTGATCATATGGTTGGCCATGCCCTCATATGCATGACAAATCAGTATTGTTGCATAACTAACAATTCAATTTCATATTGCCATTGCCAAAAGGATGCTTCAATAGGAAATAATGGACTATTACAAATCAACCATATTACTTAGAAATGATTATTATAATAAACAATGGCTAACATTTATACATTAGTGAATTCTATAGACAAGTACATTTGACTTGACTTAAAGATGTTACATTGTTTGATTAGAATTAATGGCCAAGACTAGGCATTTTTAACAACTATACCATACTTAGGGTCATAAAACTAATTGGTCAAAGGCGGTGGATTTCTCAAGCATTGCCCAATGCACAACATGGTCGCATGTATCATTTGTATGTCTTCTTGAGGTTTATTTGAAGTCTCTTACAAGTCTTTATCAAAGAACTTCTAGTACATGGCATTCTCTTATGTGGATAACCACAACCATACAAATGGATCTCTATTCATCTTCATTATTTTATAAGGCTACTGCCACAATGAAAAACTTGCAATTTTTATTGCCGAGGATGTCTATGACTTTATGGAGGCAAAATCCTAGGCCAAAAATCTTTACAAAATTAATGATTGACAAGTTGTTGAAGAGCTAATATAATTGCCCTACATTGCTAAGGTACTTTTGTATGTCATAATCTACTACTATGTATCCATCACAATGTCATTGGCGCTTTGTTGCCCATTCAAACATTGACGGGTTTATGTACTATTGACTTTTTTGCCTTGTTCCATATCATAGGCGGTTGATCTTTAGATTTTATAATAAATGCATCTAATAAGGAAGGAATTTTTTTATAGGCAAGATGTGCCACATGCACCCCCAATACATCTTACTGGATAAAGATCCAAAATACAAAACTTTCTTCCATAATATGTTATTATATTACGTGTGATCTTGTTTGAGAATGTGCTGGTCACTTAGTTGTAGAAGGTAAACTTGTACTTTGTAATTAACTAAGAATCTAAAAAATCTAATAAAATCTTAAATAAATCTCAGTTGAATCTTTAATAATTCTAATCAAATCCTATAATAATCTTAAAGAAATCTTAAAAGAATCATAAAAATAAATCCTAAAAAAACTTTAAAGAAATCATAAATATTTTTAAAAAAAATTAGAAGAAATCACAAAGAAATATTAAAGAATTCTAAAGAATTTCTAAAAAAATCATAAAGAATTCTAAATACATCTTTAAAAAATCTTAATTAAATCCTAATCAATCCTAAAAAAATCTTAATACAATTCTAAATAAATTTTAATCAAATCTTATCCAATCTTAATGAAATCTTAAATAAATCCTAATCAAACCTTTATCAAATCATAATCATATCTTAGTCAAATTCTAATTAGATCCTAATTAAATTCTAATAAAGTTTTAAAAAAATTCTAAGTAAATCATAACAAATCTTAATCAAATCTTATAGTAACTTTAAAATCTTAATAATTATTAAATTTATTATTGATATTTATTTAATATTTTCATACTTATTAATTTGTAACTTAAAAATAAGCATATAAAATTTGAAGAGATTTGAATTTATGAATTGAAAGAAAAAATTCCTAATTTGCTCACGTATTGGCCATCTTCTTTTTTCAACATTGTTGTCAATCTTTTAGCATCAATAGACCCTTTTCTCACCATTTATATATTCTAAAATTTTACAAAAATATTAAAAATTAAGTAAACTACCACCTCAAGAAATAACCATTCCAATCTAATTTCAAAATTCCAAAAATCCTCATTGACCTTCAAAATCTAATTTTTGAGTGCCTAGCCTACTTAAATTGTAATAATCTTTGATTTAACCATTTGATTAATCTACAAATTACAACACACATTCAACACAACTGTGTTTGCAAATTCATTAATTTTCACTTGTAGATCTATTACTGTCACGGACATATACATAGTTACCTATATGATCAGATAGAATTAGATAAAAGAAGATAAAAGCAGGTTAATTCCATAATATCTTTAGAGAAACTTCCTAGAAACTTCATAGACGCTGCTTTGACTTTATAAGTGTCCATAGTAGACTTTTGGATTAGAAACTTGGTCAATAAGTTAGCCACATGTCGCACATGTTGGTAGCTTGAAGACCAAGCTAAATACGTGGCGAACATATAGGAAACTTGCCCTGCAAGTTCGACACGTGTCTTGCAACTTGGACACGTGTCTTGTAAATTGGATACGTGTTGGAGGTCCTATAGAATGTTGCCACTTAGCTCTTAGGTAGATAGTATAAATAGAGACAAGAGTGAAGCCTTCTTCACTCTTGTCAACTCCTTTCTTATTTCCAGTCTAGTTCAAGGGTCTCTAGTTTTCTTGTCTTTTGGCATTAGCCATTCCAGTTTCTTTTTAATATATATATTTTTTTATATTTATTTCTTTGAGAGAGGTCTCACTTGTTTATTTGACTTCATCCAGTTATTGTCCTTGACAGATTGACAAGAGTACACATACAGTATCAGAGCTTTGTCTTTTCTTGATTAAGAGTGGATTACCCCTTTCTCTTGATAAGACATAAGTATATTAGAAGTTGTGGAGTACCCACTTCTAAACTGATATTGTTTCTAGAATTTTTTTTCTTTTGAGTGTGTGTTCCGTATTTCTTGAAGTAAGAGTAGACATCTTCCTTTCTATTATATTATCATGGCAGAGCTTGCGGAAATGAAAAGTGCAATGGCACAAATGCAAGAGCAAATGAGAGAACTAATGCTTGCAATGCATCAACTCAGTTTACCACCACAAGGAGCATCAAGATTAGCAAGAAGTAAAGATGTAGAGATGGTTGGAGCTACGTCAATATCTACACCAAACCATGCTACCTCACCGATGATGGAGCACCGTTCAAACGTTAGAGAATCAAAAATCAGTTTGCCTGAGAAGTTTGATGGCACAAGATCTAAGTTTCGAGGATTCATCAATCAGGTACAACTGGTGATCGAACTTCAACCTCAAAGTTATCCTACGCAAGGATCTCAAGTTAGGTTTATTGGAACGTTACTTTCGGGTCCTGCCTTATCGTGGTTTTCATCTTTTCTTGAACGACGTGATCCAATATTGGATAATTTGGAGGCATTTTTTGTGGAATTTTGATCGATGTATGGAGAACATGATGCAATTCGTGTTGCAACCAACAAGATTCGCATCCTATGACAAGGCAATCGATCAGTGTCATTATACGCTTCACAATTTTGACAACTAGCGACCGACATCAAGTGATCGATGCCGCACTAATTCACAATTTCACTTGACATAATACGAGGTAAAAAGCTTAATGCTCAATTTACCCGATCCTCAGACATTGAGCCAAGCAATTGATTTTGCTGTGAAATGTGACAATCGACTTTTTGAGTTTTGATCCGAGAATCGTACAAGGGAGCCTCAACATTATTATTCAATGGCAATATCAACATCCTCACAAAACGTACATTCGAAAGTAGAAGACATGCAAATTGATGCGGTACATTTTAAACCTCTTACTGAACAAGAAAAGATTCGTCGTCGTCAAGAAGGATTATGTTTATATTGTGGAGAACCTAAACACACTGCTCAATATTGTCTAAAGAAACGTCGCAACTACAAAATGAGGAGTACGGCTGTCAAAGAAGACAACATGTCGGAAAACGAATTTGTCCAGCTACAATAGGGACCGTGCAGCTGGAACCCTATACAATTCCCAGTAAAGATCCTATTCTCTCCTCAGAACCCTCTTCTTGTTTTATGATAGATGTATATTTAGGACCAAAAAATTACAGAGCCTCTGCCTTATTAGATTCAGGAGCCTCAACATGTTTTCTAGATGAATAATTTGTTAAGAATCATAAAATACCTTAAGTACAGAAACCTAAACCCGTACATGTAGAAGTCATAGATAATCGCCCATTGTCCTCAAGAGATGTCACTCATAAAACCCGTCCTATAAAAGTAACAATACATGGTCATATTAGCTATGTAACCTTTAACATAATTAAATCTCCGTCTAATCCAGTTATTCTAGGTTTGTCATGGCTAGAAAAATATAACCCTCAAATAAATTGGAATTCTCGTAGACTTGATTTTTTCTAGGATATTATTAAACATCCTATCGATCCAATAAAAAGCTACAAGCCTAATACAGTAAAACCTGTACTTATAGGTGCAAAAGCTTTTATACACGCAGCAATAGAAGGACCAACTTTTGCTATTTACGCAACATCCATTTCTGATAGTGGAAAGGCTTCAAGTGGCATTCCAAGCCAATACCGAGACTATCAAGATGTTTTTGAGAAGAAGAATGCTGATATTCTTCCGGAGCATCGCCCATATGATTGTTCGATTGATCTCAAAGAGGGATCTCAGCCTCCTTTTGGACCAATCTACAATTTATCACAAAATGAGTTGGCTGAACTCAAGGAGTATATTGAAGAGAATCTGGCTAAGAACTTCATACGCCATTCCAAATCTCCTGCAGGAGCTCCAATTCTATTTGAGAAGAAAAAAGATGGATCATTACGAATGTGTGTGGATTATCGGGGACTTAACAAGATCACTATCAAGAACAGGTATCCACTACCTTTAATCTATGGACTTCTTGATCAACTAAATCAAGCTAAGATCTATACAAAAATAGATCTACGAGGAGCATACAACTTGGTTCGCATTAAAGAAGGAGATGAATGGAAAACTGTATTTTGAACAAGGTATGGATATTTCAAATATAATGTTATGCCTTTTGGACTCACAAATGCACCAGCTATTTTCCAACATCTCATGAACGATGTTTTTCATGAATTCTTAGATGATTTTGTTGTCTGCTACCTAGACGACATTTTAATCTATTCTAAGAACGTAGAAGAGCACGAAACACATGTTCGTCATATCTTACAAAAACTCAGAGAAACAGGATTGTATGCCAAGATGGAAAAGTGTGTATTTCACACTACTCAAGTTGACTTCTTAGGATATATCATCTCGAATGATGGCCTCATGATGGATCCTAAGAAAGTCCAAACAATCATGGATTGGAAGATTTCAAAAACAGTAAGGGATGTACAATGTTTTTTAGGATTTGCCAATTACTATCGAATCTTTATCAAGAACTTCTCTCAAGTTGCAGCCCCACTTATACGTTTGACTTGTAAGGACAAGCTCAAGTGGAGTAAAGAAGCAGAAGTATCATTTGAAGCTTTGAAGATAGCTTTTACTTCTGCACCAATCTTATATCGCGTTGATTTTTCCAAGGCATTCTTTATGGAAATAGACGCATCTGACTTTGCTTTGGGCGCAGTATTGTCACAAATGGGAACATATGACAAACTCCATCCAGTAGCTTTCCATTCCAAGAAATTTTTGACAGCAGAGATCAACTACGAAATCCACGATAAAGAACTTCTCGCAATTGTGGATTCTTTTCAAGAATGGCGTCATTATCTAGAAGGCGCTTCTAGTCTAGTCACCGTGTATACGAATCACAAGAACCTCGAGTATTTCATGTCAGCACGCGTGTTGAATCATCATCAGGCTCGTTGGAGCATGTCTCTATCAAGATTCGAGTTCATTATTATATATCGGCCAGGAAAACAACAAGGGCTATCTGATGCACTTTTTAGACGTTCTTATCTTGCACCAAAAGAAGGAGATGCAACTTTTGATCAACAAAGAACAACTCTCTTGAAGCCAGAGCAATTTTATCTTCGGGCAACAAAATCAACATTAACTGTTGATTCAACTTTTCTCAAGCAAGTCCAGTTAAGTATGTCCTCAGATCTCCTTATTCATGAAATTAAGAATAATTCTTCTAAGTCTCATGATATTTTGAAGTTTGAATTCAAGAAAAATCTACTCTATTTCGAAGGGCGCTTATATGTTCCAGAAGGTGAAGCACGATTACGTGTTCTTCAAGCTCGTCATGACTTCCTGGCAGTAGGATATTTTGAATACAATAAGACTCTAGAGTTGATATCTAGAGATTTTTGGTGGCCTCAAATGTGGAAGAGAGTCAAAGATTTTGTAAAAACATGTGATGTTTGTTCAAGATCAAAAACTCCTCGCCACCGACCCTACAGACTTCTTCACCCATTACCCATTCCAAAACAACCATGGTCTTCTGTGTCTATGGATTTTATCACGGATCTTCCAAACTCAGGTTCTTATGACTCTATATTCGTGATAGTAGATCGCTTCACTAAGATGGCATATTTTATACCATGTAAAAAATCTATCACAGGCAAAGAAACAGCTAAGCTTTTCCTTGACAATATCTATCGCTATCATGGATTACCTAAGGATATTATATCGGATAGGGGAACTCAGTTTGTATCGAGATTTTGGAGAACGCTTTTTAAGATTCTAAAGGTGGATATAAAGCTATCTTCAGCTTTCCATCCTCAAATTGATGGACAAACGGAGCGCGTAAATCAAGTCTTCGAACAATATTTGAGATGTACCATCAACTACCAACAAGATGATTAGACAACTCTTTTACCATTGGCAGAGTTTGCTTATAATAATACGGTACATTCTTCTACACAACAAACACCTTTCTTTGCCAATTATGGTTACCATCTACGACTTGATACTTTTGACTATTCAAAAGTTGACAATCCTGCGGCGAAAGACTTGGTAAATCATTTGTCAATGCTACATACAACAATGAAGGCACAATTAAAGGAAGCTCAAGAACGACAAAAGATAAATGCTGATGCATATCAAAAGGAACAACCACAACTCAACGTAGGCGACAAGGTATGGCTACTTGGTCGCAATATCAAGACTACGCGACCTTGTGACAAGTTGGACTATCGTAAGCTTGGACCTTTTCGTATTTCTGAACAAATTAATCCAGTTGCATATCGATTACACCTACCAGAGTCTATGAAGATCCACCCTGTATTCCACGTGTCTCTTCTTGAACCATATAAGACAATGAACATACCAAGAAGAAGACAAGTGCCACCTCCTCCTATAGAAGTGAACAATAATGACGAATTTGAAATAGAAGACGTCTTAGATTCAAGGCGGCGCCGAAATAAGTTGAAATATCTTATTCACCGGCACGGATACGATATTAGTGAGCGCACATGGGAACCAACAAAAAATCTGGCAAATGCAGCGAAGAAGGTGGAGACCTTTCATCAACAACATCCATCGAAATCAAGATGAAGACTTTTCCTATAAAAGAAACAAGATGTAGGTAAGATAACATTCAACTTTCTATCCTTGTTTGTAGCTTCTTTGTATTTTGTGACGCTAAGGAGATGGAGAATCAACAGCCAGCAGATTTGACTCAAGAGCCTTCATTTGCTGACCTACCGGACGAGACATTGCGACTGTCACAACCCTCAAGACGACGCAACCGAGATGAAGATCTTCAAGAACGACATGTTCTTCCTTGAATAGATGGCGAGATACAACGTGTTTGGTATCACGACCTTGGAAGAGATTCTCGATGTTTGGTGATTTTATTGGAGATAGGAACAACTCCTGACGGTGTTCCAGATGTGACATTTGAAGGAAGTTATGAAGGTCACAACAATGATCAAATAACAGGGTGGTCTTCTCGCCCTGGAATGGGACACTATCGATGGTTGAGAGGACCCATCAATTACCTTCGAAGAGAACAAAGATCAAAATATGTGGCAAATACTATTCGTCGCATCTTAGACTTTCTACACATGTAATCACCGCTCCTCGTGGAACTCGTCCTTTAAAGGGGGGGTAATGTCACGGACATATACATAGTTACCTATATGATCAGATAGAACTAGATAAAAGAAGGTAAAAGCAGGTTAATTCCATAATATCTTTAGAGAAACTTCCTAGAAACTTCATAGACGCTGCTTTGACTTTATAAGTGTCCATAGTAGACTTTTGGATTAGAAACTTGGTCAATAAGTTAGCCACATGTCGCACATGTTGGTAGCTTGAAGACCAAGCTAAATACGTGGCGAACATATAGGAAACTTGCCCTGCAAGTTCGACACGTGTCTTGCAACTTGGACACGTGTCTTGTAAATTGGACACGTGTTGGAGGTCCTATAGAACGTCGCCACTTAGCCCTTAGGTAGATAGTATAAATAGAGACAAGAGTGAAGTTTTTTTCACTCTTGTCAACTCTTTTCTTGTTTCCAGTCTAGTTCAAGGGTCTCTCGTTTTTTTTTGTCTTTTGGCATTAGCCATTCCAGTTTCTTTTAATATATATATTTCTTTATATTTATTTCTTTGAGAGAGGTCTCACTTGTTTATGTGACTTCATCCAGTTATTGTCCTTGACAATTACAAAACTTACAAAATTCTCTAAATTATGAACGTGCTTTATTTCTTAACAATCAGAATCATGTGAATAGAATCCTGACTTTGATTAGCTCTCACAAAGTCATTACAAACTCAAAAACCTTAAAACCAATGCTGAAAGAAATCCTATCAAGTTTGCTATCCAACTTTGCTCTTTGATCAACAAAATAATCTCTTATTTGCCATAGGCACATGGTGTTTTGTCTTGAAATTTGGTTTTTACCTTAGTTCAGAACCAACCTTCCTCGAGTATCACTCCAAGGTTTGCTTAAGTAATTTTTGATAGAATTATAGTCTTATATAAATTTTTATTATTAATTAAATTTATATTTAAATAAGTATGTATATATATAAAAATATATATATATATATAAACTATTTTATCATTCAAATTTAATTTAATCATATTTTTCTTGATATTTTATTTTTTTATATTATCTTATTTGAAAATTTATATATTTTCTTTTATTTTATATCTACTAAGATCAAATAATAGATACTTTAATATTTTTTGTATTTTTTGTTAGCTAATCCACATAATTTGTATTAAAATGATTATTTGTTTTACTTATTTAAAAAAGTAAATCATTTTTTAAAGAATCTGTAAAAAATATTATCAAATATAAGATCAATTAAAAATTTAAAAAATTTGATTAATTATTTTTATAAAAAAACCAATATAAACTAAACTTACTAATTTATAGGTTGGTTATCTATTATCTTTAATATGCAATACTATATCTTAAAAAAATAATATAGTCTATTTATATTGAAAATAATAAAAAATTTATTTAATATTAGTAAAAATAGTCTTTTAAATTCATAAAGGATACAAAAATAAAATAAAATATAAGATTACAAAATAAAATAAAATGATATACTTGATTAGTTAAAAAAAATTAATATAAAAATTTAACATTAAGACAACAATAAAAAACTTGTAGTGGCTAGATTGAGATATTACTTATCTTGTTTCTTATTTATACTATAGTACTTAAGATTTGAAAATATCTAAAAAATTATAAAAGGTTTTAGAAGATTGTTACAACATAATATTATATGTCTAAAATATATATAAATTAAAATTATAAACTATTAATTAATTTAATAAATTAAAATATTACACATATAATACTATCACCAAAATCTTAGAAAATTCTATCTCTTATTTAGGCCACATATATTATATACCTACATTAATCATATGTAGCCACTATTCACATTTATTTTACTTTTCATCCAATATATTTTATAATTTGAAAATTCTAATAATATTGATTGTATTGCTAAACATTAAGTATAAATTCAATCTGTGTTAAAAGTTTTTAAATGGATTTGTAGCATCATGTTCCTTAATTGCACTCAATATTATTTACAACTTTATATCCTTGATGATTCTATGCTATATCTTAATTGTCTTGTGACCATCTTTTGACCAAATATAATAAATAATATATATATATATATATATATATATATTCCTCTAACTGTTTTGCACTTCTTGAGAAATAATAATTTTTAGCAATTTTTGTATACATGGCATTTTCACATGACAAGTAACACATTTTCATATATTTTATCAACGACAACAAGGTGCCAAAAGTCTCAAATATCATTTTAAGACAACTTGTACTGCTTTCATGGTGCTATAAACATTTTTTGAAGAAATATGTACAACATCAGAGTTTGATAAATATTCTCTAAAAAGTCTCTAAAATCTCAAACTTTAAACAACTTTTGTTGAAGTTATGTACATGCTAAGTTCTGTTATTATTAAAGCATGCAACACAATAAAAGTAAAGAGAAATGGGGTCAGAACTGAAGGAGAAGTTCTTCAGGCTCCCTGCGCCAAATTTATGCTGAGAAAACCATGAAGTGGTATCAAAGCACATGCTTCGGTGAGACAAACACCACCGCAGAGATCGTCTCGACCGACTATCGCAGTTCTTGTTGAAGAGATGGCGGTCAAGCATTCTCCATGAAGCTCCAGAATCTGAGTCTACACGAAGACGTCGACATATTTGCTAGACTTGTGCTTCATGGAATACCACAAAAGTGAGTTATATCCAGTGATCAGAACTCTTCATTATATAAACACCGAGCTATGTATGGATCGTTGGGGTGTGATGAGAACGCTCCGTGGAATAAAGAAGGAAGAACCCCACGCTGCGGAACCGAGATTTCGGGACTGAAGCATCGTTTGAATCAGTGTTGTTATGCACTCGAGACTGGAGGATCTGTAAGGCAGCTAGATCGACTGATCCACTGTAGATCAGTGTGTGGTGCGCTAGATCGAAAGTCCAGTCATGCAGCGTCGGTTCGACCGATGGGTTTCAGAGATCAGACCCGATGGAAGTTCCTCGTGCCGACGAAGGACTAAAACAAGGGAGAACTCGGAATATAGAGGATTTGCATGGCGCTGGATGGTTTCTCAAGTTCGCCTCTCAGCGATGTTGTACCAAGGGTCCACAGAGTTTGATGCCCCGAATTGCATTCGTACAGCGATTTTGGCCAGCAACTGATGCTCCAACTCGATGAGGTAGGGGTTGGGAGCTAGACTAGGATCTTGAAGCTTGGCCAGGGAGCTCAGGAAGTCGGTGCCGATTTCGTCCCAAAGCGGTGGTGTGGTGGTCCTGCCAGGGTGACCTGCGAAGAGGCCGTTGGAGAGGATTGGCTGAGGATACGCCGCTTTCATGCTCCCATGCGAGTTCGGAAAGGGTGGGAACCAACCGCCTCGTGCAATGGGTGCCGAAGCATCGAGTTTGCCGCGGTCGTCATGATTGTTGAGGCTAGTAGGGTTTCTGTTGCTTCGTGAAAGCTGTTGGAAAAACTCGACGTCCAGAAGCTCCGAGGTTGGACCGAAGAGCATGCTGTGCGGGGGGTTCTGCACCTGGGGATCGACCACAAAGTTGCTGTCGTCGTCGTCGTCGTACTCGATATGGCGGAGATGGGTCTCCTCTCCGTAGCTTGAAATCTTGAGTTTCGTCGTTTTGTGTGGAGGTGTTATTGTGGCACGATGGAATCCAGTTAGCTTCTGTACTGCACCTCTGAACTCCTGCGAGCTGGTTTCCAAAATCGTAATAGGCACTTGGCGAGACGCTCTCCTGCGCTTGTGGATCATCTTGCTTGCCACATGAACTGACGCTCTGGAGTTGCTATCGGAACAATGGTGTAGCTTCGAGCCACTGATTCTCTCCTGGTGACTGTTGAAATTTGCCATGTTCGATTGCTCCTAAGAAAACTCTTCGCAAATTCACCAAAACCTTGACAAAACTCGTCCGTAGAAATGCCTTTCGTACCGAGATTGAAGTATGGTTAAGATCAGAGTAGCGCTTCAGATAGCACACCCGGACCGGGACACCAGCTGGTTGCGAAAGTTTGAGGATAGTCTATGGACAGATTCACCAAAATTTTGAATCTGCAGACAAAAACGATTGGTCAAGAAGATGCTCTCGCACACATGAAAAACGAGCACCAGACTCGCAATGGAATCAAGATAAAATCAAACCTGGGCATGTGCATCTAGCCAGTGACTGAAACCATTTACAAATCAGCATTGCCCGTAATCATTAATTTTGTGCCCATTCCGACACGCTTTTTCCCTTCTTCTTTTTTTCTTGTGTTTTTTTCTCTCGGAAGGAATATGTACCCAGAATTGTGACCCAATCAGACACCAGGCGCGTGAAATCGTTCAGACAGCACCAAATACCTTTACTGCAAGGAGTCTGACTCTACAGTCCTACTACCGGGCCTCACCCACAACCTCACCACGCAAATTTACAAGATCGTCCCGATTCATGCCAAAACCAGAAAAAGAAAAAGTAAAAAAGCGATGCATTACATCCAGCCAGGACACCCTGCAACACACGAGGCTAAATCTCGATTCTGTAACTCTGTCTCGAACCACGAAAGCTGCTAAACCGAAGAAGAAGAAGAAGAAGAAGAAGAGATTCTTTGAAGTCACTCACTCGATCACTCACTATCGCGAGAAACGAAAGAATGAAGATCCGTGGGCTTGAGGGTGATCACTGGAGCCTGAACCTGCACGAGGTGAGGATCAGCGAGGAAAATCGGCAGAGACACAACAATTCCTGAAAGGCAAAGCAAATGCACCACTGAAGAGCTAAAGGGGGCGAGGGTGTAGAAGAGGAAGAAGAAGAAGGGGGAGAGGGAGAGGGGGCAGCGCAAGCATCGATGTTGCTCCAGAGCTGGAGGCACTGCAGCAATTGGACCCAAAAGGCACTGGTGTGCTTGGAATAGTCCTCTGCGACATGAGCTTGTGGTCCGAGACAGCACGCTACTGTGGCTGCGGTCTCTGCGGCTAGCCCCAGCCTTCCAATTTGCTCACGAGACGGATGATGCCTACTCAGCACCCCACTCCTGACTTGGCCTTTTCTTTCCTTTGCCACGTAGGACGCTTCCCATGCCCTATTTGGTGTCACCCTTGTCCCATTTCTTGCTCTGATACCCACTCTTGTACATTGATGGTACCCTTTCCCTTTGCTCAATAATGTTGCTTTCTTTGAACCATAAGAAGAAGAAAAAGAAAAAGACTTCAATTTGTTTTGAGAAGATTATGTCATTCACAATATATTTTATTTCCAAAGAAATTATGGTAATAGTAAATTTTTGTAAATCTCAGGTTTTTATTTTTTTTATTTTTTTATTTTTATCAATGTTTTTGAGTTGATTCAATCAAAAAAGCAAACCACAAAATAATCTTGAATGGGGTTTTAGTTTTCATTCTTGTGATTTATATGAGTGTAAGCTATTAAAATAATTCTATGTATTTACATATTAGAAACTGCAGATGGTTATGTATGAATCTCAAAAATAAATCTTGCAATTTTTTAAAAATGTGTTTTATTTTATTTTATTTTATTTTTATCTTTTTTGATAAAAACATTGAAAATATATTTTTACACCAAAAAAATCATGAAAATTCTAATTTCTAAATAAGTTAATGAAGAATGATAACTATAAACTATTCATAAATTTAGCAATTTAAGTCATAGTTTAAACCAATGTAATATCTAAAGTATGTTGGGTCATTTAAAATTTATTAGTATTTTTATTAATATAATTATTCATAATAATGATGTCAGCTTAGAAGCCAACTTTGAAGGTTTTGTTTACAAGTTTGACATGCTTACGTTAATTGATTGATTTGTATGATCTGTGATAATAATACAATTTACAAAAAACTCATGATTCTCTCTTATTCAATCCTACATAAGTAAATTTATCTGTACCTATTTATATGTATTTATCCATTGTTGTCCGAAATCATGTAAATAATGTAAATAATGTATAATCAAATGTATAAGTATGAGATAAATAGCATTGTTTATAGAAGTATGATTAATGATAAATATGACACTAGTTTTTTGGTAAATAAATATAAATCAAGGACTTTATTAAAAGAGCAGTAAAGATGATGGCTTCACTCTTAACACTTATCATAGTTGGCAGTAATATGTTGCTATGAATTCAAACCTCAATGCTGATGTTGCATTCCACATTAAAACGTTTTTCTAAACATTCAGTTCATTGCTTGTAAAATGCTTTTTCTTTTCTTTTTTTTCTCTTTTTTTTTTTCTTAAATTATTTCTCAGAAGAGACTATAGGGCAAGACTTGGTTTGTTCTGATTTTATTTTTTTGATTTTTCAAAAAATACGAATTTAGTATAATACTCATAAAGATGATAATTGACATGTGACACGTGCCCTTGGTAATACAAACAAAGGAATATTAAGAAAGTTTCTCATTTGAAGCATTGAAGTTTCTTATAAGATTGTGTGACCATGGTCAAAAGTTTGCTGTAGCACACACATTGCAGCAACAGTGAAAGTTGCTATCTAATAAGGTTATGCTTTCAATCCATTTGGATATTCATCTTCAAGACTTAAATACCAACTTTAGGAATCAAGACAAGAAACAACATTATGCTTTATATCAAAATGTACTCAACATATACTATTGTTTTATTCTTATATTTTATATTTCAGTAAAAATAAACAGATTGAGATGAAAGATTCATTGCAAGGAAGATTACGTATGTGGCAACTTTTTTCATCATACACCTGTTTGTACTAACATTGATGCATAACACTCATCACTAAATGAATATTTTCTTATTATCTAAGAAATACAGTTTCAAAATATGACAAAACATTTGTGAAGTAAAATAATGTGAATCTTCTCATGTGAGTTATTGTTTTCTTAAACTATTATTACAAACAAAAAATGAGACAAACTAAGATCACAATAGAATAAGTTTTTTTAAAATTTATTTTTATCCTTAAAAGAAGATAAAATAAAAACTTAAAAAATCTATGAATAAGCTGAACATATTTGCTCAATATTTAAAATTTTAGAAAAGGGATAAACGTATTAAATGAGAACTAAGCTTTTGGCAAATACATTCATATAAGAACACATCTGTTACAAAATTTGGTCTGAAAAGAATTACAATAGGTTTTGAATGGTACTGTTAAAGACAACGAAATGGGATGTTTTAGAGCTTGTATGAAGCATGTTGTAATGATGAACAATTTTCCTTTAATGCATTATTAAGAAAATTATTTTTTCCTTTTTACATGTTGTATATCAAAAAAACATTTTGAGTATTTTAATATTGCTATTAAAGTAAGTTTTGTCTAAATTGTATAATTAGGGATTGTAAAAACATTGTTACATATATTTTTAACAACTACATTCATACTCTAAATCTTCACAAAATAACAATAATCATGAAATTATAATAATTTCTATTTTACTTCAAAAAATTTCAATCTTAAATCTGTTAGTGAATTGATGAATTGATGCCATGAACAGGAAATGAGAGTTTTAATGTAATGTAATAAATGATAAATAAAATAAAAATTTATTCTTAAAATCAAAGAAAATAAAAAAGTGAGTAATATTTTTAAGAAAATCATATTTGAATTGCATAATTTGAAACTATCCTAATCATACAAAACTTAACTTTGTTTAATATGCTCAACAAATTGGACCTAGAGATCAATATTTAATTGCAATATATATATATATATATATATATTTTTTTTTTTTTCTTAGTTTAGGCATGCATGTTTGATTCTAACATTTAACAAAATTTACGAACTAGTGGAAAGCAAGTCATATCATCAGTAATTTTAAACTTTCTAATTTTTTTTCACATTGTGTATGAAACAATTACTCTTCAAAGTTTGATTATTATTCATATGTAATTGCATTCATTGTAAGTGTTTCTTAATAAATATATCTCAGATTAATCCATTCGATTATTTTGCCATATACTAGATAAAAATTTACAAATAAAGGGAAAATACTTTCTTACTTTAAATCATGTAGTATTCATTTGGGCGCAACTCAAAGCAGCATTCTATTTGGAAATGGATGACTACCTCTATTTCATCTAAGAGGTCGAATTCCATCGTATACACATCCACAACGCAAGAGACCCATAACGAAATAGGATGAACAGATCACTCCGTCAATGGATGAACATTGGATGGACAATGGATGAACAATGGATGGGAAAATGGATGAGTTTCCGATGTAGAGGGAGCGACGAACGAACACCACTGACACATTCGTCACCCGCGTCACCACCTTCGTCGCCATCTTCGTCGTCGTCTTCCTCAGAGTGAGTGATTCAGCAACACTAAAGAGAAGGGCTGTCTGCATTGAAGCTATTCTCCAGCACCTCCGAACAGAGTCCGTCCACTCTAAACCCTAATTCGATCTCTCGTACTCTCGCTTCGCTGTGTCACGACCACCGTCTCTCCGAGCTCTGCGCAGCATGGCGCACATCGCCGACGATGTTCTCAAGGAGAAGAACCCGCCCCCGCTCGATGAGGATGACATCGCCCTGCTCAAAACCTATGTGAGTGCGCTTGGTCTTGTCGCGATTTCCGTGTCGTGTGATGTCGATTTCGATCGGTCTTGGCGTAGAAGTTGTATCTTTGCGTTCGCGTCTTCTGTTGAATATGGTTACGTGTGGAAACGAATTGGTTGATGACTTCAATCGCGGAGCACTGCTTTGTATTCATGTGGAATCGTTTCCCGTTTTGCTTCGATTGTTAGCTAAGGTGACGAAGAATTGAGAATTCGAGGTGTTTTGTGGATTTGGATGTGGTTTTGTCGCGGTGTATTGTGAGCTGTTTTTGGAAATAGATTGAAGAATGAATTATCGCTACGTATGTAATTCCATGTGGATCCGCATTTGACAGGGATTTGCGGAGTTTGGTAGTTTAATTGGATGTCGGCATTTTGTGCTATTTTATTTTTATTTTTATTTTGGTTGTTTTGAGAACCGGGAGCGGGTTGATTTTTGCAGATGTTCTTGTTGCATGACTTGAGTTGTTCATAGTTTCTTGCGATCCTTTTTGTTTTTTCCGCTATTCATGTTTGATAGCCGTTGTATGGTGTGTGAAACTCTATTTGCACATGGGTCGTGACCTGCAGGTCACGATAAATTCGTGATGGATGGAAGAGTTTCAAAAATTTGGCAGTGAACTATTAATTTTAAATTAGAATTGCAGGTTGTAATTACTTTATGGAACCCTAAAAACTTTTTGAGGCTACATCTTGTACGACTAGTCTTCTGAAGTCGCAGTTTTTTTCTTTTCTTTTCTCTTGAAACACTTTCGAATGTTTATGCCTGTGGAAACGACATAGTCAAGTACTGTGCCAAATATGTGTCTAGATTTCAAATGCAAATCTTGATTCTGAGGTAGTTCTAGTACTTGGATATAACAGGACTGTCTTGTACATCTTCTTGTTAACTATGGTTCACTTGGCTGTCGACAGTCCCAGCCTTCTTTGGAAACGACCAGTCTTTAGGGTATGGGGTTTTTTACTTTCTTGGTTAATAATGATCTACATGGTTGCATCTGCAGGGCTTGGGTCCATATGCAAATCTAATCAAGAAGACTGAAAAGGACATCAAAGAGATGGCTAAGAAGGTCAATGACTTGTGCGGTATGTTTAATGAAAAGAAATAATAATAATAATAATAATAATAATAATCTAATTTCATTTATGGAAATTTTGGTCATTCATATGCTTGATGTATTCCATGTGTTTTTTAATCTATTAGGTGAAAACTGTCTATAGCACTCTCATTGAAGTTACTCTCGCCGATTTTTCCAATGACATGTCTGATGTTGATCAGTAGGCTGTGCCTGTAGCTGTAGAGGAACTGTATGATGGTCATAATATTGCGTGACATTTCGCTTACCTCTCTTTCATTTAGTTTCTAAGAGTTAATTGTGTCACTGCATGAGCAGGAATCAAAGAGTCCGACACCGGGCTGGCAGTGCCTAGTCAGTGGGATCTCGTATCAGATAAGCAGATGATGCAAGAGGAACAACCATTGCAGGTTAGTTAATCCCAGCCAGGTTGGCATACTTCTCGACATGATCTCGTGCATTTCTTACTCGTATTTAGCAGACGGGTGGTAATAACTTAATTTGTTGATTGTGGCAGGTTGCCAGGTGTACAAAAATAATCAACGCCAATACGGACGACTCCAAATATGTCATCAACGTGAAGCAGATTGCTAAGGTATTATACCGTTTTTACACTTACAAGAAACTAAGACCAAACAGTTCATCGCTTGGTCGTTTTGTTTCTGCTGATGTCGAGATCGTGTTCTTCAAGTTCAACTTTGAACATTCATACTATTGTCTCAAAGTCTTTGAGCTGAATTTCTGGAGCTGCTTGCGCATCCACTGTATTATTTTGCAAGTCATCATTCGGATTCTTTCGGTTTTATCTCATTATGACTTGCTGAAACAGTTTCTAGTTCATGACTCTGGTAATATGGCCATGGTATTATTGTTTATGGCGAGTTCATCTGCACAGGATCATTAAGCTTGTGCATTTGGTATGGCAGTTTGTCGTTGGATTGGGTGAGAAGGTGTCTCCAACAGATATAGAGGAGGGTATGCGTGTTGGGTATGTCATCCTGATTTTTCGTTTTATCGTATGGGTGAGCTATTTTGGTAAAGTTAGGATTTTGATACGTCTCTCAACTATATCTCTTTTTTAACGTTGTGCTAACTGTTATAGCAAGGTAAAGTGGATGTGCTCCTTAACTTTATTAGTGATAATATACCTGTGCAGGGTAGACCGAAACAAGTACCAAATCCAGATTCCGTTGCCACCTAAGATTGACCCGAGTGTCACTATGATGACAGTAGAAGAAAAGCCAGATGTTACATACAATGATATTGGAGGTTGTAAGGAACAAATAGAAAAGATGCGTGAGGTTAGTGAAACAAACTTGTTATTTTTTTCGTATTTTGAATGCTTGGTTCGTGAAGTTTCTTGTCCTTTTTGGCGAATAATTTACATATGCATGTTCTATTGCGAGTTTGATGCCCAGTTGGCTTTGGTAGTTATACTGTAATTTTGTAAAATTTATTGTATTTAGGTAGTGAAGTGCCGATGATGATTTTATATTGCTCATCACAGCTTCGTTTGGTGTTGATGTCTGATAATTCTTCGGTGTCCTGAATAGGTAGTGGAGTTGCCTATGTTGCACCCAGAGAAGTTCGTAAAATTGGGAATCGACCCACCTAAAGGAGTTCTTTGCTATGGTCCTCCCGGTACTGGGAAGACTCTGTTGGCTAGAGCTGTTGCAAATAGGACAGATGCATGCTTCATTCGTGTTATTGGCAGTGAGCTTGTTCAGAAATATGTAGGAGAGGGAGCTCGGATGGTTCGTGAACTTTTTCAGGTAAGATACATGGTGATCTCTCCACATCTTTCAGATTTAATATGGGTCGGTGTTAGAGAGGATTCCAAGAGAATTTGCCTAAAAAGCTACGCCAAGCGTAAAATTTGCAGATGACATGTCAATGACTGAAGAGTATTCTCATCCATGTGAATTTTTTTGTGCTTTAAAAATATATTTCGCATTCCTTCGCTTTAGGTGCTAATTTATTGTTTTTTTATTTAAATGAACAGTAGTTTTCATGTGACATACTTCGATGATTCTCATGGTGCAACCTATTCATGTTACTTGTGAGCAGATGGCTCGTTCAAAGAAGGCCTGCATTGTATTTTTTGATGAGGTAGATGCCATTGGAGGTGCTCGGTTTGACGATGGATTGGGGGGTGATAATGAGGTTCAAAGAACAATGCTTGAAATAGTCAATCAACTTGACGGTTTCGATGCCCGTGGTAACATCAAAGTGTTGATGGCAACCAACAGGTAAAATCCCTCTCTGATATGTTTCGCGAAGTTAATGCTGCTCTGCTTCTGTGGAGTTGGTGTTTGATTTGTTTGTAGACGTTGCGCCAGAATTATCAGAGGTGTTTGTACACCCATCAAATCAATCATGTAATTCAAGCGATTTTAGACAGCTCAAACATTCGCCTTGTATACGAACATGTGGTTTTTTACAGACCGGATACACTAGATCCAGCGCTTCTACGGCCAGGTCGGTTGGATCGTAAGGTAGAGTTTGGGTTGCCTGATCTGGAAAGTCGAACCCAGATTTTCAAGATCCATACGCGAACCATGAATACGGAGCGAGACATTCGTTTCGAGCTTCTTGCCCGCCTTTGCCCCAATTCAACAGGTTCTAATTTACGTCATTGGGTTTGGTCTGGATGCATCTATGTTTAGAAGTTGGCCTTTTCACTGAATTTGACGTTGGCTTTGAATTTTATGTATTTGACATAAGAGCATTCTGATGAAGAATGCGTGCTCTTTATTAAATAATAGACGTACATGCATGCATGGACTTTATGTGCAACTAAATGATAGGTGTCTGATTGTGGTGTCCAGTTCGATTTTGGTGATAACATGAATGATGCAGGCGACTGTAGAATGTTGTTGAATCGTGAGCTGATCAGCACTAGTGTGAAACCTCAAACCATGTCACTGAAGCAAGTGCTTGATCTGCAGGAGCGGATATCCGCAGTGTGTGTACAGAGGCAGGTATGTATGCCATTCGTGCACGCAGGAAGACTGTGACAGAGAAGGACTTTTTGGAAGCTGTCAATAAGGTCATCAAAGGATACCAGAAATTTAGTGCGACACCCAAATACATGGTGTACAATTAGTCAGCTTTATTACGTGAAGGCGTTCAGAAGTTGATACGATCACTTGCCCCATTGGTGTCGAGAAGTTGTAACCTCATATTGTAAAGACTTCTAAGAGATTTTCTAAGACCATGTTGGTGTAGTCGTGAAGTGCAACTTATTTTGGGAGTTTCAAGAATCTGACTCTAAAAATTCCACATTTTAACGAATTCCTAGATAGTAAATAGATTTGTACTGTGATTCTGTTGTTGCACTTCTGTGGTGGTGGTGTAAAGCTACTGAAATGACTGTTTTCTCGTTTGCTTGCTGCCTTGATGTACTGGTTATGGTACTGTGGATGTGTTATTTCGATGCGTGATGCTTACATCTTGAGGTGCAGGGGAATATTTTCTGTAATTTTTTTTTCTAGATCATGATAGCGAAAGTTATGGACGTTTCTTTAAAATAATTTTCACAACTTCTGCTATCAATTTCAGAAACCATAGTTTGGAAGAACAAATCATTGTGAAATTTGATACCTAGATTAACTGATCAGATGCAATAAATTTCATACTTTTAGTTAGTGTACTGTACAAACACACTTTTGAGGTTATATGTCAAATCGAGGCTATTTGGTCTATTATGTTAGTTTTCTACTGACTATATATTTTGATTGCTGGTTTATGTTGTCAAATCTTTTCGAGAGTCCTCACACTTCTAATGCATTCAGGGAACTACGTCTTTTAAATTTTCACCCTAAATTAGCATTTCCTTAGTTTATATATATATATATATATATATTCATAGGCTCTTGCTAATAATACGTTTAAAGGGAAATTTGTATTATACACATATTAACTGAAAACAAGAAAAATTGTAATTAGAATTATGAAGATGAAATAAGAGAATAAGAAAGTATAGGAATTGACAAAACAATATAAATTTCAAATTAAAAATGATTTTTTA
Source organism: Physcomitrellopsis africana (assembly GCA_036785485.1). Lineage (NCBI taxonomy): Eukaryota > Viridiplantae > Streptophyta > Bryopsida > Funariales > Funariaceae > Physcomitrellopsis > Physcomitrellopsis africana. Next base: position 260,687 of record JAWRVF010000014.1, on the reverse strand, counting down.
TGACTTGTAGTTGTTAATGAATTTATAAATTACATATTTATTTTATACAAAATATAACATCTTAACATGTTTATTATTCTAGATGGTATGTTTTTTATATGTGATTTTCTACTAATATGGATGAGTGAATAGCAAAAGTTGGATGAGAAAATAGCAAGAGCCTATATATATATATATATATATATATATGTGTGTGTGTGTGTGTGTGTGTCTATTTTGCTTATATTTAGTAGAAATTTGCATTATTGAGCTAAGATGCTTATTTTAAACTTTTCTTCATTTTCTCTTCTGGAATTTAGAATCATTCCTTGTGAATTCAACATAAAATGTAGTTATTATCCATGATTCATGCTTGTGAAGTCAAGCTAATATTCTTGTTGGTAAAATTAATACTGTGAGTAAAATCTTGGAAAATTAGGAGATTTGCTTATGTTCTTTGTTTATCTCATTATTGTTTGCCTGTGACATAAAACTCTTCCTTCTTTAATATATAGATTACTACTATAAATTTATTCTTCAAAAATTATTCTTTATCAAGTGCTATGTGTATAGCTAATTCACTTGTGCATGTTTTAACTCCATATCAATAAACTGTATAAATTGCATCTAAATTAACTATCAAACATTTAAACAAATTTCAGTTATTTGTACTTCAATTTTGATAGGTATTAAATGAAGTATGTAATAAAATGACCTTAAATTTCTAATTACAATTCAATCCATATTTTTATAATTATATATTTTTAAATATGGGATAGCATTTATTTAAGTAATTTTTAGGCTATGTAATTTTATTTTTAATCCTATATAATATACATAAATCAATAATGTACTATTTTGAATAATGTTCATCTAAACATCTTTAACTTACAATTCAATTGGTCTAAGACATTCATAATAATTTAGTCCTATATTTTACTTTATAGTCCTATATTTTAATTTAGTCCTATAAAGTAAAATATTTCTTTTTTGTGATGGCTTCTAATTTCTATTGAAATAATATTTTTTTGTGTTAGAATTATAAATTATGCATATGTGTGTGAGAATATAAATACGTATTTTATATTATATACTTTTTCTTTTTCTTTTTCTTAAAGATAAATTTTAAAACTGTTAAAACCTGTATTAAATTAATGCCTAATGTGAAAAATATAACCAGTTGCAAGTAACATTTGACTTAATAGAAGCAAAACTTTGGTCATGCATTTTTTGTAAAATTTTATTCATGAAAAACACAACAATGAAAAACATTTATACTCTACTCTGGCTAAACTTGTTTGTAATAACCAATAAAAACATTTTTATAGTTTTTGCCTCACCAGAGACATAATTAGTCCAACTCACATTACCGTTGGTTTACATGCTTAAATAAATAGAGGAAACTTTTCACTGATTTTCACTATTTTTTCACTTCTTGTTCAAACAAGATTCACTCTGAATCTTTTCAGATTTTACTCCCTTCATTGGTTTTAACATGTCCCACAAATAGAAAAATTATTTCTAATAAAAATTTAAAAATCTCATCCACTAGCATACTCAAAAATCACAACTAGAGTAACATGAAGGCCATCTTCTATTTAATGTAACTATTTTAAAATAAATAACATGATCTTTGGCATACCCTCTACTTCACCTTGATATTTGGCACCACAAAGTATTTGTTGTTAATGGATCAAAACAATGTTCAGAAAAATAAGTATCTATTGTTTTAATGAAGCTAACTATGTACTTTTTGTCAAATGGAAGATAACTGCGTACTTTAAAGGTAGCTGGCAAGTACCTTTTTCGACATGACTTTATGTGTTCTTCTAAATTAGATTATATTATGAAGAGAACACTAAAGGACAAAGGCTTATTAAATCCCGGATGTTGTGACAGGTGACAGGTGTGCAGGACAAAACCGTACGCTGAATCTTTTACTTTTTTGGCGTTGATTATGTGATCTAATTAATTCATGTCTGGGATTCTCTTACTTCTCAATTTTTTCCTGTAATTTTATGTACTTAACTTTTGTGTTATCTTGATTGTTACATGTGTATGAGTGTATATATATTTATATTTATATATATATATGCGCATGTATTTATGTGTGTATTTTGATGATATAACTCTCCTGAATTGATTTAGAAATATTACATATTGATGAGTAGTTTGTACATTTTTTTGTATAATGTGTTGCGACTTTCTGCATGTTATTACTAATATATTTATATAATATATATAAATATACAAATATTTAAAATCAACTTTTTTGTTTAAAACTCATTTTGGATATAAAAGAAAGTATTATCGGTGTCAGAAAAACAACTAAAATAGAAGTTAACATAGTTTAGTTAATTTATATTATGAAACCAGAAAAGTGGCTTTAGTTAAAATAGACAAATTGATAAGAGTGAAGCTGAGACTAGTCTTGCAGTTGTTTACAGATGTCTATGTAATTCTCTCTCTATATATTCGTAAATGAATAGAAGGATTTTAATCAAAAAATTAAAAAAAACAAAACATTGAAATAAGCAAAAGATACAATTAAGCTCTCTAAAATTATATTTATGTTTCTGTTTGTCAATTCAGAAACTAATGTTAAAAAGAAACATTTTGCAAATGTTAAATAAAGAAACAAAAATAAAGAGGAGTCTGTAAAACTAATGATTGAATGAAATGTATTTTACAAGTTTAGGGCTTAGGGTATATTCTTCAATATTCACAAGCTGCTTTTATACAAGATTTGAAAATTAAAATTTGAAATTTGAAATAATCTTCTTCTGCATATGAATGAGTATATTTTATTAGAACATATTCAAGTTCTTCAAATGAAATGAAGAAGCAATTATGAATGCTTAAAAAATACCCATGTGATGAGATGCTAATAATTCATTATATGTAACTAAAAAATTATTTGTTATGTCAACCAGTTCAAAATCACATCAAATACAGTACATTAAATAATTACCTTAAAATAATTCCACTGTAAATATACCTTAAATAATTCCGAAATGAATTACTATATTACGTAGCTAAATAAAATTGATCCGGCTTCCGTTTTCATGATCTTTGTGTAGTCAACCCTAGATTTCGGGAGTCAACGCAACAGGAATTTCACCCCAACCCGGCCCGTCCCCGGCCCGGTGCAAAAACTGTTAAACATCGAGGAAGGTGTGGCGAGCACCCCCCTTCCGTTGGATCTCGAATTTTCAATCTCAGAGTTTATATTTTCTTGCGCGCGTGACTGCGGAGCTGGAAGCTTGAGTGGATGAAGTTGGGATGATAAAATGGATGTGGAAAGTCCCCGGTCAAATGGATGTGAGACATCCATGACAGACATATCAGCAGATCGTAGCTACTAAATGCCCTTTCACTCTGTGGTCAGATCTCACCTCTGCTTTTTAGCTCACGTTCCCTATTCATTAGCTTTGCAGAAGTCATAGTTCATTTTTTGTTGTTTTTTTTCTCGTGGTGCCTGATTATGATCTGCCCGCAGGCCCCTTTGGGCAGAATCCAAAATTTCAGGCTTGGTACCATACCCACCACCAAAGGTGTGATTGACGGTTGACATTTATCCCGGATTTGCTTTCTTTCCGTATTGTATTTTAGTTTTAGTTTTAGTTTTACACACATGGAGAAAACCGGAGGTATAAACTAGAGAATTTATTCCAGATTTGTGAGAGACAAAACCACAAAAGTTGCTGAGTTAGTTTAGGGTTCATTTTTTATTTATTTATTTACATATATGTGTAGGGTGTTGCTTGCTACCCCATTTTTTTGCTAGCGCCACCACAATTTACCATCCACCACATGTCATCATGGTTTTTGTTAATGCCACCACAAGCTGCCCTAAACTTGAGTTGCACATCACAAGGTGCTATAGGCATTGTTACCGAAATTGTCTTAACTATTCTTAATTACTCCCATCTTAATTACTCCATGGCTCTTGATCACTTTGGTTGTCTTCAGAAATTGGGGCACCGGAGGGCAATGCTCTCACTTCTTCTACTCCATCCATAAACAAATATCCGACACCACCCTCTCTCCTCCCTCCTCATCACCTCATCTGCACACCACTTGCTCTCCCTCCTCCTGTTCCTTAACCCCAACCTCGCTTTGCATGCAATTCCCACATTTCTCCTCGCATCTCTCTTCCGCTCACCCCACACCCCCCTCCTCTTTCATCCTTCCACATGGGATTTCATGTGGAGATCCAATCGCAAAGCTCCGAACGTTACTCGGATGTAGCCTCGGTAGACTGTGATTAGGAGGAAAAAGTAGGCGGGGAGAAGAGTCGTAGGGCAGTTTGAGAGAGAGCCGAAGGGGGCTCCAGGTTAATTACTAAGTTTGCACCTAAAATATCTCGTCAACACAATTTGATCAAAAACAAAAATAGAAAAACCATGCTCCACGAATTGGCATTAAGTGCATCGCACTATTCAATGCGGATTGTGATCCTGAGGAAAACAATTTAAAAATGAGTGTGGGGAAGAAAGAGAGGTAATGAAGAGGGAATGGTGATTCAGAGATTCACCAAGGTGGGGTGAAGAGAGATTTGTTCTCCAAGGTTCTTGGGGCCGGCTAACGACGGAGTCTCTGTTGTTAGTAACACACAAAAATATTTTTTAATTATCCGGATTAACTTCATTTAGCTATTGAATTAATGGGTAAGGAGCAAATGGGCAAGCTTGGGGTTTGAAATGCAAGAGCCGTAGCGTTTTAGACGGATGTGACAAGGGGAGGTGATAGAATTGCGAGCAAATCTGGAAATAGATTGCAAACAAGTGGAGAGGAGCTATTGAAGCGGTGCCAACCCCGCCCTGGTCCATGCCGACTAGCCCAGCCAGTCATGCCATCCTCGAGGTCGTCTCGTCACTTGGTCTCGGTCGTTGCAGTCTAAACTGAGGTAGTGTACCATGTCGCTGGATCCATTCATGTCTTCAATCACAACGTCGTGCTTGTTCCACGAAGTGATTTGAAGCAAGTCCTTTGTTACAAGTGCTATGTGTTTGCAATCAAACGCGAGAGATAGAGCAAGAGGAATCGAGAGAGAGCGGAAGGCTTTGAATGATTAATCATGTTTATGAGGATTTCGTGAGGGAGCTCTATGAAACGAGAATTTGGGCAATTTTGATTTGCAGATCGGGGAACAAGGATATAGAGAGTCTTGTAGTGAGAGTTGCAGGGAGAATTGTGGGAATTGCATGCGGAGCAAGAAGGTTGAGGAACAAGAGGAGGGAGAGCAGGTGGTGTGCGGATGAGGTGATGAGGAGGGAGGAGAGAGGGTGGTGCCGAGTATTTGTTCCTGGCCAGGGTGGAAGAAGTGGGAGGACGGCCCAGCTTATGAAGACGAGCAAAGTGACTAAGAGTTACGGAGTAATTAAGATGGGAGTAATTGAGAGTAATTAAGACAGCTTTGGTAACAACGCCGATAGTTGAGAAAAGTGTCTCGTGGTGTGCAACTCAAGTTTAGAGCAACTTGTGGTGTCATTAGCAAAAACCATGATGATAGCAGATGGCACTAGCAAAAAATGGGATGACAATAACAACACCCTATATATTTAAAATTAAAAAAAAAATATATATATATATATATACACACTTATACATATGTGGATTTGGTGATGGTCTCATAGTTTGGGACATTCTTTGAGAAGGTCTTGTCCCACTGAGTTGGGCAGTGGTGAAATACCAGGTGAGTGGTTTATTTAGCCAGGCAGGAAGCTGCACAAACAATTATGTTCACCCACTTCATATCCATCTCTTTTGTCCCTCTCACACACACACACACATATGTGTATGATTTAGTTTGACTTGAATTCTTTGGGTAAATGTAACTCCCTAAAAGTAGTGAAAAAATCCAAAAAATTATAATTTATTTTTTACTTCTTTTTTACACAATGGTGCTACCTGAATTATCTTGGTCAAAATAAGTAAATCATGACTAGAATTGATATAGCTACATGATGCTTTGGTGGATTATGATTCATGAGACAAACCTCACAAAGTGTGACATGAAGAAGCTCCAAGTTGATGGTCCAAGGAAGGGAGCAATTTGAATGGAGACAATGCTGCTGCAACTGCATGCCCTGGCATGGGAGCCAGGACACAGCTTTGGTAATGTTGTCTTGCATGCTGCACTGGTCCAATGTGTGCAGGTCTTTGATTCAGCAATCATGGGCTCAGGATATATATATATATATCTACATATATACCTGCAACAAGAGCCACTCAGCTTACTGCAAACACCCAATAATATAAAAACAAGACAAAAAAGAATAACAGGTAGAAAAAATTGAAAAAAAATAAAAACAAGGATAAGGCTAATCCCTAAACCCACCTGACTCCAACCGAAATAGATAAACAAATAATAATAATACTAATATTAAGACTAACTAATTCAAACCTCGGGGAGCAACTTCCAAGGCAGAGAGTGGGCATTGGGAGAATAAGAACCTGGGATTCAAAAAATAGAATCAAGCAAAGAAGAAAAAGGAAGCTGGGATGCAGAGAGGGGCGCAAATAATAGTATTTGAAATTGAAGCTGGACAGCATCCCAGTGTATGATAGTTGCCAACACCAGATGGGTTGTGTGTAACTGATAACTACATCTCTCATTTTCTTCCTTTTTCTCCAGCTAGATGAATAGTTATCTAGGTAGGTACAGCCATTAATAATGGATTTAAAGGAGTGGCATGTTGCATCAGGAGAATTCCATTCCGTGATGAAGAGAGTACTTCTCAGGCTGGCAAAGATTGCATCCACAGGACGCGAAGGAAAAAGACCCAATTCATGCATTCACATGGCGCTCACTAATGAGGACGAAAGGGGCTCTTATCCAGAAGAATTCAATCCCAATCTCTGAGAGAGTGAGACAGACTAAGACTATGGCGATGCTCACTGAATTGGATCCACAGCTCAGACGCCGCTTCAAGACAAACCGCTACAAGCTCAGGGACGAAGCATGAGAAAGCTCGCTGGCACACGTAAGAGAAAGCCAGCACGAGCCTCACCGCCCCAGCGAGCTCGCAATTTTTGTATATTGATATCAATACGCGTGGCTTTGGATGATGGGAAATGCACAAAAGGCGAGAGTTTTGAACGAGACGTGAATGTCTTTTATGGGGGTTCGTTGAAGGGTGAGTAATGACTGTCTCATGAGGGTGCATCAGCGATGGAGCCTGCGGTCTCCGTCTCCCCTTGATCCAGCTCACGCTTCTCACGAAGGCGCCAGTTAATGCCCCGACATGCAGCAGAGTGCCAGTGATTGGCGTGTCCTATTGAGCTCTGCAGATTTGGACAGTCGAGGTCGTCTAGCTTCAGCACTCTGGTGGTAGCGGAGCTAGGCCTTTGTGTGTCGAGGTTTCCGTGACCGTTGAAAGGTGCCTGTGCTATTTGGCGTCAGCAAGCTAAGGTGTCTGTTTCCGCACCGTTGAGAGCCAAGAGATTGTGCGTCGTCGTCGTCGCAACCAATGCTGACAGGAAACTAGCCTCTCGTTTGATTCATCATGCGCGTTCCACATATCTCCCTGATCATGCCCGGCGTACCGCAGCTGGTGAGCCACGTCGTTGTTGTCATCGTTTTAACTTGAAGAGTTTTGTCCGAGGTTATGCGCTGGGCGTTGAGGTGCCTCGCCCACAGAGGTACTGCAGCTTAGTAGAGGGGAAAGATGACGTTTCCGGTGGAGGACACTGAAGTGGATCCCCAGCTAGGGTACCCTCCTGCGTATCCCAAGCTGTGCCGCCATGCCCACGCTACTGGATTGCCTCTACCTTTCACTGAAGGCCCGCCGCAGCGCTTCCTGCCCTACTCTCCTCAAGCGGACGATGTAAGCTACAATCTGCACTCTTCCTGTTTGCCGTAGCCACGGATCCTCGGTGGCCATTGTAAGGTCACCGTGTGTGACGTGCTCAGTCGAATGAGTCAGCCTCATTTGTGCAACAAATTTCAAACCATGACCCCTGAGAGTCTAATGGACATGTTGGATGTTGAAGCAGTTTCTACACTTGAAAGAGTGGGATACCGTGTTTCCAGTTATTGCCGAAAGGCAGAAGGAGTCTTCGACTGCTCAAAAATTTGCAGAGGAGCTTTGGCAGCAGCTTGACCACCTCGGGTATGTACCAATGTGATTTGCATGTGAAAGAGTAGGAGCAGTTTTAGATTACAGGCTAGCAACTAAAGTCATCAACAATGGAGTGCAGGAATGCTGGCTTTGATCCGGCAAAATTCAGAGTCGATCCTTACGGGAATGTAGTTTACTGGAATGCCGACCCCTCGTCGCCACTCGCATGGGACATTGATCATTGGTTTCCTCGTTCTCGTAAGCCCACTCGAACCCAAGAAATGCACATAATCCTACTTTCTTTCTTGGGCACTGTCGGTGCTATATTCTGTCACTGGCAGTAAATTATGCTTGATGGTCTCGCTGGACCAGGTCTTGAGTGGGTTGTAATGCTCGGTGTTTCAGGAGGAGGGAAGACTAAACTGCCAAACCTTCGGATTGTGCAATGGCAAGCATATTTGCGGAAACGAAATCGCCTCGAGTTTTTGGTGCCGTGGTGGGATTTGCAGCACGGGTGTTCCATAAACCAATTCCTGTCTGCATTCGCTGCCAAGAATGCTGATTTCAGGTACTCGCGCACAATTTAAAACTCTCGTCTTGAGCTTGAAAGTTTTAGTCCAATTTCAATCTAGTAGCTCATCTGCGGACCGTTTCTGAGACATTGAAGCACACATCTATGCAGGAAGCGGTCGTTCGCGTTGTTCTTTGAAGGAGGAGAGGACGAATCTGTGGCTAGAGAGCATGTCGGCGAATGCCGTCCATGGCCTCAGCAGTTCCGTGAGAAGAAGGCACTCTGTGGCTTGGCGGCAGCAGCCATAGTAAACGTCTCAAAGGACAATGCGGAAGCTGGAGGTCAAGCTGCAAGCGTATCATCTAAAGCTCCTACGAGCTCCGATGGTTCACATATCTTGGGCACCTATCCCTACGGTGCGATTTTAGGTATCGGTTCCAGAAGCATCAACCTGTGTGCCTCTCCCTTCTTAAATTGTGAATTGCTCGCCCTTCCAATCTTTGTGAACCCTCACGTGTCTGCTTACTACTTCAGGGAGTTCACCCAAGCAGCTTTGGTCTGCTGAAGAAGAGGAAGCCATGAAACGGGGGGTTTTTAAGTTCGGACCTGGCAGCTGGAAAGAGATCAAAGAGGACGACTCCACTCTTGCCAATCGAAGTGCTGTGCAGATAAAAGAGAAGGTGAACATAATCTGCTGGAGTTTAGGGTTTTCTTGAATTGGTGACCGATCCTTACACCTGCACTAGAATGAAGTGCTTTTCAAGTTTGTCACGCAAGTCGTTTTGTTTGTGTCGTGCAGTATCGGTTGATGAGGGCAGTGTCACGGAACCTTGTGCGGGAATCCAACGGACCTGGCCGGAGTGACCTTTTAGGACGCCAGTCTGCAGCCACTACTGCATTGCAGAAGGTACCACACACACACCCACAAATGGCACCTGAAATCGTAATGCACACATTTCTTTCTATCCAACCCTTCAAATTCCCAGCTTTCAATTGACCGCGGTGATGTGCAGGAGCTCCGGGTGAAGATTATGAGGGAAGAAGAGAAACGGGAGAAGGAGGAAGAACTGGCTCAGTTGGAGGAGACGGTGATGAAGTTGAAGCTTGAGAATGAGAAAGAGAGGATCAAGGCCCTGGAACTTGAGGCCTTGCTTAAGAAACAAAAGCACCGTGTGGAAAAACAGCGGAAATGGGCTGAGAGCCAGTCGTCTTATCGTCTCTGCCTGGAACGAGTGCTGCGTGATACCATGCATCAGTATGCTCTCTCCCCCTCGGCCTCTCCTCCTTCCTCCTCTTACCCCTAAAAATCCTTTCGTATCCCCTTCCAATCTAGTTCGTTCTTTCTCAATTCCGCTTCGATCATATTTTTTCATAGCAGTAGGGGTTCAAGAGACGGACACAGGCGAGAGCAATGAGCCACGACTTCTACATACTCCTCGATGTCATTTGGTTGGAATTTAGGTCTATGGAAGATGGGCAGAAATACCGGCGAGGGATTTCTTACAGACGTCAGGGGCGTTCACCTCTTCCCGAAGTTTCATTTCCGAACATTGCTCTTGTTTCAAGTTTTGCAGCATCCGACTTTTTATAGCTTTTGTTTAAGGTTACCCTACTGCGGAGTCGCTGTTCGGCGGGGGGGCTGCTAGAGCTAGATTTGTTAAGTCAGTTAGTTTAGGTGCCCGCTCTTGATGAAGTTGAGGACATCTTCAATTCCCGTTCGCTGAGTGAATTTTGGTCATTTTTCGAAGGACCATGTCTTATAAGGAGCAGGCGAGGTTGACTCGAGAAGCATGCAACGTCCTCATCGCCTGTCTTGACTCCCAGAAGGCCTCGTGTGAAGCTATGGAAAGCGACCTTCTCCAGCGACACGCGCAGAGGGAGCTTTTGGAAGCAGCAGCAGCTGGAGTTAACGGGAGTAAACGCACCACTCTAGTCCAGAAAAAACTGGTCACGCAGGGGCGGGATATTGTTGATGTTAGCAGCTGCGTCTCCCTTCGCGCAACGGACCAAGAAGACGATGAAGAAGAGGAGAAGCTCGTCATGACAGCGAACCAGTTGTCTGAAAGCGATACTGGTGATGAGGGAGAAGACGAAGTTTATAATCTTCGGCGAGAGTATCAGCAGGCTGCTGCACGAAAGTCACTTGTCAGACATGCAATCAAAGGTGACTGCTAATCACCATAGTCTAACTCTGGTAATTAGCTTTTCAAATCATATGCCTGACTTCTAGTGGGTTCTAGCCACGAGCTTCGTCTAGCAGCGGTTTTGAGTGTTCATTGCAGTTGCGATGCAGGTTGGAAATACGAAAGATTCGATGGATTTGTCGCCGTGGGAGTCACTACCCAGCGTTGAGGCCAAAACTTCTTATCCGGACTTTTTTTTAGAGTCCACAAAAGGAGCTAGGGTGAGGGGGGATGTGCCTCAACCGCACCAACGGTACGAAGCCGGCAGTGAAAATCCAGGTACACCTTCCATATCCTCCGAGTGAGATGTTGCAACTGGTCAACAGAAAACAATATTAGATCTCGTTTGATGTGTTTGTTGCGTGCATCTTATGTGAAGTTATGTGCATGTCGTACCTGGCAGAAAGTGGAAGCGACAGTGACTTTGCCGATGACGAAATGAGTCCTGCGATTCGCCTCTCTAGAGATGGTGCCTGCAAAGATAATAACGTATTGGTGAGCGAGTTGTCGCAGTTTCACGATGGACCGACGTCTGAACTTTGTGACTTTTGTCCTCGAAACTCGAAGCCAGGTTTGCGTGCTCTGGACATGGCGGGATATGATGCCTTCGAGCATAGCCAATCTCCGGTAGCAGAACCGACCTTGGACATTTCAGTCCCAAGCGCAGGGGAGTCAAGGTCTGATTCCAAACGAGAAGTCCAGAAAGATGTCATTGTGGTTCAAACCGACAGCTCCAAAGCAAACGCAGATACAGCGGCATTAAGTAAGCAACAGTACTTAGATGAGCTTCTTCAACAAATCCGGTTCCAGATACCCACGTCGGAGGCAGCTGGGGAGGCTATGGCGGACGGTCTTCCGTGTATGTCTGAAGGAAACCTTGACGAGCTTATGGAGCAGGTACTGGCTACGCATCTTGACAAAGTTAGACAAAACGATGCCAGGCAGCACCAAAGCGCCGTCGCCGATGATGAGGAACTGAAGGATATTGGAAAGTCGAACCTGGACAAATGGCTTCAAGTTTTGTTGTTCAAGGATGTCGAATCCGCTCGCTCCTCTCCTGGCCGCGATGCTCCTCTTCAAACAATCTCCCCAGCATTGTCTTCCATAAGTGTAGCAGCCATGCGTCAGAGCCTGGAGCTTGCAAGTCAGCAGGTATGATCGATGTTCAAATTTACAGAAATTTTGTATTTTTAAAGGTTGATAGAAAGTTCAAATGCCCAGTTCATTCCAACACGAACATGATCTTGACGCATTCTCTTATTTCAGGAGCTTATGAGTAGAGAAGGCGAGAATGCCGAAAGACCGAAGAGTCTGTGGGGAACCTTGCTGAGAAAGCTCAGCGTGAAGCATCAGTCGGAGCAGGAAAATACGGTGTTCGAGCCCAAGGAAGATTACGAGATCGTGGACGAAGCGCGAAACCTTCCAATCCCGCACCGCGATGCAGACATCAGTGACGCAGTGAAGTCGCTTCTGAAAACCTCTCCTGCCACTGTCCCAGCCACCGAGCACAACCATAGCAACGGAAACTTGGCGGAAGGGAGGCGATCCAGCTGCGATTCAGCTTGCGCTCTTCCAGGGTGGCCCGGCGGGTTTCAACTCAATACCATCGCATCTAGCCACTGCCCGAAAGACGTCAACACCGGCACCGCGAAAGAGCCAAGCACTTTCGCGAACGACTCTGCCCCCATTTGGACGACAGACAGAAGGGTTGAAACCGGTTCACATGTGCACGCGCTGGAGATGCACCCACACTTCCTCGAGGAGCGGCACTGTCTGCGACCCCTCTCAGACGTCGATGAGATCTCAGAGACCGAGAGCGTGGACAGCCCAAACCCACCTTGCAGCCTCCCAGCGCCGGAGAGCAAAACCCTCCCTCACAGACCGAAGAAGAGCCGGTCCATCAAAGTGGCAGGCTTCGTGGGATGGAAGAAAGCCTCCAAGTCGAAGCTGGAGACGAAATCCTCGCAAGACGATGAGCTGCCGCGGCGTGCCCGCTCGGATCCACCTCCTTCTGTGAAGATGGATCGCTGACCATCGACGCCGTGAACATTGTGTGCACGATGGTGGCTCCCAGTGATCTTCGAGTAACGATCAATTAGACAAGTTGAACTAGAGAATCCACCATGTTTGTGTCTTGGTGATGAGATTGATTAGTGTCCTGGCGATCATTTTGGTTGATGGTTCTTTTGAGAGCTTGAGCTTGGCCTGGAGATGGCCGCCAAGTCGATCTATCAACGTCGACGCCGTCGGGGGTCAGGGAGTGCCGCTATCAGATCCACTATCAGAAACGCTATCAGGAACAGTGGATCTTAGTGATAACACCCAGACTGGCTCGGAACGTGTTTGTGAAGCAAATGAAGATATGAAAGAGAAGAAAACCCAATTCAAAATCGATGCAAATATCTTCAAAACCGTATCATTAACACTTCATGAACGTGACATCGCAAAGAATTATAAATGTATGTGTTTGTGTTTTGAAAATCTATAATAAGTAGATGTTAACATGTGTAATACAAATGTGTTTTACTTTATAGTATATTACCAAATATCATATTATGTTATTTTGTGTTTTTGTATGTTTTTGTATGTTTTTGTTTGTGGGGCTAAGATGATTGTTTAAATTTGTACAATAGATCAAATATGCTTGTAGTAAATAAAATTATATATATTAAAACAACACACATTTAAAAATAATTTTTAAAAAATTCATTGAAGTATAATATAATAAAATTATAATTTAAAATTACAATACTTATTTGATAACTTATCTTTCTTAAATTACATATCTTAAATTGCATCATGCAAAAAAAAAAGAAGAAGAAGTAAGTGGTGTATAAGTTAGATCTATAGTATTTAAAAGTTTTTTAAAAATTGACAATCAATCAAAAAATAAAAAATAAAAAAATAAATTATTACATAATAAAAATTCTAGTAATTAGATTTCTATTATGCCACTTATCAAATACCAATAATGTAACTAAATAATATATTAAGTTATTTATCTTAAATATAAAATCTATGGCAATATAAGAATTTTTACCATGCTTTAAAAGAAATATTTTTTATAATAGAATTTAGATACCAATAGTAAATAAGACATCACACTTAATGTTATTATCTTGATCTAAAAATATTATATTTAAATTATTTAGTTTTTACATATTAACACTTAATAAAGTATTTTTATGTTTTTAATAATGACCTATTTAAAATTTGATTTTTTTAGTACTTAACATCTTTAAGATTTAGAGTGTTATCTTTATAATATTTTCTATCTTTAATTATATTATTCAAAAAAGATTGCTTATGCTCTTCAAACACTAGTCTTGTTGATTTGTAATGATCCTAAACTATTAGATGATAGTAGGATTAGATCCAAGAATTCTAAAATTGTTCCAAAGGGGTGGGTGGTTCAAATCCCAATTGTAAAAGCCTAACCATGCCTGATAGAAAATTGCAAAGCAATTAAAAAAATTAATTTTTAATTTTTTTAATTTTTAATTTTTAATTTTTTTTTACACAATTTTTAAAAATTAAAAAATACTAATCTTACATTAAGATCAATTTTTTAATAAAAAAATCATCTAATTTTTAAATTCATCAAAAATATGTGGACTAATTTTAATTCTTTTTCCTAATAAAATTAATATCCATCAATCTATGGATAATATCACTATTATATCTAATATGATTATTATGATAGAAAATACTTTAATGATATATATATATATATATATATATAATTAACAAATGGTAAATATTCAAAGGTATCTTGTCTTTTTAGGCCTTAGATAATTAAAATCTTTTCAATGATCATTTGCTTCATATTTACAATAATACCTATAATCTAAAGACTTATCTAGTTTTGATATTCAAATATATTTTATTTAAGAATTTATTTAATAAGCAAATTATCCATAGAATATTAATAATATTGATTAAAATATAATTTTATTTGTAGATATGAATGTTGAAAAGCCAACAAAAAATTAAAGAATTACTTATCTTATTATTTGAAAATAAAGAAGATATGTTATCTATTTCTTTTGATGGTTATTAATTAAATTCTTAAGACTAATTTGTGTCTTGAAGATAATAATGCTAAAATTAGATTTATTTAGAAAATGACTATGCTAGTAGGAATAATGAAATTAATATCAAAATTATATAAAAATTAGTGAGAAAATAAAAAATAGACTAAAATTAGTAATAATATGAGATAACTTAAAGAAAAAACAATTGATACCATTATGTTTGACTAGGGAGTAGTGAAGGTCAAGAATATGGTGAAACTAAAGAAAGAATTTGATTACAAAAGTTTTTAATATAAAATGCAAGCAAAACCAAATAAACTATTGCAAAATTAAAAGGCAAATGAAGACTTGGATGAAAAACAACCAAAAATTAGACTAACTATGAGAAAGGTTGTCAATTTGTAATAGAGGATAAGAACCTCCTCCAAATGCACTTAAATTTGTGATAGCGGAGAAGAGTATTTATGAATACAAAGTAGAAGAATTGTAGCAAAAATATAAAAGAAGGTGCAAAAAGATGGAAGTTTAGGAGCAACAAATGAATGAAGGCAATATTAGAATAGAAAATAGTCCATAGGTTGGAAATCTATAAGGATGGTCTTTGCATGAATTTTATGAATAAGATCTTGAATCCCCTTTGGTGTGAGTACTATAATTTTAACCAATCCACTTCTTGAGGATGGTGACATCAAAACTAGGTTTATCCAAAAGATGAGTATATTAGCAAGAAGTGCAATACAAAGGAGCTAAGATGTTGGCATACAAGTTCCACAAAAAGCATGGTTTAGCGACAAAGAAAAAAAGATGTTACAAATAAAATATACTTCTTGAGACCACTTCTAAAAATCATAATAAAGGCAAAGTTCTTAACTTTAATCAATAGCCAAGAGGAGGTAATGTTGAATCTAAGGAGTTGAGAGGTTGGCAGAGGAGCCTTGCAAAGATCATGGTTCAACAACAAAGTACACAAAAGCAATTAAAAAAAAATTCTTTCTATAACCAATTCTTTTTGAAACTCATAATAGGAATGAGATTGTTGAGCTCAACTAGAAACAATGTCATTTAGCCAAGCTAGTAGCTACAAAAATATTTCTTATTGTTAATAACGGATAAAGATAATAAATATGTTTAACAACAAAATATAATAAGATAGTACAAAAAAAAAAAATCTTCTCAAAATCAATTCTTTTTAAAACTTATGATAGAAGCAACATCCTTCAATTCAACCAACATCTATTAAAGTGTTTTTTTTTCTAAAAACAACAAGTGAAGAAAACAAAGAGATTTAACAACAAGAAAGACCAAGGCTGGCTTGGAGGAGGCAACTAAATAAGTTCAATAATAAAGAAGACAAAGGCATAAAGGAAGCAAGTGAATAGATTTGGCCATGAATGGATTTAGCAAAAATGTTTATTGACTAGAAGCAACTGGCTGCCTAGCCAAAGAGCCACCTAACCATTATCAATCTTAAACTTAAACATGGCAACAAGAATAGAAGCAAAGTCAATAAAACCTTATAAAGTTCAACATAATAACCTTCCATGCAAATGTAGATAATTGTAAGTATCCAGTTCAACTCCTCCAAGGGTCTTCTAATCATTGACGCCCAGGTATTTTGTCTATAAAGTAGATTCAAATAAAGAAGAAAACATGGACAGAATCTGAAACAGCAGGAACTTGCCGATCATCAAAGGAGAGTTGAAGCATGGTAAGAAATATCAAGAATAGCAAGGAGACTTGCAGCACGCATCAATCTTCAAAGACTGTTGAAATTGTGCATAAAGATGTGTTGTGCAGAGACAAAGGCGGTACTCCTTGCTCCAAAAACCGTGGTGCACAAAAAAGAATTTGAGCTGGGGCTCTGCTTGTCCAAAGGAAAGAAGGGGACACTACATTGGCAAGCCCCGCCCAACACTGCCCACTAGTGATCTCCGGGACTGGGAACACCCATGGCCCATGAGCATTTCCAGGAATCCCACAAGCCCATAGTGGCGAGAATGCAAGCTCGCCCAAATTCATCGAACCAATGAACCCCAGATACTAGTCTAGATCCAGATTATCCAAAGTGTCATTTTTCCTGCTGTGCGTCCTAATCCTCGTAAGCCATTGTTGATGTGGATTGCAATCCACTCCAGGCAGAGGTGAGTCCGGCCACAGAAGATGCGGAATCCGAGTTGGCGTGGGAATCGTGCGATCCATCAGTTTCAAGCCGCCACTGCATTCGTGAAGCTCTCGAGAAAACCAACCTTCTCACATCTTCAAACCGTTAAACTAGCCATTGTTGTAACGTAGTACAGCATTAGGATACAAATTTGAGGGGTCCATCGAAAGTGTATCCGTCCTCCTGTCCTTCCAAAACGCTTCAGACGTCGACCATGTGGGGGCAAAGCTTACCACGGAAGTAAGCTATTTCGGAAGGTTCGATTTCGTAAAGAAGGTTCACAAAATGAAGGGGACGCTCACCGATCAACAGTGAAGCATGCATTTTCCTTAGAAAGAAAGACATCAGTGAAGTGGCTAAGAAGCCAGAAAAAATTGAATAACTGGTGTGAGCGAGTAATCTGGCTTTCCACACATCACGATGCCCGGAGACAAAAGACCAGGTCACAGAAAGCTCCATTTCGTAAATGAATACAATTTCAATCCACTCAATCACGCCAGATGTTTAGTTTCTCAGTGCGGCGTCACCTGTCGTTGTGAGGCCTCGTTGACGTCACACATGGATATCCAAGAGAGCAGAGATCGCAAGAGCTGCCGTGAGAAATTGGGTATCATGTATTGTGAGCTGAAAAGGGCCCAGGAATGACGACCTTAGCCGATCTCAGCGTTGTCATGCAGCAGTGTTACACTCCAATGCATGACGAACCAGTACAGAATTCAGCCGAAGCAACAGATGTAGGGTTTAAGGTCTGGCTCAAACCAAGTTTCTTGAGAAGTACACTTCGAGAAGAAGCACTAGAAATTGCAATTTATGGAACTTGGAGTACAAGCCAGAGGATTCTCTCAAGAAGAACAAATTTACTAGTAGCGTTCAGGAAAGGCCAACTAGAGTTCCCGGGACATCCTATCGACGGAATTAGTCCATTAGGCAACTCCATTACTTGGGTGCTGGAGCATTTCTGTATCAGCTTCTAATGACCGGAACGGGGAGGCGTAGTAATGAGTCTCCAATTCCTGCAAAGAAGCAGCAATTTCATCTCCGAGGT
The DNA here is from genome assembly GCA_036785485.1 of Physcomitrellopsis africana. Lineage (NCBI taxonomy): Eukaryota > Viridiplantae > Streptophyta > Bryopsida > Funariales > Funariaceae > Physcomitrellopsis > Physcomitrellopsis africana. The sequence goes on along the minus strand of JAWRVF010000014.1, from coordinate 242,708 downwards.
TGAACAGGAGTTTATCTGAATCTTGGCTTTGCTCTCCGAACTTGACAATCCGGTGATTGATGCTCCGGTTCAATGACAAAAAGTCTGAAAATACAGCTGACTGTTTTAGTTCCGAAACCAGCTTAAGTAACGAATCTGCGGCCTGCACCTGCAAAGCGGAGGATAAGACTTGAGTGAACACGGGCAATCAAATGCTATATGTATATAAATCTACATAAGTAGCAACATAAAGTGCAAAGACAACCCAAAATTCAGAAATTCAATGAGCCTGCATTATGAGCAATTGGGATGATGAGTAACAAACTTACTACGCGAGCTGCGTGGACCTCCATCTGAAATGCTTCTTGTGCATTCCTCACTGGATCATTTATCTATCAGCAAACACCAATAAAACGCCGATCAACAACTTAAAGCATTCACTGATTATCAGCAACTCGCTAGGGCTACAAGCATCTTGAGACAAAACCAGAACATAATTTATCAGAAAAGATGAAGGACATGAAAACGATCCAACGCGATCAACTCAACTTATTTCCAACCAACTCTCGAAAAAAAAGGAAAAAGAAAAGGAAAAGCTGCCGAAGCAAATTCAATGCATCACACAGTTGAGGATGAAAAAATATGCGGTTCCGCAATCAAACTGTGCACAAACAGGGCAATCAACTTCTCACCCGAGCAGCCTTCAACAAATGCGAGAAGTTATCCAATAAGCTTCCGATATCCGCATCTGCTCTTTGCAGAAGGGACCGCTGCCTCTGTGCTGCTTGCGCTGCCGCTGCGGCAGTCGGGCCAGCTACACCCCCGGCGCCGAAATTACCCACACCTCCGCCTGGTCCACCTGCATTGCCTGGTTTATTCATTGTGCCGCTCCGCCACTACACCCCAGAACCACGAAACCCTAACACCCTGAGCCACCCGCAACCACCAGCTCCATCAGCATTCCAACTAGAATCCAAGATGACAAACAACAAAGAATCCCGCACTCCACATCCTTCAATTCACCACACACACGAACAAACAGAGCTCTAATTGTGATTCAAAATCCCAAATCGACATCAATTTGAAGAGTTTCGAATGTACCTACTTTCAGATTGCACACCTAGCGTCAAAGCTCCGGGTCCCAGAGCCGCATGTTGATGCCAAAATGTGCACAGCGGGTAGCCTGGCCATTCCTTCGTCAGTTTCACGGTTGCAATCGACGACCGTCGGCGAAAACCTCACCGTCTCCGACACTCGATCCTGCAAACACTTACACCGACACCGGGAAACGCCGAAGCACGAGGGTTTGGAAGCTTTGGGGCCTTAAATCCTTGGGAGCATGTGTGATGTGTTCCGTGTTTGTTGTTTGTGCAATTCAGCTTTTCATGCATGAAGTCATCAAGGTGTGCTCGTGTAAACTTGACTTATTTGAATAACATGTGACGAGTTATTCTTAGATGTAAACAGTGTTTGTTTTAATGTGTTCATTGGTAAGTAATTAGGCTATAATACATATTAATAATAAGATAATAATAATATGCATTACAAGTACAATATAAATCTAAAAATATGTTTGTGATTGTATAATGTTACACGAAAAATCTCACATCTAAAAGAAATCACTAGCTTATAGTTTTTAGAATATATATATATACATATATATAGAATACAGTGTCACATGTGTATAATCAAGTTTTCAAGGAATAAGAAAAGTTACAATGTAGTCTCTTCATTCCACCTCCAAAGATGAATGAAGTAGTGAAATGTTGCAATAGAGCTTTCAAGGATAAACAAAGTAGTGGACCATTTATTTTATGTTGAGAATCAATTATTTATTAAGAGCCAAGTGTCTTTAAGTCAAACGTACTTTGATTAATTGGTTAGTCACTAGTGAGTTTATATTTAAAAGTCTATATTGCTCCACTATAATCTTATAGTATATATGTTGTAGAAGTGAAGATTTATCAGAAGCATACTAATCTCATAATTTTTTTTTAAAAGTAATAAAAATAATTAATTTTACATTAGGAAATTTTTTAATTTTTAAAATGTGTTCCTTAGTATTTTTTTAACATAGTCTTTGATGCAACCTATGATAAAGTCATTGAATCAATCCAAATGCAAATATACAACATCCTAATTTTTAGAAATCTTTGTACACATCTGTGTTGTTTTAAATTAAAATACATAATAAAATATGTAACAAGTTTCTTTTTAAATATGTACATTAAAAACAAGAACATTTAAAATTTATAGTATAACTCTTTTTTCTTTTCTTTTTTGAAAAACTGTATATGTGGATATATATATATATATATATATATATGATACCAAAGAATTGCTCACAAAAATCAAAATAACTGAAACTATACAATTATATACCATTATAACATTAAATGATAAGTAAGATTTTTTTATCGTTTTTAATACATCACGTATTAAAATCACTGTCACTAAATATGCATTTGAAATCACAAAAAATATACCACCAAGTTAACAGCATTTTACATCTAAAATCAGATTTTTTAGTCGAGTTCATAAAGTTTATTCAATTATGACAGTTAAGAAACACAAGTTTATGGAAGGATTGGAATGATTTGAATTGCATGGATACAGGAGACAACAAAATAAGTAAATAAATTAACCTTGTGCTTCAGAATGAACATTACGGCAAAATCGAAATTTACAGTACGTATTAAATTCAACAAGTTTTTAAATCTCTTGACTACCACTTTTGGAGGGTTGCAACCTTAGCTTCATGAAGTCGACATATTGGTATCTCCACGTGAAACACGTACTAAGAACACACAACAAATAAAATATCAACGAAACGTTTCAAAATGAAGCCTGGTAAGCGCAAAAGTGCATGCTTGTCAACAATTGAAACTGAATCTACATACAGCATGTCATCAACTCATTTGAGTTACAAAAGCAGAAATTACTTTCAGTTTGGCTAACACGTAAAATCAACTACAGAATCGACGCACTCAAAATCTAATCAATTACAATAAAGAATTCATTACTATTAAAACAAATCTCAAGGAATACAAAATATTTACTTCCCAAACAAACAGGAACGAACACTTGTATGAAACATCATTGCACATATTAAACATACGGATAGTGCATAAACAATGTCATACATATGACACACAAACATAAAACTATCAGGGTTTTCGTACTGATATTCATCACCATTCGAATTTATAGGTGCACAAGCCCAATGCAACACCGACGATGCAGCAATTGCGCCCATAACTTGAATACATCTCACGGGACACAACATAACCGTGCTTCCATGCCTTCGTTATGAATAATGGCCCGCTTATTTGGTGTAGATCGAGATGCCAATGGTTCAACGGAACAGAATAACTAAAGCCTCACAAATTAAACACGGTTGGCAGTCATAAGAAAAGATCAGCACGAACTCAGTAACAGGACTGTTAATGACATAATCAAAAAATTGATCAAGCCACTTTAGAAGTCCCATCAATACCAGACACCAGCACATGAGAAGGAAACATTGTGATGAGACATAACAAAGGAACCTGTGACTTCTGACCGTAGCCGGCAACAGCAGAAGGACAAGACCCAGAGTCCCTTCCATGGAAGACCATTAAGATATCGTGCGCAACTTCCTTTGCACTACCATTTCAGAAGATTACAAGGTTTAATTGGTGGCACACAATCATATCCCTGACTATGCCCGATCCAAATATAGCCATCACACGCTCTGAAATACTTAAGCAGCTGCGGCCTCCTGAACAGGATACTCAAATGTGACTTCCTTTCCTGTCAACTTCTTGTACACTCCGGCAAATGTCTCTAACTTGTATTCAGTGGTATTGCGCTCCTTGGGGTCCAAATACAGACGCATGATGCGGGACCCATCCAAACGATAGCGCACCCTCTTGCCCACAATCTCTGAGGGGTAGACCAGATCCTCGAGAACGGCTTCATGAACGGCGGTCAGAGTTCGACTCCTGGGCCTGTTCACAGCTGATCCCTTCTTGGGGGGCCTCAAGATGCGCCTAGTGGCAATGACCACAACATCCTGCAAAAGAAAGAAGGAAAATCGATTCTCAGTACAGTAATCAGGCCGCTTTCATAATTACGTACGCTCATGCGACGTTAAAGGGTGAAGCCATAATCTCATTCGTGATAACCCTAATCGAACAATTTCAAAAAGTCGTTGTGACATTACTTCCAAAATCCTGTGTGCACTGTAGGAATGGAATGTAGCGAATATCCCTGAGCTTCGGTAAAGCAATTGAATTTCACGGTGAAAGTTGAATTTCAATGCTCCAACTATACGAATGAATTTATAGTGTGTAATGGAGCCACTTTTATCCTACAGACTACAACATAAATATGGAGGCAGAAACCCAACGTACACAACCCTACATTATAACACAGACACCACATCATCGTAAAGCAATCAATAAACGAAGACCTAGACCACATCCAAACCCCAAAGCCCCTGACCTAAATCCAAAATCGCAACGTACCTTTCCACTGAACTTCTTCTCCAACTCTCGGACAAGACGAGCGTGGATCTTCTGAAAAGCCTTGCGTAGGCGGTAAGGCACATGGATGATGACAGCCTTGCGGTTTCCGGAGACATCAACCTCCTTAGCGGAATTGATGAACAGGTCGCGAAGCTCACTTTTGAGCTCAGAGTTGGTAGACTCCAGGTCGAAGAGGGCCTGGGCGACGGATTCCTCGAACTCGTCGGGCTCCTGCCCTTTCTCCTTCTGGATCTTCCTGCGCGCGGTGAACGACATGGCTGCTGCAGAGGTGATGAGCCCCTGAGAAGAAGGACGGGGGAACGGTGCACCGGAGCCGCTGCCTGCGAAGCAAAGGGCGCGCGAGTGAAAGAGAAGACACAATGGTGGCGCTAGGGTCCCTTTGTCTCCCCCGCCCTGTCACCCCCCCTCCCTCCCCTCTCCCCTCGCCGCTCCCCCTCGTTAGGGTTTCGTCTCCCCTCCGTCCACGCCTCTGTCCACGCCTCCGTCCCCTCTGACGGACGGCAATCCCTTTGGACGAGAGTACCTTTCGTGAGGTGAGGTAGAAGGGAGAAAAGGGCATTCCCCAGCCCATGGCCCTTAATTTTTCCTTCTTTCCCATGGATGTCACAAATATCATTCACTACCATTCTGGAATGGTTCCATAGGATGCAACACATGATGAGGAGCTTGTGCCCATGGTTGTAACACACACTTGTGAGGGAAAAAATATTGGATAATCTCGCACCCATAATCTCTTACTTAAGTGAGCCATTGTCTTCAATAAATCATTTCAAAAAAAAATTAAATTAAAAAAAACTAATAATAATTACAACTCCATATGAAAAAATTGGCAATAATATTGGCAATAGCATTTGTAATGAGAATTGATCAAAAAATTTAATTAATCAAAACAATTATTGATTTTTATTTTATCCAAATTAAATAAAGTAATTAAAAGTAAATAAAAAATTTCTGCAGCTCATTAAATTAGAAATATGAAATAATAATATTAATATTAATATTAATATTCAAATTTCAAAGGTTGAAATAACAGTGGTGATGGTAGCCTTGGTTTTTCTTCCACTTACAAATTGACTTGCAAGTCTAATATATATATATATATATATATATATATTAGACTTGCAATAATGTATATTTAATATACATTTATGTCTAATATATGCAAGTCTAATATATATATTATTTTTTCAAAATATATTTTACTTTTCTAGAAAATAACAAAAATAAACTAAAATTTCTGAAAAAAAGAAAGAAAAATAACAAAAAACATAGATGTTTGTGTAAGCACACAAATTTTCAAAAAGTAAATTGAAATAAATATCTTTCATATCCTGAATTTATTTATAAATTGATTAAATATGAAGTGATAATGCTATAAATTACTATGCTTTAATCCTAAAAAGATTATACACATGTCCCGTTTGTCTCACCAAGTACAAGATAGTGCCTAGATCCTAAAAAATAACAAAAATATTTTACATTAGAGATTAAAAATTACATTAGAAGTTAATGTTTAATATTTTGGATATTTTACTAATTTAAATAGTATAATTATTTTTATGTTAAGTATATCATAATGAATTTTCAATCAATATAATATTTTTCTATTTTTATGATTTAAATTATATCTTTAAATTTTACTATAAAGGAATTTTTGTAACTATGAATTTTGGTCAACTTAAAATTTGATTATTATGAAATAGAAACCATATAAGATAAAAATAAAGAAAGAACTTTATATATATATATATATATATATATAAAAGCATGATCTTAAAAATAACATTTTTATTGAGTGTACAAACATATATATATATATATATATATATATATTGATTGATAACTTATAATGTAAATATTATAAAAAAATATTGTTAATTAATTATATATCTTTTTATATGGTTAATATTTTATGCTATTTTTTTCACAATATTTATTGATATTATAATGGCATTACCATGTCAAATAATGAAAATTGCCTTCTTGTTTTGACGTGACTGTATTTTAAAATCAAATAATGATTAACTAGACAATACACAAGAAAAATGTCCAATTATTTTACAAAAACTTGCTAACTGCTTCAAATGTAATGCATGTGTTAATTTATGTTTCTACTAGAATTTAGATTCAATTTTCTTCTTCTTTTTCTTTATTTGACATTGAAAATCAAACTTTGTACATTTTAGTAATTCTTTTAAATTTTTCTATTAAACAATAAAATGATAATCAAGGTTTTAAGTAAATCTTGATTTTAACTTTATAGATTTAATTTGTGTATTTGAAATTTATAGGAAAGACTTAATAAGAATATATATATATATATATATATATATATATATATTATTTCTCCTTTTAAAACCACCTTTCTAATAAAGCAATGGTATTTTTAATATAATTTGTTAATGCATTGAAAGTTAGACTGTGTGCTCCATTTGCTGATTTTTATTTTAAATATTTTAAATATTTTCTTTAAATATTTTTTTACTATTCTCACAAGATCTTATTAAATTTTTTATTTTGGTAAGAAAAATATCAAAATTTATGAGTATTTTTAATAATAAGTGATTGAACCAAACATCTTATTCTGTACCATTACAAACAACTTGGTACTTAAAATTTGTTGAAGATTTGAAAACTTTAGCTTGTGTTTTTTTGCTTTTGTCAACTAATACAACAGTCTCATAAAGTAGGTATATGTGCCCCTAATGATCTTTTAGTTCCCAATTGGCATTAATAAAACCTACAATTTTGTAATTATTTGTTTATAATATGCTAAAATCCAAGTTAAATTTGATACATTGCAAAATAGTTTTTTTGCTTTGAGATTAATCTTTTTAATTTGACATAAAGTTACTAATAACATTAAAAATATGCACTGTAAAAAAAGATGGTAATGATAAAAAATATATATTATTTTACCATTTTTCAACATTGTTTTAAGTGAATACAATAATAATGCATATTAGTAAAATAAGAAGTTTTTAATGAGGTTGATATCCTCGTGATTTCATGTATGGTATAATTTTTTATTTAGTTTGTTCTTCGTTGTAATCTTTGTTGGATTCCAGTATGAAATTTTACAGTGTATATATATATATATATATATAAGTAAATAAATTTTTTTATGATTAGGAATCTATGTATTAGCCATTATTATTTTTGGAAAAGAATTGTGGCTTTTAAACTAATTAAAAGTATTCATTACATGTGACTTGTTCCAATTGTTTGTAAATTGCCCTATTTTCAAAATATCTTTTTGATTCCATGCAGATATTAATGAAAGCAATGGTTCTCACATCATGATTTCAATATACCAATAAAGCATATAAATTGCTCACATTGTAACCAATAATGACATGGATTATGAAAATAGAAAAACCGAGCATGTTCTATAATTGTAATAGTGGTAATAACAACAACAACAACAACAATTACTTAAGTGTGATAATATTCGAAAAATGATGTGTATATGTATATATATTTTAAATGGTTGTGAAATAGGTTGAGTCTAACATATAATGAATTCCCAGCTTCAATGCCACAAATAACATTTGAAATTTCTATTATCTAAATTTCTCTTGTATCTTTCTTCTCAATTGTGTATATTTACCAATGTACCATTGTAAATGTACAATGATTATATACATATCCACAACATACATAAAATCATTTAATAATGTCAGTACCTTCCACGACTCTTTTTTTTTTTTTTTTTTTTTTTTTTTTCTGAAAAAGGGAATACACTCACTAAAAAATAGTTGAAAGTTATTTTCTGATTCTTTGAAGGTAGTTTTGATTGATTTTGAAAGAGTTGAGTGAAAGTGATTTAAATTTATTTTAATAATGTTAATTTAAAAAACATGATTTTGTGGCCTTAAATGACACTGCAATCAAAATAAAAATGAATAGGTCAAAAATCTTAAAATTAAAAACAGGATTGTAACCATATATGCTGCATTTGAAAATAATTGATTAAAATTCTTACGTTAAGCACATAAGTATGAAATCATAAAACAAGATATAAAAAAAAAGGAATTGATTCAAAAAGTATATTGGACTGCAAATTTGTACTGTTCCAGATTTTCAGTTTGAAAATTCAATGTTTTGCATCAAATTCTGCACGTAGTTGTGATAGAAGACACAAATTTGAATTTGAAGTAACATTTTCCACTTTTTATTAAGTAAGTAAAAATAAAAGAAAACATATTTTTATTTCTTTTTATTTTATTCCTTAGGTTGATTATCAGTTATTATTTTGATATACCTTCATTCTTCATTTGTTACGTTCTGAAGCACTTGAAGTGTGAGTTAGATCAAGCAGAAACTGACACCTGGTCCACGGGTATGAGTCCTCGAGGACTGGCACCTTCTATGGCCAAGGAAGAAGGGCAGAACCATGAATAACTGAGGATAATGTGCACAGCTCTTAATACCGCCACGGTCACCAGACTAAAAATATTCCGCCCGGAATGGTCATCAGCAGCCATGAAGCCGCCACTTCTGCCGATGATTCCAAGGCAAGTGTTCGTTTGCAGCGGGAATTCAAATCCTGAGTAGGTCTCTAGAGTGTTGTTGAGCTCTACGACTAAGTGCTTTGAGCTTGCCGCATAGGGTCGCCGGCGCAGTGCAGTGTGCAAGATGTTGGCCAATTGCTGCTGCTCCGTCCTGCCGCTCCACCTTCACGTGATTCCTTAGCTCTTGAGGATGTTTTCGCTCATCTGACAAGGATTTTGTATGTTTGAATTGGTGCTGCATTGCGATCGGAAGGTTTGCTTAGTCTTGACTTGAGGGACTGTGATCTGGCATTGCCGAGGAAGTGATTTGTTTGCTGAGTGGTGAGCTATGGCGCCGGTGAATAAGCAGACGCCTGTAAAGAGCGGTCCTCAGCGTTCTATCAAGTCGTTTTTTACGAAGAGTCCTGGGAAGGCGTTGCCTGAAGCGAGTGATGGAAAGAAGAAAGGTGGACTGGAGGTAGGGCATGCTGAAACGTCGAAGGAGTCTGTTGTGAAGGAGAAGAAAAAACTTGATATGGATTCGGGGATTACGTGTACTTCTGGAAAGAGGAAGGCTGGTGCTGAGGTAGGGCAGGGCGAAGCTCTGCTGGAGGGTGCGAAGGCAATTGGTGGTGAGGGTGGAGCTAATGATGAATTGCATGAAATCGAAGCCACGCCCACGAAGAGAAGAAGATTGAAAAAAGTTCAGGATCGTAGAGATTCGGATTCTTTGGTAGTTGCGTCGGCTCGAGAGCGTAGGGGTTCTGCGCCTCGTGGAGCTGTGGAGGATTCCTCAAAGTCAGTGATCGGGCGGAGATTGAGGGTTTATTGGCCCTTGGACAAGGCCTGGTACACGGGTCGAGTAAAAAATCACAATAAGAGCGAAGGAACGCATGTGATCGTTTATGATGATGGAGAAGAAGAAGAAGTCGATATCGTTAAGGAGAAAGTGGAGTGGCTTTCAGAATCTGAAACAGTAGAGAGTGGTGGTGGACGTAAGCGACCTAAGCGTCGTTTGAATGAAGGAGTGAATTCCGATTCGGAATCCAACAGGGGATATTCGAGCACTGGAGATGAATCAGCTGGTAGAACAGCTGCGATGGAGGGAGAGAAGGAAGGCAGGCCAAGACGAAGTAGGCGGCAACTAAAAAGCATAGTAGAATCTGATGAGGGTAGTGATGATGATGATGATGATGATGATGCTGACTTTCATGTTGTTGAGTCTAGTGAGGGTAAAGAAAGTGAAGAAGAAGTTGAAGATGATGATGAAGAAGATGAACTTAATGAACCCGAGGAAGAGAGTGATTCTGACAGTAAACCACGGAAAAAACCTAAGAAAAATCCTCCTTCGAGCTTAAGCAAGAAGACTACCGGACGGGGAGTAAAGAAACTAAGCCAGCCAGTTTTGAGCGTTGGCAAGGGATCAGCAGTTTTGAAAGATTCTTCACTGGCGAAGGGACTTTCAGGATCGACCACTCTCAATTCTGGACGGTTGGAAACAGCCCTAAGTTTCTCGAATGGCATTGTATCAAGTGAGTTATTAATGCGCGTGAACTCGGGAAAACAAGCGTTTACATATGTACATCTTGTAATTTGCACTCTGAATCTTCGCCTCTGACGCTTGCTGTTATATTTATTTCCAACTGGCCTTCCGTTTTACTTCGCAGTTCTTGCTGATACTTTTCAACTGTGATTCTGCATGCTGAATCACCTAATGTTTGCTGGAACTCGCTTGCGCTCAGATGACCCGTCTCCGCTGGCGGGAGAAGCAGCCGAGCGATTTGGTGGGCGTGATTCGGAGAAGTTCAAGTTTCTTGGAAAGTAGGTTGCTCCGTTTTTTGTTCTGTTTTGACATGCTTGTTTTATCTTCATGCTTGCCACTATTGTCTCAGTGTTTAAACGAAGTACGTAAACCCAGATCTTTCTTGTAATACTGCTCTTATTTGTTTGCGTCCTGCACCTGCCATGTAGGTATGTAGGTATGTAGGTGTTTCGTTTAACCTGCATTGCGATCTTGTCACGACCCGATGACATCCACCTGAAGTCTCCATGATTGTATAGTTTTTTGTTCAATTATGTTCGGGATGATATGTTCCGTGCTATTTAAGTAATGAAGTTAATTCCATGTGAGTGAGGAGCCTTCTTTACCTGATGGGATTACGGAAATAGTCCTCACGTTACTGCTTGGTATCACAACTTTGAAGGGATTACCGTCGATCGTTGTGGCAGGGACCGGAAGGATGCTTCTGGTAGAAAGCCCACTGACCCTGCTTACAATCCTTGCACTCTACATCTTCCAGCAGACTTTGTAAAAGGACTTTCAGGAGGGCAGGTATGTCTTTGTGGTTTGTGTCTTGAACTTGCCCTTCAACAGTCTCTTCTAAATGTTTTATTTATTATTTATTTATTATTTTTCATAAATGTGTTTCTTCTTGAATTCGTGTTTAATCGTATGTATTATGGTGGCATGTGCAGCGCCAGTGGTGGATGTTTAAAGCCAAACACATGGATAAAGTTCTGCTGTTCAAGGTAGGTCGTACCCATGAATGTGCTTAGAGTTAAGGATCCTGTATCTTGCATATTGTGTTTTAGCGAGTCTTCTATTTAAGTGCATGTCATGAGGTTATTTTATGAAGTTCATGTTTCATTCATATAATTTGTCCATCTGCATCTAGTATTAATGAGGTATTGTTACATGATGCGGTACAGAATATATTGTCGGTATTGCAACTAGAGGATGTCCACAGTAAAGAAAGTACTTTCGTGTTAAGAAATCCGTTGCTAGATCTTAAGATGCTTATATTCATTGTATTGACAGCTGGATCAATGTGCTCTGTAGATGGGAAAATTTTATGAGATGTTTGAAATGGATGCTCATATTGGTGCCAAGGAGCTGGACTTGCAGTATATGAAGGTTTCCATTATTTTGACTGCTCTTTTTTTAGTACATTGACGTGAAGGTTCAAATTGTGATATTTCAAGTGAAATTTGTCAAAGTTAGTAAATTATAAAAACTTCTGCCAGATCGTTGTATGGCAACGTAATACTATCAATGACCTCTGGCTAATTCTGGAGGGCAAAAAATTAAAACTCACTCATATCTTAATTGTTGCAGGGTGAGCAACCGCACTGCGGCTTTCCAGAGAAGAACTTTTCGGACAATGCACACAAATTGGCTCTCAAGGTACCTACATGATTGTCATTTATGTTCTACCAGGCTTCTCTCTCTCGATCACTCTCTCGCTGCTGCACTCTGAGGTTTCTCTAAATCGAAATTACTTCTTCGAGCCTGAGAATACCTTTTACATTGAAGCTACCTTCGCAACTAAGTTGTCTTTTACTAATGTTTTGCGCATCTTTACAAGCCTCGAGTCTTGGATTGTACCTGGTTGGCTCAGTCGTAGTATACTTCTGTAATTTAAATCCCTATGCTGTAGGGATACCGAGTTCTTGTTGTGGAGCAGACAGAGACACCTGATCAGTTGGAAAAACGACGGAAAGAAACTGGTTCAAAGGACAAGGTACGAATAGCAGCTTAATCGTTAAGACTTTCTAATTGCTTATGTTTCAAAGAGCAACCTTGGATACAAATATGGTTTTTGTGCAGGTGGTGATGCGTGAAGTCTGCGCTGTGATCACAAGGGGCACAATGGTGGATGCGGATTTGACTTGTCTGGGTGGAGAGGGGATGGCAATGTTATCAATTGTAGAGCATGTTTCAGAGACCGGTTCTCCGTTAATTGGTCTCTGCGTGGTCGATTCATCAACCGGCTGCTTTCAGCTGGGCCAGGTGTCAGCACTTTGTTTCTTTATCTTTCTTTCTTTGTATGTTAACATTTTTGCTTTTCTTGGTACGATTTCAGATTTACTTTGGTGTCTTCAGCGGTCACAATTCGATTGGATGCTAGTGCTTGAGTTGGTTTTGAAGTTAACGTGGTGGCATGCTTTTGCAGTTTGAAGATGATCCTGCCAGAATGCGCCTAAGTTCGGTGTTAACAGAGTTGAGACCTGTGGAGCTGATAGTACCTCGCGGAACCCTTTATAGTGCTACTTCTCGAGTTCTTCGTGATTGCACCAGAAAACCGCTGGTTAATGAAATGAATCCCAGCGATCTATGGGATTCAGAAAAGACTTTGAAGGAGGTTATCAGTATTTACTCCGGTCTTAGGAGTGATTCGACAAAAAACGCGAAAGAGAACCCGATTGACGAGGAGGAGTTGCTCCCGAATGTTCTCAGATATGTGAAGGGACTTGGAGAGAAGGGAAACATGGCTTTAACCGCCTTTGGAGCTTGTGTCATATATTTGCGTCAAGCTTTATTGGATAAATCTTTGTTGGCTGTTGGCCGATTTGAGCTACTTCCAGTTTTTGACGCCCTCCTCCAAGATCCCGAAAGCAAGGTGTTAGTGGAGCAGGGAAAAGCTGGAGTGGATGCTGCCTTCCGTAGAATTGAGCCTCACATGGTGCTGGATGGTGCTGCTTTAGAAAACCTGGAAGTTTTGGAGAATGGTGATGGTGGTACGAATGGGTGAGCTTCTTTTTACTTATCCTGCCTGACATCATTGAATTCGTCTTTGATTTAAACGACCATCTAATGCATTGGTAGTTATTCTCACAGAACATTGCTGGCGAAGCTGGATCATTGTGTCACTCCTTTTGGTCGTCGATTATTGAGGGCGTGGCTTGCGAGGCCTCTACTTCTCGAGGAGTCTATTAGAGAACGCCAGATGGCTGTGAAGGATTTCAAGGTGAGATGGAGAGGTCTTATTCCGTGTGATGTGATATTTTCTTACTTTTTGTTGTTTCCTTTCTTCGTTTGCAGTCATTTCGACTATTCCTCTTATACTCTTCACTGTTTGACAGGGAGTGGCATTAGATGCCGTGGCACGTTTTAAGAAAGAATTGGGAGGATTGCTTGACTTAGAACGTGCACTGGCTCGATTGTATGCCAGCAGGTGAACTCAACACTATTTTAAACTGTTGGAAAATACTTAATGGTTCACTGAGGATGAACAGCTTATTAGTGTATCAAGGTCACTGTCCCTTGCCTCTTGTGTACCTTTGACACTGTTGCCATCCCTCATTTCATGACCCATTAAATCAGATGTCTGCTATGATTCTCGAACTAGATTTTATTGTAACTTGGGTGTTTGGGTCCGCAGTGGATCCAATGGAAGAAATGCTGCAAAGGTGGTCATGTACGAGGATGTAGGCAAGAAGCAAGTGCTTCAATTCACTTCGGTGTTGCGGGGGTGTCGGTCAATGTTACAAGCAGTTCAAAATTTTGATTCGTGTCTTTCGGAACTTTCATCCACTCGGTTGAGGGACTTACTTACATTTGGTAGGTAACCAAGCATATTTTATATCCATGACTAAGCCACCCCCACCACCCTTTTCTTTTCTTTTCTTTTCTTCCATTTTCCTTTCGTTTCCCCTCCTCTCTACCTGATGATACTTCAACCCAGCAACTTCCAAGTTGCTTGCGACCACCATGCCTTGATGCAGGATTTTCAGCCAGTTGTTTGAGTTGGAATTGATGTTGAATTGGTGCTTTCAATCAGGGAAGGGTATGCCAGATATGAAATCAACCATCGAGCACTTTGAGGTAGCATTTGATTGGTCTGAAGCTGAATTGTCTGGACGTATACTGCCACGTGAAGGTGTAGATAGTGACTTTGATGCTGCATCTTCGGTAATTTCCGAAGTAGAGAGTAAGCTTGATGCTTACTTGGAAGAGCAACGTGAGCACTTTGGCAACTCTTCAGAGGTTGTTTTTTTAATCCTGATCTCTTTTTTTTTTTTTTTTTTTTTTTTTTTTTTTTTTTGTTTCCTTCTCCTTCCTTCCTTCCTCCTTTATTTTATTTTATTTTATTATAAACAAATTATTTTTGTTGTTATTATTTATTATTATTATTTTATTGTTCCGAGTGCTTGGGGCTTTTGAAATGCAGATTGTGTACTTAACTGTGGGAAAAGAATCCTATCAAATGGAAGTGCCTGAACGATTTCTATCGAAGGTTCCTCGAGATTTTGAAGTGCGTTCTTCCCGAAAGGTTGTCACCACGTCATCCCCTCACACAACTGATTTGATCTGCTCCTGCATCTCCCCAAAATGTTGTATGCAACGCACATCTCTCTTTATGTAACACTTTATTCAAGATGATTTTAAATCCTATGTAATAGTTTCTACGGAAGCGCCCAAGTAGATGTAGTAGATGAGATGGCACAAAATGCCTCCAGAAGTGGACTGAGGACTGAATGCCCCGAATTTCATGGCAGGGCTATCGGAGGTACTGGAGTCCAGCTATTAAGAACTTTTTACAAGGGCTTGCTGCTGGACAAGAGCAGCGAGAAAGTGCTCTTCAGGATATTCTAATGCGTTTGGTGCG
Organism: Physcomitrellopsis africana; assembly: GCA_036785485.1. NCBI lineage: Eukaryota > Viridiplantae > Streptophyta > Bryopsida > Funariales > Funariaceae > Physcomitrellopsis > Physcomitrellopsis africana. The sequence goes on along the minus strand of JAWRVF010000014.1, from coordinate 227,318 downwards.
CGACTTTTGTAAATATAACTCAACTTGGCTATCCGCTGTTCAAACCATTGCAGGTATTAACTTAAGCATCTGCTGGTATTTCTCTAATATGATCGTTGTAGCCATCTAAGGTGATTCTTAACCAACCGTCAGCATTTTCTGGTATTATTAACTTTGAAAGGAAATTAGGAGATAAGACTAGTTGCTGGCACTTACGTTTTTAATTGAGCTGACCCGGGCTTTCCTTATATGCCGATGATGTTTGCAGAGTTGGATGTGCTAATTAGCATTTCAGCAGCTAGTTTGTACACTGAGGGCCCTACTTGTACACCTACCTTTTCTGAAGGTGGGCAGCAGGCTGCTTGGTTCCACGCCAAGGGCCTTCGCCATCCTACAGTTGGGCAAGGATTCTCATTCGTGCCAAATGATATAAATCTTGGTGGAGAGCATCATCCACCTTTTATGCTGCTGACTGGTCCGAACATGGGAGGGAAGTCTACTCTTCTTCGACAAGTATGCCTGGCAGTTATTCTAGCCCAGGTATCCTGGTTCTCAATCCGAACTTTAGGGATCTTTGATACAATTTTGCTGACTTAGACATACATGAGCTTTATTTCCATCTACAGGTCTAACTTGGAACTGGAGATATTTCTCACACTTGTGAAAATAACATATCACTCATATCTGGATGATACAGGTAGGGGCGGACGTGCCAGCTGAGGAGTTGCAATTAGCGCCTGTCGATCAAGTTTTTGTTAGAATGGGAGCTAGGGATAATATTATGGCCGGGCAAAGCACGTTCCTTGTGGAACTTCAGGAAACGGCTACAATGCTGGTGAGTAAATTTAATGAGCAGCTGAATTGTACAAGTGAATTATTCATTCTTATATAAACCTTCTAAAAGCTTGATGTTTACGGTAGTCACATACAAGGAATATCATCTGATCCTTCTCTTGAACAGCGCTCTGCAACAAAGAACTCTTTGGTGGCTTTGGACGAGCTTGGTCGTGGAACCGCAACTTCAGATGGTCAGGCCATTGCGTAAGTTACCAATGAATGGGCATTTCTCTCGGTTCTTTATAATGAGCATAGTGCACAGGTCAACAGTCCTGAGCCAGTGCAGTAGTTTCTCACGATTTGATACTCTTCGAAAGTGCTTGATGGGTTATTGACATGCGGTTATGTGGTTGTTGCAAAAACATAAATCCTCAAAGAGCATCTAATATACCTGAAAGGTGGAGACAATCGACATGCACTGGACAGAACGTCTTTGTCTTGGTCCTTGATGGTTTTCTGCAGCAAAGTATCGGCTCGAATCTTTATCCTATCCGTTAGAACTGACCAATCATTCCCTGCAGGCATGCTGTTTTGTGGGGCTTAACTAATAAAATTGGGTGTCGAGGCATCTTTTCTACCCATTATCATCGTCTGGCCACCGAACACGCAACGGATCCTACTGTAAGATTTTTAGTCTACGGTAGTGCTGTTTTTTGTCATTTACTCCTGCAGTGATTTTGATAAGATGACGTGGGGGCTATGAAGAGTGGGTTTGTAAGATATTTATAATATATGTATATTCAACCTTATTTACTTGATCATTGTAGGTGGCATTGCATCATATGGGGTGCAAAGTGGCAAGCACCAAAGGAGGGCTCGAGGAAGTAACATTCTTGTACAAACTGTGTCCTGGGGCTTGTCCAAAGAGCTATGGTGTAAATGTAGCTAGGCTTGCCGGCATGCCAGAATCTATATTACAAAGAGCGAGTGCACGCTCTTCAGAGCTTGAATCTTCATTTGAGCAGAGGAGAAACCATCAGCCTCTTCATGGCCCCATCGCCTGCAAGCTATACAAAGCATTGGGCCATTCGCTGGAGAACGTAGCAAGAGACCCTTCCAATCTCGAATCGTTGGAGACGTTGATGCCGCTGTGGGCAGAAGCTAGAGAACTGGTTGCTGCCTCAGCCTAATAAGTCCTGAACTTGTGGTAAGTTAACACCCAAAGGACTAGACAACTTGAAATGTATTGCTTACCTTCTTTTGTCTTTATGGAGTTTATAATCTATACAGGTTGCCTGATTTTTGTACTAGGATATCCTAAGGACCAAAACAAACTGAACAAGGAGGCCTACTTTTCTTTCAAAATTAGGACGTAGCTACCAGTCTTGTGCTGTTATGTGGGCTGCGTGCCTGCTTTCCATACCCCTTTATATGAGGTTTCAATGTAAGTTGAATAATAAACATTATACCATGATTATGAAATTGCCAAAGATAGCTTTAAGCACTTGTAAAAGTTGCGAATGCTTGAAAAAATAGCTTTAAGATTTCGATACCATTAAAGTACTTTTCAATTTTAAAGTTCCAAAAGGCCATTGTTAATGCAAAAGAGATGGTGACAGTATACACAATTTGTGTAAACTTTGCTGTCCAGTTACTAATTAGTGTATCAGATATTTATTACTGAGATACGATGATTTTAAAAATCCACCTAAAACATTATTGTCATTATTTTCTTTGTAAATTAGTTCTTCTATTTGGAAAAAAAACAAAAGTAGCCCAAATATGTTAATTACAATTATCAAACAAACAATATACAGCTATGGGATTTCTCATAACATTGATCTTTAGCCAAATTTTATTAACATTTTTAAATTATTTCAATCTAAATAAACTTTTGTAAATTAGGCCTCAGTTTCTAATCAAGTCAACAATTTTTACACATATTTACACCAGACAGTTACATTTAATCTTTTTCATCCATATTAACCTACGTCTTTTAAGGTAGTTTAGTCGTACTCTAACAAATGATGAACAATGAAAAATATAACATTGTTTATTCCAAGTAAATTCATAGTTAATAAAGATGATCTAAGGATAATTCGTTTAAATCTTAGTTTATTTATTATATAAACACATAAACAATTAAATTTTTTAAGTTTTTGCCAAATTTGCCTTTATATATATATATATTATGCATTATAATTGTATAATTGAATGTTTGTATATAATTGTATATACATGTATATTTCAATGAATGATTTATAGTCATTAGTCATTGTCCCATATTTATTTAAAAATGCATATATATATATATATATATATATCACATGCCTTTCAGTGAATTTTTAAGATTACAGCAAAATGGAATAAATCTAATATTTAAACAAGATTTTTTGAAAGACACATGGATAAAATATTAAATCTCATTTCAAAATATTACATACTTGATTGTTTTAGTTAATAATTCCAATTATGTCAAATATTTGATGCAAAATTTATCTTACAAATTATAACTTTGTTATACATATGTATACATACATATATATACTTACATATGTAGAAATGCATAGTGAAACTACCAATGTATTGGCAGTTTCTTTGTTCTGGCAAGGTTGTTTTGATATGTATATATATTATTTTTTAATCATAAAAAAAACTCAAGTTAGCAAGGGATAAGAGTTATTGTTTCAGAGTTGTGATTGAAACATATTGTAAAAAACTGATGTTGGTACATTGCAAGTAGTATATTAATTGTCATGTAACTCTCATTACAACAGTATTATTCGAATTTATTTATGCTGACATTCAAATTATGTTTCTTCATGTTCAAATTCTTTTAATGTAGGACATGATCCTACTTGTTCTGTATTAAGTAATATAGGACACACATTCTTAATATAGGACACTAATGAAAAATATGAAAGAAGGTTTCAATTCTTGTGCATGCTAGAATTGCACAAGAGGAACACCCTTGCATTTGTATTTAAAGCTCAATAATTACTTGTTGTCATCCTAGACTAGATTGTAGATGTTCTAGTTGTTCTGTATTAGAAGAGAAATTAGGTAGGACAATGTCCTACCTTTTGATGAAATGTCCTACATTAGAAGGGCTTGTTCATGCTTCAAAAAATCAACAGTATTAATGTCTTTAAAAGTTAATAGGACCATGTAGAGAGTACAAGCATAACATGTTTGATTTTGAAATAAACCAATTGATATTTTGATTATAAACATGTTTTTTGGTGTGAGATTTAAATTCAACAGGTCAAAAAAAATGTGTTGATTGGAATCTCTCATTTTAATTTATTGTTTTTTATTATTTAAACTTTGTAAGAATGACCTGAAGTATATTTAACTTGAAAGTTCATGACTGAGTAAAGTTGATGAATTTTGTCAATTCAATGTTAGATGATATTCACCTTCACAGTATTATGATTTAATAAAAATATAAAATAGATTTCATAGTCTATAATCTAACTACTTGTACTGTTCATTGGTGTAGTTTTCAGAATTTTGTTACACACATAAAAACAAACAAATTATGAAATTTTCTGTTAATGTGCTCTTTGCTACTATTGAGTGAAATAGCACAATAACCATTTTTCAAATTTACCTTATACGTATAGACTTATTAATGTTGAAACACTTTTTACATAGTTTTTTCAACTTTCTTAACCACCATACAATATAATATATATTTTTACCTCATTTAAAAACCAAATATTCTCTTGGCGCAAGATACAATAACTCGAATATTTTCTGAATTTTCTACATAAACTATCAACGCATTATCCAAATTCTCTTTAAACAAATTGAGCCACAGAGACAACTCGCATGAAATCTCATAACTATATACTTTTAAAGCAAATTTCGACAAGGCCACACTTGTCCGTTAAATCCCGGTCGTCCTGGTCATAGGCCACACTTTCTGGTTTCCAAGACCGTTTAAACCCTAAAGCGCCTGTAGTGGTGGACTCTAAACCCCGGACGCCGAAGCCGACGGTGCTGGTCCGATACATCGCGCGGCGAGAGATTGAGCGTGTTTTGGTGTGGAATTTGAGCATCGTGGTGCTAGTAACGGGGATTTGTGTTGGTGGAGGAATCGGAGGCGAAGATGGCGAGCGTGGGCAGGACCATGGGCAGGTCCTTCCTGTCCACGACGAGGTCCGCGCTGCGCTCTTGCAAGGCGAGCGGGAGCGAAGCTGTGGGAGGCAGCATGAAGGGGAAGCGGAGCCCCTGCGCTCCCTCGTCAGCTCCCTCACCGTCCGCGACCTCCTTCTGCCAGACGCGGCGCCCGGCGTCACACTTCTTCCGGTGTGCTTGCATGCTCAATTTTGTCTTGCCGTGAATTCAATTGTTGTACATGGGATTTTGAAGGTTAAACTTGGAAGTGTGACGGTCGGTGCTTCGGTTGACAAGTTTCTCGTGGTTTGTTTGTGTGGTTTCTAGCTTGCCGGGGGAGATGGCAGCCATGCAATCGTTGCTTCCATTGCACAGTGCGACTGCGTCGTCTCGCTTGGTTGCGCAGCTGAGCACAACGGCTGGAGCTCTCTTTCAGGGTATGTCTCCTGATCGGTAGTGTGCGCTCTTTTGGCAAACCTCTTCCCTTGTACGTAGTCGCAGGCAGGAAAAGGATCACTCTGGAATTTTGAAATGTAAATTTAATTGCAGCCATCATCGATCACTGCAATGTTATTCTTTTTCTCTTTGAATCTTGGAAAGCGTTTTTACATTTCGGTGTTTGCCTGAACCACACTCATTTTGTGAACTTTCAATCATGATCATTCTGAAAAGTAATGTTCCAAGTGCTCCAGCATTACTTGAATTAGTTCACTTGAGAGGTTTTATGTGGGAGTATGTGAAGGCGCTCTTACTCCTTGGCAAGAAGTTTAGTGAATAGAGTGTCGTTTGGAAAGGAATTCAGTTGTTCTTCGATGTAAATTTTTTCTTATTAGAACGTGATATTGCCACCTAAATTCTATTAGAGTTCTTCTATATTCTTGATTGATTTTTAATTCACTTGCCTTTTTACACACAATTCTTTCGATTGTCGATCAATCATATAGCCCTGCCAAGTCCCTGAATGATAAAAGAGATATTGTGTAAGAAATGAGTTCCTTTTAGTTTGAATTTGTATCCTGTTGATCATGGATCCCATCCTATCTCACTACTCTGCGCTTACCTGGTCGACACTGTCTTTCTGTTTCATCGCTCGTTTCTTGTATGCATGATATTGCCAAGCATTTACAGGAACATGTGTTTTATTTTTATTTTTATTATTTTTATTTTTATTTTTTAAGTTTTAATTTTTAAATTTAAAAAAATTTATACTTTTTCTTGGTTAGTAGAGTGACGTCTTACCATTTTAGTAACTCATTACCATTTCAATACGGATCATTCTCAGTTTGTGCCGTTGGAGTCCGACAGATTCTACACGCACACAGAATGTTATGCTAAGTTGAATTTAATGCTTCTTTTCGTTCCAATGTGAGAATTCAGACATTTTATGGGTTCAATTAAGTATAATATACCGACGCTCGTGCTCATGAAGAAAGGTTGGGGATGGTGGGCATGCATGCATCAGATGATGAAGACGACACATAGCGATTTTATGGGCAGTATTTGATTCATTACTTGGGTACAGTCTTGCACTCTGTACGCATCAAATAACTTGTAGCAGACGAATGAAGTTTTCGTAATATCCATATCACAATGCTTGAACCTGAGAGAACCTATAGTGTGATCTGTAGATCACTAAGCGGAGGGTGATAGCTCTTCTTCATGTCTTTGTTAATGTTGGACCATCCTCTTTCTCTTTTCTTAATCAACCAGATACGATGTCATTTTCATTACGGGAAAAGCGGTTGATCTTTTCATCACTCTTTTTCGATCAAAGCTCTTTAGAGATTGTAGTTTCCTGCATTCTTACTTGTTTCTTGCAATTTGTTCCCTTCTAGGGACTCCCATCTCTTTTTATTTTTGTCATTTCCTCCGGAAGTATTCCTCGAATATATTTAATTTTGTGAAAGTCCTTACAAACCATGCCATTTTGATTTCCTTATACCTGCAGTATGCTCCACTTTTGTGTAGATGACTGCGATGACACGTGATGGGCGCTTGAATCCATACATTGATGCGGCCTTCTACATGACTGTGAGAGTTATCCCCCTGCGTTTCCTCGGTTCCTTCAGTTCCTACGAGTATTCGGGTTGTTCATTCGATAACAACATGTATAGTGTCTTCGCTCTGTATGTCGAGGTTCTTACGCGATTTATGAGGTTGAACGCATTTGGTTTTATGTCGTCCCTGATGTACCTCGCAAATGAGATTCCTTGGAGGAGAGCTTGCTAATTGTTGTTCATTCTAACCATGCAATACCTCGAGGTGGAGCTTATGTCCATAATTTCTTTAAAGTCTTCTAAGAATTTTCTCTCTCGTTGATATTTCTTTGTTCATATTGCTTCCTGTGTTCACTTCTTAACTTGCAATAAAGTCCCCTAAACGCTTTTTTGTTTTAAATTAATCATATTTCTTATTTTGCATGGTAATATGTTTTCGAGGGCACTACTTATATGAAGGAGTTTCTAGATAAGTTAAAGCTGTCGTTCTTGCTTCTGTCAGGAGGAGTGTGGCTCATTGACGATAACTGAGGTGCATTTCAACTTCTTGACCTTCAGCTTGTTGGTTGTGGAGCTGACCTTTGTTCTCTCACTCGTCGTTTAGAAGGATTTACCCATTAATGGAGTTTGTAGATATGTTTTAGAAATTTGACGCGGTTACTGATACTGTAGTACAGAAGTTATGTTTTTTCTATTCTCGTTTTCCCAAGCATGGTCAAAGATTCCAAGGAGAATGTGTGCTGGGACTTGTTACAACTCATGGTTTTTATTTTTTTGATTTATTGTTTGATCCCTGCATCTTCTGCCCGAAAGCTATTTTCAGAGACATGATTGCTGTTAATTTTCATTTATGTAGGAAAGATACATCTTAGGCTTTTTGTGGAATGGGGTTTGTAGTTGAGTAGTGAAGGTGGTGTTCTTGCTTCTGTCAGGACTCTGGATAATTGACGATAGTTGACGTGTCTTACGACCTACTTGAAACATTCGAGAATAGTCTGAGAGTGACTGAAGGAGGTTGATGACGTGCCAGCCCATTTGAGATCTCTGAAACCAAGGTGAGGTATTCACTGGGATCACTGAGGTCAGCGAGTGCGTTGTAACCCTCGTACAGTTGGAAGCGCGTTAAGTGGAATTTATGTTTGTTAGATCCCAGCCTTTTTTAGTAGCTTGGCAGTCTATCAATCATTCAGTAGGTTTTAGTGCAAGAATGATTTGAGATGCCATTTGCTCTCGGCCGCTTGTATGTCAATTTTCAGAGTGAGCGAACAATTTTTAATCCTGAATATATACACATGTAAACACTTTGGTGTTGGAAACGGACTTTCACCGATTCGTTGGAATCATTTACCTAGTCCTCTGTAAACATGTTAAGTTTTTCCAATTGAAGTCCTGCAGTGTCAGATATACGTGTCAGTTTATATTGGAGTTTCACTTGATTAAACATTGTAGGTTCCCCTTTCATAACGAGAAATTGAAGACTGTCAATTCCTTACTCCAGCAGATTTTCAAAATACACTTTCAAGGCTGTCAAGACCTTGGTTGCAATGCCCCTGCTTGGGGCCCTTTCTTGATAAAACCTCAATCTTTGTGAAGAAATGTCTTCAGTCCATGCAAAAAAGTGTTGTGCCATTTATTTTTCTAACCTTAGAAATCTATTAAATTACATTTCAATAGATGGAGAAGAATAAAAAAAGTAGCAATTGAAAGTGATATGGATCTTTGTAACGAAGCTTTTATCTAAATTTTGAATTAACATAAATGTTTTTTTGGCTCAAAACCCACAATTGCATTTAAGTGTTACAACAGAAACATATATATATATACATATACTTTTTATAATTACATATTTGTAGAATGAATAGGATTGGTTTGACTTAGGAAACAACTAATGAGATAAACAAAGGATATAAATGAGTCCTGTAGTTGTCCAAAAATTTGCATGCACTTCACTTAGAGTATACATAGAAGTTTCATAGTAGAAAAAATGCTTTTATATGAAGCAAAATATTTTTTAAAAAATTACAAACAATAAAAGATACGGTTCTTTTTAATGCAAAACAAGAATAGAGTGTAAATTTCAATAAACATCAAGTTTAATTGGTCATTTCTTAAAATTTTACAAGCATTGATGTTTTTGTACTTTGATTCATTAACTTAGACTAGCTTTTCTTCCTTCACTTGTTGCTTATTATTTATTTTTGTAATGGTTAAAGAAATTGGAGACTCATTAAGCCTATGTAATTTTTTTCTAAGAGTTAATTATGTTATTTGTAGTATAATTTTAATACCTTACTATTTATTTATTCCATAGATGAGGTGTTTCTATGTAATATTTTTAATATGCAACACTTACTTTAATATTTTAAAAATAAACTCACACTCACCAATAAAACAAATCAATTTATAAAATCTACTAAAAAATAATTTAATTTCTTTTTATTACTTTCAATTTTGCACTTTGCTAATTAGATTATCTTTTGCACTAATTTTGATAATTATATGTTGTGAGCTTTATATGCAATGTTTGCTAGATTTAAACCAAGTTGAATAATATTTATTGGATTGATGCAAATAAGAAGAAATTAGCTTATTAATTAATATTTTGGTATATCTTTTAGATCCCAACCTTAATTTATATTAATGTTCACTATCCAAAACAACCTTTATTAATCACATTGCTAAACTAATGTCCTTACCACCAAACTTGTCATAAATTCACTCATATGTACCACTAATATATATCGATCTACTTTTTTTTCATTAATACACATTAACCCTTCAAGAATCTATCCTCCTATCCATTAACAAAGTTTGGCACCCAAAAACATATTAAATACTGATACACTTAAATTTACAACTAACATTTGTACAATAGTGATATACAATTGCGAGATTCCAACGTAATTGGATTGACACGAACCTTCAAAGATCTTCAAAGTGTGAATTAGAAAACATTCAAGCCTCTAATCTGATGAGTTGCAAATTTAAATTCAAGCATAATATTTGGGGTTGAATTATGGAAGCAATATTCGGTCAAAATACTATTCAGCAATCTCTTACATCGAGATAACATAATCAAAGGACTTGATTAAATGAGCAATAGCAAGTAAAAGAGAACTGCACTGTTTTGGCTGATATCGAGGCAGAAGAGAATCGAACAATCAGGTATTTCCCTTCTCAACAGGAACCTGAAGCTGTGGTGGTGCAGGGGCCACAATAGTTATCTCCTGCACGGCATGCCAACCGTCCTCATTTGAGACCGTTATTCCTTCTACACGACCTTCTACTGCCTCCACGTCCATTTGGCATAGTAATAACAAATAAGAAAACCCAATACCACTAGCTCGTGTGTTTGAGGCACACCAAACTATTATGTCAATCAGTTGATATTCTGAAAGACTTCCTCAGGTATTACAGAAATACGTGAAAAAGGTCAACCGGTAATAAAATTTTCAGACATACTGGAACCAATTAGAACAAAAACACCGAAGATAAAAAAAAGACCACGTGATTTCGGCTCCCTTCAAGGACATGGAAAAAGAGGAATATTACTCTACCTGGCTGGTAACTGGGTGAATGAAAGAAAGACGCCAAGCATGTAACAGATAACCACAGTCACCTGGCAACACAGATTTCGGCCTTTGATACCCACTGCAAACACCAGATCTACATTCAATGAGAATTCTCAAACTTCTTCAGTCTCATTTCAAACAAATTTTCGAAGCTTATAGAAATGAAGTCTGAGCACTTCAATTTTATCCAAAATGAAGGACAATCAGGATCACCATGCCCCCAAAACATTTTAAACATCTCACGGATTTGGACATAATCTGCAAGTGGGTTTTAACTAAATGATACAGTGGTAAAGATCTGGCCCAATGTAACGAAGTTCTCACGAGCTTCTCAGTAAATGAAAATCCCTTTTACTCATTTTACTAGGTACGTACGTACAAGCTGGGTGCAGCAAATAGACTTACCCATCATCAGCAGGATCCATAGGTTTGTCCTCACAATTTTCCGCATTGACAGTGTTCAAATCATCACGTGGTCTTCCCCCAGCCACGTAAAGTGGATCTCCTTTTTGGTCGACCAAAACCAGCGAAGTTAGCATTCACAGTAAGCACTTGAGTAAGGTCCGATGCTTATAGTCTAAATTAAGCAGGTGGAAATGGTTGAACAAGAACGAGAGAATACAAAATGGACATATAATTCCAAATTCAGCAGCTACTTACCTACTAAGGGGTGACCCAAAGCTGCTAGGTGTATGCGTATTTGATGGGGCCTCCCCGTGTAAATTTGCACCTGCAGCACATGCACGTAAATTTAGTTGCTCTGTGAAAAAATATAACTGTGGCTAGGCTAGGCAGGGTGGATGTCGCTTGCCTTCAGATGTCCTGCACAAGATTACCTCGACTAGTGTTTGATTGTCTACAATATTTCGCCACAGTACAGTGACTTTGCTTCGTGATGGCTTCCCTTCTGCAACCACATGCATGGATGCGTTGAGCAACATATGATAACGAAGACAGTCTTAGATGTGTCTAAGATCAAAGATTTTGGCAGCTTCCAATCATCAAGCAGGTGAAATTCGATCCAGGATCTGCAGCACTGCACCTATTTCTGTTGCCATGTTGAGTCCACCTGCAACACCTGCATATTTCACTTTTCCAATTGGTATATCTGCAACAACCTGTTCATGTATCAGGAAGCTAGCGCAATTGAGTAGCGTCTACTGAAAGTAAAAGGATCAGGTACGGAATGCTTCTTTCCGAAGTGAAGATTAGGACTATAATATTCATAAAACTAACAAAAAAATTGTTGGTGGAAATTAAACAGGAATGTATTTCAAAGCAGCAAGCACAAAAGTCAACGAACGCTTAGTACAGCTACTAATTTACCATCACAGTTACTTCCTAGTGAGTTGGTTCCTCCGGTAAATCTAGAATGCATGTGATTGTGAAGATAGTTATAAGAAGAGCAAACAGAAGAAGCTACCTCGTCTTCCATAATGATGCCACTTGCTAGAGCACGATAAGTTTTGGTAATGTTTCGATCAATCTCTCTATCCCCTTTCTTAACCCTGTATCAAATCCAAACAACGTTGGCCAGAATTCATTTATGTGATACATGTGATTTCGCAATTCGCAGAAAACTAAGCCAACTAGAACCAAAGCTGACCTGCCAATGCTTACAGATGTGCCTGCCGCCAAATCAGCAGCAAGCTTCGACTTAGCGGCTGGAGACTTTGCACAAAGCAGAATTCCTGCAAGTTGACATCGTGGAAAAATATATCACTCAAGAAATTCAACTCCAATGTACTTATCACTTCCTTTGTGTTCAAATAAGATGACAAAACCCAGTATACTGATGATTTCTGTAAAATTGGTAGCTCCTGCAACCATTGGAATACTTACAAACAGGCATTTTACATGCGGTAATTGGTGTCGAAAACCTTAATTTTCAAACAGTAACATTGATCATCACTAGTATTAATCAAGAATTAATTATGTGCAAACCGTAATGCAGACTCTCTAAAATATTACAATAATAGTTTTCTCATGTTGGATTGAGTCCATAGAAAATGAAGAAACCTGAAGTTCCTCGACCAAGTCGGTGAACTGGAGCTGGTTTCCAGAGCCTTGTCTCATCTGAAGATGACACCGACGCTAAGCAGGCTTGTAGATGTTTCTCTTTCTCTTCATTATCCCATTCCAGCTGCTTCAATACTGTCCTTTGCTGAAAAAGTCCCCCTGGTAGGACTTGCAAGCCTGAAGGTTTGTTTATCGCTACCTGCGGCACAATAGCACAGACTATCACAGCCTGTAAGATAAGAGCAAATCAAATGCCCTCTGATGCAGCGAGTATTGTGAATATGAACTCTCTAGGTGGTGTTTGATTAATACAAGACCGAAGTTTCCTTTAAAAGACCATCGTCATAAGAAATTGCATTAATTCCAATGATGTTGGATTATAACTATCCACATGGTAGAAAAGCATAAAAAAGTTTCAAAATATACAGTACTCTACCAGATGATCATCTTCATAGAGGACACCAAGACGGTAGGGCACATCAGGCTCCCGCCACGGAAGCCTATGGTATACTAAAGTAACTCCATCCCTGACATAATCAAGGGAAACATCCAGCTGCAATCTCAGACATGAGTAATCGCATCAAACATCTAATGCTACCATGGTTTCAAGTGTATGTTACAAAGGCCGAGCTAATAATTTGCAACCTCAAGAATGTTAGTATGGCACTGAACTTTTAGGCTATTTGCAAGAACTATCTTCGCTGCAAGAAAACAATACTAGATCATAGAAAAAGAGAGATCACCATCAAAACTTCATGACTAAAACTTAAGTCTACAGCGCCTGAAAGTACCACACCTGACCTTCACTACCAAGAAATGCCTTGTAAATAGAACTTATGATTCGCAAAGTACTTACAAAGTATGCAATTAGCCAACAACTTCGTCATTTAATTATGAGATTTAGAAATACGACAGTATCAAGTAAAGGGTCTTTGGAATATATTGAGAAACCTGAGTAAGAAGCCAGGATCTGTAATCACGTTTCCATCAACACGAATCTGCTTATACAATTACGAAAAAAAGATCTCATGATAAGTCCGTTACAGCCAGAAAGACAGGTCAAGCAGAACGTGTAAGTAAGCAGTCGTGAGTACAACCTGACCATTCTGAATGCGCTGCAACCATCTGCGAAAAGAACAAAATAAATAAATAAATAAATAAGTAAGTAAAAACCCGTCCGAAATAAGTTATGAAGTAATGTCCCAGAAATGTGCGAAAACTTAAGTGAGAGAGCAGCACCCTTTTTCTGAAGCCGATTCCTTGTACTTAGCGGAATAATAATCTAAAAGGCTTGGAACTGCAACATGAAAATGAAACAATCAAAGCTGAATGTATGCAGTGCCACTAGTGATGACGCTCATGAGCTACATTATACGTGAAAAAAAATGTCAGATGGATTAAGTCATGGCCACAAAAGCACAGATGGCAAATCAACATCCAACTCGATCAGCTATAGTGGCATACATGGGATTAACGCACTTGTAAATATCAGAATACAAAGAAAACGAGAATTTCAGAACCTGCGGAGGAAGGAAGGCACTCGAAAGCATTGATGTACAAAATTCCTTCATTAAATTCTGGCCATGGCTTCCCTATCCACCCTATGTAATCCATGTCCTCACAGCAATAGATGAGTTTTGCGTTTTCTCATCCACCTGAACACTGCAACCATGAGCAATCATTTGAGAAAACCTCTGCGATCAATAATCGTTACTGCGTCTAAACACGTGACTACGAAACTCACATTTCTCAAAAGATCATAAAATCAATACAATTCATCGCCCTATGTGCGAACAACACATCCACTTCACTACTTACCTGAAAAAACGGAAGCAAAAATTCAGGCATAAATTCACATGCCGTGGGGAAAAAATCCTCTACAAACCTATAATTTAGGCACTCATAAATACTGGCTCAACAATTCTCTCACCCAGTCGCCATGAGATTTCATGAAAATAAAAGAAAACTCAAGAAACTCTCTAAATGACTGTTTAAATATTTCAGCTAAAGACAGCTTTGCAATACCTGGCCTACAAGATTATCAAAAATAATATTCAAGTAACGATAACATTGACAAATTCACGCATGAATTAAATACCAGGAAAACACCCGCGGACAAGGACAACCACTACCAGACTCGAAATAAACTCCTAGAACAGATCTTTGGTTAGGGCAAGTAATGGCTCAACCTGAGGGTTTCAAGCTACTAATTGCGCAAGCATCGCACTCACATGCATATTTGTCAAGTAAATCAAAACTTGAAAGCCAGAAATGTGCGAGCAACTTTGAAGCTAGCCAGCAGGCTTTCCGGTGGAACAAGGAGAAGTCGAGAGCTTGAAGGGCGAAGATTGACAACCTGATATCAATCTTAAATACCATGGTGATAACTCTGCTTTTGTTCGATGCGGCATTTGACTCTTTTCAACCGGGTCCTGTAGCCGGATATCGGATATCTGTCACCCTGGATTGAATCATTGTGTCCGGGTATGACAGAATATGAGGTATTTACAATTCTGCTAGGAAAGGCTCAAGAGCACCAAATTTAGACCAAAAAGAACAGTAATTTAAAATATATTCTTGCTATTCATATTTCGGCATTTTTTAATTCAATTAAAAAAATTAATATTGGTGTGGTGTAAGTCCTGCAAATGTAATCCTACAGCAATTTCTTCTTTTTTATTTGTTTGTTTTTTTTAATTTTTTATGACATGTTAAAAAAATAAAAATAAAAATAAAAGTCTTCTGAATATTTTATGAACATAACTACCAGTTTTGTAAAAAAATCATTCATATACTAATGAAAATTAATTTTTCTACATTCTTTTCTGAATAAAAACAATCTATACCATTTCAATATCTTAAAATGAATTTGTAATAAAGCACTACAAAATTTTGAATGTAAAAAACCACTTGTATTTTCAATTTAAAATATTATAGAATAATTTTTAAAAAATCGAGAATAAATGATAATTTATAAGATGATAATTTTTTAAAATTATAAGCAATCACATCAAACTTTTGACTATCTATAATTGCTATAAATTTTTTTAAAATTAAACATTTCGATTCATGCATCCATCAAGTAATAATATTTCTTACAAGATCAAATCATGCAACTTAAAACTTATATATATATACACATACATATATTAAATATAACTCACAAAAGCTCTAAAATGGAGATTTATAAATTTATTTATCAATCATCCTAAAACTTTTAAGAGTATTGAATGTCTTATTTGAGAGAAATTTGTCAATTTATTTTATAGCTTGTAAAATAAGGTAAAAATAAATACAAAAAAATTTAAAATTTATTTTATTAGAATATATATATATATATATATATATATATATATATAATTTTAAAAGTAATTAATAGAGATTAGCTTTAAGTTTTTGAAAAGTTTAAATTTATTTAAGCTACTAGATTTAATCTTACCTTCATATATACTAGTTAATGGAAAAATTATTGAGAAGCTTCTAAATGACTACATGACTTGCAAAATAAAGGTCCAATTTGTGGGATGCTTCTACAATATTTTTTAAGGAATAAAACATTTCTAAGAAAAAAATTTATAATTGCATGGCAAATCTAAAGATAATTGAAAATCTAATTTGCATCTAGAAAGCTTCTATAATGCTTCCTAAAGAAGATTTTATGTACCTAATTTGCCTCTACTTATTTATGTTTACTTCTACTTTATTTTTAGATTGATTCTATTTATTTAGATAGTACAAATGTCCATGATATAAACTTTGTAATTAGAGCTTTACAAATCTATTTAACATGTCATTAAATGAATTATAAAAATTAATACAAAGTTGGATTTGAATTTTTTTATTGACTTGTATTTAGAATTAAATATTTATCTTGATTAAAATAAATGATTTTATTTTGTACCATACATACTATTATATTAGTGTAAGCATAAAAAAAATAAAACATTGTATAAATAAGACTTAAGTCTTGTATCAAATTATTGATTGTACTTACAAAAATAAAATAAACTGAAATGAAGATTTCTACCAAAATAAAAATGAAAATAGTATTGTATAAAAATTATTTCAAAAAAATTACATTAAAAAAAAAAAAAAAAAAAAAAACAGTTAATTAGACTTTTTATATTCACCTCCATAGACTACCAATTAAGATTTTTTATAGTTGCATAACAAAGTATTAAAAATAACACTACATCACTCTAGTGCTTACTAACCACTATGTAGGGATATAATCCATCAAATGTTATTGTCTTTGTCAATCTTATCTTATGCCATTTTTTTTTTTAATGCCATTCTAATAATTTAAATAATTTCAACACGTAGTTTAAATTTTTTTTAAAGTCAAGTACAATGTTGATTTGGCCACAACTCATGTGCTGGTGTTGGATGAGATCTATCCCAAGAGCATTCATCGGAATGCCTGTTCTAAACCCTAAACCCTGACACTGAGTCTGTTCTCAATGTTTGTTCTCAATGTTTGTTCTGAATGTCGCCATCGCCATGCGGAATGGTGCTGGAGACTGGAGTGCATGAAATGGAACACCAATTAGGTGTTGTCAGGTGATCGATTGGCAGCGAGCATGGCGATTGCGGACGCCATGGCGAGAGTCAGCAAGGAATCGTCGTCATCGCGGTCAAGTGCGGGATGACGGCAATTTGGGACAAGTGGGGAGCGAGGGTGTCCATGACGGTGTTGTGGGTGAACGACAATCATGTGG
Source organism: Physcomitrellopsis africana (assembly GCA_036785485.1). Lineage (NCBI taxonomy): Eukaryota > Viridiplantae > Streptophyta > Bryopsida > Funariales > Funariaceae > Physcomitrellopsis > Physcomitrellopsis africana. Next base: position 210,134 of record JAWRVF010000014.1, on the reverse strand, counting down.
TGCAGGTCAAGACGGACGAGGTAGATGGGCATTTCGCTCTTCAGGCGCGTCCCATTTCTCTTTCTTTTTCTAAAAGAGTGTGAGAATGCAGAGAAATTCGCGTTTATTGAAGGTTGGCTTCGAGGGATGTAGTGATCACTGCGTCATTCCAGTTTTGAGTACGGTTGTGTGCATCACTAGATCGGTGCAGGGCAAAGGAAGGCAAAGCAGTTAACAAAACCTGAGTTAGGGCACTCCAGGAGGGCAGGAGTTCCATTGAAACAACGTCTAGCTGAGTTTCCTGTTACCGAAGATGCGCTTTTACTCGTAGGCACCGAGCTTTCAGTCCGTCACTTTAGGCCTGGTCAATATGTGGATATTGCTGGAATTACGGTCAGGAAAGGCTTTCAGGTTTGGACACACTCTCCTGCACTCGCATTTTGTCTGCACAAATTCAAAAGGCAGTGGGCAATTGGTTGCTAGGAGTAACGGCGCGGGTTGAATTGCATTGTAGTTATGCATCGAATGTTCTCTTTTCAGGGAGGAAGGAAACGGTGGGGTTTTGCTGGTATGCCCGCATCTCATGGTGCATCACTTTCACATCGAAGTTTAGGATCTACTGGTGGGCGTCAGGATCCTGGCAAGGTATGTCACTATTGCATTCAATCCTTGAATCATTTTCGAGCTCCCGAATCGCAATTATCTTGACTATTTCAGCTGTGGGTTTTGATGTACTGGTCCCTTTATTAAAACAAAAACCAATTCAAGTAAGGTCTACGTGCATCAATTATGTTCAAGAATAGTCTATCGACGTCGCGTTTAATGGATGGACTTCAATGCAGGGGACTTTAAAGGCAAGAAGATGGCGGGGCATATGGGTGCGGTGAGAAGAACAGTGAAAAATGTATGGATTTACAAAATTGAGCCTGAGAGGGATCTCATGTGGGTTCGCGGTCAGGTACGTCATGTCTTGTCTTGTAACAAGCGCTCACGTGCACTTTCATCCATGGCTGATGTGTTTGAATCACCCAGAAGATGGGGTATTTGCGGTTGTCTTGACCTAGAATGTGGCGTTTGATGTTAATAGGTGCCAGGCCATAAGGGCAACTTCGTTTACATCAGAGATGCTTTCTACAAGAAGCCTGATTTCTCAGTTGTTTCTTTTCCCACGCATGAGCCAGGAGAAGATGACGATCTTTCCCCATCGATTGCTGATTTTGGTGAAGTTGATCCATTTTTAGAAGAGTAGATCCTCTATGGTCCTTTAGAATTTCTTTAGCACATCCTGATGAGCTACTCCTTGTCGTTGAGCAATTAGGTCATTCTCATACTCCACCATTTAGGAAGCAAACCCATGTGCTGAAGGTCTCTCACAGGCGTGAGTTCTTCAAGAGATTAATCTTACTTCCAATTATGGATAATTAGTGTGGCTTGAGAAGACATTAGTTTTATAACGCAGTATTCCGACACTACCATGAATGCAGCCCTTGGGGGAGTGAGAGCATGAGTTTTCAGGGTTGTAGGTTGCTAGTTCTCCTCTACATTAATCTCTCTTACGCAACAATTTCAACCAGCAACCTGAAGACAAGAGGTAGAGCACCGCAAAGGAAGATGAAGCGAGTATACATTCGGTTGGGTGTAATCGGCAAGTCGTTGTTCTGGTGAACATAATTTGAGCTAAGCTACAGTTGCAGCAGTTTTAGATGGAGTTGAAAAGTGTGGCATAAGGTTACTTGTGTAATTTGGAACGTTCTACAGACTGCACATATCCCTATTTTTGACAACATCACGCTCACTCGTTTTTCTTCTTCCCAATAGTAAGGAAGTTACAACGGAACTTAGAAACCGTTCCTTCTACATTCCATATTGGACTTCCTCTATTTGCCGTGGGTTTCATAATTTTTCTTCCAGGAGAACATCGTTTGCTGTCGGGTCTGAGCTTCCAGCCATCGAAACTCTTACACTCGGAAATCTTTGCAGTAACCGAATTCGAAGGCAGCAACTTGCAGCAATCCGTCCAGTGTCATCCATCAATACGAAACCATTCCCAACCTTTTGACTTCGACCTCGGAGGACTTGTGCGTATGTGAAGATTTTATGTGGGCACCTTATCCTTCTGGCGTCCTGCTTGCGAATTCTCGGAGGATACTATGAGAAGGTGTTTCAAATCTGGTATTGGTCACGTATAATTCTTGCTGGGCTCAGAGGATGATATCACAGCAGCCGAGGCCATGGTGGCCCATTTTGTCTCCAGTCGCTCACTTCGTCCTTCTGCTTTAATGCTATGCCTCTGCTGTTGCGGAGGCGAGTGGTGATGCCAGCTGTGCGACCCCGTAACTGGATCGTCCAAGCGGAGGATACTTGCTGAGTACCGGTAGGTGTATGAAGGCTATTGAGAAGGAAAAAATCGAGAGTATCACAAGAAACGTGAAAATTCAGATGGAATTCGATGTCATTTGCTGTGATCCGTTTTCAGAGAAAAAGACTAGTCGACGGTGATTTTCGCAGAAATTTAGCGTAATCTAATTGAAGGACACAATTTAGTGGTTATGTAAGACGCATTCTCTCTCTCCACCGGTCAGTGGTTCGAGTGGCATTACTTGGTACCGAACTCCTTCGGGTTTTCTTCATTGATTCTCACTGTCCAGTGTTCAAATTTATGTTATGAGCGGTGAATTTGCTTCGATTTGAGTGAACTTTCCTCTTTGAAAGTTCTATACTGTGGGTTCCCTAGTGCTGCTTGACAAATTCGGTCGGTTCAAAACAAATGAAGAATATAATCTGTGCCTGTCATTGATAGAGAAATTGATCATCGATCCAATTTAATGCTCAGGTCTGTTTCAACTTGATCAGTGGAAATTCTTCATTTCTTGCGAAGACTACTCATCTGTGTACATATGTCATTACAAAGGGACGGTTTATTTTTTCTCGTAAAAGTGCAAGATGTCCAGAACACGACCAAATGCTTTAACGCAGATGATCACAAGGACGTGAAATGCATTGACACGTAGTGGACGCAGCTGACAAGCGAATTGGCGGCCTATCAACCACAGTTGCTATGCACATTCGCGGAAAGAGTGTGCCTAGCTTCACTCCTTACGTGGCTGCCGCTGATATCATCATCGTGCAATATTCGCATCATGGTATACTCTCTGCCTTATTTCTTTATGCCATTTCCAATATAAATGAGATGTTTTGCCATCGTGAATGTAAGCATTGTACACATTTGTAGCCACATAGTTACAAGGTAGATCCACGTAGAGAAGGTTGTGATGACGGGGAAGAGAAGATGGTGTGCTTTTATCTCAGAAAGTTGTCAGGTCTGGAGTTATGAGCGGTTATTTCCTCAATTTGCAGAGATTACCAGATCACAATGGGGAAGGGCTAGTTCCTAGAATTGTGTGAAATTTGCACAGCTGCCATTGCAACTAGTGTCGAATGTACCGTACTTCTTACACACCTACTGTCAATGAATTAGTTCCAACATGCAAACCAGAGGTCTGTCCAAAGTGTTCACGAGAACTAATTTTCGACTCGACAAATACGTACTAACATTCGAGTTAACAGGACTTCAAACACCATCAAAAAAGTCCTAAGATCGTCCTCAGGTCTATACAAGGGTGAATCAACAATCATTCGAGTCAATGGGACACAACTCAGTTACTGTGAAATGTTGGATGAAGTATTCATTAAATGGCAACATCACAAAGTGATGCACCCATTTGTTAACCTCGAACTATGCTAGTGGACAGGCTTCCTTCACAGTCTGGAACACCTACAGTCTTGGGGCAAGGGAGAACCTCATCTGACTCGAGTATACGTGCACCAGGCCCAACAACCTCAGATCTATTGCCGTGGCATGACCACACATCAAAACTTACACTATCTGTCAATAATAAAATTCACTCATCAAGGCACTTGGCACTGAATCGCTTACCATACTGCTTTATACGAACTACCCACATGTTCCGAAACCCAGAGAATAGGATCCCCGGTCGCCGAGATCACGGCCAGAGGTTAGGATGCCATCTGCCCGGTGCACAATCGGTCAGGAATAAAGAATCGACCAGGTGGTAAATGAATAGAAGTCTATGGGTTACAATTCTAAATCTAGATGGAAACCTGGAGATCCTTAACCCATGGGTCGAGAGGCTTGCCGATGGAGTAAACAACAAAGCCAATCTTGCGCATCTCCTCTACGTTGAGGACATTGCGCCCGTCGAACAGGAAGGCAGGCTTCTGCATGTTGTCATAAATCTTTTGGTAATCGAGCTTCTTGAACTCGTCCCACTCAGTGATAATGCAGATACCATGTGCATCCTTGCACGCTTCATAAGCATCCCACACCACAGAGACTTGCTTGAATGCGGTAGGGCTCTGGGGCTGCAGGTGCTGGGGATGATCCCAGTCAAATTTGTTCATCGCCAGATCGCGCTTTATCTGATCCTCAGTAACTTGAGGGTCGTAAATGCTGATCTGGGCCTTGTCGCCGAGGAGGCCATGGCAGACATCAATGGCAGGGGTCTCCCTGGTGTCACCGGTGTCCTTCTTGAAGGCAAATCCAAGCACGGCAATCTTCTTGCCAGACACGGTGTTGAACATGGAAGACACGACACGCTTCACAAACCTCGTCTTCTGGTAGTCATTAATAGAGACAACCTGCTTCCAGTAATGGGCGACTTCGGGGAGTCCATTACACTCACAGATATAGACCAAGTTAAGGATATCCTTTTGAAAACAAGAACCACCGAATCCAACACTGGCGTTCAAAAACTTGGGGCCGATGCGACTGTCCTTTCCGACGGCATAAGCAACCTCGGACACATCAGCGCCAGTAGACTCACACAAAGCAGACATGGCGTTAATAGAAGAAATCCTCTGTGCCAAGAAGGCATTCGCGGCGAGCTTGGAGAGCTCAGCAGACCACAAGTTGGTAGTGATAATGCGGTCCTCTGGCACCCAGTGAGCATACACAGCCTTCAAAGCAGCCACAGCTTTCTGTCCCTCCGGAGTCATGCGTCCACCGATCAGCACACGATCGGGCTTGTCCAAGTCTTCAATAGCAGTACCCTCGGCCAAAAACTCCGGGTTCGACAAGATCTGAAAGTTGATCCCCTTATTGTTGTGCGTCAGGATCTTCTCGATCGCCTCTGCGGTCTTCACCGGCACGGTAGACTTCTCAACCACGATCTTATCGCTCTTGGACACATCGGCAATCATACGCGCAGCGCTTTCCCAATAAGTCAGATCTGCAGCCTTACCAGCTCCCAAACCCCTGGTCTTGGTTGGAGTATTCACAGACACGAACACAATGTCCGCCTCAGCGACGTGCTTCTCTACCTCCGTCGAGAAGAACAAGTTCTTACCCCTGCACGATTTCACAACATCGTCCAAACCCGGCTCATAAATCGGCAACTCATCACTGTTCCAGGCCGCAATCCTGGGCTTGCTAATGTCCACCACAACAACCTCAATGTCGGGGCACTTCAGGGCAATCATGGCCATGGTTGGGCCACCGACGTAACCAGCACCAATACAGCAAATCTTCACCATCTTGCCCGAGATCTAGACAACTCCCTCCAAGAAAAGAACACAAACTCAAAACCAAACCTCACAAAACTCCAGATGTAGAACTCTAAAAGGTAAATGCGCAGAAACCCAAGTGAGCAAAAGGGGCTAAATTAATCCCGGAGACGAGGCAGAGCAAGGAATTGAGCGAGGCGGCGTGCAAAGGCGCGTTTCCTTGCGGTGAGGGCGACCAGTGGCAATGGGATGTCCCTTGTGAGGCGAACGAACGAACGGCGAAAGGCGAATTTCTGCAGCAGGAGTACGGGTGGCGGGGTTCTTGTAAAGGGCGCGTGCCTTTAAAGGCGATCTAACCTTTAAAGGAGATCCAGATCGGGGCTGATGATTGATTGAGTGAGTGTGGGACGTGAGCCTTGGGGCTAATCTAGGCCTTTTAGGGTTTGGCCTTTTTGTGGGGTCCCCACAGCATGACGCAGTTGTGGTGGGCTTGGACCCTCTAAGATCGTCACCAGATTTCCCTCTACCATTTCCCGGCGCTCTAAGACCCCCCCCCCCCCATGTGCGTGGATCACGGCTATAGGGTTCCTTAAAAGTAGGAAAAAGTGGCTTACTTTTCTAATGAAAAAGTAGGAAAAAGTGGCTTACTAGAACACCAACCAATATTAAAAAGTTCTTCTTGTACAGACCCTAAATCTTAAACCTGGTGTTTTTTTTGTTTTTTTGTTTTTTTTTTGGAAACTCTCATTCTTTTAGGAATGTGATAATTCTTAGAACATTGTATGTACATTGTAGACATACTTAGAATTTAACAAAATAATAAGCATCGATACAAATTAGCTCTAAATTATACAATCTATTGGATTTCCTACCTTTGTACCAAAATCTCCCAATATTTCTTCGGCAAGATCTTGATGTAAGAGTAATTTCTGTTCCTTTTTTTCTTTTTCCTCATATTGTAGTTGGTAAGAATAAAACCTGCACTTGTGTTGTAATATATTCCAATACTTTTCTAATTAAAATTTTTAGTTTTTTTTAAAGAATGAAATAATTTTAAAATAAAAACAAAAAAATAATGGATATTTTTAGAATATTTATTATAATTTATATAAAAATATATTTTTTAAAATACTTATATATATATATATATATATATATTCTTTTTATATGATAAAATCTCCAAATGTATAACAACAATTATGCAAAACCACTTATTTTTATAGACATTGTCATGTGGCATGATCTTCAATCCGGGAATACACTAGGTACTTGGCTATAGAGAATTTATTTGTAACTTATTGGCAAGACTCCAATAAATAATTTTCCCTTAATAAAAATGACAAATAATACAACGATATTACAAACAAAAAATTATATTCATAAAAATCTCTTGTATTTAAATAGGTTTGTACATGAAGTCCTTCTATGGCATATAAAAAATCTCAACACCTTTTTCTTTATAGAATCTCAAGTAATCAATTGATGATAAGTTAAATTGCCAATAATTTTCAAGAAAAATCCATAATCTCCTTCTAAAATCTTATCTTTACATCAAAATTTTATTATAGCTCTATATATCCATTTTCCACCTCCATAAAGTCTTGGCTCCTAAAAAAATCCCTTTAGTTTGTACAAAAGGCTCAAATTGCAACAAAATCCTTCCATAGTTTAATCACCTGCAAAAATTTATTTCTTTCTAAAATTTAGAGCTCAATAACTCTTGATACAACTATTCAATTTCTATAAAATTTCTCTAAAGTGTAGATAATACTCTTAAGCTTTACTACAAAAAAAATCAACTCTAGATTCGCTTCCAATTGCTTGATATCTTAAAAATCCTAGCAGGTACTTAAAACCCTAGTTTATAGACAGATGAGCATTATTTCCTTTATATCTCAAAATTCCAAAATCCTAATGCCACAAAATTTTTGTACATAGTTTTTTAACATGAATATACATACTCCTTAAAATTTTGAGCCAAAAAATTATCAAATTGCCTAAGATATGGCTCAAAACACAACCACTACTTAAGCGGGGTTACTTACTGCCCTCAGATTGCAAGCACTAACTTCAACTCCTAATATCTCCTTCATCCTAGCTTGGATTTCATCAAGCTATATATGAAAAGTATAGCTAAGAAAGTGTTCTTTCCAACTCCAATTGCCGATCCTCTATTGCTTTCTAAAAGAGTGACAAATTATATCCGAAAGAGTGACAGTAGGTACAATTTTGATACCTTAACTTTGAGCACCTGTATCTCCTTCATAAAAAGTCCAAATCATACAATTTTTGTACCAAAACCATAGCCAAAAATCCAAACTTTCTGATCTTAATCTTTAATATTCAAATCCCTTTGAAAAAAAAACCCTAATCCCTAATAAGCCTTCAAGCAGCCTCCTTGAAGTCCATTGGACATGACTTTTGGCTAATAGGAATAGAGACTTATATCATCTATTTCCATTCATCCACATGGATAGCCTAACTACTCCTTTTCACACTAAAAACCTCTTTCCAATCCTTTTTCTAGTAAGATTTATATAATATATGTTCTAAATATCAAATAAAAGAAATAAACAAGATATCAAGGGTCACTAATGTCTAACAAAGGTGACTCAAGATATATAAAAGTTATTATCAATATAAATTTGACCTCAAAAGTCACTATCAAAAAAAAAAAAAAAAAAAAAAAAAAAGTTATATAAATCTCAATAACAATCTTTTTAAATAGAATCCTTCTAAATTAATAACCTAACCACATTTTAAAATCAATAAAAATCTATTAATACGGCTCTCATTTAGCTAAGTAGTAAATTATGTATAATATATATATATATATATATATATATATAACATTTTCACATGGTAGCCGAACTACAATACTACAACATTTACTATGTTGATATATTTTCTCTAAGTTTTATTATATTTCATTAACATTATAAAATTTAATCAAACTTGATTACATAATTTCAAAATTTTATCAAAATATCTTCTTCATTTATATTAATATATTTTACTTGTTATTATTTTATTCTTATAGAAGAAAGTAATAACAAAGCTATCAAAATCAAATCAAGGTATATGATAAATATTTTGTTGCTATAAAAACATCAAAACTTTAGAAGAAGTTTCTTAAAAAAAAATACATAAATATAAATCAATCAAAAATCATTGAATTATAATATTTGTACATCATGATGTAAATTTTGCACTTTATGGAACAACATTTGCATTATTTGTTTTGATGTTTTTCTTTTCTTAAAAGAGTAATTAAATTACATATCCTAAGCATTTTATCATTTTTCTTCTAGTTGTACATTGATTATACATCCTTATCAACAAAAATGAAGTTTCCATGACTGTGGATATGGCTTGTATTTGTCCTTCTGCTGTCACCTTTCTCTCGGCCACGCTTGAGCAATTGGACTGGAGATGGTGCTAACACAGAAACGGGGGGCATCCTATCAGTTTCTGCTGTATGAGATTTCTATGCACATTGCGTGGGTTGAACAACTGCAACACCAGAAGAGAACTTAGTCATTGAATCGAATGACTGGATTGAAGACATACTGCATTGTGACATGCTCTAGTGAGACAAAAACTTTCTCACTTAAAAACTCAGCCTCAATTTGGATTGGTATTGTGTTCCATCCAGCAACTTCATGACCAGTATCATTGAGTTGAGGTAATACCTGTGCACAATCGCCAAACCGCAAACAATGATCTTTTCAACGGAGCACATGATCACACCATGCCAGCAGTAAGCTTCACAAATTTCTGATAATTTTATCCGCTTAGCATACTTTGATGGCTTCCACACAAAATCTTAGCAATGAAGAGGTCGAATGAAGGTGAACAAATGGTGCAAAAAGGACGCTATTGTCAGATCAGACGATGTAAGCGTTAATCCACTGGGCTGGGAACGAGGCTGAACCAGCCAGTGACCGGGTCTGTTTTGAGACCTGCCATGGGTATGAATGGAAGGAGATTTTGAGCTCGTTGATCAGCCCCACTTTCTGTGAATTGCAACGAGCCTTCACTTGCAGAACGAACCATGCCTTTACCGACTTTACTTGACTCCTGGTCAGTCGGAGCTTCGTGAGCTTCATTCACATCGTATTCATGCTGGTTGCAAGTGCATTCTGCTACACCTGATTGCGACAGAGTCTCAGACACCAAGCTAATCCTTGAAACACTATGCGGAAGACGTGAGGGATGTGATTCCAGAGCCGAACATCCTGAGCAACTCTTGATTCTAATCATGGATGCTGCAACCTTTGCTGCAGCGGTGGCTGTGGACTTCCATTCAATGCTGTTTTCCCTGCTCCTTTCGTTTCCACTTTTCTTCTGCCCCTTAAAAAACAGCGGGTGTCAAGGGATGCCCGTCCATCTTGTATCCTGAGCCTGAGCGAAGCAACAAGAGGGCAAACTCACTTCGTGATGTTTCTGCGCTCTCGGAGATCCATCCTCGCAAGCTTTCCCGAGAATGGCGAAGCTCCCAAGCTCGACAACTGCCTGCAGCTGCTGCCATTGCAGCTGCTATGGATTCTCTCAGTTGGAGTTCACATTCTTGTTTATGTTCTTCCCTTCGTAGCATTTGCAGCTTGAGCTCAGCTACTTCCGTCTGTGTTCAGATAAAGAGCACATTTATGACACTCTGCCAATGTGGCACTTGAATGGTTCTAATGAAATTGCAATAGAGGCATCCAGGTGAAAAGCGAATGGAGCTCTAAACCGTTCATTATCAGATTGCGAGAGGTGCATGGCACCGCATACCTGCACACTTTCGAAGACCTTTCGTTGGGATGAAACAACTGATTCCAAATCACGAATGCGCAACTCCGTGTCCATATTTGCGTTCTCAGCTTGCACACGCGCTCTGATTTGGATTTCTAACGAACGCGTCAAATCCAACACTTGCACGGAGTTGGTCTCCGAGGTGCCAAGTTGGCGTGCAGACAACAACCTTTCAAGTTCTTTCACCTTCAACGATAGATTCCACCTTCAGGTCTAATTACTACCCTTTCAGATGAACTCCAGAAAATGAAATAATGTCAAGTTAAGCCTATAAGCAAACTGGTAAGGTTTCAAAAGAGACCCATTATATAATGAAGTAGCTGATCCTGATCACATGCGTAGCAATACCAACCTTATGTATATCAGCACGAACAGCTTGTCTTGCCTGCTCCAGCTCAAGCTCAGTACGCTGCACCCGATTAGACAATTTTCCTTCTGTACCGCCTTGATTTTCAATTGCAATCTCCCACACATTATCCTCTGCCTTGCGTTCCAAGAGAGAATCAGGTCTCGAGGAAGCATCAAGACAAAGTCTTGCACTTCGATCTTCAACGGAGTGCGTTCTTCTTGAAAGAACCTGTACCCAGGGCAAAGACTCGGCATCCCTACAATCATCCTCTTTCAAAATTTTCGATGCTCCTTGAATATACTTGTTGGATTGACCGCCAGATATCTTTCTTTCGGTCAAAAGATGATCAGCAGGTCTCATTAACGATACTGTACTTGTAACGCCTCGAGTTTCGGACTGAGATGCATTGGTCTTAGGAGGAGACCCAACGGCTGCTGTCCGCTTTCCGTCGACCTTTATCCACTCGTCCCGATTCTCAAAGACATTCTCAGCCGCTGAGAAAGGTGTAGAAGCCTCAGAGTTGCCACTAATGCTACTGATGATCGGTGAGCACACTAAGCTTGCTTCTTTAATAATTTTGTCTGGAATTACTCCACTAGAAAGATGCACACTTTTACCAGGACCAGAATCCTCCTCGACTCCTAACAGAAGACTTTAAGGGGCTTGGTTTACTACAACTTCTGATCCTAGAGACGAAGACAACTCATCCACAAGGGTGGATTCATCGTCAGCTTTAAATATTGCACCTCGATTCGGAAGCTCTTGATTAGCTCGGTCAGCCTTTTCTAGTGGATCCTTCCTCCTCCCGGTCTTCTTCTCGCGTGCATGAAGTGTGCTTGACCTTTTAGATGTATTGGACTTATGGTCATTTCTGTCTTCTGCAAAGAGGTTGAGAACTTCCATCTGCCGCATTGCAATTCCGAACTCCAGCTTCTTCCACCTTTCCTCCTGATTACATACTTTTTACCAGATGAGACGAATCCTGATTTTTTATATGCAAAGCATTGGATATCTTTGACAGACCCCAACTCTACTTAATTGCAGAAAAAAGAGGCATAAAAAAAGTCTTTTCCTTCACATGTTTGTTTAGGCAGGACAGAATGAGATGAATGACTTTAGTCATAAAAATAGGATATGAAGAGCATACCAGCAACTTAGCAGCTTGACTACCCTTCGGAGCTTCTTGAAGTGGCATTCGGCCCCGCCGACATTTTCGAGTGACGTCTGCCCCTCTTTCCAGCAAGATTCGTCTGTAGAAGAGCCACAAAATCATTGACATGCAAGAAACATCACGTTATGAAACTATTTCGAATTCGGTTTGTAACAGTCATTCCAAATATACTAGTTACACCGACAAGGACCCAATTGATTCTTCTTTACTCCTGCCTTTAAGATCCCATGTCCTGCTCTTGTCCTACTCTCGACTTTTCCTTCCATTTAAAGTTCAAGAGGACAATGGGACTGAAGAAAGCTCTTGCAGACAATCAACAGAGTTGTTTCGTGCTCCATGATGAAGTGCTGTGCAACCGTCGCCATCAGCGGCATTGATTTCAGCCCCACCAGTCAATAGAACTTCTGTAGCTCCTACACAGTTGTGACTAACAGCGTGAACGAGAGCAGTTTTTCCTTCTGAGGTTCTTGCATTTACCTGTGCACCAGCCTGGATATATCGCACAGGAAAGAGGATAGTGCCGTGTGTTCAGATAGGTAACGTATCTGTGAAAAAACAAATCTAGGGAGGTTTACACGGATGTATCAACTCCAGAGGTGTAGAATGTAAATCAAAAATTGGAAAGATCTAAAAGAATTACCTGAAGAAGAATTTGAGTACAATCACCATTACGGCCCTCTGCAGCAGCAGTAAGAGCTGTAACACCCCCGTGAGATCTTGCATCTACCGAGGTATTGTAGCTGAGAAGAACCTTTAAACACTCAGAGTGCCCAATATATGCTTGGCCATCAGAAACCAAAAGAAATAGCGAACTTCACCAAATTATTGGTTAAAAACAAAAAAATGCAAACAATAGTAAGTTTTTCACTTCTAAGAAGAGGTGATAGAAGTCAACTTATGCCAGTATAATACACTAATCATGTGGCACAAGAAGTTGGTAACCATGCGAGTAGGTGGAAGAACCTAATTTCTAGGTCATACCTGCGTCTGTTGGTGAGTGTAAAACCTTAGACGCATTCCAGTCTCTGGGACTATATCTATTCGAAAATGACAAGTTATGTACTTTAAACAATTTGGATTGAGACTAGTGCTATATCCAGGGTACTGATTGATCTAAGAGATGAGTAGTCTATTGCTATGAATGGACCTCTAAATATCGAAAACTTACTCAGCAAACCCACCGTCAGCTGCTGCCAGAAGGGGTGTCGCACCATCTGGATCATGGGTATCTACGTGAGCACCACTTGACAGCACTAGCTTCACGACATCGACATGACCACCTCTGCAGGCCACTGCAAAAATATGTATACTGAGATTCTTTTCCAATTGTGGAAAGCCGGCACTGCATTTCATGCTACCTTGACAAAAAATCTAAAAAATTTAAGTAGTAAACATGACACAAGCCCAGTTACTGCGCCTTTCACCGAAAAGAACGCTGCAATCTGTAGAAATTTGATAGTGGCTCTCCACCTGACCATTGGAGAGAGTAAATCAAGACATGTATCGAGTTCTAAACCCGAGCTACTATGAACATTACATTAAGTGCCTCAAAGTTGAAATTCTAACAACACATACATAATGTACTGATTGTACATGATTTGATAAAGACAGGGTTCCACAGGAACTCCAAACAATTCGTGACTACCATCCAATGAGGACTTCAGTAAGGCTGGACACAGGCAAGAACAATACTCTTAGCAGCAATGAAACAACAATACAAACCTGTGAGAGCATTCCTAAAGCCACTGAGCATAATGACTTGGATTTGCCAAGTTTGTTCGGAACGCTCGAACGGGACTCCCCAACGTCACCCAAAGCGGGAGCAGATGAATACGAGGTTTTAGACGACTTGTGACCTTTTTCATGTACTGACCAAGTGCCACTGTGCTTGCTCTCGGCATCAGTCAGCAATCGTATGGTCAGGTCAATGTCACCTCGATTAGCTTTCACCGCCTCTGGCGGTTGATTACAGTCATCGCGGATCTTCACTGCGAGTTCTCGAGGAGTCCGCCCTTCTCGCTCGCGAGAAAATACGTTAGCACCTGGAAGAACAACATCAACAACAAGAAAAATAGTTAAGAGATACGTCATTGGCCAATAAAGATTCTGATAATCGATTACACAACCCTGAATGAGGTGAAACTCATGACCAAGATTTGTAAATTCTCAATACATTACAAGTCCTGGTATATGCAAAAGCAGCCGGAACTTTGTGAGCTTACCATGCTCTAGGAGAAGTTTCACACAGTTACACCGGCCATAGCTGGCTGCCATGTGCAGTGGAGTATAGCCATCCTTATCATGCGCATGTATGTCTGCACCAGCATCCAACAATAGATGCGCACAATCTGCTGGAATCATCCGGGATGCGAAATGCAGAGCTGTCCGGCCTTTCTCGTCCCGTGCATTCATTCCCCAATCCCGCGACTCCGCACAAGTGGTTTTCATTTTGGCGGCTCTAGAAGGGGATATTGATGCTTTGTTCACTTTACCATTCTGGTTTCCAAGCCCCGAACCTAATCCACAAAAGGAGCGATAATTCTCAGTACTTGACGTTGTCAACATGCACGATCTAGGAGAAAAAACCCGATCATTCGCTGAAATCTTGATACACAAGGTTGCATGATCTGCAAACAGCTCTGCATTTTAGGCGTATTCAGAATTTGACATAAAGCTGAGATGGTAGATTCTTGCTCCATGTCAAACTTTTACTAGTGTAGGCTCTAGTATGACGACAAATGTCACGAAACAAGGAAGGTCAAGAAATCGAACTTCACGAGGAAATGAGGCACAAACCTGATCCAAAACCAAGCGGCGGCATCGTGGACGGCAACAACGACTGATGACAAGATTCACCATCCCCTAGTATTCTCTGATGTAAACGCTCTTTCATTCGCGTCTCACCGTCCATTACTCCGCTACGTCTTTCCTTTCCAGTCCCTAGCACTTGAGACAGCACGAGCAGCTTTTCTCATTTAAAAACTTGACTAATTCTTTCTCAAGTGCTGGACCAAGTGCTTCCTTGAAATGAGTCTCGTCCGCTTAAAAATTGACATTGAAAAAGTATATTCTACTGCAAAACTAATCGTGCAGCATCAGCTATATGCGAATTAAACAAACGGGGACCTCATGATTAGAATGTGGATATTGAGAACCTTACAAACCGAGTCAGGTAATCCAAACTTACCGCTAGCGCATAGAAGGAAGCCTTGCCGGGCAACTTTGGACAGCATGATGTCCGAGTCGCAAAAGACGAGCTGAGCTGCGAGTAACAATACAATACACTCTAAAATCCAGTTCGACCATACAGGTCACAACATTATCTACGAATTAAAAATCTCTCTCGTGGAACAATCAGAACGAAACGAAAATTCGACTGTAATGATCATCGTCTAAATTTCCGGTCCAGATTTTTCATGGTAATGCGACGCTATCCCATACTACAGCGCAATTCTACCTCCACGCGCATACACAAAATTCAGAATGCAGCCACGATGAACATCGATTGAAGAAAAGCTGTCAACGCTCCTTCACTGGCACCGAAATTCTACACACAAAACACAGTTCCCACCGACAGAATTGGCAGAGAATCAGGGAGATTTCGAATCAGAGGAGAATCTTAGACAGTGGCTGCTCGTCCTCGAGAATTTCCACAAATGGATCGTCCGTGTGAGCCACAAACCGGTGGGGCGCGCTGGTTGTGCGATGTCCACTGGGAAGCTCCTGATCCGGCCATGGCAAAGGGACTAGCGATTCCAAGTGGAATTGTTGTGTGAGCTTGAGCTTCTTAGCCACTGTTCTGACACGGAATACTGTCAGAGGACAACATGGAGCGTGCACTGTAAGACAGGAGACCAACACATAAGGAGATTCCTATTCAAGCAGGTTTATTTGAATTTATTTTAAAACTCTTCAAATTTGACGGGTGGCTATCTTGTCTTGGTAGGCATCGTGTCTGTATTTTTCTTTTTCTTTTTGTTTCTTGCAGATTGTAGGAATGCTCTTTTTATTTTCAAAAATAAATAAATATGATTTTTTTCTTCAAAACTGTTCAAGAATGTAGCAGATATTTGTGGATCGATTTGAGGTTAATGTGGAAATATATAGAAATTTTATTCTAAATGTGAAATCAAATAAACTATTTAAAAAAATTTAACTTTAAGAAATCTATGGATTAAATATAAATTTATCAATTCAGATGAAATTAAAAGTGCAAACATGAAAACATAACAATGTGAATTATTTATTTATTTTATTTATGAACGACAATTTATAACAATTTATCAATAAGATAAACTTAATTTTTCTTTTAATAGGATTATATTTTAGAAAAAATGTATTCAATTTTTAGTTACCACAATCAATTAAAGATGAATTATTTTTCGAGTCTAGTATTGTTGTCCCTGTTACAACACTTTGTAGAAATTGGCTGTTTGTTAAAGCATGGTTAATCATTGTAATATAATCTTTACTAATACTAATAATATTTGAAAAAATTTGAAAAAATTAAATTCCAACTCCATCTTAGTTAAGAGTTTTTTATTTTATCATTTTTTAATTGTTTCTTTTGGTTTATCAAAACGAGCAGATGGTTCTTTACTTTTTCAAGTGGTGACCTTGCATGAAATAATATTTAATAGAAAATTTAATGCTTCTATTGCCTTTGGAGATACTTGTTATATTTTATATAACTAAATATAGAAGTTATAGCAAATATTATCTAATTCATATGGATCCCTTTGTGGTACATCTTGAGAATTTTATAATTTAGTAATAATAGGCCTTGGATGTCTAATCTTGATTGCATTAAATAATTCTTCAGTATTACTATTATCAAATTGCCACCATCTAATCTTTATATAAATTCTTTGGCTTTTTTATTTTCTAATCTTTAAATTAATTAAGTTGGATTTGGATCTTTTTAAAATTAACTTAAGTAGTAAAATCTTGGAAGTTAGACTAGAGATTCAAATGATCCTATTGTAATTGTCCTTGAGGTTCAATATGATGTCTTTATTTTAAGAAAGCTTATTCTTTAGAAAAAGACTAATAGAACCATATAAAGATCCTCATTATATAGATGAATAAATCTTTTTATCTATTTAAAGTCCAAATTGATTTGTTTAAGTAAATCCTAACAAAAACCTAAACAAATCTTATCAAACTCTAACAAACCTTAAAGAAATCCTTAAAGAAATCTTAAAGAAATTACTAACAAATCCTAAATAAAATATAATCAAGTTCTAAATAAATTTTATACAAATCTTAAATAAATTCTATCAAACCTTAAATATATTATAAACAAACTCTATGGAAATCTTTAAAAAACCATTAAAAAAAACTATTAAATTTTAAGCAAACCCTAAATTTTAAGCAACAATTTGAAAGATCTATAATTCTTGATTTTATTGTTGAATCAGCTTTAAATCTTACATGCTCTTAGAAATGTTAGTTTTAAATAAGCTCATAAAATTTGAAAAAGTTCTAACTTGTAAATTAAAGTAAAGGACCAAAAAATTGCCTCAATGTTAGGTGACATCTATCTTCAATTTTGATATCAAATTTCTAGAAGTAAGATCTCTTCTTTCCATCCTTAATTTGTTTTTGCTCTTTATTAACAATATCAATCAAAATCAAAGACCAACCATTGATAATAAGATGATATAAATCAAAGAAGAAAAAATCTATGGTTTCAACTTTAGAACTTTATTATAACATTAAGAATCAACAGCCAATAGATTCATTTTAAGAGTTTTCATTTATAAATTTGTCAAATAAAGCACTTAGGTTGTTTCAACATTCATAACATTAGAATTGAAATGACAATCCTCAAGAGAAACATATCCTTCTTTAAATCATTAGTAAAATACAACATGTATGATATTATAATCTTAGAAGAGACTTTCAGTGCTTAGTGATACTATTGGAAGTGAATACTATATCTAATGGAATGCAAAATATGTTGTTTGAAGATAGTTATGAAGGCTTTAACAATGATCAAATAATTGGGTGGTCTTCTTGTCTTAGTATAAAACATTATCAATGGCTGAAGAGACCTATTAACCACCTTTGTGCAAAACAAAGATTGGAATTTGTTCTTAATATCATTCAACATATCTTTGACTTTATCAACTTATGAAACAACTTGAATATTCTTTGTAGGACTTGCTTTATAGAAGACAAGATAATATAATAGATAAATATATTACTTAAATAAATAGAAATAAATATAAGTAAATAGAAATATATTACATAGATAATATCTTCCTTAATAAACTTTAAAGAAGTTTCCTAGACGTAGATCAAATATTTAAACTCCTTTAGATATGCCATATAGCTATTGCAACTTGTCCTACAAGTTTCTTACTTTTATAAAGTAGCATTGGAAATAACTTACAACCTTGTGATCTTTAAAAAACTTCCACAAGACCTTTTTAGTAGCTAATATATATGAAAGCAAAATTGATGTCATCCTTAGTCTTGTCAACACCTGTTTTGTATTCTAATCTTAATTCTAGACTCTTAAGCTTTGTAATTGGCAAAGGCCATTTTAGTTCCTTCCTCTCTTATATCTAACTCATATTTGTCTTCTTTCTATCTTTTAGTGACACAAGAGTGTATTATTGTCTCAAAGTTTTATCTTACTTCATGTCCTTGATAAAGACATATAAAATCCAATAGTAGATCTATATGGTAATTGAATTAAAACACGTCAAACAAACTCTTTGAAGAATACTTTAAAAATAAATATATCCATGGCCAATATTTTTGCCAAATAAAATTGATTCTCCAACCAATTTTTTGAATTTCTTTATCTAATCCTTAAACTCATCTTAATCCAATTTGCCTCCTATAGAACAATCTATATTGCTATACAATTTTTCCACTTATTGTCTCACAACTTGGTCAATTGCAATTTTGCATGGTTCTATGTGTAATAATAAACCAATATAGCTTTTTGAGAATCCCAATAGAAGTGACTCATCCAATGTGTACCTAGTTGGGTGGGGGAAGCCATGCTGGTAAAAAGCAATCAAGTCTTGCTCCTTGTTGAGATCCATAAGCAAGTTTAAACCAAAAAATTATAAAGCTTTTGTTCCACTTGCATGTTCTGTTGTGGTGGTACCAAAGCAACTCCTGACACATTCTCTATAAATTGTTATCTTTAATAAAACATAGCCCTCAAAACATAGCCCTCAAAAGACAAAACCCTAAAATAAATAATTAATAAATAAGAACCACACAAGCTATTACTGGGGTGCAGTTCCCTGACAGTAGGAGCAATAAAGGAATTCTCATCGGTATGTCCCAAGGCTAATATTACATAATTCCATATGCTGTGACGATAGGAAGAGACTCCTCGCCTGGATGTGACGTGCATTCTCTTATTGTTTGCTTCCAAAGCAGCCGAGACCTTGTATATTGTTCATATGTTCATATTGTCTCTACAATTCGCTTCACAACTTGTTTTGATGATTCTCTCTTGATGCAAGAAAGAACATACCATCGAAGTTTCCAGTTCTCAGAAACCGCATTCATACGCACAGCAATCTTGCTTCAACATGGAAGAATATCACTATCTGATCCGATCGATATTACAGAAACGTACACAATGACTGTCGTCTGAGGATCTAGCCGCACAAATAAACAGCACTTCAGATTAGCCCCCGCAATACTAGCTACCAAACCCTTGCAAAGCATTTGCACCTTTGCACCCAAACCCCACTTGCATGCTTCTCAGATGCAACCATACGTAAAAATAGACAGAGAATACCCTATGCATTGAACTC
This sequence comes from Physcomitrellopsis africana, assembly GCA_036785485.1. Classification (NCBI taxonomy): domain Eukaryota; kingdom Viridiplantae; phylum Streptophyta; class Bryopsida; order Funariales; family Funariaceae; genus Physcomitrellopsis; species Physcomitrellopsis africana. The sequence continues at coordinate 190,525 of JAWRVF010000014.1, read as the reverse complement.
GTTTTGTTTGTGATTGGTTTCATCATGAACTGTAACTCGCATCGACTGTACTTGAGGTTGGGGGTACTGCAAAGGCCAGGACTCTGGCAGAATTTTAAAAAAACTAATTTAAGTGTGCTGCGGCAGGCTTGGAATTACAATAGGATCAAAGTATGGTACATGAATGCTGCTCTGTACAGAAGAATACCCATACACTTTACTTGCGCGATTCTACCTCCCTGGAAATTCAAAAAGATAAGGAACAAATTTAGCCACGTCCGTCAATCATAACTTTTCTTTACGACTCGAATTATTCATAAAATTCACTAAGAATTGAAGATGTTCTCAAGGTATTAATGCAAAGACACAAAACCTCCCTGCTTCAGAGTTGAAAGATCCATTTCAGTATGAAAACATGAACTGCAACATAAAATATCACCTGCTCATGGCGTTAGCCATCAAGTCGGGATAGCCTCGAGCGGAATAGCAATGTATGAAACCTCTTGATTGAACAACACCCTATCAGCACAATATGACATTGGCAAATCAAAAACATTAAAATACTGAACAATTCCATTTAAAATTTTGGATGATAAGAAAACAAGAATATACAAATAAACTATAACATCGATTAAGTAAGCAGATCCCAAGCGATGAATCGCCCAAGGTAAACTCAAAATAACAAATTCAATTATGCTTCCATCAGGTGTAATGTGCAAGGACAGTACCGGGGATTTAGAGTTGGCTGATTTCACAAATAACAGCCCCAATGGATTCCCATGATCTTCCATGTAGGCTTTTCTAGCCTCTATGAGTTCCATGACCCATTCATAGACCTGAATCCATGAAAAATCTCATTAGGTTTAATGCTGTGAAGCAAAATAGTACCAATCCCACTAATTTCATCTGTAAATGACAGTACTATGGATCCACAGCCATCTTACTTGATTCAGACGGAAGCGGGGACGTTCGAGTTCAGGATCATGTAATTTTACACCTGTGCCTTGACATTCAGGACAAAAAATGGCCGTCTCGGACGTGAACTCAGTCTCGTTTCCAAAGCCGGCATGTCTGTAGTTCGTGTGGTCTTCCTGACACGCACTAGGATGCACAGTTTTGCGACGCTTCAACTTTCGACTCATCGCCAGGGAAGCATTCCAAGTTTTTGCTTCGCAGAATGCAATCCACTCTATCAAGCAGGCACTGTGAAAAACATGAAAAACCTGCATATTTAAGAACTTGTTAATCAGATGTTTGACGAAATGTGATGCTAAAGCAGATAATATTCTTGGGAATGTACATGATGATGGGCAAATGCTTGATTGTCAATTCACGCCTTCTCTGTTAACAATGCAGTCACGATCCATGAATTATTTGCATTTCCAAATAGATAACCATGCTTAGAGAAGATAACGGTAATCATAAAGTGTTTCTAAACACGCACCCCTCGTCTGTTCCGACTTCCACAGATCATCTGCCCAGATTTTACGTTCACCAGAGCAGCGACATCCTGGATCGGGAGCAGTTTCTGACGACAAATGAAACATATGCGATCTGGATTCTTAACTTGCTTCTGTTTCCATATTCTTCGATAAGTGGTTATCAGTCCATCATTCTCGACACCGTTTTTCGCTGGGTCGCCGTCACTTTCCAGCACTTCTGGAGTCACCAGTCCCGTGGGGTTCGTTCTGATTGTCAATGTTAGTGGCGACAGGGCTTTGTGCCGAGTCGTGGAGGGCGAAGTTCCCGTTGAAGCAACAATTTCTCGAGAAACTTGCGTCTTAAACCTGTAAATCCCCGGAACTTTGCGAGACATTTTGTGTCCTCTACGCAAATTAATGCTCTCCAAAACCCGTGAACCTTTCGTTCCAGAGCGGCCCAAGGACGGCCAGTTGCCTCCCCTGCCAATACCATCACTGTAGGGGAAAACAACCAAAGCATACTCAATTCCGGATGGATGGCCGCTTTCATTCCAGTTCTTCGCCGTAGACTTATACATGCCCTGCCAGAAAAACCAAGAAGCCTCCACGTAAGGACTACCCGTGGCTTTGGTTTGAAGAAGAAGTTCCCCGCTGCCAATCCACTTCAAGGACGTCGTCGACGACGTTGCAGACACGCCATGTCCCTCAAATCCTCTCTTAAGACACGATTCCTCACCCGACAGGGTCGATCCCTTGTCACCCGCATCCCACCTCTCCCTCGCCCCTGTCGCCGTCGTGGCCCAGCTGTCGTCGTCCGCATCAACATTAACAAACTCTCTCTTGGCCTGCTTCCCCCACGCCTCTCCCTTCACGCGCACGGACTCATAGTGCCTTGAATGGCCCTTCCCGTTCAGATGATCCCACAGAGCCGCTTCATTGTAACATCTTGTCTCACACAAGGAGCAGTAAAGAACCGCGGTCACTCCGTCCCGCCGAAGCACCACATGCTCATGCCCTTGCTGTCGCAGATCGCGCAGTACTGCTCTCGCCAAGTTCTCTCTCATCCTCCTCTCGCTCTCTCTTACCTCACTCTAACCACATGTCGGAAAACAACGACAACAACAATAATAACAACGATGACAATAAAATCTACTGTTTAATGAAGTACTCTCGCTTTCATGACTTCGCAATATGCTTTTCCACCTCAAAGCCTTCTTCTCCTCAGCTTCTCTGCTGCTCCTAGTCCTGTCCATCCTTGCTAACCTCTCTCTACCTCATAGACTAAGCAAAAAGCTCCCAATCAGGCTCTGTACAAAGCAAAAACGCGTGAAAGAAATTAAAAAACAGAACAGAACTCCTTAATCTCCTCCGAGTCCCAACACCCTTCGCTTCAACCCCTTCCCCTTGCGAAAAACTCTAGACGACAGATCGCAAGTCTGGTATCGACAGAAAGCTTATCATGGCAGCATTGCAAGGCGACGAAGCGCGTCACCAACTACCACCCCAATCAAGCACCCCGCACAATCAAAGCCCATCCCTCTGACTCGCTCTCTTGTTTGAAACTCCACGCCCTCCTGCTCGGTCTCTCTCTTCCCATGGATGGATGAATGTATATAGGACTGGAAGCCTCTGTCTCTCCCTCGTCATCTTCATCTTGCCCCTCATCCAAATATAGTACCCCCGATATATTCGCCACGAGGGATTACAGCTGGACAATCGTATGGCGGCGACTCTCCCTCCTTCGCTCAGGGGACGGAATGTATTTTTTCCGTTTCTTAGGAAATGGTGAGTGCCACGTGCTTTTTGAGGGATTCGTGAGACGGATATCCATTTGAGCATGCTTCGATTGCCATGTCATCACCCAATGATTGGTGTGCCACGTAAGCAGTCCAACCAATGGGTTGATTTCTTCATGAGCTTGGAATTAGGGGTAACTTTAGGATGAGGGTGCTATTACTCATCAACTTCACAGGCCAAGTATTATCTACAACACCCATTAGAGATTGTTTGGATTGCTACTTGTCTTGATGGTATCATTCTTCTATGGACATACGAACATCCTCATTAAAAAGGATCTGTAAATTTTTTATATGTCAGTGATCAATACTACTAAGATTGCTGACACAGCAAGAGTGGTTTGCATTGAATTTAAAATAATTACATTAATAATACACTGAGTTGTAAATCAAAGTGGCAAAGTTTTGCCATGCTAAAGCCTACTTTCTTGGAAGAATGATAAACTGGTTCAGGAACATATATATATATATATATATAAACACACACAAATATACAAAATCTTAACTTGAATCAATTATCATGCACAAAACTTAAAAATTATACATGGATATAAGTCTTCTTATTTTGTATAATTACATTGATTTAGTATTTAAAATATACATGATTAATTTATATGATATTATTATTTATCAAAATAATATTTATCAAAATTTGATCCATTGAGATTATATATTATTAATTTAAATTAAAAAGATATATTAAAGAAAAATCAAAAACTTCTTGTTCTTAATCATCTCGCTTATGACTTACTACAACTTCAAGTATTTCAAAAAATATGTGATTAGAGTCCAACTTTTGGAATCTTATCTATTATTTTTATATGAAAAATATACAAAATTCATCAAATTGGATTGTATTGTCTAAAGTGTTATTAATGGTTTAGATTAATGTTTATGATTTTTTAAATAAATAGATAGACTTTTAAGAAAGATTAGCACAAAATAAATTTAAAGTTGACAAGTCTTATTAGCACCTTTTGATTGTAACAAATAAATTAATTTATTGCAATGATTTATAAGTACTTGATATCTTCTATATAAAAAAAAAAAACCAACCAAATTTCAACTAATATATATACCATCCATTAAAATTGGACCATGTCACATCATATTCCAAAGAAATACATGAAAGAAGAGACTAACCTAAGAAAAACATAGAAACACATAATAAAAATAACCACATGATAAAAATCTTAGATTTATTATAGTAGTGTATGAACTTATAGCAACATCACGTGGCACTTTATTTGGAGGCTTCGCATTAGCATCTTTTGGTTGCAAAGAAGATTAAGCAATTCAACATCTCTTAATAAAGCATTGTCATGTGATGTGGTTTTCAATTTGAGAATACATTAGATACCTAGTTGTAGAGAATTTACTTATAACTTATTGGCAAGATCCAATAAGTGATTTGTCCTTAATAAGAAGAACAAATAGATACAATAATATTATTAAAAAATATATATTATACTATTAAAAACCTCTTATATTTGAATAAGTTTGTACATAAAGTTTTTTTTTATGGCATATACAAAATCCTTAACACTGCCAAGGACATAAGAATACAAAGCATAATACTTGAATCAAGATAAAGTTTCAAGAAGAAACCAACAAGAACTTGAATTAAACAAATGAGTATACAAACAATACCAAAAAAGGTGAGCTAGAGCTCTAAGAGATACGTTGTCAAGACTAAAAAATTCTTCAGCCTCGACCCCTATATATACTCATATCTAGGATGCTTCTTGAGTGGCTTCCATCAAATTAAGAAGCTTCTTGAGGAACTTCTATCAACTAAGAAGCTTCTTGAGCTCCTTCCATTGTTAAGAAAACTTCTCAACTGACTTTCATCGATTAAAAAGCTTTTCAATTGACTTTTACTAACTCAAAAAACTTCTAGAATATTCTAGAAGATTTTATAAACCTCTAAAGTGTATAATCCTAATATCACCTTCTTTTCTAGCGATGAGTCCCAAGAGGAGCTTGAACTTACTACATACGTAAAAAAATCAAAAATATGCTATATTAATAAAGCTATATATTTTGTTCTCCGTTCTTGAATAATAGATTCTATTGGTCTTCAAAGAAATCACCTATGGCCTTGAGCTAGTACTTCTATTGTTGAAATATTCTATCCAAAGATCTGATCTTTATTCTAACTTTCAAAATATCTTCCAAATAAGATTTCAAAATTAAAAAGATTCACCTTTCCAAACTCAAGCAATATCAGTAAAGCTCAAGCATTAGAATCAAGACTTGCATGGTTGAGTCTTGCTCCTAATGGCTCTAACTAAGGTCATACTTGGTGCTGAAATGTATTATCCTCACTTTGCTCAATTGAAGGCTGTGAAAACTGCACTGGTTTGATCAAAGCTTGTGTGGCAAATAAATCTTCTGAGTCTTGTTCTCTCAATGTTTGAAGGTTTGACATGGTGACTAACTTGCTTCTACCACTCTATTCTATCATAGAACATATGATTATATATTCATGAAAACTTTAGTTTAACTCTCCCCCTTTTTATGAGTATTCCTTGAATCCAATCTTCTCTAGGAAGTTATCATCAAATATCTTTGGATTTGTAGAGATAGAATTAATAATATTCATGTATCTTTTGAGGCGCATTGATGAAATTTTTGGTTGATTTTTTTGTATGCTCATTAATATCATAGCCCTACTAATGAACAACATATTCCAATTTGTCCCATCTTTGTCATGAATCAAATACCTTTTCAACCTCACATTCTTCATGGTCTTCAATTTTGATACTAGGCGGCAATTATTGTATTCTTCTCAAAATATACAACTCCCTATAAGATTCTAAAAGAAAGACATGAAAAACTGCATGTACCTTTATAGCAAATGGTAATTTTAAGCAATATGCCACTGGATTGATTTGCTTTTAGATAGAAAATGGTCCCAACCTTTGATAGTCCAACTTATTGTATGACTGTTTGGTCTTGATGCTCTATCGAAGAAGCTATACCTTATCTCTAATATGAAAAGCAAGCGATTGATTCTTAAATTTATCTACAGATGCCTTGTAAGCATCTTGAACTACTTATAATTGAAGCTTTAAGATTATTTGATATTCCAATAGACACTTTATAAATCATTTAGCCATTAGATTATTATTCTTTAGAGTACACCACAAATCAAGCTTCAGATGATATTCATAGTTGGAAAAAAATAGTATTTGCTAAATTGAGATATAAATAGTATTATTATATATAAATTTTGTTAATAGTAGATACGAGATCCAATTGTCTTATTGATAATTAATGCTGCATTATAAATACTATTTTAAAACTTGGTTAACTTATTATGTTTGGCCATCAGTTTGAGGATGGAAAATCAAAGAAAGTTTAATATCCATCTTCAATATTTTAAAAAGATATTTTTAAAATTTAGATATAAATTGGGATCTTCGATCAGATATAATATCATCTCATAGGCCATGATATTGATATATATTATCAAGAAAAAGCCTTGCTGTTTCTTCATTAGACGCAGTCTTTTTGTAAGGAATGAAATGAGCCAATTTCATAAGTCAATCAACTACTATAAAGATGTTGTCTAATGAATTAGATGGTGATAGATTTGTGATGAAATCCATTGAGATAGAGCACCATAACTATCTAGGAATAAACAAGGGTTGTAAGAGTCCATAAGGGCGATGTTGAGGATTTTTGGACCTTGAATAGATGTTGCAAGAGAGTACAAAGTCCTTCACTATCTTCCACATTTGAAGCCACCAAAAATTTTAGGAAATAAATTCCAAGGTCTTGTTAAATTCAAAGTGATTTGCAATTGGAAAGTCACGGCAAGATTGAAAAATGCGTAGTCATATTGGTCCTTCTGAGATATACAAATGATCTTCAAAATATAAAAGGTCTTTCTCAAATTTAAACTTATCAATATTTTCTTTCAAGTGACACTTGACATCATAGGCCAAAGCATTATTAGTGGTTACAATACACACTTCATTGAAAAAACTAGAATCAATAAGCACCAATGTAGTAGTGGGACAAAGGCGAAATTATTCCAATTTTAACAAAGTTGTATATTGTTGATCAAATGTTGCCTTCCTTATCTTTGGTATAACATATGATCTCCTTGATAGAATATCATACAATCTTTATTGCTTCCTAGGGCAATAAGTGATTATAAAGTTAAATTGAGATAGCAACATATTCCATCAAGCTTAGTGACAATTAAAAATTCAAGATGACATAAAATATTCTAAGTTCTTGTCATTTATATATACAATTATAGGATGCATTGTTCCTTCAAGAAAATGATGCTATTCTTGAAAAAAATCAATAATAGCAAGAAGTTCCTTATTGTGGATTTCATAATTAATTTTGGCAGTAGAGAATTTTTGAGAATAAAATACAATTAGATGGAGTTTGTCGTTTATATCCATTTGTGAAAGTACGGCCCATAGTACAAAATCCAAAGCATTAGTCTCCATATAAAATGCCTTTATAAAATTTGGATGTACCAATATTGGAGTTATAATAAATGCCATCTTGAGGTCTTGGAATGCCTTTTTTAATTGAGGTCCTCAATTTAACTTGTCCTTACATGTCAATCGAATAAAAGAGGTGGTAACTTGAGAATAATTTTTGATGAAGATCTGATAGAAGTTAGCAAATCCAAGAAAATATTATACGTCTCTCACAGTCTTCACAATGGTCTATTATATAACCACCTCTACTTTCTTAAGATCCATCATCAATTCCTTAGTAGATATGATGTATCCCAAAAATTCCATTTTAGAATGATGAAATACACATTTCTTTGGTTCGATATATAAACATGTATTTCACAGCTTTTGTAATATTAACTTGACATACCTCTCATGTTTCTCAAGTTTTTTTGAGTAGATCAAAATGTCATCAAGATAGATCACTACAAACTTGTCTAAATATTCTTAAAAGATATTATTTATTAAATGCTGAAAGATAGCGGTGCCATGTGGCATGATCTTTTATCTAAGAATATATTGGATATCTAGCTGTAGAGAATTTGTTTGAAACTTATTGGAAAAACTCTAATAAGTGATTTTTTCTTATTAAAAAGGAAAAATAATATAAAAATATTATTAAAAAAAATTTATATGAATAAATCTTCTTGTATTTAAGTAGGTTTGTACAAAATGATTCAAATTTCTATAAAAATCCTTCAATATCTTATTCATCCACAAGGACTTATTTCTTTTTAAATTTTAGAATTCAATAATTTTTTATTCAACTATTTAGTTTCTATAATATTTTCTTCAAAGTGTAGAAAATTCTCTTAAGCTTTACTACAAAAAATAATCAATTGCAAATTCATTATCAATCGTCCAATATCTTAAAAATCCTAATAGGTGAATGAAACCCTAGCTCAAAGATACCCGAATACTATTTTCCTTGTATCTAAAAAATCCAAAATCTTAATGCCATAAAAATTTTGCACATAGTCTTGTAACATAAACATATATACTTTTAAAAATTTTGAGCCAAAAATCTATCAAATTGTCTAAGATATAGCTCAAAACAAAACCACTAGTTAAGTAGGGTTACTTATTGCTCTTAGCTTACAAGCACTGAATTCAACTCCCAGTATCTCTTTTATTCTAGCTCAAACTTTATCAAGCTGTATATAAAAAATTTAGCAAAGAAAGTGTTTTTTCAAACCCTAGTCACCAATCCTCTATTGTTCTCTGTACGTGCAAGTTATGTCCAAAAGATTGATAGTAGGTACAATTTTGACATCTTAACTTTGATTGCCTATATCTCTTTTATAAAAGGTCCAAATTACAAAAAATTTAGACCAAAATCATATCCAAAAAATCCAAACTTGTTGATATTAGTATTTGATGTTTAACTCTCCTCCAAAAACAAATCCTAATTCCTAATAAATCCTTGGGCAACCTCCTTGAAGCCCATTGGGCATGATTTTTAGCCAATAGGAATAGAGACTTCTATCATGTATCTCCATTCATTCATAGATGGCCTAATTATCTCCTTTCACACTAAAAATCTCTTTTTAATTCTTTTTTTTATAAGATTTATATAATATGTATTCTAAATATCAAATAAAACAAATAAATAAGATCTTAAGGATTACAAATATCTAATAAAGGTGATTTAAGATATATAAAAGTTATTATCAATATAAATCAATCTCAAAATTATTATTAAAAAAAAATTTATATAAATCTCATTAATAGCCCTATTAATCAGATTCCTTCTAAATTAATAATCTAATTATATCTTATAATCAATAAAATCCATAGATATGGCTTTCATTTAATTTTATAATAAATTATATATTAAATATATATGTATAATTTTTTCACATGGTAGCCATACCACAACACGATAGCGGGTGCATTTGTTAGTCCAAAGAGTATGACATTATATTCAAAATATCTATATCTTGTCCAAAATATGGTCTTCTTTTCATCTCCTTCTTTGATCCATACCAAATTGTATGCTCCACAAAGATCTATCTTAGTATATATCTTGGCTTGGCCAAATTGTTCCAAAAATCCTTAAGTTAACGGTAGTGAATAATGATTCTTTATCGTTATCTTATTCAATCCTTAATAATCAATGCACATACACAAGGAATCATCCTTCTTCTATACAAAAATTATAGGTGCTTTTATTGGAAATTTTGAATGCTTGATGAAGTCCTTTGTAAGATTTTCATCAATATAATCCTTCAATATTGAAAGTTCATTTTGAAAAAGATTATAGATTGGACCAAAAGGTGGTTGCATTCCTTCCTAAAGATCTATAGCACAATCATATGGTCAGCGCTATCAACATTCTTCTTCTAAAAAATATCGTAAAATTTGTTATACTACTGTATAATATTTGCCGATAAAGTTATATCTTTTTTTATTGAAGTTGCATAAACAACAAATAATATACTTTCTTTGACCAATCTTATAAAAATCCTTGCTTCAACAAATAAAGGTTTATCAATTTGTAGCTTTTTATAATTTTTTTTGTGCAAAGATCTCTATTAAAAATGTTATTCTATGCGACGTCCAATCTATAGATGGATTATTCTTTTTTAACCAAGACAGTCCAAGAATAACAGGATTTGAAAGAATCTTAATAATGTTGAATATAATTTAACTTTTATGATCTTTAAACGACACTTCTATAGGCGTGATTTTATGGATGGCACTACTAGAGGATAAAAATCATCCATTTATTACCTCTACATGAATAGCTTTGATTTTTTGTATTAGAGGAATTTTGTGAAGCTTAATAAATACCTCATCTATAAAAGAAGCAAAAGCCCTTAAATCTAATAAAACAATTGTTTAAAGCTTTTGAGGGCCAAAATATAAAAAAATTATAAAATAACAAGCAAGTTGAATAGAAAGAGAAGAACTTGAATAGTTTTATAATATTGCATTGTCTAGCCGCACGATCCCTACTGTGATTAAACATTGTTATTTTCCTGAACCATTGTACTCTTGATTTTGATAATGTGTCAATTTTATTATTTTAGGCAATTGCCAACCTTGTGGCCTTCTTTGCCACAATACAAGCATAGATCTTCTTCCATCCGACATTTTTTTTTTTTTTTTTTTTTTTTTTTTGTAGATTAAGAGGTTTAAATTGTACTGCATCAAATTACATATCTTCTACTTTTAAGTGTGAATTCACAATATTTGTTGATATAGCAAGGATATGTCAGATTGCATATTGTCTTGTTAAAGCTCATGAATATTGATCTTGTCAACATTGAAATGATCAATTATCACATTTTATGGCTTAGCTAATGGCTTCATTGAGCAATTCTAGATCCAAAAGCGGCAATAACAAATCCTTCATATTATCTCTTAATCTCCAATAAAATTGGTTTATTAGAATTTTTTTGTTTCAATTGATGTTGCACTCTAATTATTTAAGATCAGATGCATAGACTCATGCAAAATATGTCCTTTGATGTAAAACTTGGATCTTAGCTATTGTCCAACAAGCCTTGTCATGTTCTCCAAATGCTTTCATAAATACTTCAAAGTTATTCAAAATTGGTGATCTTTTTTCAAACAAGGGAGCAAACCATGATAGTGTTCACCTTGCAAACAAGGTACCAACTAATCCAACCTATAATTTTTTTGTCGGATAAGTATCAAATTATAAAACTGTTATCAATTGAATTTAATTAATAAACCTTCAAATTTTTGAACGTGTAGGATCATATTTCTCCTGAAGACTACCTTGAAGCTCCTTACATTACTGAGCATGTGGATTTTCTTGATATAACATAGTTAGTATTCTATCATCAAGTGCAAAAGTTGAAGGTGGATGTAATCTAGATTGTGGTATCTCGGATGTTGCATCCTTATAAAGTTTTGCAACAATCTCTTTAATCTCCACAATTCTAGCAAATAAAGTAATAAAAGCACTTATAATGGCATCTAACTTGGACTCGGAAGATTTGGTCATACTAATGTCTTGATCTCCAACTATTCTAAGAGAAAGAAAAAATGAATTTATAAAAAGATAATATCAATTTAGAGGAGGATAATCTACAACTTTTAAAATATTTTAAGACCTTCAAGAAGAGGAATGATTCACTTTCTTATAAGAAGGACAAAGCTCCAATATTATAATAAAAAAAATATTAATTTAAAGGAAGATAATCTGCAACCTCTAAAGCACTGGTATATCTTTGAATAGAAAAATAATCCACTCTCTAACAACAAGGATCCAACTCTAATATTAAAAATGAGATCAATCTCAATAAACTATGAAGGATACAAGAATACAGAGCAAGAGACTTGAGTTAAGACAAGGTTTCAAGAAAAAACCAACAAGAACTCAAATTAAATAGATGAGTATATAAACAACATCAAAAAAAGTGAGTTAAAGCTCTAGAAGATGTGTTGTCAAGACTAAAGAATTCTTTGGCCTCAATCTTTATATATACTTCTATCTAGGATGCTTCTTCAGCAACTTCTATTAAACTAAGAAGCTTTTTAAGTGGCTTCTATTAATTGGGAAGCTTCTTGAGCTCCTTCCATAACTAGGAAACTTCTCAATTGACTTTCACCAACTAGAAAGCTTCTCTATAGACATTTATTAGCTCAAAAAAATTCTAAAATATTCTAGAAATTTTTGTGAACTTCCAAAGTGTATGTCCTTAATAAATATCATTTTTTATACAAAATCACAACTAACCAGCTGGTGGTAAATAAAACTCTCAATAACTTCTAAAAAAATCCATAATTTTTTTTTCAAAATCTCATCTTTATATTAAAATTTTATAATAGCTCTATATATCCATTTTTTTTATCTTTATAAAGTCTTTGCTCCCAAAAATTCTTTTAATTCTCACAAAATACTCAAATTATAATAAAATCTTTCAATATCTTATTTACATACAAAAGATTAATTTCTTTTCAAACTTTAAAAACTAATAATTCTTGATTCAGCCATATTATTTTTATTAATTTTTTTCAAAGTGTAGCTTATACATCTAAGCTTTTCTATAAAAAAATTCAATTATAAACTTGCTTTTGATCATCTAATATCTCAAAAATCCTAACACGTTGTCATATTACGTGTTGTCTCGTTCGGGAATGCACCGAGCACTTGGCTGTAGAAGGTAAAGTACTGTTTGCAAATACTCAAGAAATCCTAATAGGTTTCATCCATGTATAAGGAATATAATTCGAGCTTCAATTCAAAAGTGTTTAAAAATACTCCTCTTAGTAAAATCAACCATACATATATCCCAATTACCTCGTTTCCTTTATAATTAAGCAATTTTTATTTTTATTTATAAGCCCTAATTCTAATCAATGAGCTTTGACAAGCTATAATTTTTAATATAACCCTCCACTTAGTATGAAATCTTGCACACAAATACTAGTATAAGCTTTTTACATGCTCAAAAAAATTTAGTCTAACCCAACTTATAGATTGCAAGAAAACGTCCAAAAAGCACACTGATGATACTCGGCCACCAACTTGAAGATTGATGCAAAAATTCCAATGGTGATTTCTCCTTCTTTCACTATTAACTTTAGCTCAAACTTAGCGCGTAGCTCAACCTACAAGTCTTCTATGAGCATACCAAAAATTACATTGATCCAATTGGTGGATCTTTAGTTATCATAGAAACCCTATCCAACCCTAAACTGCCAACTTCCGACAACCCTTTATATCAAAACTCAAATATCTCTTGATTGCATTGCTAGATTAATACAAATTTTTGTATACACTTAGCACACCCAACAATCCAAAAAATATCAAATTTTGAACTGTAGATGCTTCACAAATTTTACGAATCACTCAACAATGCAAACCATCATTGTCTTATATAAAATCCAAATCACCAATACAAACCCTGACTTTGAATAGCAATTGCTAAATCTTCCAAAATCTTATGGTCACAAGCTAAATGCCCTTGGAACTCCTTTCAAGCTAGCTATCCAACCCTAATTGCCAATCTTTGAATGTCCCCCTTTCTTGCCTTTGGCGGTCATTTTTATCCCTAGAGGTCTGATTTCGACCTTGTCTCATACCTGGTCTTTTCTTGGGTATCAATTCAACTAATTCTAAGGATTTTTAAGTTAAATCCTATCTTCAACTTAATCCTAGTATCAATGATAATAACTATTTTCTTTTTCTATCTTATTTTAATTAACTTATGGCTTTTTAAAATTAGTAATGGAGTTTGTATAGCCTAGAAGAAAACTTTAACAACTAACTTTTATTTGTTAGCTATTAAAACAAGAAAATAATCTAAGAGGCTTCTATAATCCTTTTCTTAAGTATCTTAAGTTTCTATAGAACTAAGATAATCAAGTATTAAATATAAATTATTCTTATCTATACCTTTCACTATATAAACATGCTGCAATACGACATTCACCCCCTCAGAATCTGCGCATCCTCCGATTTGCGCCAAATGAAGCATATGTCATAGTTGGCGTCATACCATCTCTTCATTTTTTGCACCAAGTTCTTCTTCATCATCCATTTTAATATAATTGTCTTCTTCAAAGTCATTGATATCTTCAATATGATCTTCCACGTTTATTTCTCCATCTCATCTTTTGAAAATTTTTACTCGCTTCCCAGCAATAGGTATCTTGAACCTTGTACCATCCAATTCCTTCAATAAATATGTCACACTATCTTGAACTATTACCACTACATAGGGTCCAAACCAACGTTTTAAAAATTTTCGTAAGGTACTATGCTGGTTATCCAAATTGTTGTCATAAACAAGTACCCAATCACCTTCTTCAATTGCTTTAGGCCTCAATTGATGTCATTTATCAAACCGAGCCTTGTTCTTTAGCCTTGCCTTTTATAACCGTTTTAATGTTAGTTCCACATCTTCTGATCTTTGTTCAAGCTGTCAAATTCTAATAGCCAGTAACTCTTCTCTTGTTAATCCATCTTTCCAAGGTAGTACACTCCAAGTTGGTACTTATTCTTCAATTGGCATAATAGGTTTTTGACATGTCATGAGTTCCACTGGCATATATCCTGTCACCAAACTATATGTTGTTCGATCAGCCCATAATGCATAAGGTAGAAGTCGAGGCCATTCTCTTACTCTTCTATTGCAAGCTTTAACCAAGGCTTTTACAATTGGTGGATGTCCACGTTCACTCTTTACATTTCCTTCTGGATTATAAGCCGTGGTCAATGATAATTTAACTCCACATCTCTTGACAAATTCACGAGCTTCATGTGCATTTAATTCTCCACGATCTGCAGTGATCTTTCCCACACATCCGTAGCGGCAAATAACATCCTCAAGTAAAAACCTGCAAATTCCTTCTGTAGACTTTGTCCTTAAAACCCTGCCTTCCACTTGGTTTGATAAATCCTCACAAGCCAAAACTAAATACTTCATTTGCCATAGTCTCATTGGCATAATAACCAAAATCCACAACCCATTTAAAATAAATAGCCCAAGGATATGTTGGATGCAAACCATCTCGATGTCGTATATTTGAATACATTTGACAAGCCTCACAAGATTCTACAAATGAAATTACATCTCGATACATATTCTTCCACCAATATCGTTCCTTCAATTTAGTAAAAGTAGCCCAAATTCTTCTATGCCATGCCCATAAACTATCATCAAATTCCTTGAGTAATTCTTGTTGATCTTCTTTGGTACCTACTACTTGTTGTGGCATACCAATGTTTGATTTCGGCCTCTTCCATAGAAATTCCCCTTGTAATATGAACTTATATGTTTTTCTCCTGATCTGTTTAAATTTTTTAATTGACCAATTAGCATGCTTGGTTAACGTGCTCAAATAATATCCAATATCCAATAAATCTTCTTCATAATTTTTTGTATGAAATGGCTTATTTTCCTTGTTCAATTGTGAAACTGAATAAAATTTAGTACCCACATCATCAATATCCTCTATCATTTCATCTTCTCCATTATAGCTTGCTCAAGATAACATATCTGCTATGGAATTGTCCTTTCTTGTAACATGCTTAAACTCCGGATTTAATGACTTGATATAAGCAATCCATCTTAACATTGCAATGTCCGGAGTTGTGTAATTAGTAATCATTCCAAACAAAGGCAAACAATCTGTTTCCACCACTACTGTTGCCCCAATTAAATAATCTCTTTCAGCTTTCATAGCTGAAACAACTCTCTATAATTTCCTTTTCACTTGAGAATATGCATGTTGGCGTGCACTTAAAACCTCAGTTCCAAATCGAACTGCAAATCTATGTCCATTTGAATCATCTTGACCCACTGTCCACCCAATGGCAATTGGACTAGTATCCACTGTAAGAATCACTGGTCTATTGCACTTATAATCAATTTTTCTCAATACTAGAGGTAATATTAATAATTTCTTCAATATCTGCATTGCTTTTCTTCCCATTTAAAACAATAACCTTTGCGTAATAATTCATACAATGGATCTGCTATATGAGCATAGTGAAGAATCTAAATACAATAAAACACACATGCACCCAAAAACCTACGCACCTCTATTAAAAAATTGCAATCTTCTTTTATTCTTCTAATTGCATCAACCTTGGCCGGATCTGATTTTCTTCCATAAAATCCACATAAATGTCCAAAAATTATAACTTCTTGTATTTCAAATATAGATTTTATATCTGATAATGTAAGATGAACTTCTTCAAGCCGAGTCAATATCTTTTCACAATCTTGTATATGATTGACAACATACTTGCGACACCCCTTTTTATCTAAAGTTTCATCCTTGTCTTCTTCTTTGTACCCTTTAATAGGAACGTCATCTAAAAAAGGCATAGTCTTCTCAGGAATAAAATCCCTCAATACCTTATTCATCCCGCTCATCATATGTGCAATTGAATTAGTAGCACCTTGAGGAAGAGTACACATTTTAACCAATCCAAGTAGAGTTCTCATTGTTGTCATGTCTCTACTTTCTTTTGCTAGTTGAAATTGGTCATAGCCTGAATACAAGTCACCCATTGAATAAATTGCCCTTCCTGCAAATGCTTCAGCAAATTCATCTACTATCACTCCAATTCTTGCATTTCTGATAGTCACTGCATTTATTGGCTGCATATCTTAAATAAATTGTAATGATCCATTTTTCTTAGGCACTGTAAACCATCGACTAGAATATGGTGCAAAAAAAGGGTCCAAAATCTTCATCTTCATCTTTTTTTTTAATAATTCTATCAAACTTAATAAATGCGCCCTTGGCATTAGAATTGGCATCAAATTCTAAGATACATGTGGTATAGTAAAAATAACCATAGGAGTTATAATATTTGGATCCACACACCCAATTTCATGAGATTCAAAGGCAAATGATTTATCTTGTTTTGCTAGCATTTCTTTGAAGAACATAATTTCATTTGGCAACAAGAAACCATCAGAACTAATCTTTAATTCTTCAAAAGTTTCTTCAGTAAACTTATGCCCAATATTTTTTGGATTCCTCAAACTCTTTTTTCTTGATGCTCCTTCTACCTGTTCTTTACAGTCTTTTGGCAAAGGCCCAGCAACAGGTTTTACCTTCTCATCTACTATCTTGTATTTTATTTTAACCATAATCTTTGGTGTTTGAAAAGATTCAATCATATCATAAACTTCTTTCGAATGAATGTGTATAATTTTATCATCATCAACTACTCCAATAGATGCAATCAGTTCTAAAGGATGTTCTAATCTATTTTTTTCATAAATACCAATAATCTTTTCATCATCTTCTAATATTTTTAATCCATATAATTCTCTTTCAATAGCACATAATCTTTTTCTCTCATTTCTTTTTAGATCTTCAATCCTCTTATACATAACACTCCCATTTTCAAAAATACTAATAAATCCTGCATCAAAGATATATATATATATATATATATATATATATATATATATATATCTTGTGAGAGTACCTCCCCTTTTGTACCTTCATAATCCCGCTTTATAGTGGTACTCCTCAAAAATCCGTAAATTCTTCAACAACTTTTGGCAATGGTTTCTCTCTCAATTTGTCTTAATTACGTTCATGATTTGGAGGAACAGTCAAAAATTGTACTGTCTTTTTTCCATCTTCACTACAAATCCGTGCATAAGCTGATCCATCATCAAGGACTCTTGTTTCTATTCGAGTCACAATAATGTATGGTTGTCCCAATATAAGAAGATAAGTTGTTGCATCTTGAACAAAGAAATTTTGTTCCATTGCAACATCACCAATCCGAACCTTCACATCTGGGCAAGCATCATATAATTCACCTTATGTATTATTAGCCGCCCATATTATCTATCCATGCTCCATATCAATTGGCCACTTCTGTTTCATGTAAAGATCCTTAGACATAAGGTTTATTTCTGAACCATGGTCAATCAAGGCAACAATTGGCTCATCCATATCTCCAATCTTTACTAATGCCTCTATAGTTGCTCTAGCCTAATGCTTTCGAGTATAATGACTCAAAATTTTTTTCTCCTTATCACTTGGATCATCAAAACGTGCTTTTTGATTATAACTCCTTCTTCCATTTGTTGATTGTTTGTAACAATTGCCAATTTCATCTTCTTCATCTTCACATATATGTGCATCAATAGCATGATTTGATCCAGATTCACCCATTAATTGCCTCTTTTGCTTAATACTATCAATAATGACATCATGGAATTTTTTTTTTGCAATATCCAATATTTCTTTCAATGTGAATTCAACTTTAGCATTGAGGACACATTCTTCAAGCACCCCCTTTAAATTTGTTGCTGCTTTAATATCAGAGAGAAGTTTGTAAGCCATTGACTTACCTTTTTCTCCTAAGTCCTTTGATTTTCTTTTGAAGATATTGAAGCATCCTTTGTTGGTAATTCCTGTGATGCCATCTCACAAGCCTTATCTCCCCGAGTCTATCTTTTTGAAGAATTTCCTTCTCTTGTATCGTTAGAATCTTGTCTTCTCTTTTCTTCTATCAAGGCTTCATCTTGATTTTTAGCAATATAGGCATGTATTGATAAAGCTTCTACAAGATCTTCCCAAGCCGTAGTTCCACAAATTATTGCAACAGTCCTTAATAAAGCTTCTCGTGGCATCTTCTTCTTATGCATTGTAGAAATGGCAGAAGACCAAACCCCACTTGGTTCAATATTTCTAGAAAATTCTTGCTTAGCATTACCATCCACTCTAGTACCATAACTTGTAATTTTCATTACTGCAATCCCATTCACTACCAAATAATCTTTAACCAATGCTTTCATACTTCCCTTATCAAAGTTGGTTTGGAGAATATGACCAGTATCCTTTAACGCCACCTTTCCATCTTTTCAAAAAACAATACCTTGTTAGACCATTTCATTAAACTCACCACAATCCTTTCAAGAATGGGAATCATCATCACACCAAATGTATCTTTGTACATATCCTTGCTTAAAAATAGATTTTGAATTCATTACAGAAGTCTCCTTCTCAAGCCTTGTAAATTTAATTTAAAGATCCCGCATTCTGCGTATAAGTTCTTTAATCCCTATATCTTCTTTCTTTGACATAGTTATTGAAGGTTAAACAATAGGTACCATCAACCGTGAAGTGGGCACTTGAGTTTTAGGTACCTATACCATTCTTTGGATACCCCCCCCCCCTTTCCTTTCTCCTTTCCTTTTTTGCCAACACTCCTATTGCATCCTCGACCTTCTTCCAATTTGTTGTTAATCCTTCATCTTCTTCTGTTTCTTCAAGAGAAATCTCCAACCTTTCTTATAATTTTCCATCTGCTGCTTGAAGAAATAACTCAACCTTGTTTGGTTCCAAAGTTATCTTTTTTATTTTTGATAACGGAGAATATTGTCTCTCAAACTCCCTTAATAATTCAATAGCTTGCAATTTCTTATTAGGACGCTCAATCCATTCCAAAAATGATTTTTTAGTGACTTGATCAAAGTCTTTTAAGAAATACTCATTTCTCAACGCATGAGAGAATTCTTCCCAAGAGCTTTCAAATTGCTTTGTAATTGATTTCACATGTTCTCTTATCTCCGGTATCATAGCAAGTCCAAATAATAAAATCATGTCCCTTTCAGAAACTTGATTCAATTCAATTTCCCGCATATAATACCTCAAATACTTAGATATGTTCTTCCCATCAAATTGGTCAACCTTGTTAATCACTGCTTGCAATGCTTTGATTGCCAAAGCCTCCTTTCGATCCTTTTCTTGTTGCTCTTGCATAATTAATGTAAAAGCTTGAAACATATTTGCAATGTTTCGGTCTAGATACATATCTTCTCCACCAGAAGAAGCTCCACTAGAAGATCCACTTGAAGCTCCATCCAAAGCTCCATCAATAACTCTAAAATCCACCTTTTTACTTTCTTATGCCAAACTTTCACGTCGGGTTCACCACTTATGTCGTATTACGTGTTGTCTCATTCGGGAATGCACCGAGCACTTGGCTGTAGAAGGTAAAGTACTGTTTGCAAATACTCAAGAAATCCTAATAGGTTTCATCCATGTATAAGGAATATAATTCGAGCTTCAATTCAAAAGTGTTTAAAAATACTCCTCTTAGTAAAATCAACCATACATATATCCCAATTACCTCGTTTCCTTTATAATTAAGCAATTTTTATTTTTATTTATAAGCCCTAATCCTAATCAATGAGCTTTGATAAGCTATAATTTTTAATATAACCCTCCACTTAGTATGAAATCTTGCACACAAATACTAGTATAAGCTTTTTACATGCTCAAAAAAATTTAGTCTAACCCAACTTATAGATTGCAAGAAAACGTCCAAAAAGCACACTGATGACACTCGGCCACCAACTTGAAGATTGATGCAAAAATTCCAATGGTGATTTCTCCTTCTTTCACTATTAACTTTAGCTCAAACTTAGCGCGTAGCTCAACCTACAAGTCTTCTATGAGCATACCAAAAATTACATTGATCCAATTGGTGGATCTTTAGTTATCATAGAAACCCTATCCAACCCTAAACTGCCAACTTCCGACAACCCTTTATATCAAAACTCAAATATCTCTTGATTGCATTGCTAGATTAATACAAATTTTTGTATACACTTAGCACACCCAACAATCCAAAAAATATCAAATTTTGAATTGTAGATGCTTCACAAATTTTACGAATCACTCAACAATGCAAACCATCATTGTCTTATATAAAATCCAAATCACCAATACAAACCCTGACTTTGAATAGCAATTGCTAAATCTTCCAAAATCTTATGGTCACAAGCTAAATGCCCTTGGAACTCCTTTCAAGCTAGCTATCCAACCCTAATTGCCAATCTTTGAATGTCCCCCTTTCTTGCCTTTGGCGGTCATTTTTATCCCTAGAGGTCTGATTTCGACCTTGTCTCATACCTGGTCTTTTCTTGGGTATCAATTCAACTAATTCTAAGGATTTTTAAGTTAAATCCTATCTTCAACTTAATCCTAGTATCAATGATAATAACTATTTTCTTTTTCTATCTTATTTTAATTAACTTATGGCTTTTTAAAATTAGTAATGGAGTTTGTATAGCCTAGAAGAAAACTTTAACAACTAACTTTTATTTGTTAGCTATTAAAACAAGAAAATAATCTAAGAGGCTTCTATAATCCTTTTCTTAAGTATCTTAAGTTTCTATAGAACTAAGATAATCAAGTATTAAATATAAATTACTCTTATCTATACCTTTCACTATATAAACATGCTGCAATACGACAACGTACTTAAAATCCTAATTTATAGAGACCTAAGTATTATTTTCTTCATATCTCAATATCCAAAATCTTAATGCTACAAAATTTTTATATATAATTTTCTAATATGAAAATACATACTTCCAAAAGTTTTGAGCTTAAACAATGTTGGATTTCTTAAGATATAAATCAAAACACAACTATTAATTTAAAAAGTCACTTATTACCTTTAGATTGCAAGCATTGACTTCAATTCCTAATATTTTATTTATTCCATCTTAAAATTCATCAAACTATATGTATTAAGTGTAGTTAAGAAAGTGCTCTCTCTAAACCCATTTGCCAATCTTTTATTGCTTTCAGTATGCGCGAGTTATATCCAAAAAAGTGACAATAAGTACAAATTTAACATCTTAACTTCTAGTGCCTATATTTCTTTCATAATAACTCCAAATCATTCAATTTTTGTACCAAAATTATAGCAAAAAATCTAAACTTGGTGATCCTAACCTCCAATATTTGAATGCCCTTAAATAAAATCCTAATTTTTAATAAGGTCATAAGCAGCCTCCTTGAAGCCTATCAGGCATGATTTTTGACCAATACAAATAGAGATTTCTATCATCCATCTCTATTCATCCATATAGATGGCTCAACTATTCTTTTTACACTAAAAATTTCTTTCTAATCTTTTTTCTAATAAGATTTACATAATATGTGTTTTAAATATCAAATAAATAAAACAAAATAAGATTTTAAGAGTCACCAATGTCTAACACAGGTGACCCAAAAATATATAAAAATTATTGTTAATATAAAATCAATCTCAAAAATCACTATATATATATATATATATATATATATACTTTAATAATAGTCTTTTTAAATGGGTTCTTTTTAAAAATAGTAATTTAGTTATATTTTGAAACTAATAAAAATCTATTAATATGGCTTTTATTTAGCTATATAATAAATTATATATTAAATATATATATATATATATATACAATATTTTCACATAATAACTGAACCACAATACAACAACATGTAGCCATCAACTTTACAAATATTTCTTTCACTCCCTTCTATACCTCTATTTCCATTGATCATAGAATAGAAATATATAATTGATCATAGAATAGAAATATAAATATATATAAATATATATATAGAAATATATAAATATATAAATAGTAAAATATAAATATATAAATAACTAAAATAGAATATATTTATATTTTCATTGATCATAGAATAGAAATATAAATATATAAATAATAAAATATAAAATCCATACAACTTTTTATTATTTCAAATAGATATAACCTCTATAATGAAATAATAGTAATATTGGACTTAAATTTTATAGCTGACAAGATCAATGGGCTTTGATGGATAGATTGTAATCTTGTATATGGATTGCTAGTCTAGTATATTGATTATTGGTGTAGCATATATATTGTACAGCATATACTATCATATGATGGGATTGATAGAATCAATGGATTGGAATATTGGACCATAATCCAATTCTAGCTTTAAATTATAATCTAGCTCTAATTTCATATTACGTTGATTTAATTCTATCTCCAAATTATACCACTATGCGGTGAATGGCTAATGGGAGTGATTAATGGATTGAAGTGTTGAATTGCAATTGAGCTCCAGCTTTAGATTGTAGTTCAGCTTGAGCTTTATATTGCATTGGTCAAGCTTTAGTTCTAAGTTGCACCACCATGTGCTAAATGACTAATGGACAAGGTTGATGGATTAGAATAATAGATTATAGTCTAATTCTAGTTTCAAATTGCATAGCTCCAATTCCAACTCCAACTCCAACTCCAACTAGTAAAATAATAATATATAAATAATTCTTATGAAAGAGCTTGTTTGTGAAAGTTGGTTCTTATTTATATAAATAAGAACTTCAACTTCTTCCAATAGCTTTGTTTGTTTATCTTTATATTTTGAAGAATAATTTGTCTAGTTTATTTTTTATTTGTTATTTTTTTTATATATTAGTTTTTTTATTATATACTTTTTATTTTTTTATATATTTATTTATTTTTTAAAAAATCATTTTTTTAAGAAGTTATCAATATAAATCATTTTTTCAATATGTTGTCGTATTATAACACAACTTTAGATGAAAATAAAGAGTAGCTTTCAACAAAAATTACTTAGCAAAATCTTAAAATGATACTTGGAGAGGACTAGTTATGAACCAAGGACAAAAAGAGATCCTAAGGCACAAAATTATATGCCTACAATGAATGAAGGGATCTTTTATTGATTAAAGAGTGGAATTAAAGAATAAACTTAATAAAGTTTCTTTGAGCATTAGTTTTTAGGAATTTGAGTAAATAATTACTTTGTAAGAGCTTTGCAAAGTTATAGTTGTTTTGGATGACTCTAAATTTTGTGAAATAAAAAAAGGTTTACATTTCAATGAATTGTATGAATTTTGTAATAAATCTATAGATAAAAATTTGTAGGTTTGCAAATACAATGGTTTTAGATGTGTATTATAAATTTATAGCTTAATCAAATAGTTAGATCAAAGATTATTGAAGTTCAAGTGGATTAGGATCTTACAAATTGGATTTTGAAGGTTAGTGAAGGTTTTTGTAATTTTGAGTAATCTACCAATTGGATTGAAATAAATTTTTGTGAGCAGATAGTTGAATTAATTTTTAATATTTATAAAAATTTTAAAAGTAAGTAAATAAGATAAAGAAGAGCTATTGACACTAGAAGATTGACATCAAAGTTGGAAAAAGAAGACAGTCAATATTAGAGTAGATCAAAACCTTTTTCTTCCAATCTATAAGTTTAATTCTTTTTTTAAAAAACTATGCTTGTTTTGAATTTATAAATTTATAAATATTAAAATTTTTAATAAAATTAAATATTAAATTTAATAATTATCAAGGTTTTAAATCTGCTTTAGAATTTGATTAAAATTGGTTAAGATTTGATTAAAATTTGATTAAAATTTGATTAAAATTTGATTAAAATTTTATTAAAGTTGACTAGAATTGATTAAGATTTGATTAGGATTTACTTAAGGCTTTTTTAGGATTTTAAAAGAATTTATTAGAATTTACTTAGGATTTGATTACAATTCAATTAAGATTTAATTAAAATTATTTTAGGATTTTATTAGAATTTAATTTGATTAGATTCAATTAGGATTTTTTATGATTTCTATAATTTTTTTTAAATATTTCTTTAAGATTTTTTTTTTTTTTTTTTTTTTTTTAATAATTTCTTTAGAAAATTTTAAATATTTTTTAATGATTTTTTTAGGATTTTTTTAAGGTTTTTTTTAAAGATTTCTTTAAGTTTCTTTATGATTTTTTTAGGATTTATTTTTTAAAAAATTATGATTATTTTAGGATTTTATTAGGATTTTATTAAGATTTATTAAGGTTCAATTGAAATTTATTTAGAATTTTAATAGGATTATTAGGTTCTTAGTTATTTACAAAATATAAATTTACCTTCCATAGCCAAGTACTTAATATATTGTCAAACAAGACAAACATGTAACATGGCAATGCCAATATAAAGTGTACAATATTTATTTCCACTTATTTCATCTTGTGGTCTTCTAATATTTGTATTGGAAACAATTCAATCCCTTATTAAAAAATTTGCTAATCATTTTCATTCCTAAGTCAACTATCCAATGTATTTGGATCTAGACTTGGCATATTTTTATATATTGAGAAAAGATTTGCTTGGCTTGGTATTGCTTTACTTGTATTCACTTCTAATTGTTGTCTTTTATATGCCTTAGATAGGGTCGCAATAAATTAGGTGATTTTGTGTGCAACAATGTAAACAAAAAATGAGACTGAGTATCAAATCACTATTCAATCACCATCCAAAATCTCCACATTATAATCATTGCATGGCCCTTGTCATAGTCAAAGCCATATGATGTCAAAATTTACGCTATATGCTATTTTCTAGTAAATTGGTAAAAATTAAACTAGCTTGTCGACAATCTTTGACATACTTGACACTCTCTAAGAACTTTTTAGATATTAGATATGATGACAGATGCTTCCCTTTCAAAAAAAATTAGCAACAAATTTCCTTTAACCATTGAAAATTTAGGATATATTTGATCTTGATAGTTCCATCACCATTGTTGTTGCATATCTTAGTTACAGCAAGTTAATTAATATATACATTAGTTTTGACAAGGATGTATATAAGTTGAGCTAATTTTAATGTAGAATAGACTAAACAGTGATATCAATTGAGCTTATTGACTTAGCTCCAGGTTTATTTACTCATAGGGCATAGAATTTTAGATACTAATAAATTATTTGTAATTGATTATTATCATGGATGCCTTAAAAAGCATTGTAATTATAACAACTCTTTTGGTGGTTGTTGTAGTGTCTATTCTCACTACAATTGCAATGGTTGGAATTAATATTAGACTAATTGGAAATAACTTGCTACATCTAAGTTAGATCATTCAATTGTTGTTATTTCACTTGATAAAGAATAATAAAATTTACAATGTCAATTAAGAGATATTGATTGTTTTCCAAGGTAGTAGAATCAAAATAAGTGTGGTGGTTTAGAACTTTGTGCCAACTATTGCCAACATCTAATAAATGGCCAACAATTGGATTTACATCCATGTTCAACCATTTGCTAATTTCATTGTCCATATAGCAATAAAAAAACGAGTCGCTTCATAAATACAAATAGGATGTGTCTTCACTTGTTTTAGCGATATAAAATATACATTGATTGCTAGTAAAACTTGGTCTTAGCAAAATCAAACTGACAATATTTTATATCTTTAATCCCAAAGAATTTTTCTAATTGAAGGATAAATTTTCATATCCCGACAACATAAAATACATTCTCAATTTTCTCTGGATTACAAAGTTTACTTTCACTTTGAATGTCTACATATTCCTTGCTTACACAACTAATATCAATATAAATAAAGACTATGTGGTCTTCAGTTCAAACAAAAATTATATTATAGACATAGTAAAGAAATACACAAACTTGTTTGATGCCCAAGTGGAAACTTATATGAGCGCTATAGCTACTCTTAGCTATCTGGATTTTTTTCTTGTTACTAAGAAAATTGGATGATTGAGTGCCAAAAGCAACAATTGTAGAATCAACATTTAGGATGCAAGGACATATAATAACAATTTGGTGAAGTATGTGTTGAGCAACAAAGGCACTCCAATGCATCTTAATATCAAAATGCTGACATATATCTTTGCATTTTTTAACAAGAACTTGAAAGGTGGCGAGATTAAAAATAATAAGCATTTGTACCACCTCAACATGACTCCAATCTACAATATAAATCTTTGTCAATTATTTCTAACAATTTTGTAATATTAGATAAATATTAATTATTTGTATTAATGTATCATATTTTGCTAAAACAAAAATACAAAGTTTATCCAATAATGTTGGTCAATTCAACATTCTAATAAGCAAGTTAGTATTTTTTCAAAATGAATCTTAGCTTGTGTGCCAAGACATTACATGTAGCAATATAGACTTTACAAATGCTTATGTAGTTTTACAATAAAAAGAATAGTCAATCATCATATTGAAGAAGAATTTAGCATAATTATATTTGAATCTCACAAAAAATAAGTTAAATTTATTACTCATAATTGACAAAGTATTTATTAATATTTTTATTATACTAAGGATATTGAGCTAAATTTCAAATAATTATTTTTTATAAAAAGCATTTGTTGAATTTCTACAAAAAAAAAAAAAAAAAAAAAAAAAAAAAAAAAAAAAATGAACTACTTATGCAAATGTGTGTACATATATACAATTGAACTTTAAGTTAAATATTATATAAAAATTAGAAGAAAACTATTATACTTTTGAATAATTTATTTAATTTTATAATAATAATTTGATACAAATTAGTGGTAGTAAAGATTTAATAGGCTATACTTGTCTTTAAAGCATATTTTTTTAAAAAAAATTCTAAAAATTGTGGTAACTTAAAATTTTATATTTAAAATTATAATTTCAAGATAAAATTTTAATAAAATAAAAATAAAATAAAATAAAAAATTAATCAAAAGATAATAAAATAGAATTTTTTTTATTTTAAAAAATATGTCAACAATGTACCTCTATCTAATACAATAATATACAGATACAATGACTTATAGAAATTTTTTATAAAAAAATTAGTAAAAATAGAAGTTTCTTTTAGATACATCAAAAATTATGTTAGTATTTATGTAATTTTTATTCAAATTTTTAGTAATTATATATATATATATATATATATATATATATTTACTTATTTATTTATTTATTTATTTATATTATATAAATTTATAATTTTATAAAAAAATAAAATTAATTTCATACATTGATGTATTATAAATTGTTCTAATATAAAAAAATGTTAGGATTTTGTTACATATAAAAAGTTGTATGGATAATGGAGGAGTTTTAAAAAAAAAATTAAATAAATATTAGAATATATAAGCTAGGTTGCAAAATAAAAGTATATATATATATATATATATATATATATATAACTTTTTATATGTATCTTATATTTTATAATTATTTAAGTTGTAGGGATTCTAAAACAAGGTAATAAAGAACTATTGAATTTCCATTAGCAAGGTTTAAAACATCTTTAGATACATGTATTTTAGTAAATTTTAGAAATTTATAATTTATTGGTGAATTTTTTTTTTTAATATTCACAAGCTTTTTTAATCAAATAAAAGAAGAAAGTGACAAAAATATTTATTTTTAATAAAGCAATGTTGTACTATGTGTTATCTTATTTGGTAATGCACCAAATATTTGGTTATGGAGGATAAAGTTGTGGCTTACAAATATGCAAGAGCTTTAATAGGTTTCACTCATATAAGAAGAATATGATTGAATTTCAATTCAAAAGTGCTTAAAGCCAATACAAAGTGCTCAAAAATACTCTTTTTGATAACTTCAATCATATACAAAATCCAGTAGCCTTGTTACTTTTACAATTAGGCAACTTAGATTTTTCTTTGCAAGTCCTAATTCTAGTTAGTGCGCTTCAACAAGCTATAACTCTTAATATGACTATCTACTTGATATAAAATTTTGCATAAAATAACCACTATAAGTCTTTTACATGTTTAGAAAATCTCAGCCCAATCCAATTTACAAATTGTAAAAAATCATCCAAAAACCGCACTAATGTCACTCCGTTGCCAACTTGAAAGTTGATATAGATACTCTAGCAGCAATTTCTCCTTCTCCAATTGTTAATTAAAGCTCAAAATCAGTATATAGCTTGATCTTCAAGTCTTCTAACACTGTGCCAAATTTCACTTTGTTTCAATTTATAGATCTTTAGATATTACAAAAATCCTAAACAATCTTAAACTACCAACTTCTAGTACCTTTTCATATTAAAGATTGAATACCTCCCAACTGCACTATTAGATTACCAAAAAAATTTATACAATCTTAGCACATTTAATTATCCAAACATTGTCAAACTTTCAATTGTAGATGTTACACCAATTGCACATAATAGCTAAGAGTGCTAGCCCTAACTTTATTGTATAAAACTCCAATCACCAATACAAATTCTAACTTTAGATAACAATTCCAAAGTCTTTCTAAACCTTATGGAAACAACTCTTATGCCTCTGAAAGAAGCTTAAAGCTAACTTTCAAATCCTAATTGCCCATCTCCAAATGCCTTGATATCTTGCTCTTGATGGCCGTTTTTGTGGCTAGAGGTTAGAATTCAACCTTGTCCCATAAATAGTCAACCCTTAGATATCAATCCAACCTATCCTAAGGATTTTTAAGCTTGACCCTATCCTCCACTTAACCCTAGTATCAACCATATCAATTATTTATTTCTTCTATCCTACTTTTATGAATTTATGGTTTTTGAAAAGTAGTGAAAGAGTTTCTACAACCTAGAAGGAAAAATTAATAACTAATTTTTATCTATTAGCTATTAAAAATAAAAAATAAAAAAAAAAAAAAAAAAATCTAATGGACTTTCATAAAACCTTTTTTAAGTATCTCAAGTTCCTATTGAATCAAGATAATTGAATATTAAGTAGAAAACTATTCTTGTTTATATTTTTAACACATAAATGTATTATGACATGACAACGCAAGGATTATACATTATAATTTAAGGTTTTCAAAAAGCCACTACCTAAATTTTTTCTCCTTTGGTGTACCTCCTATACTAGAAAGATCATGTTTAATAGATTTATGTGTAGCAACTAATTCTATAATAATTTAGTATAGTCTAAGATAATTGTATAAATATTAAAAAAATAATATAGATAAAAATAAATATTATATTCTAAAATTATTCAAATCATATGTATAAAATATATATATATATATATATATATATATATATTTTAATTATAAATTAAGATTAGAATTGTTTTAACTTATGTTAATATTACTTCCAAAGTTCTAAAAACTTTTATTCTACATTATTCTTTGTATGCCACATGTTTTAAAAGATTCAATGATAAGCAACCAAAAGAAAAAGAAGTATAAATAAAACATAATATTGGATTAAAACCAAGAAAAAGTACAAGAATAAGAACAAAGAAATATCAAAACTTTTACAAAACTTTTGTTAATAAGAATAAGATGCCAACTTTCTTGCCTTTTTATCTATATTGTAGCAACTAGATATTATAAAGGCTTCTAAATAAATTCTTTGAATTATAAAATACCTAAGAAGTCTGTAAATCTTTTATAAATTTTCTAAAAAAAATAACAGAAGGTTTTTAGAATATTTTAGAAGATAATAGAAGGTTTTAAGTTTTTTATTTGTTATTTGTTTTTTTACTTTAAATTTGAAATTTAAAAAATATATTTTTTACTTTATTACTTAAATTTTATTAATAGCTTTTAAAATAACTATATTTAATTTATTAAATTTAAAATAAAATTTTTATCTTCCATTTAAAAATAAAATATATGTTTTAAGTTATTTAATATATTTGCATAATAATTTTCTAATTTATGAAATTATTTTTTAAAAAAATTTCTTAATATTTCAAAATTAAATTATAAGTTATAAATACTTTTTATTTGACTGTACACAGTTAGAAAAATGAT